>JAAWXA010000021.1:15543354-16279254 GCA_038090715.1 Florisuga fusca
CCCCCCCACCCCTCCGCAGCCCCAGGTCTGTGGGTGTCCCTCCCATCCCCAAGCTCCTGCTGACACCTGCTGGCCTCCCTCTCACTGGAGGCCGGGGATGCCCGAGGGATTTGGGTGGGAAAAGTGGATTAGCCCCACTGGACTAGCCCTGCTGGCTTCCTGCTGCTGCTGCCTCTCAGTCTCTGCCTTGTTGGTTGTTGAAATTTTAGAGGAGATCTTCGGAACAAATAGTTATTGGTAAGCCCACATTGCTTCTTGTACATGGCTTAAGTGTACAGTCCTCAGCAGGTGGGAGGACCATAAGAATGACCCTTAGGTGCTTCAGCATTTCTTCTAGGATCTTCTTACAGAGGGACAGGCCCTGCTGGTGGTGATGAAGCAGAGACCCCCACCCACAGCAACAGCTGAGCATTGGCTCCCTGCAGGATGGGGCATCCCACAACCTACTCAAGGAGCCAAGAGAAGCAGCTGTAAAATTTAAGGTAGTTCTTTGTTTCCTTCAAAATGAAACAGTCAGTAGTGCTGGAAGTTTGGCATAATTGATGGCAGGTAATTGTTCCACTTCAGACTTTCTGACTTGACAGAGGCATTCAGTGAAATGCTGGGATCAGACAGACACCTGGCTTAATATAATTCCGTATTTGTTTTCTAGCAAGGCTGAGTTATGAAAAGACTTAATTCTCTGTTGCCTTGTCTGAAACATGCCTATTTAGTGTGCTAAAACAAACCTGAGATGCAAATAACTTTCCACATAGGAAAGTAGGAGACATGGTCCAAAAGTTTGAGCATAGGGCTACAGGTCCTTATCTGCATGTGAACTCTCTGTAACCTGAATCGAAAGAAGAGCATTTGTCTTTTCCTTTTGTGAGGCAGATTCAAACCTCAGAAACTGACATGATGTACAAACCAGTAACTGTTTTTGCTGGATTTAGGCAAATGGAGCATTCAGCGAAACAGTATTGCTCCTCACAGACCACACTGTATCGTGTGACATGGTGTTTTGAGAGTGAATAATGACCAGAGTCGCGGGTCTGGTCTCTGGTTTGGTTATGTTTGTGGTGCAGTAGCACTTGCAGTGTCAGGAAAGCTAAAGGGAAATGCTTTTCAGTGTGCTGAGAAGTAGCTGCCATCTTGTGTGGGGAACTGGGACTGCACTAAAGGAGACTGAAATTATAAGATATTTGAAAAAAATACTGTATCTTTGGAAGCTCCTTAAGTCAAGATAATTTCCTTCGCAGTGACTAGTTCCATAATTTCTTTACACTTGTTTTTAACTAATCCAAACTAATCACTTTGTCCATAAGATTTTTTTGTTTTATTTCATTTTATTTTTTTTAAATGGCTTCAGCAGTACTGCAAACTCTTTGAGATGATGCTGAGGCATGGGAGCAGTGACCCATTCTCTGCCTGCATCAGCTCACAGAGCTGACCGGCCATGGAGAAGGAAATCTTGCAGCCAGGAACACCAGCCCTGTACACAGAAAATATCTTTATGTAATTTAGTACACAAAATATGGTAACCACAACACTCATGGTGTGTTACATGGTGTTGATGAATCAGATGGTAGCAACCCTCTTGGTAGGTTCTTTGCAGTGTCTGGATTCATTGCTTTTTTTTCCACTTGCTGTGTGTGGATGCTTAGGACTACCACGCAAAAACTGTCCTTTGCAGTACTGGAATCACAGAGATGCTTTTCCAGTTTTCTGTTTTTCCATCCTAGCTTGTAAAGTAAGATTGAATACAGGAACTATAGTAGCAGATTATAAGTAGACCCAGATGGAGAAGACTGTATGCAAAACTCTCACTTGCTCTCACTCTTGTTGCTCTGGGCAAGGAAAGTAAGGCAACCAAAAAAGGTTGTAGAGCAAGATGGACACCTCTGATGTCTGAGCACAATGAAGGTTTGAGATTAATCATCTAGCACATATTAAAAATGGTGTGACCCATACACTTGCACTCACCTTTATATACAGAGTTTCCTTGCAAAAATCAGAGCACCATAAACAGAGAATCCTGACCCTGAGGTTCTGTTCATGTTATTGAAAGGCACTGAATGAATGGTCTGAGAAAGACCATTGACACTGTTCATCTGGTCTTACTTCCATCAGTGGCAGTTTGGCTTTTTTGACCTTCCTTTTTTAGTAATTGATAAGCAGAAAAGAAAGACTGACTTCCTACCTCTGCCTTTTCCTGTAATCCTCTCGAGACCCAGCACTGTTTCAGACTACAGACACGTATCTTCAATGAATCCTGTATGTACTAATGATAACAGTGGACATCATCTACCTCTTCCCTGTAAAATATGAATCACTATGGTTACTTGCTACAAGGAATCTTTGCTTTCCCAGATAGACAATGGTTCATTGGAAAAACTCTCATACTCTGTGCCTTACAAAGGCTCTGTGCAAATTTAGCAAAATCTATTAATTCTTTCTGTTCGGGGCTTGCAGGCCTTCAAACCTCTTTTCAGACACAGCTACTCTAAGATCTCCTTTCACATCTCATCTATGCCTTTTGAAATGGTACTGACATGCCCTGTTGGAGGTAATTGCCTCTCTATATTGTAAGTTCATATTTAGATTGTAATATTTGAGAACACTTAGCCATTTTGTGACTGCTGAACAGTTTCTCACTGCCTCTCATTTCACACTGGGAGACTCCCAACTTATACTAGAAATTCTTTTTGAACATGGGCATGCACCTGGAATTTTATCCTGTTCCCATTACTGTTCCTCATGTCCACTTAATGCCAGTGATCACCATTTGTTCTTGTATGTGATTTTGATCTCCCTCTGGTGTTGCTTTCCAGCTGTGTGTCATCAACAGGTCTCACAAGCACGCTACTTTTTGTGCCAAAATCTTCAATGAAACTTCTCCCTAAATCAAGCCTTGCAGGGATGTACTGAAGTGCCTTTCATTCTCCCAGCCTGATACTTCACCTTTCAACAGTACCCACAGCTGTCTTCATCCTTTCGTAGCTCTTTTATAATTTCTATTTTTTATTGTTTCCCTATTTCTGTCTCATGCAGTAGTTTACTGCATTGTCCTCTCAGATTGCCAAGAAAATCAGCAAAGAAAGATTTTGGCTAATTTGGGACTGTCTGTCCTTGGATCAATGTGTATGCTAACCCCTTTACTGAGCACTTCTATTTCTTTTGATACTCAGCCTGTCAAACTTTCTTTTGGGGTAAGAGAACATATTCAGGCACAATGGGTGAGGAGAGAACGAGATCTGTAGCTGAGTGTACTGTTTTCTCCCTTTTAAACATGCATAACAGACTTGCTTTTCTGTAGCATCATTTGATAAATATGTTAAAAATCCTTGCTGGGCTGTGATTCTATGTTCCCATTCCTCCAGTGCTATATGACTGAAGCTCAGGTCCCAGTTTTCTGAATTGTACATAAAACCATATTACCTTGAGTATGCGACTTAAATATTTCAGGCTAGAATTAGAAGTAGTACCTGCTGTGTCATTACGATATTTTTGTTACCATGCTCACTCTGAACCATTCTTAAAACCACAGAGAAGGGCTCAGCACACAGGCAAACACAAATCTGACATCAGTAAACTGTTTGCTAATGTGCTAGTACTTATGCATGAATCAAGGAACACTCTAATTGCAATCCTGACCACATACCAGAAACATCCATCCTTTTCAACGTAAAGAATGTGTAATCAGGTTTCAGCTATTTAAATTCAGTTCTAGAAGCAGATGTAGCCAGTTTATTTTAGTTTACAGAAGGCCATTAACCAGTCAAGATAACTTTACTTACGTGTCTCAAACAGAATAAAGGAAATTTACTTTGACTGGCTTAAATATTTGTGTTTTTGTGAAGTTCCCTCCACGGACTGGAAAAGCTTAGACAGCAGAGGCAATCTGTAACTGCAAACTCCATCCCGAACTTCAGGTTTATGTAACCTGTGACAAGTTTTCAGCTGCTTTGTTTTTGTTTTATGTGCTATTTGGAAAACACAGAAAAAGAAATAGGATAAAAACACCCCCAGTTTGCTGTACATCGAAAAACATTATGAACAGAAATATATAGAAAGGGGAAATCTTATCAAAACATGTCTGAACAAAAGTTACTGTTTAATATAGAGTAGAAAATATTGAAATTAAAAAAAAAAAAAAGAAAGAATGTAGGAGGATCATTGACAATATCTGGGATTGTAATGATTTTTGCCAGATCTTTCAAACTGATGATAATCTTGGAGTTTCCATCCTTGCCTTGTAATTGTAATTTTTTTTTTTTTTTCCCCAGAACTAAGCCCTTAATTTGATTTAAAAAGCACTTCCTTTTTCAAACTGGTAGTTGTCAAAAGGGGAAGGAAGCTCAGCAGGACAATTTTACCACTGTTAAAAAACACCCAAGTTCCTGACCACAGAGGAATGGCAGTTTATGGAGTTCACTTCCCTATGTAGTATTTATTTGTATTCATGTAAAACAGGGACTTACTCAGGAGTTACCTTGTATCTACCTTTGGGAAGATGAATCCTTCATACTTAATCCAGTTTAACTCTGTCCTTGGGATTCTAGGTTTTTCACAAGTAATTAAATAAAATATCATTATTCTGTATTTTGCAGTATATCAAGATATTCACCGGGCAATTTGGTAAGAAATTTATTAAGAATAAAACTTACACTAACAATCAAGAGACGAAGTTTCCTTGTATTGAGTTTGGAATTCTGCTGTCAAGTATATGTTTACAATGAGGTTCATGGTCTTTTAAGCATTTATTAAGGTCACTAAATCATTCTGGCTTTATTTTTGAAGGACCTGAACATTTAAGATTTGCTTGACCAGCTCAGACGGTAGATACTCAGTACATCCAAGTTCTCTCTCCTTGGTACTAGAGGTATTTTCATTTACTTCTTGATACGGTGTGGTACAATGGAGTAAATTGCTGTCTGATTCTTTACACCAGGGAAGCATAAACATCTACTGTTGGGGTTTTTTTGTTTTTTTTTCTTTTCGTTTTGTTTTGTGTACAGGCAGTGATGTCAAATTACTAAGCTGATGATAGGATAAAATGGAAAGATGAAACCTCCTATTTATGTTCGTTTTAATTCTGTTTTTATGCAGACAGTTTAGACTGATGTTGCATAGGGATCTCTGGAAAGGCTTACCACACTTTCCCCAAAACAATTATTGTTACCTTTGTGAGCTCACAACTTTTCTATGGCATAAATCAAGATTATTCATTCCTACCCAGGATCATATTAGCTGACCCCTACTAAGCCTGGGATTTGGATGCATGTCCTTGTTTGGCAGCAAAAAGTTCTGTTCTTAGGCTGCAGAGCTGGCTCTTTGTAAGCATAGTTTTGAAAATGTAAATGCAGTGGACCATGTTTCCCATGGAATCAAAGCAGTGTGCAATCCTAATTTATTGCATTCAGTGATTAAACAAATAAATTCTTCCCTATGTATGCATATTGCCATCCATCAGCTCTTTCAAGACTGAATCTGTAATACCCCTCTAGATGGATGGAGAAAAGTCTTTCATTAATTATCACACACAGTGTTATTACTGCCTGTACACTGCCGGCTGTAAAAATAATTCCTTGTGTTTCTTTGTTGTAACTTATTGTTTCTATCTTGACAACAAATACACTCACTGGAGGCACATGAGCCTAACCAGTACTGCCAGCACGTACAGAGCTCTGTACATGCTTCAAACCTGTATGGAGAAGATGGCAACCTTCTGAGTGCAGCATTAATCTCATTTAGTGAGAGAATCAGAGGCCATACTTGGCTGGTAGAGTAAGGAATGTTGCCTCTCAAAGTTGAGTCTGCTGTGTAAGCTACTCTGGGATGCTGGAAAACTCAGATCGTAGAATCACAGAATGCTTTGAGGAGGGAGAAACACTTCCTTTGACCTGCTGACCATGCTTCCTTTTGATTCACTCCAGGATATGATTGGCTTTCTGGGCTGCAAGCTCACTTTGCTGGCTCCTATAAAATTTTTCATCCAGCAGGTATCCTCACATCCTTTTCTATAGGGCTGCTCTCAAGCCATTCATCCTCCATCCTGCATTGATATCAGAGAATACCCCCCCTCAGGTGCAGGACGTTGGGCTTACCTTTGATAAGCTTTGTGAAATTTCTCTAGGCCCATTCCTCAAGCCTGTCAAGGTAGCTTTGGATGGCATCCCCTCCCTCTAGTGGGCCAGTGACACACAGACACAGTGGAGAATTGTTAATTAATTTCTTACAACTCTGTTAACTGTATTGTATGCTGTGGCCTCAGCTAGATTTTTACAATAAAAATTTTTCCTTCCTGAAAACATTAACTGCCTTGATCCTAGAAAAGTGATTTTAAATTATTTTCTTTTCCGTTTTCTTTAAATTTTTAATGCTTTGCTAATAATGAAGGTATCAGCCATGTTCTGGCCAGCTCCCATCTTTTTCCCACCCAGAAACATCCATATTGTTTCTTTTAATATGCAGAGACCTTGAACTATTTGTTTTACTCATCTAACTTAAATTTTACATAGCTGAAGCAATGATTTATACTTCTACTTAATTATGATACGCAAAGCAACATTACATTTCAGTACTTATTGTGTGTATTATATATACTCACAATATAAGTATATTCTTCTGAGTTAAGTCTCATTCAGACTTTTCACCATAGTTGAACCTTTTTTTTGCATCAGATGGATTGTGTAAGAATGTTGCTTGGGTTTGAGTAACATCTACTCTTTTCTTTCAGAAGTCATTTAAACCCACTGTACCATGGGCTATGCCCCAAATAAGAATAAAATTTCACCCTGCTTTAAGCTTAGAGCTCAGTGTCCATTGCTGCTGCAACGTTCTAGACTTGACTCTCTAGAAAGCTTGACGATGTGGCACATTTTGTCCAGATTTTCCTATAACCTTGCTTATTTATGAACTTAATTTTCGTTCCTTATCTCCATTTCTGGCTGTGCCTTGTCTGATAAAAAGGCAATGTGAAGATAATCAATCTCTCTAATGATGGCATGGAAGTGTTAAAAATTGTTTTTAATTATAAGGACTATATAAGAACTACAAAAAATAAAAGGTGTTTTGAAGGTATGGTCCACATGGGCAGAGTCTTTGGTTGACAGCAGAAAACTGAGATGAGAACTGCATTTGGGTGGTTTTAATTTTTTTCTCCCTGGCAAGAAAGAGTGGCATAATATAGGGGGCCCAATTCTGCTTCTTGCTCAAAAATAGTAAACAAAAATATGAAAATTCCATAAGGAAACAGTTTGGGATAGAAGGTACTGGTCTTTCAAGAGGAACACCATTTAAGGCGTGTAGGTTTTTGAAAGTAAAAAAAAAAGGAAAATAAGAAACAGGTCAGGAGTCTTGGCTTGCCAATAGACATTTCTGGGATTGTCAGAGGGCTGGAGTTGGCCAAGTTTCTCTGGGCTGCTCAGTTTGTTGGGGCCTCAGAGGCCATGGAGACTGTTCACATAGATTGATAAATTTATTCTAAAGGAAGGCTACATTAAAAGAAGGATTTGAAAAGGAATTCTTCCTTACTTTTTTTTTTTTTTTTTTTCCTGAATTCATATGAGGAAGTGAAGATCTTTGAAGCTAGGATTTGGTTCCATACACACCTCAGCTTCTCCAAATGCATCCCTCAGGAAACAGGCCTTGTGCCTTTGCCTCCCAGGCTGGAAGCCCATTTTCTTCTTCTCCTACACTAGGGTGAAGGCTATGGTACATTTGTGTTTGAACTGTGTTCATCTAGAAGTTCAGCTAGATTATTCTTGTTAATGTTTTCCTGTAGGAGCTTTTACTGGTTTGGACAAATGAGGAGTCACTTTGAACAAACTGCAACTGAGTCTTACCACAACGAAAAATGATGAAGTAGGTTTTTTTAAGCCAAGATTTATAAATGAATCTGAGTGTCTACCTGACCGGAAGATTTTAGTTCTGTGGGCTGGAT
Source organism: Florisuga fusca (assembly GCA_038090715.1). Classification (NCBI taxonomy): domain Eukaryota; kingdom Metazoa; phylum Chordata; class Aves; order Apodiformes; family Trochilidae; genus Florisuga; species Florisuga fusca. The sequence goes on from JAAWXA010000021.1 coordinate 15,551,279, forward strand.
GCCAATTTGTTACACAGTCATTTCTGTTGCTTACTCTGCATCTTTATAGCTAAATGTAGACTTTTATTTTCAAGTCTTAGTTGTGACATATGAAAAAAATTAATAATACTCAGAAAACATAAACTAAAATATTGATATTAAATGCATTGCTTTGATGTCTTTGCTAAGAAACCACTATTTGGTTGCTACCTTTTCCCCTATTCCTGCTTGGGTTTCTTCCCAGTCCTACTACTGATTTAATGTAGTCTAGGCCTATGGTAAACACCTTAACAGACAGATCATGCAATGCTATGGAGAAGATGAAATATGTCACAGGAGGAGGTGAGCTGAGATTTATTTTGGGTTGCCATTCAATTTCTCAAGAACGGAAGAAAAAGAGAAGCAAGGGGGGGTTGTGGCAGTAAGGGCAGAAAGGCTTTAAATAGTATTCTTGACATTTTGAAATAATGATCATTGGCACTAATGCCAAAAAGCTTATAAACCACTGCCTTATGTGGATTAAAGAAGTAGAAAGGCCAGTTCCCTCTTTGGCAGAGTACTTTGTAGTGCTATCTCAGTTTTGGGGATTAAGACGGATTTCAATAGGCTTACATTTCCTAACAAGTCTATCACCACCAGTGCCCCTTATGGCTCTCCCATGCACACTCTGACCACCTGCTAGTGAGAAGAAAGTCATCTTCCTGCTTTTAAGTCATATCCAGCACTTACAACTAGAAAAATTACTTTTCCTGGGCTGTTGTCTACTCGCACCATTTACTGTATGAAGGAATGTGGATTGTAACAGAAAAGAGAAGCAGTGGCAACAGGAATCATGGCTAGTCTGGAGCTCTTGGTAGTGCAAAGGAGAACAGATATGAACAAAATTGTTTTTTTCAGGCCTCTCTGCTCCTTTTCTCCACCCTTCAACACACACTTTTCTGTGCTGTGACATGTCCCTGCCTTCTGTGATTTTTTAAAATAGCTTTCAACTGCTTCTGAATGCTACTGTTATAGACAAATTACATCTTTTATTGGGATTAAACTATTCTGGCAATTCCAGTGCACTTGCAGTGTCAGCCAGGCTGTCTTCCCTCCAAGCAGGCTGACTGTGCAAACAGCAGTGGGAGTGAAGTCAACCCCTGGCTTTGCAAGGACAGAAAGCTCTGTCAGAGCAAAGTGCTTCTCACCACAACTAGGAGACCCTTGCAGAGACAGCAGCCAACCCAGCAGGGAAGACACAGCTATACCTGTAAAGTGAGAGGATAACTGATCTGATGATACGGCTGTATGAAATTACAAACTCTGCTGGAGGGTGGGTTCTGAGTTGTCTCTGAAGAGCCTGTTGGGATGTTTGGCAGGTGACAGCCCTGGGTGGGCAAGCAGCCTGACATCTCCTTGGAGTACTGTTGTGGGGAAGGTAGTAGCTGGCTGATGGGGTTGTGGTCCCTAGGGCTGGCTACAAACAGGCTTTGTGGTGCCCAGATCTGTGCAACCCAGGTGCTGTGAACTCAGATGCAGAGCTCTGCATCACTCCTGAGCACCTGATTACTGGAGAAGAGGTAAAACAAATGAGGAAATACTGTAAAGGATGATGTTCTGTGATGGCCTTGGTAGAGACACTGGTTTAGGAAATCCTTTCCTCCTGCATTCATCTTTCCATCATTAGTTACAACTCCCATTTCATGCCATGGTTCACTCTCCGCTCATCTCTGCTGCTCAAATTCATAGAATCATAGAATCATAGAATTGTCTGGGTTGGAAGGGACCTCAGAGATCATCAAGTCCAACCCTTGACCCACTACCGCTGCAGTTACCAGACCATGGCACTGAGTGCCACATCCAGTCTCTTTTTAAATATCTCCAGGGACGGAGAATCCACCACTTCCCTGGGCAGCCCATTCCAATGTCTGATCACCCTCTCCGTAAAGAAATTCTTTCTAATATCTAACCTAAATCTCCCCTGGCACAACTTAAGACCGTGTCCTCTTGTCTTGCTGAGAGGTGCCTGGGAAAAGAGACCAACCCCCACCTGGCTACAACCTCCTTTCAGGGGGTTGTAGAGAGTGATGAGGTCTCCCCTGAGCCTCCTCTTCTTCAGGCTGAGCAGCCCCAGCTCCCTCAGCCTCTCCTCATAGGATCTGTGCTCGATCCTTCACCAGCCTGGTTGCCCTCCTTTGGACCTGCTCCAGGACCTCAATCTCCTTCCTGAACTGAGGGGCCCAGAACTGGACACAGTACTCGAGGTGTGGCCTCACCAGCGCTGAGTACAGGGGAAGAATCACTTCCCTGGACCTGCTGGCCACACTGTTCCTGATCCAGGCCAGGATGCCATTGGCCTTCTTGGCCACCTGGGCACACTGCTGGCTCATGTTCAGCTTCCTGTCAATCCAGGAGACTCCCAGGTCCCTTTCTGCCTGGCTGCTCTCCAGCCACTCCGTGCCCAGCCTGTAGCACTGAATGGGGTTGTTGTGGCCAAAGTGCAGGACCCGACACAAACTGCCATTAGACAAGCTGTAAACCTGACCTCTATACCCGGATGTCTCCTTTTTTTAAGTTTTATGGTCAGCTTTTCCATTGTCTTGCCAAAGGCACTCAGACTGTTTGCACAGGGTAACTTATTAAAGAAAAAGATCTAATTTATGTTATTTTCATCCTCAATTAATCCCCTTCTGTTAGTTCTGCACCTTCCTGAACTTCTGTCTCCTCTAGTTGTGCCTGCTATAAAGCCCATTTCAATATCAATCTGACTCATAAAATGGTCAAACAAATGGTATATCATGCTGGCAACATGGAAGTGGAATGGCAGGAATGAGCATTAAGGGGCAGTCTGGAAACCTGAATGATTAAATCCATACCCAGTGCAATGGCTCATGTGGACACACTCTGAGAAATAAAGTAATACCACCTGAAACTCCAGAAATGCAGAATTTGTTTTTTTGTAAGAGTTTGTAACAGAAGGTGATGCAAAAGGAAGCTAGCTGGGCTCTTCACTTTGTAAGTANGAATTTGCTGATGATGGACTCAATCCCTTCGTCTAAGTCGTCGATAAAGACATTAAACAGAACTGGGCCCAACACTGATCCCTGGGGGACACCACTAGTGACTGGCCGCCAACCGGATGCAGCCCCGTTCACCACCACTCTCTGGACCCGGCCCTCCAGCCAGTTCCTAACCCAGCACAGGGTGCTCCTGTCCAAGCTGTGGGCTGACAGCTTTTTCAGGAGAATGCTGTGGGGGGACGGTGTCAAAGGCTTTGCTGAAGTCCAAGTAGACCACATCCACCGCCTTCCCCTCATCCATCAGACGGGTCACCTGATCATAAAAGGAGATCAGGTTGGTCAGGCAGGACCTGCCCTTCCTAAACCCGTGCTGGCTGGGTCTGATGCCTTGCCCATCCTGCAGGTGCTGTGTGATTGCACTGAGGATGATCTGCTCCATAACCCTGCCAGGCACTGAGGTCAGGCTGACGGGCCTGTAGTTTCCCGGGTATTGCTTTCAGACACCTATAGCTCTTGTGTGCTTTGTAAGTCAAGTCACTGTAGTTAGGAAAGTTCTGCTAAGAAATAAAGAAGAATGAATTTCTTCCTTCTTTCTAAAGTTAGGCAATGATGGTTTTTTAAGGTGGGTGTATGTCTGGGAAAGTTTAAAAGCAATCATCTTGGGTTCAAAGAATAGGACATATGAGAAAGAGGTCTCCTTTTCTTGATAACTATAAAAAGCGGCTCCTGGAGGAAAGGACATTATAAGGAAATAGTGGCAGAGAATTATCAGTGTTCTTTTCTGTCAAAGGCAAATAAAAGCAGTGAACTGGCCAGCTTGTAAGACCAATTAGCAGTGGAACAGGTTTATCAAGTGTAGCATCAGGCCAATTTAACAACAATTAATGTTAGAGGACTGAAAAATTAATCTCTTCTGAAGTTGACTTTCAAGAACCCTCTCTTTAGGCAATTTTTAACTAAATTTTGTTCTTTCACAGAGTATTAAAAAACCTTATTTTTCTGAAATCTCCTAAAAGACAGAGATTTCTGTCTCAGAAAGAGACTAGAAGAAAATTGTTACAAATTATGATGCTTTCCTCAGTACTTCTGACTGGAAAACACATTTTGTGNCAGTCCCTTCACCAGCCTGGTTGCCCTCCTTTGGACCTGCTCCAGCACCTCAATCTCCTTCCTGAACTGAGGGGCCCAGAACTGGACACAGTACTCGAGGTGTGGCCTCACCAGGGCTGAGTACAGGGGAAGAATCACTTCCCTGGACCTGCTGGCCACACTGTTCCTGATCCAGGCCAGGATGCCATTGGCCTTCTTGGCCACCTGGGCACACTGCTGGCTCATGTTCAGCTTCCTGTCAATCCAGGAGACTCCCAGGTCCCTTTCTGCCTGGCTGCTCTCCAGCCACTCCGTGCCCAGCCTGTAGCACTGCATGGGGTTGTTGTGGCCAAAGTGCAGGACCCGACACAAATTGCCATTAGACAAGCTGTAAACCTGACCTCTATACCCGGATGTCTCCTTTTTTTAAGTTTTATGGTCAGCTTTTCCATTGTCTTGCCAAAGGCACTCAGACTGTTTGCACAGGGTAACTTATTAAAGAAAAAGATCTAATTTATGTTATTTTCATCCTCAATTAATCCCCTTCTGTTAGTTCTGCACCTTCCTGAACTTCTGTCTCCTCTAGTTGTGCCTGCTATAAAGCCCATTTCAATATCAATCTGACTCATAAAATGGTCAAACAAATGGTATATCATGCTGGCAACATGGAAGTGGAATGGCAGGAATGAGCATTAAGGGGCAGTCTGGAAACCTGAATGATTAAATCCATACCCAGTGCAATGGCTCATGTGGACACACTCTGAGAAATAAAGTAATACCACCTGAAACTCCAGAAATGCAGAATATGTTTTTTTGTAAGAGTTTGTAACAGAAGGTGATGCAAAAGGAAGCTAGCTGGGCTCTTCACTTTGTAAGTAGCAGGCATTAGCAAAAAGGGACATCTGACTCCCAGACCTCCTGCCAGACTCATCTTCTGGCAAATTACCATGCATGGAAATGTCAAACCCATGTGCTTTCCTTCACAAGTTAGTTGCTCACAAGTTCTGTATGTGTTGGAATGACAAAATAACAGTATCCAGAAATGGAGGGTAAAATTGTTTTTAGCGTGATCAGTTTCATGTGTGAACTTTTTTGTGTAGATGGTGACTGATACAGACCTCTTTTCTACTGCTTAATGTTGAGACATTAAGTGGGCCCTGGACTTGGTGCTTCATCCCAATGGGAAATACACATTGTATTTGTACAGACTCACATGGGCAGGTGTGGCTGGGGATAGGTGGACATCCCCAGTATGGTGGGAAGCAGAAAGAAAAAGAAGTTTGCATAAAAGTGTAATTACACAACAGGCTCAGACAAGACAATTTCCTTAGTCTGGCATGAAGAGGTGACATCAGAGCCAAGGCAACTTGTGTCATGGGACTATTGCTTTCAGACACCTATAGCTCTCGTGTGCTTTGTAAGTCAAGTCACTGTAGTTAGGAAAGTTCTGCTAAGAAATAAAGAAGAATGAATTTCTTCCTTCTTTCTAAAGTTAGGCAATGATGGTTTTTTAAGGTGGGTGTATGTCTGGGAAAGTTTAAAAGCAATCATCTTGGGTTCAAAGAATAGGACATACGAGAAAGAGGTCTCCTTTTCTTGGTAACTATAAAATGTGGCTCCTGGAGGAAAGGACATTATAAGGAAATAGTGGCAGAGAATTATCAGTGTTCTTTTCTGTCAAAGGCAAATAAAAGCAGTGAACTGGACAGCTTGTAAGACCAATTAGCAGTGGAACAGGTTTATCAAGTGTAGCATCAGGCCAATATAACAACAATTAATGTTAGAGGACTGAAAAATTAATCTCTTCTGAAGTTGACTTTCAAGAACCCTCTCTTTAGGCAATTTTTAACTAAATTTTGTTCTTTCACAGAGTATTAAAAACCTTATTTTTCTGAAATCTCCTAAAAGACAGAGATTTCTGTCTCAGAAAGAGACTAGAAGAAAATTGTTACAAATTATGATGCTTTCCTCAGTACTTCTGACTGGAAAACACATTTTGTGCTTTGAGATAATGCTTCTCTTCCATTGCCTTCATATGGTTTTGGCATGAGGCAGCCTTTTGACTTAAACTACTTATGGATGTCTTGTGTAATGTCTATGTGGCAATAAATGAGCAAGACTTCTTTGCTAGGAAAAATTTATTCCTTCAGGGGAAACAATCCAAAGGTTAAGCACAGTACCTGTGGGATCACATTCTGTACAAGTGGGTAACCAGCCTTTTAAACAAAAATAATATTTTCCACTCTTCTGTGAAAAACACCTGCAGCTGCAGATTGGTTTGCAGAGTAATAGGATTGTTTTTTCTCAGATGTAAGAAACCCCCTCCACTTTTATATTTCCCTCTTCCACTTCAAATTTGCAATGAGGTCTTTGCTGTGAGGGTGGTTTTTTTACAGAATTCAATAACATTTAATGGAGTGAGGCTGTCAGGAATGGCTGTCAGATGCAGATTAAATTCTTGTGATCTAGGGCTGAAAAAGAGCAACTTACCAGAAAGGAGTGAACTTCGCTCTCAAGTAAAAGATGGAAAGTTTATCAATCACCTATTAGTGAATTATGAAATATTGCATTTTCTGACTAGAAATCCATGGTAGATTTAGACAGAATTTGCAATGCATGTTTATAGTTTCAGTATGCTGTTGTTTAAGACTATGGTGTTCATTTTTTGGAAAAAGAGTCAACTTGTATGGATCTTATTCACCACCTTGGATATGTAGGAGCTCTTTCTTCTGGAATTTACTGGATTTGCTCTAAAACATTTTAGAGTAGGAAAGTTTGTGGTCATTCTGGTGTTTAAAAAAAATCAGTAGTTGGTGTGCAAAAATATTTTTCTGCAATTGTATGTTTTTCATTAGGTGAAAAAACAACAACAACAAAAAATGGTTTCCTTTTGTTTACTTGCAGAGGCTTCAATTTATGAAGCACATTCTTTCATTTTTTAAGGTGAGAGACCTTTGACTGTTCTTTCACTTGTGTTACCAAATGGCCTGAAAAGAAACACTTGCTTTTAAACTACTCAGTATGTTAAAAATTAAGTTATCTGGAGAAGATAGGGAACTGGTAGGGAACTGGAAAAATCAAGAGTCCGTTGCTTAAAACTGAGCAAGAGCAAACTCACTCATCTCTTCTTTCCAAAATGGATTTCAGAAAAAGATAGGTATAGAAGTTCTAAAATAATAATAATGGATTGGCTTTGATCAATAACCATTGGAAAGAATTGCAGGCTTTTTACTTTCAGGTGTTTGGAAATGTTGTTCACGAGCCATGATCATTATGATGTTTTGATTTACATATGATAAACCCCACATTGATAAATTCTTTTACGTCACAAATCATAGCAAATAATTTGCATTTGGTTTTATTTTTCTGCAATTTCAAAGGTTTTTATAAAATTTTTTAACTGTAGTGTGCCTTTACAATGTAGATAGACCACAGTGGAAACTTACTGAAGAATGTAGAAAGAAGTCTCTTACCAACATATTCTTATATTGTGATTTTTCTCCCACATGCCAGTAATAGCAATGTCTTGATTGACAGCTGGAGAAGTAGTACTAGAAGCAACTGTCATGAATGCTCCATATCCTGACTGAGAAAGTGCATCCTGATCATGCTACCCCAGAAGAATTCTTTAATCCTCAAGGGAATACCCATGTTTGTATATTCCATTATTATCTCTCAGAATTTAGAGATAAAAGCATAATTAAATTTTTATGCTACTCTGAGTATCATTGGAAGTCTCAATTAGCAACAACACAGCATCAGCACAACAAAATCCCAAGTCTCCTGAACCAGAAGAGCACTTAGACATACGCATCTTTGAGACCTGGTGGCTACTGCATGAGACTTGGAAGTAAACAGGATGCCCTGTGGTGCAGCTTTCACAAGGGAGAAACAAGTCTCTTTTCTTCTGACACTAGGTTAGTGGACGAGTTCAGCTGAGGAGGTTGGGCAATCACCCAAATCAGAGAGGAGATATAAATACTAGCAGAGCATTCTCATGGGAGGTCCATAGAACTTAAAATTGGCTTCCTTGATTGGTCTCAGAGCCCAACAGAGCTTGGCAGACCCATGTATTTTCTCAGGCATTAAATGAGTATGGCTTGAATTATCTCCTTAAACGTTTTCTTTCTTTTTTGGTGAAGAATAGAAATTGTGTAAAGACTTCAAAAAAGAAAAAAAGAGAAAAAAGGAAAGTTTGTATCCTGAGTCCATATTTATCACAGAAGAAAGGGCTAGGAAAGATCTCAAAAGGTCACCAAGTCCATTTTTCTATCCCAAAGCAGGATTTATGATACATGAAGTAGAGTTCCCACGCTGTGGTGCACTGCTGATGCATGAACCCCTCAGAAGTGAATGTAGCAGTGCTGCACAGAGTTACAGCATTCTGGGGCAAATCTGCAGTGCACAGGAAATACTGTTTTCAGAAGATCATTTGGGATAGGCTTGCTGAGCCTGCAGCAAAGAGAGGGAGGCTGTAATTGATTGAGGAGGACAGTGAGAGGAGCTGAGAGTGCTGGATGCTGCAGGGTGCATCCCTGTCTCCTGTTATTCAGCTGGGTTTCTGCCCGTGGCAGTTTCCTGGCTTGCTTCTCTTAGCTAGAGCTGTAGCTGCAGTCCATGGGTTTCTCAGCCACTCCAGCAAAAATGTACCCATATCCATTCTCTGGCACAGAAATTGTCTGTTTTGGAGAAGTCATTCCTCTTTTCATTATATTCTGTCACCTCACAAAACAGGGTGGCTACTTGCAGGACAACAGCCTATTGGAAGTGACATATGGCCCATTTGGACTCCAAAAACACGGACAGAAGAGACAAAAGCAGATTGTTTGGGAGGCAAAAACATGTCCAGGGATCATTTTAATAGTTTAATAGAAAAGATAATGGGGTCTTTGTGCCTGGGTACATTCCCTGCTGCAAGTGAGTTGGCTCCCATAGACGTAGCATCTGTGTTGCAGGTGCAGCCCCTCTCTGCATCTCCTTGCAGATTTCCTTTATGCATGATTTTTCCTATATGAAGTCATCTTCTCATCCTGATAAAGCAATATCCCTATCTGCTTGGGGTTTTTAACTTCAGGAGTCAATTATTCTCTAGCAGTTTTCTTTATATTCTGGTCTGTACCTTCTCCCTGCATTCAGTTTACCCAAGGCCCTGAATACCTGTGCTACAAAGAGATGCAGACAAGTGGTCATTGCAAATTTGAATGCTGGTCATCTGAATGTTGCTGATAACCTGCTGTTGTGTTCTTTAACCTGTTCTGCTCATGGTGCTGTCTTTGAGGACTTCCCTAATCATATGATCCACATTTCCCTCAGGGATGCTTGGGCAGGGACAATACAGGTGAAGTGAAAGAGCACAGCTTTTAGAACACAGGGGTTGCCTGTGCTAGTCAAGTGAAGAGGAGAGTGTAGGAGAATGAGAAAGGTGGGTTTTGTGGGAGGGGGATATGGAGGGGTGTTTCCCGTGATGAAAGGATGTTTGAGGTCATAGGGTAGTAGAAAGAAGTGGCTAGAAAGTGATTTGTATCACCCACTAACAAGGATGGTCTCAAAAGCAGTCTATTATAGTGTGTATGAAGTAACATCTAGAGCTGCTGGATCATGCAGATGCTGATGGCCAGTTTGAGTGCTGATGTGGGAAGAGGCAGGCTGTCTTAATGAGACTGCATAGGATGGCAGTAAAACAGATCCTACACCATTGTAGCCTCGTAACCCATTCTAAAATAAAGCTCTTGAAAAGGCTTTCCCTTAAAACCTTACCTCTTCTCTAATGGCAGTTCAACCCTTTTGGTATCTGCTGAAGGAGGCAAATGAGGGACAGAGGCACTCCTAAAATTGTCTTGGGCTGACAGAGGCAAATGTTCCTCTTGGAAAAAAAACCCCTAAAGGCTGATAGCTTTCAGCCCTGTGAAGAGAACATCCTCAGGGAGAAAATTTATAAAGTCACACTATACCATGCTGACGCCTCAGTATGAATTTAAGATTGAAGATGTAGATATACAATGTTTGATTTTGATTGTGACTGCTTCAGTGAGTATTTTGTGAAGATATACAAGGTAGCCACCACCATGACTATTTTCATGGCTTTACTTTCATAGTGCAGTGCTGGATTTCCACTTCTGTTGCAGGGGGGGAAAGAGCTATGCCAAGAGATGACCTATTGCTCAGTGACCTGTTAGAAACTTCCTCTGAGGTGCAAAACTAGCAGAAGTAGAGCTGACTTTGGCTAGCACTTGACTGACCCTACATTAGTGTCCTGTCTGACAAGACTTTTTTTGCACTTGCCCTTTTCATAGTTGCATGTTGTGATTTGACAGAGTATTTTGGCAACATAGTCTCCCATCTAGTTTAACATCCTAATGTTCGGAAGACAAGTGATCCTTCGAGAACTGCAGCGTGTGTGCTATTAGGAAACACTGTAATTAATGGCTGCTGAAATGTTAACATTGTAATGTGATACACAATAATTCCCTGTTCTGAATTGCTGAAGCACAGCAGATTGCATCATGTTTTATGATGTCCTCAAGGTAGTAAAGTATTTATGGGCATATAAAAGAGAAATTCTTTCCTTAATCTTGTAGCAGGAGATTCAGAGAAATAAATCTACTTTTTAAATTATTGTGATTTTTTTAATCTAAAGGTAGAGTTTCTCCCAGCTTGTTAAATGGTCCTTCTGACACTGTTGCCAGTTGCCAGGGAATCCAGCTGCTTAGAAATGGCATGACAGTTCTCATGCTGGCAGTCTTCCTCCTTTGCTCCTCTTCTATTGCTGTATGACTTGCAGAAAGCCATCACTTTCTAGACTCACAGCCAAAGAAATAATGAATATGGCTTAATTCAGCAACTGAGATCTTTACATCTTTAAGTTAGCTATTTTTCAGTAACTTCAGAAGAATCTTGTGCTGAATGAAAACCTTGAGTAAGGAATAGCTTTATTACATACATTGCTGTGATGTGAGCATAAAACACAGCTAAATATTTTCATAGAATCATAGAATCATAGAATTAGCCGGGTTGGAAGGGACCTCAGAGATCACCTTTCACTCCAAACACAAGGAAAGTGGTTTTGATGTTTTTGTCTTTCACATAGATTGGTTGTATTTCAACAGGAACAGTTAGGAAAGCAAATTGAAACTTCTAAGTGTCCTAGAGAGGAAAGTGAATAATTGCAATAAGAAAGTGATTAAACAAGTAGGTTATGGATGGAAACCTCTGTGATGAGCTTCACACTGAATAATAGTATCATTTCAGCTTTTAAAAAACATATTCTGTAGTGTTTCTGGGAAAACTGCAAAATACAGCACCTTAACATAGCTGACTGGAGTCTTCAACAACAAAATGAAAATTAAGTTGAACTTTGTCTTTTTCTCCAAGTTCTAGGACAGTTTAAAATGGGAATACAGAGTTATCTTTTTACCAGAAACCATGATGTGTTCCATAAATCTTCTGTTCAAAAATCTTAATAGTCTGTCAAAGGTCTACCAAGGACCTCTCCCCAAAGCTTCCTCTCCCCTCCTCCACTACATATCAGGTCTCTGTCCCCTAGGTCACCTTTCAGCAGAGTTCAGTTTTTGTTGAGATAGAACAAAGGAAAATGACCTTGTTATTAGTCAGTGATTTAAACAAATATAATCACAAGAAAGAAATGTCTGTACCCCACAAAGGACTCCCAGCCTAAAGCCCACATCCTTTGTCCTCATGTGGGAAAACTGCTTCACCTGTGTGGAGTCACTCACATGCACTGGGATATGTGAAGAAAGGGAAAGCACTGGTATGGAAAACATTATCTATGCTAGAAAATGTATAATGAGATGCTGCCAATATTTCAACTGCGTAAGCACTAGGAGAACAGTTGTGAACATCTGTTGAAAGCACACAAACCTTGCCCATGCTAGCTGCTTGGCACATGTGCAGCTGAGTTCCTGCTGAAATCTGGGTACTAGCTGTCAGAGAAGAGACCAAAACTGATATACTTGCTGCGAAGAATGAAACTTTGTCTTTGCTTTCTGGCTAAGGTCTTCAGGATAATATCCTGGAGATTCTATTTTGATTCTTCCTGTTGGCTGAAAACCCAACAAATCAGGCTTTTAGTGAAAATTTAATTACCAGAAAATCTTTACCTATCTAAATGTATTCTTGGCTGTTATGTGTAAACTAGAGTAAAGCAGATAATACCAGGAGTCACAGATCAAACATAGAATCATAGAACACCAGATTGGAAGGGACCTTAAGGATTATTTTGTCTAACCTTTCATGGCAAAAGCAACATCTAGACAAGATGGTCCAGCACCTGTCCAGACGAATCTTATAACTATCCAGTGTTGGGGAACTCACCTCTTCCCTAGGGAGATTATTCCAGTGGCTGACTGTTCATTGTGGAAAACTTTCCTAACCCTAGGACACAAGGGTTGTGTCCAGTCTGAACCTCCCCAAGAAATAACTTGCATCCATTGCTGCTTGTCTTTTCCATGTTTAAAAGGGCGTCTCCATTTTCTTTGTAATCAACTTTTAAATGCTGGAACGTGGTGATGAGGTCTCCCCTAAGTTTTCTTTTCTCAAGGCTGAACAAACACAATTCTCTCAGCCTTTCCTCAGACAGCAGGCTTCCCAGTTCTGTGATCATCTTTGTGGCCCTTCTCTGGACCCTCTCCAGACTGTCATCATCTTTTTTTTGTATATCAGGGACCCAAACTGAACACAGCATTGCAGATGTGGCCTGACAAGAGCTGAGTTGAATCATAACTTTATTTTTGCTGGTAATACCCTTGATGAAACCCAGCATGTTGTTGCTTTTTTTTTTTTTTTTTTTTTTTTTTTTTTCAGCCTGTTCTGTATGATATAGTTTTTGTGGAAGCATTTGTCCCTTCATTCACTGCTGTTTTATTTAAGACTGATTCTCAACTACTAGGAAGGCACGGCTGAGGAACATGAATTAGGAAATTGTCTTGTCCACTCTCCCAAATGATGGAGCTTTCAACAGTGAAATGTGACAAGTTTGAGAACTGCAGAATGTGTACTGATAAATGATAAATACTTTTTAATGACAGCAGTACACTTAATCCAGCAAGGTTATGACACAGGTGAGACAGACTGTTCCGGTGAATAGGTGATTATTGCCATTGAGGATATATGGAAGACACAGGGCTTTCCCAGGTAGAAATCTTCTGAGCTTGCCTAAAACCCTGTCTCACAAAATCTTTTCATACACACATTACATTTAAAACACTGTGTGCTTCAATATGTATCTTCTCATAGGCCAATTACTCCTTCTCTTCTCTCTCTGTCTCTGGGTTCATGAGGATCTGAACACCTGCATTTCTTCAAAGCTGTGATTCTCCCTTCCGTAACAACATCCTTATAGACCAAGAAGATATAGTTTCATTTTATGTATGGAAAATTGAGTTTTCACCTAGATTTAACTGTATCCTTGCCCCTTTAAGCAGACCTTTCTTTTCTTTCATGATTTTGGCTTTTTGAAGCCAATTAAAAGGAAAAAAAAAGCTGGAACTACCTATTTAGAAATGTACCTATTACATACTATATACTACAATACAAAAATAGCTATGATATTGGAACTTTGCATATAAAACACATTACTTTGCAGATGAGAATATTTTTAAAAATATTTATTTTTTATGCTTTGTCAAATGACATTCAAATGATGAAAAAGCTTCAGACATAAGAGCTAGAGTATTACATCACACCATAATTTTAAAAATGTTTTGTGCTCTGAGAACAAATAATTGCCTTCCAGCTATTTAGTTGGTAATAAGCAGATTCTGGTAATTGCATATTTGTGATGTGGAACTGAGGATTTATTGGTTTCATTTTAGGAATTAGGACATAATTTTTCAAGATAGACCAATTAAGAGAAAAGAGGAAGATAACCATAACCTGGGGGTGACTGAGATGTCCTTGATCTGTCTAGCAGTACATCTCCATTAACTTTCTGTGGCAGGAATTAGCCTGCAGATGTCCCCCAAAACATGTTGTGCTATGTTCAGTAGTTTAATTCTGTTGAAAGCAGCTATCACATTTATAAATTACCAACATCTCAAGTTAAGGAGAGACAAAGAGATGAAAAGCTGCCCAGGAATGGCTATCCTGTGGGAGGACTGTGGAGGTAATGACAGAGTGAAGAGCATCTCAGACCAGGAGAAACATAAGCTAAACAAGAGCTGATAAGAGAAATAGGAATAAGAGATTTATAGAAGGCTGAAGACATCAGAAAAAGGGAGCCAGAAATGACACACTTCAATGTGACTCTTAGATATGGAAATGATAGATTTTCCTCTGGCTCAGTGAACCAGAATTGACCTTAGCAGTGTAATACATGATGAAAAGAATTCTGCACTTCCATGCTCTGACAGGTTTGTGAGTGCATAAGATCTTCCACAAAAACAACAGGTTAGTGGCAGAAAATATAGCTCAGCATCTAATCATCCCAATAAGATGATGAATTTTGGTGACTTTTACCTGTGTTTAGCCAACGTAATTAAGTGCTGCATAGTGCCTGCATCAGCAGTGGACTTGGTCCTGTCTGCATATCCTCTGGTGGAGCTGTCTTAGCCCTGAATATGGCTTGTAAGCATGAGCAGAATCCTAAACAGTCATTTGTTTCACCCCTTTTGCAACCTGTTCTCTTCCAATAAACAGTTGTTTTCTTTTCATACAAGACTTTGATAAATGGTTTCTATTTGTGTCAATACCCATATTCACATGCAAACAAGCACATTTGTCAAAGAGAAAGAGTATCCACTGGTCACAATGTATTTTTTCTCTGTCATTTGTCATTTTGATCATTATTCTTCTGCTTTCAAAACTGTCCATGGAGAGCCTGGAAGAATACAGAGAAGCTTTTCCCTTGACACCATTCTTCTAATGAAGAATCAAAGCAAACAGTAAAAGTGTGCCTTGAGATGAAAATTCTAACTCTAGGCACAACTTGGCATTTCACAGCACTTATATTCTACCCTTCCACTTCAGTATCAGCAACCACAACACAGCCACCTACAGAAAGTCAGCAACAATCATAGTGCAGGTAAGGAGTGTAGAACCACAACATTTGGACCAAATCTCTTCCACCAAGGTAGATTCACAGATTCATAGAATCCTGTGGAATTGCTTAGGGTGGAAAATACCTATGAACAAACGGTAAACCTCATATTGCTACGTCCACCACTAAACCATGTCCCTCAGCACCCACAGGTCTCTTAAATACCTCAAGGCATGTGACTTAACCACTTCCCTGAGCTGCCTGTTCCAGTGCCTGACAACCCTTTCAATTAAGAATGGTTTCCTAATATCCAATCTAAACCTCCCCTGGCACAACTTGAGGCCATTTCCTCTTGTTCTACTGCTTGTTACTCAAGAAAAGAGACCAACATCTACCAGACTATAACCTCCTTTCAGGTAGCTATAGAGGGCAATTAAGGTCTTCTCTGAGCCTCCTCTACTCCAAACTAAACAACGCCAGTTCCCTCAAGATGCTACTCATAAGACTTGTTCTCTAGATTCTTCACCAGGTTAATTTTTCTTCTTTGCACATACTCCAGCAACAAAACCTCCTTCTTGTAGTGAGGCACCCAGAACTGCACACCTTACTCAAGGTGCAGCCCCGCGAGTGCCGAGTACAGGGGGACAATCACTTCCTTTCTCCTGCTGGCCCACACTATTTCTGATACATGCCGGGATACTGTTGGCCTTCTTGATCACCTGAGCACACTGTTGATTTCTGTTCAGCCAGCTCTTGATCACCATCACCAGACAGCTTTCCAGCCACTGTTCCCCAAGCCTGTAGTGTTGCATGGGGTTGTTGAGACCCAAGTGCAGAACCCAGCACTTGGCTTTGTTGAATCTCATACAATTGGCCTTGGGCCATTGATTCAGCCTATCTAAATCCCTCTATAGTCTTCAGACCTGTGTCCCAGCTCATAGATACTTCCATAATCACCCCTTAAAGTCTCCAGGAATGGAGTCTCCCAGTCCTTTCCCCAGAGAAGCTAATCTGATATCATTATTGGAAACATTATGAAAACTTTTTCAATGACTTCCTTGTTTTTCTTTGCTTCATGTTCTTTTCCTGTTTGTTGTGGACATAGATAGTGGCAGAACATCCAATGTAATAATTATTTCTCTTGTAACAATGGTATGCATTCTGGAACATTACCTTTTTTCACTCTTTCCTCCACCCTCCTCTTCCTTAAGCTGTACAACCCTATTTCTTTCATCTCTTCTTCAGTGAAGATATTTTGAGACTGATATTTTTTGTCAGTTTCCTCTGGAGTGTCTCCAGCTGTTATACATTTTTCTGGAAGGAGCAATGTGAAATTAGCTTGTCATGTTCAGCTTGTCATTCACCATGACATACATACATAATTTTTTCTGCAGAACAGTTAGATAATATTTTTCTTCCTCCCTCCTCCCCCATTATTTGTCCCTGTATTGAAATGTTTTTATGTTAAATAATAATTATCTATATGCTAACCATAAATTTGAGTATTTTCTACCTATCTTCTGGTAATTTCCTGTAAATAGCTCTCTACCTCTGAGATTGTTGAATCAATTTAATTTCTCTGCGTAATGGTGTAAAATACGCTTAGAGATAAAGAAAATAAATAAAATAAGTAGGCATGAAGATGTATTTATTTCAGTAGAGTTCTGAACATTTGGTAAAGAATGTTAGTTGACTGGTACTCAATTGTTTCTCATCTGTTACTAAGCAGAATTAGTTTTCCAACGTCACACAGCATGCAGTTTGTTGTAACTAGTTCAGTATGGAAATAGAGATGACATTCTGACCGGTTCATAAACCAACAGAGAAAAATAATTAAATCTTGGAATAACTAAAACACCCAATCAAAAACTGATTAAAATATACTAAAATATTTCTACAAATAATTTTTTCACAGATAAACCACAACACATTTTTTCTTTAAGTGTGTGGAATGTACCACTATGATTTCCTAATACATAAAAGACAAGTTTATTGAAATTATTTCTAGTGGCTTCTAAAGTAATTCACAAAAAACTTCACTAAAGAAAGTGTGAATCAGACAGCTTAGCTGCCCTGTATTAATCACATGTTTTGTTACACAGTTCTGCAGAAAGTTTTTTCTCATTCCATGGATCAGCTAAGGTGAATACATTTCTGCAGGACTATTGCTTCTGTCCGGTAAAGGAAGGTGTAAATGAGCTCTTTCACTTGTAGAGTGAGCCCCAGTCTAAAGGAATGTGAAAAATTGCATCTGGGCTTTCAAGAAACAAGTGGCACACCAGGGACTTGCTGTGAAGTAGCTGTTGAAATGTAAGGTGCTAAGACTAAAAGAAGGTAACTACATACACTGAGCCTTCAGTATGATTGATTGTGGTTTTGGAAGGTTTTGTGGTGTTTTTCTTTTTTTTCATTTCCCCCCTCCCCCCTTGCAATGGTGATGTATTGTATTTTGCTGTTTTGCTGAGAAAATCCCGTAGCTGGGTTGCAGGAGGTGGGAAAGATGACTTGAACTGCTGAGGGTTTCAGTGAGATGAGGGTGAAAGGAATAAAGATCATCTGGTGAGACTGAGGGGAGCAAGTGAGAACCAGGTGTGAATGAGTAGTACGCTCAGTCAGTAAAAACAATGAATCAAGTACTAAACAATTTTTTTTCAGGATAGCTACCCCATCAAACCATTTTTCCAAAGCCAGAGCAGGTGTAGGAGTTGCATTTAATAAAGATTGATTCTACATGTGTTAATCAAGGACACTGAGAAAAGTTTCACATCAGGTTGATGTGAATCAACTGATCACTCTCACAGAAAGACAGGCTACTTGGCTGCAATGCAGCCAGAAAATCTGTGAAAATTTCCTGAATTTCAGGAGAGATAATTTTTTTCTCTGAACCCAGCCATACACAGAAATAACATCACTCTCAATATGCTGAGATCAGACACTAAGGGGAGCTGGGGACACATCTGACATGTCACATCAATGCTTTCCTTCTTCTGACCTAATCTCAGTGCAAGGTTGCTTTTCTGTCTTTTTTTTTCCTCTAATTTAATCAAATTATATTGAACTAGTTCTGCTGATATCAAGTCTAATGCTCTGCAGTTATATAGGGACTAATCCAGAAAATTACACATTTAGCTTTAACTATATTCATGTTTTTTCATAGGACATTTCTCTGAAGAAACATCTTCTAATTTATTCCAAAAATAAAAATCTCCCCCTAAAGTGGGCCCCAAATATCTCCTTTAGATTGATACATTTAAATGTTACATTAATAAATATGTAACATTGTTACAGAAACAAAATGTGTGGCATTAATTTTGATTGAATATTAAAGGTGTTAACTTGATCATGGCATTGTAAAATTGTCACACACAGCTCAGATATTTGAGTACAGAGATCTTGAACTGCTAATTCTCATGATATGTAGATTTGAGTATTCATGTTGTACATTAAAAAAAAAAAAGAAGTTGACTAGACTCTATTGGAGAAAATAAAACAACAAACCAAAACCAAAGACAGTACAAAACAAATAAGATTTTGAAGCTGAAAGGTTAGGAAGCTGCCTGATTGTGCAAAGCAAATCTATTTGGGAGTCTCCTGAGTCCTTTCTGTCAGAGCTGTTGGTTGGAGGCTCTTGATCTGGGAAGCAACTTTACTAGTAGAGAAGAAAAAGCTGTTTCTGCTGGTGATTTGTATTCATCACCCTGAAGCAGAGGCTTGTTTTTAGTCTTTTTCCCTCTGATAAAATTGACAGAGGAGAGAAGGGAGGAGAGGTTAGGCAGTAGCGGGTGAGGTAATCTGTGCTTACTCCTGGTCCTGGGAGCTGAAGCAGCTGTTAATTCCTGCTGGATGGTCAGAGTTCTGGGATAACCATGGCTTCTGGCTTTGTGGGTCTGGCTTTGTTCCACAGATGAGGTTGCAACCTGGCATGTCCAGCTGGGCTTCCACTGCTTCTCCTGGAATGGGTTTCTGGGGCTGCTCCATGGAGTATATTCAGAGTCATGGGAGAAAAAAACATAGTTAGGGAGAGAAAGAGGCTGGGGGTTGGTGTGTGAAGGAGGCAGCAAGAAGTTAGGTTAAGGTAGTGGCATTTGCAGAAGAGTAGAGATTGGAGTATGGTCACCAGTCCCTCCCCAAGGAGAATAATTCTGTGGTTCTTTGGTTCTACACATGGCTGTGCATCTGGGACTGCTGTCTCTACCGTTTCCAGGAAAGGGAGGCCTGCCTGGAGAACTTAGATATGACACTAACTTTGGGAGTGTAGCCAAGGAAGATTTTGATTCTTACAGAAATTCAGCAATAGAACTGAGGACTCTTCTCAGAAGAGTGTATTTCCCTCATCTTGGGTGGGTTTTGCTCTAGGCAGATTTACATGCATGAAGAAGCTTAACTGTGCCCAGAGAACATATATCTTTACAGAAACAGGGAATATAGTTCAAATCTCATTCCTAAGTTCTGTTTGTTTTGTTGTCCTTTCATTCTCACTCAGCTCCAAGATGAGATCTCTGTACTTAGCAATTTTCTGTGTAAATTAGTTTCATTTCAGAGACAAGCTGGAGTTATGGACAGAGAGGAATCTGTGGTGTGCTCTGATGTGTTCCCAGCAGAATATACAGGGTGTGGGGTGCACCCATACTGCACCACTGTCATAGCCAGGGGCTCTGCATGGAGAACAGCACTGATCTCACCAGGAAGAGAAGATCTTGGCAGTGAACTCAGGGATAGCAACTGTGGAGGGCAAGCAGTGACAGAGCTAAGAGCATCACATTTCTTCATTGCAGGAGAGAAATGCTGTGTGGCCTCAGAGTACACCTGCTTTTTCACTGCAACCACAGTGAATGCTGTGTCCTTTCTGGACACCTTTCTTTTCCCAGAAAGCAGAATTCTTCCTAAAAGACTCTGATATATCTTCCTGAGACTCGTGGTATCCTTTCTAGCCAACTTAAGGCTGAGAAGTCCTGAAGGTAGCCTTGCTTCAATTGAATGCTTAAATACAATCTTAGCTAATAGAAATGCAATATTTGTTGATTTCAAATTTAATGACTTCTCAAAATTGGGATATCTACTGTGTTATAGGAAGTATCTAAAAAGAAAAAAAAGAGAGAAAGCAGAACATATCCACAACCTGTGATTACACCAGAGCTCTTTTGTCTCCCTTTTTTCTAACTGTGATGTAAGAGAAAGTTGCAGTAATTAACTTAAATTGTATTGTTCATTATGATCAAATCATACAATATTGCTGGTTGCTTTCTATAAAGATTACACTATAGATTCTGAGGGGAAGTTGAAATGTAAATATTGCTTTTTACATAAACACTAAGAGTCTTGCTCTTTCTTCCCAAAGACTCCACAAAAGCACTTGATTAAGAACCTAAATTAATGATAATGATGTGCAACCTTAGGAATATACCATTCTGATCATTACTTCTGACATTGCTTATTTATCCTTAACTGAAGTGAAATTACCTTTGATATTATGGATGGAAATGGGCAAATCAAAATTCTTGATTTCTAATATTTAAACAACTGTTTCATGGGGCTTTTATGAAAATAGGAAACATTATTAAATGTCAATACTGACTTCATGTCTTTTTCATGAACAAACAAAAAACTTGGGGGTGTTTTATGTGCAAAGTGAGGTCATTTGGGGATATCTTTGAAATGTTTAATTTCTTCTTACGTGTATTGCTTGAAGTCCCTTGTAGCTACAAGTTTCTATAATTGTTTGCATTTTCCAACCATCTTATAAGCTCAAGGAAATCATTCTCCAGCAATATGAACAGACAGCTCCCAATCTCCCTAGGGCAATCTTCTCATATGCCCAGTACAAAATCAGTTTGTTCCTGGTATTTAAGGGAAAGCCTGAGATGAGATACCCATGTTCTTGTTCATGAAATATTTTTCAGTTTAGCTGTTGCCTTAACCTAAGTTAAGGTTCTTCTGCCTGAAAAGGTACCTGTGTGTTTTTCATCTCTGGAAGAGTGAAGCTTTAACAATGTAAATGGTTGTCACTGGAATTTCTGAAATAAATGGTATCACAACACATCATGCCTTGTGCCTTGGTCCTTCCACTCCACGCTCCTAAAGTGGATTGTTATGGCAGGTGTTGCCAAACAGAAGTCAGTGTGAAACATGCTTCTGAGCAAAGTAACTCTCTGTGAAGCAGAGAGTTAGAACCAGAGAAGAAAAGGTTGGTTTTCCTGTAGGAAAGATAACAGCTTGAACCTTTCCCTCTCTTCTCTCCCCACATCAGAAAAGGGTGCACTAGTGAGGTTAGGTCAGCACACACATGTTTTAAATTAGTGGTTTCTAAACAAGGAAGTGACAATTATTTGTTATGATTATTTGTCAAATAATCACATCTGTACTTAATCAGCATGTATGAGCCGTTTCTCAGTAGGCTGAATTCACTGAGAAAAGCTCTAAATGGTAAACTGTGAGCCTGCATTTTAATGGGCACACAAAATTTAGCACAGTAGACACTTTGTTGGAAGTTATAAATAAAAGTGCCATATAACTCTAATCAGTCTCACTCCTTATCTATCATTTGCAATGTTTAGGAAACACAGCAATGAATCTTACATAGTCTCTATGATGTGGGTTTCTCTCATTCTCAATTTATCAGATAAATTTTGGTCTTATTGTTTTATTACCAAATAGTGTTCTCTCCTTGTTAATACCTACATAGCCTCACTATACTGTAGTCAGGCTGACATTTTCAGAATTAATCTTATTTTTGTTTCTTTCTTCTAGCATTGCATGCACTTCATTCCTTTAGAAATAGAGGTTTTCACCAATGGTTTAATTTCCAAGGTCAACTGTAGTGTTATTTTAAGTGTCACAAACCGATCCCTTTGAACTCCAAAGAAAAGATTTTTCAATGCTCATTTGAATAAAAAGATTTTTTTTTTTACATGGTTCTCCTTAGAAGTTCTTATCTCAGACTCCATCCAAAAGTATATTTGGGGAAAAGGGAAATTGTAAGTATGCCTTTACACAAGTGTTTGTTTGCCCCAGAGGTGTTTGTGCTGTCATCTCTTAAAGTGCTTGAGTTTAGGAGTCACTCAGGGTCCAGAAAAACATAACACATACTTGAATTATTCCAAGGCTGTGGACTGAATCCTTGAAGTATGTGCGATGTTGTCTTCCCTGCTCTGCAAGAATGCTTTCCCAGCTGCTTCAGGGGTTTTAACACCCCGTTATGTCATTCCTCTGTGTCTTACAGGGAGCTGGGTGTGGGGGTGAGATGTGTATTGCTGTCCTCTTTGTGGTCATGGAGCAGGACTGAGACAAATAGAGATAGGGAGACTTGGTGGGAGTTCCTGGCTGGAGGAATGCCTCCGTGTTTTTGGCTTGCAGTGATCTGTTTCTACGTGAGGGGCACACATTGGCAGTCACTGCCTTACATGGTGGGAGGTTTGGGATGTTGCTGTTCAGCCCCATGCATATACCTTTGCCTTCTTTGGTATCTTGATGAACTCACTCAAGGAATAACAATTTGGCATCCTTGCATCAGACCCCCCTGCCTAAAATGTCTCTAGCCCAGGGCTGTGAGCTACAGCTGAGTGGGTGACACCAGGATACAACACCCATGCCACCTGGCTGGCCCATGTGCACATGGGGGCTGCACAGTTTCCCTTTGGGAGCAGCGATCAGACAGAATCTTCAAAATAAAATATTGGATAAGGTATCAATGTAAATTGCTACAGGATAAAAAAAAAGTTTTGCCATGATTTGTTGTATATCTGTGAATTTAGCAACAAGCCATAGAAATATGTGATATTGATCACCTATATCAGCATAATCCCACATTTTTTATATATTTCCTCACTCCTTTTTAGGTAAAATGAGGCACCAAGGATGATCCCACGTGCTCTCCAGAGCTAATCTCACTCCAGTAAAAAATCAGAACAAAATCAGAACTGATCCTTCAGCACAGGAGACAGGTTGAGGGAGTTGGGGTTGTTCAGCCAGGAGAGAAAAGGCTCCAGAGAGACCTTATAGCAGGATTCCAGTACCTGAAGTGGGCCTACAGGAAAGCTGGAGAGGGATTTTATACAAGGGCATCTAATGACAAGATGCGGGATATTGGTTTTAAACTGGAAGAAGGTAAATGTAGATTAGACACTAGGAAGGAATTGTTCACTATGGGGGTGGTGAGACACTTGAACAACTTTGCCAGGGAAGTTTTTTGGTTTCTCAGTTATTGTATTTCTGGCTTTAAACGATACTGTCCCAGCCTTAAAACTGAAGT
Organism: Florisuga fusca; assembly: GCA_038090715.1. NCBI lineage: Eukaryota > Metazoa > Chordata > Aves > Apodiformes > Trochilidae > Florisuga > Florisuga fusca. The sequence goes on from JAAWXA010000021.1 coordinate 15,574,587, forward strand.
TGGAAAATTTCTAGTCTGGCTGTTGCCACCTTGTTCTTTTTGCTAAGTGAATTCAAACCACTTAAAATGAACCTAAAATCTAAATTTCCAGTCTGCCTGCTAAGCACATTCTCTCATGAGTAGGTCATTGCTCCTAGGTAAGCACATCTCTTCATGAAACTCTGTGGATGCTTTGCAATCAAAGGAGGTGAGCTTTCAGGTGAACTCAACTCTGTCCAAGGATTCTAGTAGTTCAAGCATACCTATTGAACTGTTTTCCTGAAGGAAGTTAAAATTAAATCAAGTATCTTTCAGCATGGCTTGGAAATTGTAGCCAGTTGAAAGCACTTCAGGAACCTGATTAAGAATCTCTATGTTAAGGCCCAACAACCCAAAGGTGTTGCTGAATAATTTTAGGTGCATGAGAATGTCTGATCCAAATCCTGAGACTTGTATGCCTGAATTCACCCTCAGTTTGAGCTTTGATGGAATTTATGTAATCTGAATCCCCTCACATCTCAGCAGAAAGAGCATCTCCCTTTGGAAGGAAGAAATAGATGCATAAGAGAACAGTGTTATGCTAACAGCAAAAGACAAGGGTGAAAGTTGTCTCGTGTTAATTAGATATCTTCAGACATTTTGCATGACTGAAATACTAAAAATCATGAGCTCTTATCTGTTCAGGGAAAAAGAAAGATACATATATTACTACTTCCATTTCACTGAGTGCTCAGGGTAAGTATTTCAACAGATACCACAGAATATGGTCACTTTTATTTAGGTGGCAGCTAGCATTAATCAGCAAATTACTTTGAAGACAGAACTACAGACTGGGAGTAAAACATAAATTAACATAGAATCACAAAATGGCTAGTGTTGGAAGGGATCTCAAAGATCATCTATTTCCAAACACCCTGCATGGGCAGAGACACTTGCCACTAGATCAGGTTTCTAAACATGGTGGAATTCAATCTGTGCAACTGCTTGTGATGCTTTCTTGGCTATGTTTAAATGTCACAATTTCTTTAAAAATAGATAACTTTTCTTAAATCAATGAACTGTGGCAAATATGGGAAATCTTATTACTTCCCACATTGTCAGATAGGAAAGAATTAATCCCGAAGTAAAAATTTGGTGGATACTTAGATTATAAAGATTACAAATTAATTATGGCAAATGACTTCATATAAATAAATATGTAAAATCTTAAGGGACTTTAAATTTTCAAAGCTGAAGTTCATTATGAGTCAAACCATCACACTCACACCTCCCAAACAAATCCCAACACCCCACCCCCCCAAAACAAAAAAATATATTCATATCTGAAAATGAAAATAAAACTTGACTCAATTCCTCAGAAGCAACAATTTGGGAAAAAGGAATTCTAGGCTGATTAGAAAAGTCTGGGGTACAGAAGAAATGTAATCAACTAAGTTGAATTTGGTAGCAATGACCATAAATGTCTTATCAGGAAGATAGAGACAGTGATTCTTCTGTGAAGTATGTACCTGGAATAAAACATAAAAGATACTACTGAAATGGAAAAATGAAAGAAATATAAACCAAGCAAAGTAAAGTAGAACTCAAAAGATTTTTTCATTCAGTATTCTAGAAACAAAGAAAATTAGAATACTAATATGAAATACAAAAATAATAGAGAAAATTTGAAAGTGTTAATTCAGTTAATATTTATATTTAGGATAAAAGGAAAGGGATTGATTCACACAATGATACACATATACTCTCTTTTCATCTAGGATCTTAGCAGAACATTGTAAGGTAATTACTAAATTTGGTGTCTAAACAAACTGTGTCCAAGATCTTTCAAAGATATGGCTTGGGAGCTGTCTCATTTATTCATATTTATTTTCAGTAAACCACGGAACACTGAGAAAAATCCAAACTAAGCTAACGTTAAGCCAAAACAGGGTTATGGAAAAACCTGTATAATTTATAGGCCTGTCATCATAGCTTTGATAAATGATGGTATGGTAATCAATTAATAAAGAATTAAAGAGGAGGGTAGTAAAATTAACAATTGTCAGCATAGGCTTGTAGATGTATTAATGTTAACATTATAAAATCTCTTCGGTCAATAGGCAGAATATTAATGACATAGTATATTTAATGTTCTATTATGTTTGAATTATTACACTATTTTGGTTTCATTTAGGAAACTAGAATGTTAAAAATGATCTATTTTAGATGGATTAAGCCCTAACTAAATGTGAATGTAAATTGGGATTTATTACTGGCATAAAAGAGGAGCTTGTATTAAGATTAATTTTGTTGGAATGGTTCTTGGTCTCAAGCTTAAAAAAATTGTCATAAATGACTTCCAACAAAAATAAATTTATTGCTGATTTTAGGGATGTATGAATCCAGGTTTAGGTGTGACATAAAGTAAGTGATTGGGGTGATTTGGATCACCTTGAAGATGAGAGCCAACCAATACTATGACACTTTATTTCATGGCCAAAGGAGAAATGTGCAATGACAGAAAAAATAGGTCATTGTTACACCATTGGTAACTTTTCAGATGAGCAAGCACTGCATTGACTTGGTCATTGTGGATAAGCACATCCAGGTCGCTGTAAGGTCTTGAAGTTTTTCTCAGACTCAAACTGTTAATGCAATATTTATCTTTGATATGAAAAACTAAGTAATTAAAAGGACTAGGTACATGATGTACAACTTAGTGTTTCACGCTTCTGCACTGCTCATAAATAATGAGATTTAGTATAGGTAATTAAAGAAAGATACTGAAATACTGCATGAAGTTCCAAAAACAATTCATAGAGTAATTAGTTCCTTGAAAAGTTATATTTTATAGTAGAAGATAGAAAAATAGACTGTTTATCAAGGAGAAAATTACATGATAATTGAACACTTTTAAAGTGTTCTTTCAGAGCTCTATTTCACAACTTTTCTGTAGTGTAACAGAAGATATTATAAAATCAAATGGATAAATGGCAATAGTAGGAAAATTCACTTCAAAATAAAATGTCAATACTTATGAGTGAGGAATCTGAATATCTGAATATTTATGTACAAGTGCTATATGATATTGTAATGGGATATACAGAAATATTATGATAGCATTATGAAAGCAATATAACAAAAGTTAAGCAATAGTGAAAAATATTCAAAGCTATTAAACAAATCTCTATTATTGGACATTTAAGATCATGCTTATTCATCAACAAGTTTCAATTACAACACACTTTTATGAGGTCATTTGGCCAAGATCGTGTAATAAGGCCATTCTTGACAATCTCAGCAGTCCACCTTTGCAAGGTGAAAGCAAAGTTTTGTTCAACCAAACCAGAAAGTTTCATTTCATGGCAGAATTAATCTTTCTGATTGAATGTTACTAATGCTCACCAGTAAATCTTTCGGGCTTTCAGTGGTAACATACAACTCTAAAACATCTGCTAGGGTTTCTTTATATGATTTGAATTTCAACTGTAACCTCTCGAAGATGAAAACTTGCAGGTTTTAACTGCATTATAATTTTTATTTTAAAAAAATCTATAATTTCTTAAAACCTTAAGTGTACATTATGCAATCTTGCTTTCTTCATGGTTATGCAACCTCATCCAGTGACTCTTGTCTGATCATAATTAGTCCAATCACACATTTCTGATATGTCCTGTTTTTTCCTCTGTGTGCCACGTGTTTGTTCTGATGACACAAAGGGCATCGTATGTAGTTGGTAAAAGACCTCTTTTTATGTTTTAAAACTTGCACATTGGTACAGTGGTTGTTGTTACAAAATGGTACCTAATATATCACTCTCTCACTATACTTCCAACAGAAAATAACTGTATTTGTTGGCAGATGTTGATTTCTTAATTGCTCCCAATAGCACTTCCTCCATGCGAATGCAATTTTAGAGTAAAAATTTGCCCTTAGATGAACTTGTCTTCAGTGGCTTTGAGCCTGCAGTTGGCTTTTAACACTACCAGACTCTTTCAATGATAAATGTCATGCCTGTGTTTGGAGCTTTCTTTTAATCTTGGCAGATAAAGGGGTATTCTCTGTCTCAGTAGACATGTGGACATCTCAGTAGACTTGGTTGGTAGACTGGTGCACCAGCAAACAGCATCAACTAATACACTAAAGAAAATGAAGTGCTTTTACAGGCTTTTGGGGAAACAGGCTTAGAAACAGTCCCTTCACCCTTATACAGATGTAGCACTGACTTCTGTAATACTTCTTGGAAAGACATTGGTGAAAACATTTCTAAGTAAAGTAGATGCCTTTCTGCTGTGTCAGCATCATCCCAGGTGCTAGCTAGATGCGGAGGGTCACAGGATACTGTTGACTCTGTGGGAATGTGTCAGCCCTGTCATTCAAGCCCTGGTACCCTCAGCTCTTTTTCTCCCAGGGAAGTAGCTTCTCAGGACACTTGTCTACACCATCTTTCAGGAAGGCAGGCAGACCAAGACTGAAGGCATCAAGACTCTGAAGTAAAGCAGCTCCAGAAGGCAGCAGCCGGTTCAGTTTTTGGGGAGAGAAAAGTTAAAATACTAGGAAGTAAAGGAAAAGAAATATAAAAAATAAGGTGCCCCAAAAGGTAGTTCATCAGAATTCTCACCTCCTTCCAATTTACTCTTTCCATAGTTTGAACAAAAGCAAGCATGCAACCAATCAAGAAAAACAACCCTGGAAAAACTCTGACACAGCCAGCTTCACTTGTGCTGTAACTTGCTCCCAGTGGGTGTACAGGCACGATGAGTTACATCAGTATGTGGCACACTATTTTTACAGGATTTCTCCTTGAAACTGACTATATTCTGAGAGAGATTTTTCTGAAGGGTGTGGATGCTTTTTTTGAGGGCTGGAAATCTCCCTCAGGGAAGTTTTCATGTCAGCTAAACAATCCATAGACGTGAACAAGTGTTCTGCATTAGAGTTTCTACATAGCCTCATGCCTGTACAACCATGATTACTACATTTACCCCTTTTAGTTTGTGTTGGTTTTTTTGTTTGGTTTTGTTTTTTTTTCCTTTGGGTTTCAGAATCTAAAATATTTTAGCAAATTTATAGTATTCTCTGAGTTCTACAAAGTGATTACACAAAGAGAATATTTGCAATTAAACCAAATCTGAGTTCCTGATTCTCTTGTTTCCATCTTCCAGTACATCAGGACTTTGATCTGAACCTGCATGCTACAACTGCTGTTTTAGATTTCCATAACAGAGATCTCCATATTACAAGAGGCTTCATTCAAAGCAGGATACTAACGTGACTTCTGTTAACTAACTGCAAACACCTCTGACAGCTTCTTGGTTCATTGCCAGGCATATTGCTGTGGGAAATTCCTTCTTACAAGTGATGCTGACAGTCTGCACTCTACCACCCGCTCGTGATGGCTCCTCGTGCACCCGGGTCCATGATCCCACACGCCATGCTCTGGAGGTGGCAGGGCTCAGCATGATGAGGTAGTGCCAGCCATTCAGTGTTCTGCTTGCTGTGATAATATTGTTCCATAAAGCAGTGTCTTTTGCTATTAAGTCGTCTCAATTTAGCAACAACAAAGAAACAAGGCAGCTCCTGCACTAGAAACGAAATGGAGCTGAGAAAAGCATATTTAGCTAAGTTATAGTACTGCTACTAACCTTAGCACTGAATATATTGCTTCAGACCTCCTGTCTTCAGTTCATTAGTCAAAACTCTTCTGACACAAGTATGTTTCTATCTTGCAGCCCTTGTTTCTGTCAGTTTTGATGTTGTTGCTATGTACAAAATCAAACTGAGTCTTGTTTTACAATCCCAGTGTTGTCTGTGGAATATGAGGAATGCAAGAGCTCCATTAGCAATGTTATTCTTCTCTATGGTCACTGCCACACTCAATTTAGCTCCAATTTTATTTTTTGCCATAAAACAGTATTCATGGTCACAGTAATTCTGTTACCACAATTATCTGAGAGGCAGTAAAGGATGTTAATGAATTTATAAAGAAGTTCATGGCTTAGCTTAGAGTCCCCAGAGGATCCTTTGCCTGTGGTGGGGTGAGTACAAGCTGTATCAGTAAGTGTCCAACTCAGCGGGCTGTCCAAGTGTGCTCTGCTTTGGTTGGGCATAGGCTCACAGGCTGGAAGGGGCTGGGAGTCCTGAAGTGATGGCAGGACAGAAAAAGCTGTTTGTTCAGAGTGCTCTGGGAAGGAATTACAGACTGGACTTTGCTGGTTAGGAGAGCTCTATGGAGAAGAGAAGCTTTATGATAAAACAGTTCCCCAGTCCCCAGTAAAATACACTTTCCAAATGTCATAACATACATGGATTGAAAACACATGCTCATGGCCATCTGTCTGTCCCTCTAGTGATAGATGAGCACTGTTCTGCATGGAAGTCCAACAATTTGTCATGCATCTATGAGATTATCACCTTACTAGCAACCACAGGGTGTGTATGCTCTTGCTTTAGCTATCTGTGGGTGCTTCGTAGCTCTTGGGCATTCTGTCACTTTGAATCTCCTGTTGCTTGCAGTAGAAGAGGAATAATGAGAATGACTTGGCATTTGACCAAGGCTCTGGCTGAACTTAATGGTGGCTCAGAGACTGATACGCTAGAAAACTCCTTTTTACAGCTTGTCTTTACCAGGCAGGAGAAGGAGAAGTTGGTACAATGATACAAGAGGAAGACTTTGTAGAAAGAATATCAGGCTATGAATGATTTCTGTGAACTGTTACTATATTGCTGGGCTTCGGAATAAGACTACATCAGTATATAGTGAGTTGGTCTTACCATTCATGTATATGTAATCAGTAACCGTTCATGCAAACATAAAAGACAAATGGAAAATGAAGCCCCTACTTTCCTATTTTCATGTTTATCTAAAAGGCAATTTAAAACCAACTTGAAATAATACATTAGAGGATCCAGTCCTTACAGTGTTTTACAAGCAGACAAGAAATCAATTCTTGCTTCAAAAGTGCAAGGTGGGCAGTCATTACAGCAGATCTCCAGTCTGCTTATTTTTAGGGCTTCCATAAAAGGGAATTGTGGGATAAAGAGTGAAAATACTTGATATGTCTCATAAGTTAAAAAATAACATAAACATTTTCTTCCTGAACCATTCCATGTAAGGACAATGAGGTCTATAAAGGTGAGCAGTAGCAGTTGGAATTCTTCTATTTCACTCTAGCACTCTAGCCACCTGGATTTCATCCTGACATTTTGGAATAGAAGAAACATTGTAAATGTGATCATTTAGCAGTCACTTTCTCCAAGAGTCCAACATTCTAGTCTCTTCCAAAGATTTTGGACAGGGAGAACTGGGAATAAAGCCACATAGAATCATGGAATGATAGAATTTTCAGGGTTGGAAGGGACCTTTAAGATCATCTAGATCCAACCCCCCTGCCGTGGGCAGGGGCACCTTCCACTAGATCGGGTTGCTCAGAACCCTGTCCAGCCTGGCCTTAAAAAGTTCCACGGATGGGGCTCCAACCACCTCTCTGGGCAACCTGTTCCAGTGTCTCACCACCCTCAGGATGAAGAACTTCTTCCTGACTTCCAATATAACTTTACACTCCTCTAGTTTGCATCCATTCCCCCTAGTCCTATGACTAATGGGACATGTTAAGAGCCTGACACATGGGGAGTGATGGCAGAGTGCTGGATTCTCCAGATGTGCAAAATAGATTTGGCGATTGTACAGTGAACTGACGAAGAGAAGCCTTGCAGAAAGCTGGAGAGACTGCAGTGATGAATGCTAAAACCTAAATCTGCAAAATGAGAGAGTACTCCAACCTTTGATCTACGTAACATTTGTAGTTCTGTTTTACTCACTGAGCGTTCCCCCTCTGTTCCTCAGTTCTCCTTTCTTTTATTCCCCAAGCACAGGTAAAATCAACCAAAAAAATCAAAACCCAAACCAGACATTTATCAGAATCTGGAAACCATAAAATTAATGTTTCTGTCTGTATATACATTAAAATATTGTTTTTAATCATGTTATCTTTCCTTTCTATGTCTTCACCATTACCAAGTACAATGGAAGTCAGTGTCTGAAGTTCTCTTAAGAAGCACCATCAGTTGTAATAGCAGGGAATATGTAAAGAATTGAAGAAATGTAACACTTCCCTTCATGGATGTAGATCTGAAGAACAAAGAAAGGGTCCAAAGGCAGTAAAAGTTGGACTTCTGCAGCATAGATGAATAGGCAGAGACATACTTCCACAAGCTGATTCACCTCTTTCAGCTTAAACGTGACCCTTAGAGTGAATTGTTTCGTGGATGTTTTGTGCCTCAGTATTGATTCTACAAGACACTTAGAGGACTATGTTTAGATCAGACACCTAACTTTGAGATGGTACAAGTTGTTTCAGTTAAAACTTACCCTAAATGGCAAAGTGACCTTGGACAGAAACTATTTCATATAGTTTCAAATCCTATGCTCCCTATGCCAGGAATTCTCTTCAGTGTAACCTGTGGACATCACAGCACCTTGTAGGTATTATGTTGATGTATGAATGACAACAAAAGAAAGTGCTTCTTTTTCCTGTGAGTCACCGTTAGTATAAAGTAGTAAATATTTCATGGTAAATAAGTTATTCTTTCTGCTGAACAATCAGCCAGTTCAAAAACCTGACAAGAGCCACAGAGAGATGCATGTTTCAGAACTTCATTCAAAACCAAGCTATACCTATGAGTGTGGTTTATTTTTTAAAGATTTTTTTTCTGTTGATGTGCTGCAGAATATGAATAAAATTACTCAGAGGAGGAATTTTTAACAGATGGTAACCATTTCCAGCCTCAGATGGCAGAAAGCCCTAGAACCAAGCAATTACAGAGTTCTTTGATGCAGAACCAGCTGAACAGATTTTAATAATTTCTTCCAAATTTGAGACACCTGACCCCCCAGAAAGTGCTGCAACCCAGGTGATGGAGATGTGCAATAGAAATATGTTCCTGATGTCACAGCAATTTTTTGGTGTCAAAACAATGAAGACAAATACTAAAATTACCTTTTTTTAATTTTATTTTTAAATTTTTTTTTTTATTATTATTATCAAAGCAATGAAACATTGCAAATGGACCAGTAAAATAACTTAAAAAATACTCTGAGGCAAGATTGAATTCTTTTGTTTTTCTGTTACAGCAAAAGTTTTACCACACTTCAATGAATGCTGTACAGGATATGGATACTCAACAGCACCACATTTTATTGCTCACCTTTATAAAGCTCCTGGCCCGAATCCAGAAAGGATCAGAAAGCACATGTAAAAAGTTACATTGTCTTATTTATTCTTATTTTATTTTCTTGATGTAACTCCTGCCTGTGGGGAATTGAAAAGTATTCCACTATTCCTTTCATTGAAATATGTGCCTAAGAGAAGCCATCAGGCCAAACTCACCAGTATGACACTTCTGTGGCAGCTATCCTGCATGGAGAGGAACAGAAAAGGGGAGGGCAGCCTAAGTTACTGTTATATTAGTTATTTAGTTTCACCTGAGTCATCTCCAAATGAATCCATTATTTCCTCGTTCATTCAGCTCTGTCTCCACTATAAGGTCATGTCTGTCTTACGCTCAGCAAAGTCCTATCACAATATTTTCCATGTGTCCAAAACAAGTGAGCAGAAGCAAGCGAATTGTACGGTTCAGAGATGTGCAATTAGTACTACATGTTTTACAATATTCTTCAAGGCAGCAAGTAAATCAGTCATGCCTGCTGGTTAATAGATCTGGTCTAATGTCCAAATAGTGCTTGGTACAGGAATTTTATAAAATGGTTGCTGGACTTCATAATCCAGAAGTTTCCCTCCAATCCTCTGGTCCACTTTTCCTTAAAACTTCTCAATTTCTTGGCATAATACATATCACAAGGTAATTGTGCCTGTGTTTGTAGAATATCAGGTATTCTCTGGAGTTTGAATTGGGCATGTATGAGCATAGGAGAGAGTGTACAAAAACAAATATCTGGTGAATTAATTTATCTGTGTTCATAAATTTAAATGTAACCACTGAATCTACCTGTGGTAAGCTTGCCAATTCTCTGTGTGCTAAAGAAAACACCTTTTACAAACAACCTACCGTCCTCTACCTCAGCACCAAAATAGTATTACTGAAAGCCTTGAATTTTATAAAAAGAAATAATAGTCACAAAATAGCCTTGATTTTCTCACATCACAATATTTTGAACTGCAGTGATAATATAATATAATAAGATGATTAGATATTCAGGGAAAGAGGCGTCACAATTTTTTATGAAGGGACACATCTTAATCCAAATTTAACATATAAATGGCTAAAGCTTGCATGCCAAGATTTTCTTTGTATAGACAGCATGGCCAAGATAATGCATTTTCTCTCTTGGCTTCTATTATGTGTTTAGATTTGGATTTCAGTTTCATGAAAATTCAGATCCGAAGAGCTCCCTGTGCATGAGATATGCAAACCCAGTACAGACATCACACATCCTCCTGGCTTTCCTTGTCCGAATTGTATTTGACTGATTTATGCTATGTTATCATATGCAGTAACTTTTACAATGTATATCTGGCAAAGTTATCCATAAAGTTGAATACAATAAACTTTATAATGCAATAATTCAGTTTGGGTTTGAGACTTGGGAATTAGTTCCAGTTAAGTGAACTCCTTTTCACAATACAATCCATTCAATTGCCTGTTTCTACTATTCATTTGGAACAACCTCAGTAACGTGGTAGATTTGTGCTCAGGGCCTTGTAACTTAATTTGATCTTTTTGTTTCCTACAAAAGGAAATCAGTAGAATCAAATGCATTTGTGACCATTTTTGCTGTCAGAAAGAAGTGAGGCCAGAGGGCAAACAAGCACCTCATTCCATTCAATTGTCTTGTAGGATACTTTCACATAACAGGCAAAAACATGTAAAAAAAAATTAAGCAGTTAGACTGGAGCCTATTTTCAGATACTTTTAACATTCAGTCTAAATAGACAAAATATCAGGAAAACTGACTGGAGAAATATTTTGTCTCCAGTACTCCTAAATAATTAAAACTCTATTTCTCTTTACTGTTTAATTCTTTTCTCTCATGCCTGCAATTTCTGTAAAGTGAGTTGGAGTGTACTGTTACTGCTCACAGGACTGTACATTTTAAGACTGTGGGATGGCAAGACTAAGAAAATGCCAGCCATTTTGTGGTGTGATTAAGTGCCATGATGTTGCAAAAGCAGGGAGCTAAAGGGGAAAGCCTGCACTTCCTGATGCAGAAGATAGTGCTGTTGAAAGAAAACCGTTTGAAAATACCCATTTAGAGAGAAAAGGTTATGAAGCAATTGGTGATTTGTTCTGTGAATGAGCTGCAGTTAATGGTGCATATAAGTGGGAAGAATGTGCAGCCTTCAGCTTTCAGCTTGAAGCACAGCTTCAAACAAAAAAAAGGGGGAAAGAAGGGAGGAGTTGGAAAAGAAACTTCTTTGTGCCTTTGCAGTGCCTCAGATTGGAAAATTGGGAAGTGGTAGTTCTAGAGAGATAACAAGCAATAGGAGAGACTTATGCCTTAATGAGAGGACACAGTTGCAGTCGCCGTTGTGTAGTGGAAGGCAGTGGCTATGAGAATAAGAGCAGCTACTGCCTATGGAATCTGGCAGTGTTATGACTTCAAACTTGAGCAAAGTGATAAGTAAAAATATATAGAGTTAAAGACCTGCATTTTCTTGTTATGGCACTTTGTAACAGACACTGGCAAAAACAATGAATACTGATTTAAACTGAAAGAAATAAAGTAATTACAAAAGACCTCTCAGATCACATAACTTGAACTAATAAGTGGTATATTTAAACATAGGACAGTGATTATATAAGATCAGATTATGAGTTATTAGACTGCATAATTATTGGCTTTTTAATTGCCCCCATTAGTTATTAAATTGATTCCTATTTTCTGTCAGTGATACCATCATTAGCACTACACTGTGTAAGCTTTAGTAGGAAAAAATCTGACATGGAGACATGCTGTGTGATTATTGAAATTTGACTGAAGTTACTAAATTTGTGGACTAGGACTCTTGATGACAGGGAATATACCTCCCATCCTTCACATTCTGAGCATTGCATTTTCAATCCTGGTCTTTTCCCAGATTCTGCACAGCTCTGTTGAGATCAGTGTGTAGCTGTCATGGAAAGATCTCTGTATGACTTCAAGAGTTTATCCACATTGCAAAACTCACAATGCTGGGACCTTGGTGATAATCATTACTACCAAGATAGTGGGATACAATCTTTGGCTGTGCTTGATGCAAGTGGTATTAAAACTATGGTAACTGGTGTTCTCTAGGAACTTAGTAGTGAGTGCATATTCATCCATACAACAAGCGTGAAAATGAAACACTATGGGTGTTTTCCTTTTTATTGTGGTATTTTTATTATTAATAATTTTAATCATTTGTCATCTTGTAATTATTTTTATCATTGTGGTGTTTCACATATTCTTTTCCCAGTCTCTGTTCATCTGCTGCTTTTCATATAAAACTCTCCTGAAATAGCTGTTCAAACTGTTTAGTCTTTTGCTTTCCTAATCAGCTTTTCAGAGTAACAGTACTGTTTCTGTTGTTGCTATTATTTATGAAGAAGGGAAATCAATTTTCTGTTAAATAGAATAGTTAAAGTCTCTTACAAGGTCATATAGACCTTCAGCCTGAATGCAAAAATGCCTGATTATAGACTGAGGTTAACATCATCTTCCAAATTCCTTTTAGGTGCTCTTTATTTTGTGGGGAATTTGTATTTGGATGTGTAGGTCTCTTACCATCTGTGTGGTTATGAATGTGATTGAGAAATACTTTCCTACTGTGTGGTTTTGATTTTCTTAATTTTCTATGCCCTTTATTAGAACTGTTCCTCTTTTTTTCATTATTTTTCTTGATTCCTAGTTCCCAAGCACTGCTTGATCTCTCTGCTGTCACTCTACTCAGTGTCAGAGACGTTCATGTACCAAGACCAGACAGTCCATTGACTCCACCTCCATCAGCTCCATCTGTTTTAATAGCCAAAACCAGAAAACATATAGTGATATACTCAGTTTGTGATTTCGTAATTCCAAAATATTCCTCCAGCTTCCAGTATTTTTTACGTCAAGAACTTCCTGAGCTTTCAGTGATGTGTCTGAGCATAGTATCATCACAAGAAGAGGGAAAATACATTATGAATCTTAACACTACAATAAAACTGCTCTACCAAAGTGAAATGTATGCATTTCACAGAAGCCCTTACCAAGGATTTAAGTAGATGAATCTAGCCACGGCAGCAAAGGTGGCAGCAGGTTACTCCTGTGTGCCCTTCTGCTGGAAATTACTGACACCATAGCAAGGACAGCAGAAGAGAAGGTATTCAGCACAGCTTTGGCACTCTTCTCTCACCTTTTCTGAAGCTGCCTCTTGTGGTTTGGTGTAGCTGTGAGGGCTGAGGAGAGGGCAGACTGAGTTTTCAGACATACATGCTATCTCAACCAAGATTTTTAGCACAGGATCAGTAAGGACAGAAGAGTGTGATGATGACTTCACAAGGCTGCCCAATCCAAAGAAGCCTCAACTTCCAAAATAGGACACTCAAGTTCAACAGCACTCTTGGTGTGAGCTTCTGCATCCAGCTCAAGATAAGTTGGATGGAAGACTAAACATCTGGATTCTCACTCCTCTGAGCTTGGAGACCTCTAGTCACCTTATGAAATTTTCAGCAGACCAGACAGTGGTGATAAACTTCAGTAAAAACATATCTGTTACTTATTGGCATTTAAAACAGCCAGGGAGCATTATTTGGCAGTAAATCTATTGTGTTTCAACAGTAAACATAATTTAGTAAATAACACATGCTTGTAAAACATCTGTGTATTACACAATCTTAAGGTCTAAAGAAGTTGTTAATATAGTCAGGGACTTAATAAAAAGCATTTTATGTCCAAATCCCTAATTTAACTGCTGTAACCAATTTAGCATAAATTCAGAATTCGTAAATTCTGCCATGCCTTCTTTCACAGCTACATTACATTCCACCATAAAAGGAAAATCTCTGTTAATAGTGTTTGATGTTCTTTAGCCTACTGGAGCCAAGCTTAACTAAGTAGTATTTTCATTATATTTCACATTCTGCTTACTAATATTTGTACTACATGGCTAAATTTCACTAGAAAAACAGAAGCAGAATGGAAAGGAGAGTAAATTTTAAATCTTGTTTCAAGAGTCTAATTTATATAGACTAAACCAACATAAATTTTAAACTGCCACGCTCTTTCTGGTTTCTCAGAAGAGCACCTAGGAGTGTCCACTGCTGCATAAAATGATAATATTTGTATAGATTTTTTCAAATCTGTCCTTAGCTACAAATATTTCAATAAATTTTCCTATAAAATACAATTATATCTTTCATGTTTTGTTTTCAAGACCTTCCTAATTCAGTCATCCTTCATATAAATTTCCTGGGTCATTTTCCTATTTTAATCTGCATAGAATAGCTTATATCAACCCTCTTCAGACAGAGCTCAACTGTTTGAGAAAAATAATCTATAAATCCCATGTGGAACCAATAGGAAGGTACCATCTAGTTCAAAAAAATTCTGCCTACTTCTGTTATAAGGTGGTACATTGAGTCCCCAGTATTGTTTAAGCATTTATTCCCTGGAGTTTCTAAAGAGATTTCAAAATACATAGACTTCTAATATGGGCATTTCAGTTAGACAACTTGCACAAATTCTTGGGAAAATATATTTTTATTCTCCTCTAATACTGTCACTGCTTTGCTTTCTTGTCATCTAGTTGTTTGTTGTTTGTGGTTTTTTGGGGTTTTTTTTGTGTTTTTTTTTTGGTTGGGTTTTTTCTTGGGAATTTTCAAAAGGTATTTGTTATTAGAGCACACCATCCCATCATCATGATACCCACAAACTGTCAATCACTAAATAACCCAAGTCCCTTCTTCATGATAGAGTCCTCTACAGAAGGGTCTCTGAAGCTTCTGCTGTGTAAGGGAAAGAACTGACAAAGAATACACACGTTTGCAGGCTGCTGAATTCTGGATGTGGGATAATTAATCATACTGAGCATGTTACATTTGCTATAGAGTTTCTGGGTTAACATTTTAGGAAGAGCTTTAAGACAATACATCAGATGGAAAACTGTCACTGATATCCACACTTATGATCCAAGTGTCCCTTGAAGTAAAAATGCACATCCCCAGTCCTTTGTCAGGAAGATCATGCTGTAACAAGCATCATACTGGGTGGGCAACACCTGTACAGAAGACAGGAAAGATCATGAGATTTACCCATGTTTTAATGGCATTTTCAGAGAAACCTACAAAAAGAAAAAAAAGAAGTTTCTCTGTGTAAAATGAGTTCCAAGATGAACATAGCTGTAAAGTTTTATAAATTTACAGAGTGTCTTTGTCAGTAAGGACAACCTACCATCAGCTGACATTAGCATATTCTAATGCTTGGGTTGAAAAAATTAGCAGGATGTATAAAGAATTTTTGCCTTACAGATTTTTAATTAGACTAAATTCAGGCTTAAGCTGCCCTGAAATACTCCCTTAAGTTTTCCAGAAGACAGGCAGGGTGACTGACATTAAATCTATCAGTTTCATCAAAATGAGTCACTATAGATGAAGCAAGGAGAAAACAGTTGACTGATCCTACCAGTAAGTTCATTAACAAATTGATCCTCTGAAAGTAAGATACTCGGCTAAATTCAGTGGAACAGAAAGGCTTATGCCTAAGAGAATGCAATAAGCTATTGGACCATTTTCATGCTCTTTAACTTAATATAATCATTTTATCTTAAAAGATCAACTATCAGATAGCAGGACTCTGAGATGTCCACCATGAAATGTGATGGACACTGTTGCCTCCGATTTTGCAAGGTGGTTTCAAAAACCTTGAAAGAGGCACCACGTTCAGACGTGGGTATCCTGTTTGTTGGTACCACATCTCAGCTCATTGCCACTCCTAGACATGAGGATCATTGGTAGATATTTGGATGTTTGGAAAGCTGTGTTGGAAGCAAATTTGGCCTGTAGGAAATGCAAGTGCTTCCTAACACACTTGCAGTGAAGACACAAGGTTATGCATGTTTAAACCTTGGGTTTAAATGCCTCACCTCAGCTTCAACCTTTGTGTGCTCTACTACAGGAAACATTAGCAGCAGAGCCTGGGTTCCTTTTTACATCTGTCCAGAATTCCCTCTCCTAATAATATTTTATTACATTTTTGAGAACTCACATCAAGGTTCCTGGTACCTAGCTGCCCAGGACAGGTGGACACCAGATTGCAATAATGTACTACTATAAATCTTTGAGAAAATTGGATCCTATACGATAGCTATTACATTTTAATTACTATGATTATTTTACAGGTATTTCAAACATAAATTGTGTCATCACAACTGTGTCACTTATTGCTTAATTGAAATTAAATGACTTACTTATTTTTCTGTCTTGGAAGAAAATCCTCCCCCATGCCCACCTAAAATTTGTACCATATTTATGTAGAAATTACTACTCACAGTGGAATAAACAGGGTTAAAAGTTTGGCCAGCTGTTTATGACTGGGCTCTTGTCTGTGTAAGAGAAAAAAAACCTATCACTGATTCAAATGATAGCACATTGCTATTGTAGACTAGATTAAAAAAAAAAATCTCTTTTATCTTTCCTTTACTACTGCATGAAGAAAAATTGCATTAAGGCATATGAAATTCAGATTATAATCAAAAGGATTTTTCCAAGCACACAGTGTCTTTGTTAATAATTTTGAATAAAATGTAATTATTTCCTTAGCAACATGTCATATTTAGCATTACCACAATTTATTACCTTTTGAAGAGAAGAATGATATATAAAAACTTAAACTAACCAGCATAACTCTTATTTGACTTCTGCATGGTCTTCTGTCCAAACTGGTGACAATATTTCTTCAAATATTCTTATTTTATTTTTTAAAATAAGAAAAGTGCTCAACTTACTAGATAAGAACAGGAAAAAAGTTAAGTACAAAAGATCCAGTATCTCAGCAGCATGTAGGCAAAAATTATTTTATGGTGTTTTGTATTGAAACATAACATGTGAGTGGCCTTTATGCATGTTTGGAAGAGTTGTGGTCTGGGTAAGTATCACAGCTCTGTGATTTGGCTGCTGATGTGAGCATGGCCTTTGGGGAAGAGGGTTTGCATTTGTAAGAAATGCTTGAGTAAGGTTTTGAATGCTGTTCCTTAGCATTTGTTTATTACTATTATGAATACAGCCCAAACTCTTATTCATATAATTGATGGGTTTACTTTCTAGTGTTTAGTGGTAAAACTGTGTACTTGCAAGATAGAGTGGAAAATACAAAAATACCAAACCCCAAAGGGTTAAAGCATTTATTCAGGGTCCTATTGACAGCTATGACTCTAAATATCTGCTTACAGTTACAGCACTTGTAAAATGAAGTATTGTTCATCTCACACTCTCGAGGTTTCCAAGCTGTTGTTATATAGTACTAAAAAGCTGTAGAAATAAAACCTTTCCTGTCTCTTTGCTTTACAAATGAAGCTGAAAAACTCATGCATTATTAAGCACTAATTCTTCTCCTTATGCTGATTTTTTAAAATTTATTTCTCTGTTCTTGGATTAAGGTTGGTTTTTTTTATCACTTAAGTTGATAGCTATATAATTAAATTTAGATTTTGGGAGCTTGTACCAACAATCTATAATATTGCTATTGGTTTGGGGTATGTGTTTCTGATCTTGAATCACTGCTATACATGCTTGGAGTTTCAGACAGGTAACCTTAGTTGAAAGGTATCAACACTGCACCAGCAATGTAGTGACTGTATGACCAGCATTCACATGAGCAGCAGCAATAGAGTAAGTTTTTTCTTGTATTTAAAGTTAAGCATGTTTATAAAAAGTTTGTTTTATCAGGAAATTAATATTACCAAAGGTAATTCAAAAAATATTGCTGAAATTTTCTAGTCCCTACCTCTTTTATTAGAGGAACCTAATTCTTAGAAAGGCCTCCTAGGTGGAGATATAGGTAACATTTTTCTCAGTTACATACAAAATGCTTTATTTTTGCCATCTATTGAATGACTCTTCCTAGTAATCAAGTCCAAGATTTGGCTCCCCGGTTTTGTTAATCTAAACAAGTTAATACAGTTCCATATGCATGAATCACAAGGTTTTTTTTCTCTGCATGCTGTGTAGCTTACAAGAAAAATAGAGGTGGCAAGATGTAAAAAGTTGATTAAGTTTTCTTTTTGTTTAACATAGTGAAACAAATTTCTGTTGGTGGGTACGTGAATTTTTGATTTAATAGCAGGTGAATTTTCAACCTTGACAAAGAAAAATCCCTTTTTCACTAGTTATAATATATCAGTATTTCTGGAAATTTGCAGAGCACTGGACCAGATGTGCTTTATTCCTGCATTAGAGATATCACCTCAAAGATGAAACAACAATCATCATCTGTGTACATTACCCATTCTCCTTATTTGCAATTTATGCACCAATCTGGACCTAAATGGCAGAAGATTTTGTTCTTGAGATAACAATCTCTCTGGTTTTCCTCCAGAGGACCAAAATGCCACGAGCAGCCACTGACAGAACTTCACCATATTTTCTCATTCTCAATTTCTCACAGACCAGAAATACAATATCTGGGGCTTGTAACAATTTATTTGATCATATTTGTGTTTAATCATGCATATGTATTTACTAGCACAAATATAATATTGCTGCATATTTGAAGAAACCGTTGTTAATTGGTGACCCAAATTAATAATTCTTTAATAAAAGTGTTGGTTTGTTTTTTGTTTGTTTTTTTTTTCCCCACGTAATGGGTTTTTTTGCTCTGATACCCAGAGGACTATAACTGAAAAATAAAATTGTACAGTGACAATGTAGCTTACCATGTAGCTTACAATGAATTTACAAGGAAAAAACCAACAGCTAAATTAAAGTTAATACTATGTTAAGTTTGAAAAATTAAATGCATATGTGTCAGGAGATATTAAAAGTCAAGTATCAAATCTTGTTTTTACAACTGACTCATTTTAATTAACAGATAGGTTTGATTGTGGTTTAAGTTATCTGAACAAGGTTTTGGGTTTTTTTGTTATATTACTACTGCTACTAATTTGGGCAGAGTGTGATAGTGTGACACACTATACAGGAATGAAAACATGGTGCTTTGCCAAAAGCCTTTCTTAATTAAAAAATATCTACACAGCTTTTGAATCAGTGACAAAATAATAAAAATGCTAGGCAAAATTGGCACTTTTAAAGAAAACTAGGAACATAGAAAAGATGAAAATAATATGGAAACATCTCTTCAAAGCAAATGCTGCAATTATGAGATTTGTAGAACCATAGAATGATTTGGGATGGATCCAAGGGACCTTAAAGATCATCTAGTTCCCAACTCCCTGCATGGGCTGGGACACCTTCCACTGGATCAGGTTGCTCAAGGCCCCATCCAACCTGGCCTTGAACACTTGCAGCCAGGGGGTAGCCACAACTTCCCTGGGCAACTTGTTCCAGGTGCCTCAGCTCCCTCACAGTAAAGATTTTTTTTCCTAATATATAACCTACATCTACCCCCTTCCATTTTAAAACCATTCCCCCTTATTCTATTGCCACATACCTGTACAAAAAGTCCCTCTCCATCTTTTTTGTAGGCCCCCGTTAGGTACTGAAAGGCTGCTATCAAGCCTCCCCAGAGACTTTTTTTCTCAACCTGAACAACCCCAACTCTCTCAACCTGTCTTTGTAGGAGAGGTGCTCCAGCCCTCTGATCATTTTTGTGTCCCTCCTCTGGACTCACTCCAAGAGCTCCAAGTCCTCCCTGTACTGGGGGCCCAAAAGTAGACACAGATGGGGTCTCACAAGAGTGGAGTAGAGGGGGAGAGTCACCTCTCTGAACCAGCTAGTCCCATATTGTTGAATCTTGAGCAATATTAGATTCAACAAAGACAGAATGATTTCATGTATTAGGGGCCTGACCATATTGAAATCAATTGAAAATAATTCAAAGAATTTTCAGAGCTTTGGATACAATCCAAAAAGTAAACTGATGCTCCTGGGGGACATACCTCTTTTGCAGTGTCATTTTCACTATCATTGAAAATGTCCTTTACCTTAGTATTAATGGAAAGAACTAGTAGGAATTGTTTAGCAGACAGCAATTTTTTTTTCATTTTAAAGATTATTAAAGAAATACTGTTCTTTTTCATAAGACTCTAGGTGTTTCTTACCTGTAAATAGTTAATAACATTTAATAACAATAATTTTACAGCATGTAGTATATTTAATGGCTTTTTTAAAATAGATCTAAGATGTAACTATATCTTTCCTGTAAAGATATTTGCCTTTAAAATGACTCTTAAATTGTTTATTGCTTTATGCTGAAAGTCTACAAATAGAATAGAATACAATCCAAGCTTCTGATCTTTTGTCTCTACTGATGGGGATCATACACAAGACTGTTTTATTACAGAACTTGTAGTCTTGTTTGGTAAAGATTGTTATCAACCATAATGTTACACTTGGGTCAGTAGGGGAAGAGCTGTGCTGACTGAAGGTCTCAGATTTGTTTTCTTCAAACCAAGAATGTCCTTGAAAACGTTTTTATGTTACCATTATGCTCACTGTAAATCACCAGCCTGCAGTTTTTAAGTTTAAAGCCTGACAAGATTAGACTTTGAAGCTGTCACCAAACTGTTTCTCAGCTTGTGATGGTTCAGAGTGCCAGTACAGGAATGGCCAAGCCTTCTGTGCTGATGAAAATCAAGGTACTGCTATGCTCTGCTTCCATATCATTAATCCCATGACTTCAAAAGCCATGTGTTTTCAGCTGCATGGAGGAAGGGAATCACATTTCTTTTACACTGTGGGATGTACTTGGTGGATCTAGTGGAAAGGATTTAAAAGATGTCTCCAGAAGAGCTGGTTCCAAATCAACAGAGGAGCTTGTTCTGTAAGACTTCTATAAAATTGGGTAACTGGGTTGTTGGGGGGGTCCCTATTTTTTCCATTTCATACCAGAAAATAATCAATAGCTTTGGTTTAAGTTGCACTATAAAGTACGAGGGATTTATATTCAGAACCATAACTGAGTGCAGGTTTTCTTTGTGAAAAACCCTCCCTGAACAACAGCAAAATTGTCAGTCTTAGCTCATGACTGACACAGTGACAACTATTTCATTAGTAAGCTAGACATTAAACCTAGCTATTAAACCCAGCTTTTCAAGATCAGCATTGGTTTTAGGCTTTTATGTAAGAGCTGAAGAAAGATATTACATAAAGAAATAATTTATTTTCTGACCTATTAAAAAAAAAGGTCAAAATCAATGGTTATTCAAAGATGTCATTTGGAACAGAAATATATAAATGGGTTTTTTTTTCCTTGGAAAGCAACAAATTAGCATTACATTTCAGTTCACTTACGATCAAGTCTAGCAACTAATAGTTATTTCTGTGCTGTATGAGTCTGTTTCACACATTACAAAACAAAAATAGTTGCAGAATATACAATCTTTAACTTGTTTTCTTTTCTAGTTCAGTTTATTTAATGATAAGAGATGACTTTTTATGTTTAAATGAAATGTTTACATATAAAGCCTGTGTTTTGTATATCTTGGAGCAGAGCTTTGAATATTGAAATGATTTCCAAAATAACTTGAAAACCAAATTTGTTTTTAAAAAACTATATATTTCAATGCACGAAGGCTATAATGCCACACACACTCAGCTATTTTTATTTCCAAAATAGTAATGAAATAACAAAAGATCATGTATTTGGTTTTAATTATAAAAAAGGGAAAAATTAAAAAAAGTCAAAAAAGATTAAATCAGTTTAAAGTGTGATTGACATATTTGCATAGGTCTACAAATATCTGCATCTTCAAGAGTCTGTTTTCTTGCCAGTTAATAGCTAAACCTTATCAGCAGGAACTCTAAGAATTTGTTGGTTTATCCAGGTTATCCTGAATTTTCTTCTCCTTGCTATCTGTGTATTTACCATTTTACCTGAGCATGTGTGTCACAAAGTGTGGATAGATAAATAAGATTGATATTCAGATGTGCTATTACCTAAATTTATGTTCTGAAGTCTTTTTGTTGTTCAAATATATTAAATGTCAGAAAAAATGTAGCAAGAAAATGGGTGAAAGATTTGAAAACAGACATTACTATGCAACTCTTTAATCAATAGGCATTGGCATAACCTTGAAACAAAAACCTCACTGAAATCAGTCTCAGCTGGTGGATAAAAAATGAGGCTTTCAGGAAGCCATGGAAATGTTTAACATTGAGGATAGTCCCAGAAATGATTTTTAAATGAAGTGCATGAAGTGCTACTCTGAGCAGAGAAAGACTTTTTCCTGGCTGTTGCAGTACTGATGTCAGTCATGAGACTGACGGTGCAACTGCTCTCCCTATGATTAACCAGCACTGAACATACACTTGACACATCTGAGATTTGTATCTGCTCAGGGGAGGATGGGGGTAATGTGAGCCTTATGTTCTCACTCTGACTGTGGTTGGCTATTGGCAAGCTCTGATCCTCACACGATCTCAAATTGACATGCTCCAGTATCATTAATCTGATTCATCTGTGTTTGCCTTTCATGCACACTCAAATGCATTCTGAGGAAGACAGACATGTTTTTTAAAAAAGCAGAATATACTAGCCTGAGGGATGATCTATTTTGATAGCAGTTCCTCTATTTGCCATACCAAAGAGGAGAATGATTTACTGTTTCAGGCCAAAAATGCTTTGCATTTCCAGCCTTTCCCAGTAAAATATTATGTTTAATGCTCTCATTACTTTTGAAGGCATGGTCAATAAAGCTGCTGCTTGACAGGTTTTTGACTCTTAAAGTTGTTTTTCTTTGGCCAAGATCTGCAAAATAAGATAATAAATGTGTTGACAGTAGTGTTCTGATGTATATTTCTTGAAATAAATGAAAAATTTCAAATAGTTTGGAGTGAATCAATTAACACAGCTTTTCAATAGTGATTTAGGCACTTAGATATTAAATTCTATATTTCTCATTGAAATTCGGGTTCAGGAACCAGCCTCTTCTGGATCCTGAGTCTCTCAGTTCCTGCTCTGCACGGGGAGGTGCACACTCCAAGGTACCTCCTGACCTCCAGGACCTAATCCTAAAAGGATGGGGTGAGGAGGATTGAGAAGTCCCTAAGGATGGGATTCTCAAAACCATTTAAGTGGAGAGTTGTTTGGGTAGTCAGGGTAACAGATTCTGCCTGGTGCTGTGACCATGTATAAACATGAGCATATCTATTTTTCAAGCTGTGTGGTTTAATCATTGGCTTACAGGCTGTTCTGGATCAGGATGCTGTCAGTCTTACCTCACGGAGTTGTTCTACTTGATATAACTAACGAAATGTTTACTGTGCCAGAGATACTATGATTAACTTGTGACCCCTCTGAAATGCAGACTTCTTAAATATAGAATACACTGTCTCGGTGCCTGATCCTTTACAGATATTTTTACATGTTGCATTATAGTTAGCTGAACAGTCCTGTTTAACTCAATAATTGCAGTTAAGTAAGTGTGCCAGCTGCTATGGGGCTGGAGCCTGAAAGAATGAGAATGATGTTCATTGAAATAGATACTTTTTCTTTGTTGTGAACCTCGGAGTTCATAATCTAGGCAGAGCTAGTTAATTAAGCTTTTCTCAGCCTTCCTTGGAAATGTTACTTCGAGGTCTGCTTAGCAAAATTCAGTGTAATGCAATAGGATGTTTGTACTCTAGAAACTTCTGTGTTCAACTTCTCCTTGTCTTGACCGTATGCCTGACCATAGCCTTATGTAAAGATAAAATCTGCATCCATAAAATCCTATATCCCCTTCACTGATGAGATCAGAGCCAAATTTTCATCCTGATTCAGCAGTACGGACTCTTGGTCCCAGTGGGAGCACAGCCTGTCCCTAGGAGTGTCACTCAGCTCCCAGCAGTCATCCAGCAGATGGGCTGTTGCTGTGCAGCTGCTGGACCCTCTTTCACAGCACTGCTTCTTTTCTTTTAAGCTGAGACCTTTGAAACATGGTGACCAGACAGATATTTTATCATAAATGGGAGATTTTTTTGGCTTAAATTTTTCCTTTACAAAAACTGGCAGTTCCAAACATCAAAAATCCTCACTATAGGGCTACTTTGCTCATTGGAGTTTCTCAAGCATATGGTTAGGCTCATCCCTCCACCCAGACATACCAAAGACAATGGTCTTATTTTCCTAAACATGATGATTTTATTAATCTCATCTTTAAAACCCAATTATTTCAGAAAAAAAATCCCAAGCTTCTGGTTGGGAGCTGCTTAGCTTTCCCCATCCTTTTCAACTCCTTTTGGTCTCTACCAGAGGCAGAGCTGATCCCACCAGAGATCCCACCCTTTGCTCTTTCACTTATGTGCCTTTCCTCTACCTATGTTCTTTCCTTTAGAATACAGGTCATCTGATAAGCAGAAGGTATAGAGAACAGTCATTTTCCGGATAAATGATCCTAAAATGGATTTTCAACATCAAGTTTATGAAGAAAAATTAATTAAAATGTCTAACGTAAGTCATCAATTTCATGAAGAATATATATATTAAAAAAAAAGATCAAGAATACAATGTAATAGTCAAGCCAAAATTCTACATGTCACCATAAGAATGTAATTGGATTTCAAAAGAAATATTGATTTTAAATTTTTTTTTTTAAATTTTGTTTTTTCCTGCCTCAATTCCACATCATCATTGCTTTGTCTTTCCAGACTACTGACTAATTATATTTGTCTCACTGAAGGAAAAGCAATTTTTAGTGCAGGACATTTCGGTGTCAGTTGCAGAGGTATCCTGTAGCACTAAGAACACACAGTGGCACTGTGAAAGTATACATTACCCAAAGGGTCATACAAGTTGTGACTGTACCAAAAAGCACTTATCAGAAGTACACTGAGTCCTCTAGATTATTTGGTAACAGTGCCACAAAAATAGATTTTCCATGACCAAAGGTGGTGGGTTTTGATCCATTCTAAGGAATGCATTCTCCCTGCAGTGGCAAACTGAATGAGCCTATGTCTCAAGAAAATTAATTATATGAAGTTCTCTGCTCCCTATCTTCTCACAGAGCAGCAGAAGTTATCTTTCAGCTAGTTGGCATCTTATTATTGACTCCCACTGGCAGAATAACAGTAAAGCCAAAATCAGTGCTGAAGCAGTCCAAGAACTAAAACCATGTGATCTCAGTTCAGTCTGGAGCATGGGAAATCAAGCATTGCTTAAAGCCAACGTCCTGGTGGGTGACAGGATATGGCTGTGGCATGAAAAGCAGATAATGAATTCATTGGACTGCATCATATTTTACTTTGTTCTTCCACCAGAAAGGCTGCCAGTCATCTCAGACCACAATTCATGCTGCATGCATCGAAAGGAGACTTGTTCAGCCTCCTTTTCCAGAAATCATGGCCCACCAAAAGTGATAGTGATTTATTTGCCTTCCCAGCCTCTTTTAGTGTCTTAGCTTCAGTACAAGGTTAA
Organism: Florisuga fusca; assembly: GCA_038090715.1. NCBI lineage: Eukaryota > Metazoa > Chordata > Aves > Apodiformes > Trochilidae > Florisuga > Florisuga fusca. Next base: position 15,600,073 of record JAAWXA010000021.1, read on the forward strand.
ACAGCCCAGTTCTGTTTTACTGCCTTCATCTGATGCAGTCTCAGATAACTCATACTGCAACTCCTGTTAGACTTTCACTCCTTGTATTTGAAGAGTGGCTGCCAAGATGCCTGCACCCAGAGCAGATCCAGACAGCCCCTTGCTGCAGTATACCTAGATGGCTCATTGCTTTAAATGCTCCAACCCTTCCCTTTCTGCAGAAGATTTGTGAGATACATGAAGTAAAACATCAGGGCCAAAATTTACTCTGCAGATGCTAGAATTGTAGACAGAAGAAAATGCAGTTGTCCCCATCTCCAACAGATACAGGGTGAGAAGAGACCCCATGCAGTGCAGCACTTATATAGAAAGACAGGAAAATGATCAGTATGTTATTCATGTGAAAAGTGGAAAGGCTTTGGGAGAAAATATCAATTTTTTTCCCTTAACAATTTGTTACTCTTCAGGATAGTAACAGGGATAAACACATGAAGCTATTAACCCTGATCTCAAACACTCAATGATTGAGTGATCTCAATCATTTAATGAAACACTAAATATGTAAGAATGTGTTCAGAGATGACACTATGAGCACATGAACACAGATGTGTTGCAGATGACACTAAGCTGGGGGGAGTGTGGATCAGCTGGAAGGCAGGAGGGCTCTGCAGAGGGACCTGGACAGACTGGAGAGTTGGGCTGATTCCAACAGGATGAGGTTCAACACGGCCAAGTGCCGGGTCCTGCACTTTGGCCACAACAACCCCATGGGGAGCTCCAGGCTGGGGACAGAGTGGCTGGAGAGCAGCCAGACAGAGAGGGACCTGGGGGTTTGGATTGACAAGAAGCTGAACATGAGCCAGCAGTGTACCCAGGTGGCCAAGAAGGCCAATGGCATCCTGGCCTGGATCAGGAACAGTGTGGCCAGCAGGTCCAGGGAAGTGATTCTTCCCCTGTACTCAGTGCTGGTGAGGCCACACCTCGAGTACTGTGTCCAGTTCTGGGCCCCTCAGTTCAGGAAGAAGATTGAGGTGCTAGAGCAGGTCCAAAGGAGGGCAACCAGGCTGGTGAAGGGACTCGAGCACAGATCCTATGAGGAGAGGCTGAGGGAGCTAGGGCTGTTCAGCCTGAAGAAGAGGAGGCTCAGGAGAGACCTCATCACTCTCTACAACTCCCTGAAAGGAGGTTGTAGCCAGGTGGGGGTTGGTCTCTTTTCCCAGGCACCTCTCAGCAAGACAAGAGGGCATGGTCTTAAGTTGTGCCAGGGGAAGTTTAGGTTGGATATTAGAAAGAATTTCTTTATGGAGAGGGTGATCAGACATTGGAATGGGCTGCCCAGGGAAGTGGTGGATTCTCTGTCCGTGGAGATATTTAAAAAGAGACTGGATGTGGCACTCAGTGCCATGGTCTAGTATCCGCAGCGGTAGTGGATCAAGGGTTGGACTTGATGATCTCTGAGGTCCCTTCCAACCCAGCAGAGTCTATGATTCTATTCTATAAAAGACTAAACAAAAGTAAAAAGAGATACTGAAGCATATGGTAAAAATGAAGTGTAATTATTTCAACTATGATAATCTCTGCTCTGAATATAAAGGTCACTTTTCTGAAATGATGTATTACTGTAGATTTTAGAAAGAAATGTAACAGAAAAATCAACTTCATTTTTGTTTTGAGAGAGGAATCCCATGTAACCAGGGGAACTAAGCACTCCACCCCCTGTACTTCAGATACAAATTATTAATCTTTGAGTGTTCATGGGTGCTCACTTCTACAGGGCTCACTAAAAATAGTCAAATGATACTGAAAACTTTGCTTAAATAGGGATATGTAGATTTCTTGAAGTTTCTGCATGTTGGTATACCTGCTATAGCATGTGTATACCACTGCTATAAGTATAAGCAAAGGGAGGCGTGGGATGTAAGATGCAAGAATTCAAGTTGTATGATTGAACTGCAAATATGAGAGAATAATTCCAGTTTCATCTGCAGCAACTCTGGTAATGATGTGTTTGCTATCTTACAAGTATGTCCATTTCCTTCCTGTTCAAACATAGCTCCCTTTCCCCAGACTCATCCCAGACAGCTTTAGACACTTAGCTAAAGTAGTTAAAACAAGAAATAATCACCAGCACCTAATCTATGTATCTAGAGGTATTTGTTTTCTCCACTGATTAGGTAAAAAGTCCCTACTCTATGAGTTTGTGACTGGATATGAGACTTCTAGATGGCCAAAAGCAGTACAACATCAATCCTGTCGTGTGCTTAGTAATCACAGGCAGCTGAAGGAAGAGGAAATATTTCTCTTTTTTCTTTCAGCCACTGTAACTCCCAAGAGATGGGATCTCTTTCATGATTGTTCCTGAAATTATTGTATTGCATCATTCTGACTTTGCAAGCTTTATGAGATTAACTTATGTTAAGAGTACTACTTAATGTAACAAACATGGTGAGTGGTTATCAGTGATCTGCTTTCTCAGAAGTCATCTGTGCATGTTTCCAGGTATATTTTATCAGGATCTTTCCACTTGAGATCACCCACAATTAAGGTCCTGCTTGATTGATCCCTTTTTCTTTGCAGAAAAAAAGGCTTTTACATTTTGCAGAGAAAGCAAGATCCATTTTTTAGAGTAAAAGGTTTTCATGTGAGTGAAAGTATGTGAATTTAAACACAATTTTAAAATTTTCTTTCAAGTTTTTGTCTATTAATTTATGTTCCTTGAGTTTATTTCCATGTGTTTCAGCTTTGATTTTATTGCTTCTTTTTTACAGCAGGCAGAGTTCTGATCATATAGCCTCCAACAGCTACCTTTGATATGTTTTGCTGGTAGCATCAATAAGCAGTTTATGACTATAATGTTTCTATTATTGTTGAAATTGTTGTTGAAATTAATTTCCATATACTTGGTAGTATAGTCCAAGATATTTTGTTTGTATGGGAAAATGGAATTATACTCCAGTCCTGTAATCCTCATGATTTGTAAACCTCAATAGAAGCATAGAACACCTCAAGTGACAAGAATCCTCTGGAAGGCACCTTGGCCAGCCTGCTGCTTAAAGTAAGATGCACCCTGAGGTCAGATCCAACTTCAGAGTTAGATCCGTTGTATCTTGAAAGGCATTGCTCTTTCCATTCCTTTTATTTTTCACCACTTTTCTGCATTTTACAGTGACACATTTTTTATTGTTGACATGAGAAACTCCTGACTGACCTTGGCAGCATTCTAACTTTGCCATCCAAATGCTTGATTTGTGATTCTTCCATCTTAGGCATCTTCAGAAGTTGATCCATTCCATCTGAAAACATGAGTCAAAACTACAAAGTATTATTTTTTTCCACATCCTAAAAACATCACACTGGTAAACTAGCTTCAAGAAATTTTAGCTCTGGGGCATCCAAATTTAGGTAACATCTGTCCTATGTCTTTGTTTTTTGGCTTTACACTCATAGGTAGGTGAGAAGAGCAAGCTGGGCCCTGTTTGCAATAGGAAGGAGCTGCAGATCCTTCTGCCCATGCATGGCTGTGCTTAGGTTTAGAAGTGCACACTGAGATAAAGCACGGGTTCTCATCAGTACAAATGGGAGCAAAATCAGTCTCTTGGTAATTGTTTTTCATGCTGAAATGTGATATTTGTTTTATATCCATCCTGTCTTCTGTGAAAAAGTGGCTTGGTGACAGCCAAAAAGGCTTAGGACAGATTAGATCCAGACTTGTGACACAAAACATTTATTTTCAACTGGAGATCCAAAATGTTCTATTCAGCAGACATTAAAATAACTCATAATGTTATACTGTGTCTTTGATGTATGAAGCCTGAAGAAATGTGGCTGCCAACTTTATCTGATTACTGAATTTTTATGGTCTGATACATTCTAGGATGCAGAGTTCAAAAGATGTTTGCATTACAGTATATAGGTAAGCTAGGAATTGTCAGATTTAAGCAGAGCAGTTACCCATTATCCTCTTTCCAAGTAAGTAAAGTATTAGCTGCTTAAGAGAAAGATTCCAGAGGTCATCAGTAGGGAAAGAGCTGCATACTGTATGTAACTTATCCCACAGCTTCGTTGCATAGAATTCTCTAGCCATTGAAACTTTATACTGTAAATAAAAAAGTTATTTGAAAGTTTTTGTAAATTTTTTATTTGAAAAAAAAAAAAAGATTTTTATATTTAAATGATTCATTAGAGAGAAAAATTTAATCTTCTTAATGTTGAAGACTTTGCCTATTATTTTTAAGTTCTATTCTTAAACTAACAAAGAGCAGCTACAGCTTAAGGATATGAACCTAACAGAGCACTTAGATGACACAGATGCAACTCTTCATGAAATAAATTTTTTATTTGTTTACTTCTTTACTTTCTTATTTAGCTCCAGTTAATCAACATGATCAAACTAAAAGGAAGAAAATCTGGACTTGGAGACTCAAAATATTCTCTATTTCTTCTTTCTTCCTACTATATTCTCTTTCTTTTCTATACATTTTAGAGAGTATTTCACAGGATTCAAATGGTAAGATTTGTTGTGGTAAAATGTGCAATAGAGATGCCCATATTCAAAGTTAATTGACTCTGCCTTTTCATTCATCAAATTTCCCCTATTATTAATTTTTCCCAAACTGAGATAACCTAAAACATTTTGAAAAATGTTTGATATGGTTAGAAGTTCAAACCAATGTCTTTGAAGATTTTTATTACTTTGGGCATCATGCTTTTTACAACTTCTGTGTTTTCCCACCCCATCCCTTTTCTATAAATTAAGTATTTCTCTTTTTATTCATCTTTTCCATGTCCCAGTCTCCCCTTTTACCTGAGATAACTTCTCCTTGATATGCAAAATTTTATTAAGAAACAAAGCCCATATATTTTACATTTGAAAAAAAAAAAATTGGTTTTGGAATGAATAAATTACAAATAGGCTTTTAGTTGACCAGAAAATCTCTTGCTTTTTATTAAAACCTTTAGTTTTCTGGACTTCTGCCTTGTCTGAGCTAATTAACCTCTTTCCCCTTAACTTTCAAGCTCAGTTTTAGAAGAGAGAGCCTTGAAAAAAATAGCTCTCCCTGAAAAGATGTGGTTTTAGGCTTCCTGATTATGCTGGGAATCTGAAAGTCAGAGAAAACAGATCACTTTTTCCCACCAAAGGAACATTCACTGTCCCCGAAATATTCCCATTTCCAATGTGGATGACATTCTCTATTTTGGTTCAGTGCTGGACAGATGGGTCTAGGCAGAAGATGAGCCATCTCTAAAGAGAAGCTAAAACATAATTGTGTTGCAAGCTGGTAGAAGTCTGTCTTCTTTAACCTCAACTATTTGCATTTTGCTCTTCCCCTCAAAATCATCAAAAAGCAAGTTCTGTATAATTGTAGGTAATAAGCTCACAAACATATGTGGACTTTGATTTTCTTAGAACTTTTGAATAAGACAATTTATAATACATTACACAATTTCAGCTCAGAATTTGCTTCATGAACATTCTCTCTTTTAAGAGCAGAGTAGCAGAAATGACATCAGTTACATATTATGTGACTCTGCCTATAAATATATGGCAGTCTCAGATTTGATGCCAAAGCTCCTTGGACTCCAATCAAAAGCTGGCACTTAATTCAATTGCCTGGACTAAGTTATTGTAACCAAGCCATATGAAGGTTCATATAACCATCCTAAATCTATGCAAATAGCAGCTTTATTCAAGGAATAAACAAAACTCAGTCAAAAGCCTACTAAAATATCTGAAAATTGGAGCATTCCTACAACAATTCTGTTCATTAGCATCAGTGGACATATTGCAATGACATGTGTACAATAAAAACGAGTTTAAGAATTCTCCCAAACAACAGTACTAAGTGTATTGAAATGGGACTAAAACTTCACAGCAACAGCAACAGACCCTTCTCTGACCTGGGTGTCCCTTATATTTCCTCTATTCTCCACCTGGCCTCAAGGTCCTGTTTCACAGCATTTGGTTTGAGACCTTTTCTCACAAATGCTTTCTAGAATAATTTTCTTGTGAGCGAGTTAATATCTCACTCCTTCCCAGACTTAGTACTCAGGAAAAGCTGAAGTGCATTGTCCTGAATCTCCCGGAAATATTTCCATTTGAGTCAGCAGTCCTGATGGTTCAAAATATAAGTGACTGAAGAAGGACCTTATGATAAGAATCCTTGAGAAAATTTAATGAATGATAAATCCCACCTAAAATGGCATATAAACTAATCTAATTTATCTAAATCAATTGTATGTAAGATAAAATGGGATTAATTTCTGATTGTTTCTTTGTTTTTCCTTCCTTCCTTCCTTCCTTCCTTCCTTCCTTCCTTCCTTCCTTCCTTCCTTCCTTCCTTTCTTCCCTATAAAGGACAAATCTAATTCCTATCTATTTAAAGAACTTCCCTTTTTAAGGTATGGGAAGCTGAATCTGATTTTTGCCAAAACTTATGAATATTTTATGTGTAACTTTAGCTGTTGAGCATCTGGTATCGATCAGACTTAACCTGCTGTAAAAAGAACTCATTCAATGAATCCCAGAAGTTTTAATATGGCACTGCCTCCCAAACTAAATGGGTAAGGATGGGAAACAAATGAAAGTAAATGCTTTAAAATTAAAGACCTAACTAGGCTTAAGTGTAGGCAGCTTGTAGATGATGGAGATAGTGGCATTATGTCCAAATAGGTTGGAAGGCCTTTCGTTATCTCAATTAGGTTGCTTTTGGGGGCTGAAATCTCACACACATTTTGAAGTAGAGAAAAATACCTAACCTTCCCAGTGAAGACAGTGTTTGGATCCGTTCTCTGCTACTGAGACCTGTGCTTCAGCCCTGTTTCATTCTACAGATGGGCATGTTAACACTTTGCTAGCAACCTTTAATGGAAAACTGGCACACAAGATAACTGCAAGGATATGGATAAGCAAAGAAATGTTACTCAGATAATGGTCTTGTAAATTTGAAGCAATTTCTGTGCAGCATTAAAAGAGACAGAACAGCAAGTTTGTTAACTTTTTCCTACAGCTCACACAAACAAAAACAGTAATGTCTTTGACTATGTATTTTACTCTTTGGGGCTATTTTTGCTATTGCTGTATCACTTTAATCTTATGGGTGATTTTCATCCATGATTTTGGCAAAGCCAGGCATTTCAGACCTTCATAAAATTATCAAGCATTTGATCCTCCCTGCTCTCTAAGTTCCAACCCACTTAAAGTGTGTGAGAAATGTTTGTTACTGCAGCTTGGAGAGATGTCCACGGCTTTTGCTGATACAATGAATGTGGTGAAGGAAAGAATCTTTTGTTTCAGTGGAGTCGTGGCAGATCAGCAAAAGCATAGGTGTTACCTTACCCCAGTTGCTTTGTATGCATAATCAAGCAGTACTCATGTAAAATGAAAAAAAAAAATAAAATAAATTAAAAAAAAAAATAAAAATATATATATAATACTATTTACTAAATGTTGCAATTTAGGCCAAATGGGTAAGGAGCCTGAGATGTATCAAAAAAAAGAAAATACCAGAATGCTTGCTCTCAGAAAGTAACAATTTCAGCTGGAATGTGAAGTAGAATTAATCCTCCAGAGTGGGCTGCTAAGTAGACACAAAACAGCTTTTCTGTTCCTTTTCACTAGGGGTGGCACAGCTTAAGTTGCACTGTAGAAATCTGTCAGATTCAGAGATATATCTTCCCTCAGAGTAAGCTATAGCTAATTTTGTTTGCTCCATTCTCATGTAAGAATTGCCATCCATTGTTTCAGGGCATCCTGGGCACTAACATCCTGATTGTCCATGTAACTCTTCTTCATTTTCTTTTACTCCTGGTTGAAAAATTTTGCTAATTTTTTTTCTATCCAGAAATAATGGATACACTGTCCTCTAAGTGTCTGCATGTGTGCACACATTTGCTACCCCGCAGAGCAGTACTGAAGAGAAATTTTTAACATCATGAGACAGTTTCACTGGAAAAGTACGTGATGCATTAGGGAGAAATAGTGTTTCATTTTCTTGGATTAGAATATACTGAAAGTCTGTACATACAGAAATAAAAGCAAGTGCCTTTTCAGGACACAATGTTTTATTCTAAGACAAAGTAATTAATTTTGGAATTCTTTTTTTTTTTTAATGTAAAATCTCTAAAATATTAAGTTGTATTTTTTCCACCAAAAATACAGAAGTATATGTAGTGGAGACAACTCTTAAGGTAAATATTATTATTTAACGATTGATAAAATGATTAAATAATCACATGATTTAAATTGGATTAAAAAGCAGTAAAAAGACACATCTTGAACTACATTAAAGACTTGATCAACATTCCAAGAAATTTAAAATATATTAAAAGCACATAAATCAATAGTGACAGCACAAATACACCATGAAGACAGATTTTATGAAATATAATATTACAGGTACTTCTACTTTAGAAATAACATTAATGATTTAACCAGAACTGATAAAAAGGAAATAAGTTATAGATAAGATTCTTACTTTGAACTGCTCTTGCCTTATTTTTTAGGTGTCTTGCAATAGTGAATGATGTTTTACCATTTAGCATGGGATATCATAGGTGCAATAAAGTTCAGTCTGTAAACATCTGTTTTAGGAAAAGCCCTGTATTGAGCTCCCGTAAACATGGTTGTGGTGGATTAGACTAAAAGCTCTTCTAGTCCAAGACCCTGTCTCTGGTGCTGCCTGGTTTAAATGTTTCAGGAAAAGGAATAAAAATTAAGTGAATATAAAATTATAGTCCCTGTGGAACATCCAGGCAGCTGCTGACAATCTACGATTTAGGGAAATCCTGAGCCAGAGGTAGCAACCTTTCATCCATATTTAATAACTTTTTCCATGATTGTACCTAATAGTTTTTTGAATAATTTATACTTTTGGCATCCTGTACTCAATAAGCTCTGTAGATGAAGTTGGTATTTTGTGAACACTGGCATCTTCTCTTTGTTCTTAAACCTGAATCCCGATTACATTTCTTCCTTATTCTCTTAATATGAGAGCTGGTAAGTATCCATTAGCTGTTCATCACCTTTTGTTATTCATGCTTTTGTTACCTCTAGTCATATGTCTTCTCAGTTTTCTTTTCTGCTGAGCTTTTGATATTTTGACTAAACTCTCCTTCCAAAAAGGTTATGCTAGATCTCTGACTCTGAAAAAATGGATTAATCCCATTTACCTTTCAAAACTGACCTGATTTGTCCAAGTTAGGATATTGATCACTTACCATTCCTGGAAAGAACCTCCATACAATAGAGACTGAGATTTAAGCCAGGTCTTAAGATATAAATTTCAAAGAGTGCAAAAAGAAGAGAGTTTCTGACAAAGTTTTAGTGTAGTGTTTGTAGGACACAAACATTGTCTTTCCTTTAATATTAAGAAATTAATGTTCTGTAATGTATTATTTTGAGGTAAATGGTATTTGGGGCATGTAAGTCTATCCTGTTGCACTTTGTTCATGGAAAACAGGACTTCCAATTTATTTTGGGTGCTGTGTCTGTTCTGATTAACTGAACAGTGGCTGAAGAAAGTGCATTTGAGACGTAGACATTCTTTAGAGAAAGTGTATTTAAGTTTTCTTAGCTTGGATAACTGGCTGTTGCTTTATTGAAATCAGTGCAGCAATTCTGATTTACAGAAGATACAAATCTAGCTGGCTTTTATTTTTAAGTGTCCAGCAGCCCATAATCTTTCACTATTTCAGTATTCACTGCTAGGTCAGCTATTAGAAAAGATATTTACTTTAACAGACAGCTGCAGCTCTAGTACATACAGAAAGTGCCAAGAGGCTGAGGTACAAACTCAAATGTAACATGTTCACAGCAGAAGGTCCTCATGGTGTTTTCTTTGAACTATCTGAAAACTCTAGGGTTTCTATAAAGCCAACAGAAAATGACAGACCTCCAGGGCAGGTAAGTTGGACCACAGAAATGAGGACTACTATTTATTAATAAGTACCTAAGGTAGCTAAGGTACCACAATGAGTAACTGGAATTCGATAATATAAATATTTCCCCAGTAATTCAATTATTTGCTCCAAGTCTTTTAATCAACTGAAATCTGAAGGGTTAGAATTCCAATTTTTATGTGGCACAGAATGCATAGGAAAAAAAGAATTATTTTCTACTGGTACTAGCATCATATGTTTTCTCCAGAAGACAAAGGCAATTAACCACTTGGTTTTCGTGACAGCAGGAAATAAAATCTCAATTGTAGTGTCATACTGAACAGAATGCTCTTTAGATGCCGCAAAATGGCACCATATGGACTGTTCATTTGCAAAATAAATGACAGAGTTGACTGAGAGCCACATGGATGGAATATATTAAAATAATAAGGATGAAGGAGATGTGAGATCTGTCATCATTTATAAAAAGAGTGACAAATCTGGAAAAGTAAGTGAATTTTTTGGAAGTGAGGAGTTAAAGCAATACGGATGATTAATTATTATTATTTTAAGGAAGTTGTCAACTCATTTTGTCTTCAAGTTAGAATGCTAGTTTTTGGCATGATTAAATCAGAAGTAGGAATGTATTTAAGTAGATTTACTCAGAAACAAACATTTGAGCACCATAGCCTAATCTGGATCTTAACACATAGATCTGGAGCATGAAGCAGAGTCTTTTCCCAGGAAAGCCCTGCAAGCATTGGGTTGAATCTAAATACTTCAGTTTTACCTTTTACATCTCTGCTCTCCAGAGTGAAAACTGCAACCTTGCATTTAAGTATGAATTCTTGCTATATAATAACTGTGGACAGATAAGAGTTGTAAAGACACCAGAAGCAGTTCATGTGATTTTTATGGTTTCAAAAAGTTGGGACCCTAGTAAGGATATTTTTGTCAGACACACAAACTGCCTTTGGTCTAATTTTAAAATTCTTTGTTCCTATAATGATATTTAGACAGTCCATCTGGGAGAAGTGCCTATGTCTGAAGGGCTCCAAAGCCACCTAAGCCGGGAGCTCGCTCCTCTCCACAGTCTCTGCTCACCTCATGGTTTATTTTGCAGTTTTGAAGCAGCAAGCTCATTAAAGCCAGCTTGGCTTTGTGGCAGTAAGAGGCATGTGATGTACAAGGTATTTCTGCATCCAGGAGGGATTCAGCATGGTTTCCTTTTTAACTACTGTTTCAATATTTCCCTAGGAAATGGGACAAAACCGTTGTAGTTTTCCTTGAGGAGTTTTGGTCTAAATGACAGAAAAGTAGACTAAAAAGCAAGCTACAGGTCCTGGCCTTCCATTTACTGCATTTGCAATTTATTGCCAAATATAAAATAGTCTCTTTATTGCCAAAATATAAAATAGACTCATAAAAAAGTCCTGATCAGAGTCTTCCCTGATCAGGAATGTGGGATTCAAAGACTACCTTCATCTTCATGCCAGACAGTCTGAATGAATCAAAGCCTCCTGCCTCTCATACAAGTGCTCCAACATTTATATTTAATGATTTATAAATAAATGTGTACATAGATTTATATATATATAGTATACACACACACCTAAAAATGTAATTATAAATATATAACTGTAACTATAAAGGCAATTTCATCAGTGTCATTACTTTCCTTGATTTGGTATTCTTCATCTATTTTGCTGGGACTCAGTGTGAGCAGGGACTAAATTTAAGCATGCTTTCACACCTTGCATTTGTATTTCTTCCATTCATAAAAAATTTCAAAATATTCTTATGTTTAGATTGGATCCTTAGAATCATGCAGGTTTTGCAATGAAAAAATATTCACAGATTTGTTTCTACATGAAAAGTTGTACCATTACAACTAGATCTTGTCAAAACAAAGCCAAGCCACTAGAAAGCACATTTCACTAATCAGATTAGTCGTGTCCAGGTTTCTGTGTAAAACTACACACTAAATTAGACCAGTGTGGTGTTACTGTGACAGTGCTGCTCTTACAAGCAAACCTGTGTTGCCAGTGCCATAAGAATGCTTTTTAAAGTGAAGAGCTGCTGGTACTGTCATGGCCTTAAAATGTGAAGGTTTCATTTATGTGTTCTGTGAACCTTTAACTTTAAGGATTATCTTTTATTCACTGGAGGACAGTTCTCTATATCTGTCTGACTTTTCTTGTTTATTCATACCATGAAAACAAAACTGAGTTAATAATCCTGCCATGTTCTCCTTAATTATAAGAAATGTCTACCTGATACCATATCAATAGGGAAACATTTTACTGTAACATAAGTTTTGCCACTTTTGTGAAAAACTTAAGTTTACACAGACCATGTACATTTTCACCTTAAATCTCTAAGTGTCAGGCACTATGGATAATACTATTTGTGGTCAGTTGACTGGGGAAACTAGACTTTGTTCATAGCAAAATGTAACTTCCTTTTAATAGTGCTGGCCACCAGGAATAGATGGAGAAGTGAACTGTATCAAGACTATACATATAGAATCACAGAATTTTCAGGGTTGGAAGGGACCTTTAAGATCATCTAGTTCCAACGCCCCTGCCGTGGGCAGGGACACCTCCCGCTAGATCGGATTGCCCAGAGCCTCATCCAGCCTGGTCTTAAAAAACTACTAGGGATGGGGCTTCCACCACCTCTCTGGGCAACCTGTTCCAGTGCCTCACCATCCTTATGGTGGAGAACTTCCTAATCACTCAGACCATTTCACTATAAAAATGAATGCACATGAAATTATAGAAACATTCATTTCTTGTCTAGCAATAGTGACACTGAAAAGATTTCATCTGCAAATTGCATTAAATGCAGAATTTATGTTTGTTTTGTAAAGTGCTGAGTTATACATTATTTTGCACTCTCTATAGCACCCAGCAGAACAGTGATTTTATTTCTACAAAACAACTAATCTCTCTTCTATTAACTTCCTTAGAGCCGAGCATGTTACCACATATGCCCAAATATAGTGTTTTTATTATTTGTCTTCTTTCTCACTACAGATATCCCACAAGGATATCCCAGTTTCCAAACAGTGACAGGTATTTATTTATTCTTGGTCAGTTTACTAATTTGCAATTTGGTTCTGATTGCTTAATTTTAAAAGAAAAAGTAGGAAGGCTCCTGCTTAAATAGCTGTAAAACATAAACCAGAATTGCAACATTTTATCCCTCACATTAGTTTCTCCTAAACAAAAATCTGTCCCTCACACATGAAACATTTCTCTGATGCTGGGGATGTCTGGCTCTCCATTTTGCTTTTCGTTACATGCTTTTCCAAGAGGGCTAGGAGTACAGAGGATTTGGTTTTACTCCCTGGGAATGGTAGTGGTTGCTTGGTAAATGGAAGTTTACTGAAGAGTAATCACAGTTGGGTGTGAGAGAGAGAAGAATATATTTGCAATATACAGGGAAAGGTATATTTGGGATATGAGCTTAATTTTTCATTTTTTCAGAGTGGTGACCTTCCTCTGGGTTGCCCTTCAAATGCACTGTCATGAAACCACTACAGGACAGAAGATCTTTAATGAAATAGTTTAAAGGACTGCTCAGATTTGCATTTAGTAGAAAAATTTACTTTGACTCAAGTGGGCTAAATGATATCATTATTATACTGTGGGAGAAAGCACTAAGCTTGAGTTGGAAATAATGTTGTACAACATCTTATCAGCCATGTTTATGAAAGTGATATTACATCAGGGAAAAAATTGAGCTGAAATCTTGAAAAATGTGTTTTGTGTTATGAACTTTCTTAAACCATTGACACTGAGCAGCCTTAGCATTTGGCACAATTTGTTTTCTCTCTGAAATCCTGTTTATGGCAAAAGAACAAAAAAAATAATGTAGTATATTTTCTACTTGTTCTCAGATTTCTTTAGTATATAGAAACTATATATTTATGGCACATGACTGCACATAACCGCAGATGAGTGTGTAAATAACTACAGAGAAAATTAGTTAATTCAGTACTTCAGTCTTCAGTTAGATCTGTTGGTGTCTGAGAAAAACTATCCAGACTTTTTAAAAATACTTATACTATCTTTGGTCTTTTGGGAAACAAAAATTGAAAGGAAAAAAAAAATAGCATTAACCTGTCTTGTGAAATACGTAATGTATTTTATATAATTATTGAGACTTTAATGGTTTAGCTACATATGTTGATGAAACACAGAAGCAAAAATAACTTACATCTCACTACCAGATTTTCCAGCTATAGCTGGTATTAGAAATAAGTTTATGGTGCATACTGAGGTATTTCATTTCACGTTTGTCATATATCTAATACAGAGGCGCATTTAAAATGCTTACAATAGCAGCAAGTATTAAGTAGTATTAAATCTGGAAAGAAATAGATCTTCAATAATGAAAATAGAGGAAAGTTCCTTTGTCTTTTCAGGCAAAAAACGCTAAAAGAAAATCCGTAAAGAAAACAGCATTTGTGGAAAATATTCCCTTTTTTTTTGTATACCTCTTCAAATCAACAGCCTGTAAAATATGGAAATTTATCAAAGAATTTAGGTTAGCTAAAAATGCAAAAGTTTAGCATCCCTCTCCTCTCTCTTCTCTTCTCTCACCTCTCTCCTCTCTCCTCTCTTCCTCTCTTCTCTTCTCTCTTCTCTTCTCTCTTCTCTTCTCTCACCTCTCTCCTCTCTCCTCTCTCCTCTCCAAGACAAATATGAGAAGTTCTAATAAGCATATCTTTGCCAGTCTTAAATTCTATACTAGGGATAGGGGAGTTTCTTACAAAAGCAGTATCAGAAGATGTTGCAAGTATGAAGAAGCATCAGCTTTCACACATGTGAGGGATAAAGAAGGCTGAGATTTAAATGCTATCAATTATTTCTAAAAGTTGTGGAAAAGCTCCTGCTAAAGCTATGCACGACTGTGGAGTGTTACCTTCTTCCCATATTGCAGGCTGTGCTAAAATACAAAAGAAATATAAAACTGAACTGACCTCCTTGATTCTGGTGATCATCTATAAAAAAAAGTCATTAAGGAAAAGATCCCCGCATGTGGGTATGCAGTCACATACCACTTTGATTTTTTCCTCCATTTTTTGAATTTTCCTCCATTCATTTTGGTGAAAATTGTACAAGTGTTGGTCACCAGATGTAACAGCAGAAGCCGCATACATCATGATTGATATTATTGAAGGGAGATGGGATCTCACAATCAGTTTTACATTCTTCCTGCCTATCTTATTACCAGCTGAGAATTCATCACCTTGCTGTGACTAATGTTTTTTTTAATTTTAGCTATGTATGTCATAGCTTGCATATTGCATTATATGCTGGTTTGCTCTTGTAAGACCCAGCACTGCTGTTATTCTGTCAACGCCAGGTTTCAGAAGGAATTCCTTTAGTGAATACAGTGCTATGCCCTTCAAAATTGCAATTCATTCCATGAGAGGTTGGCTTACTGGTTCAATGTCTGTGTATAAAGCAAGACTTCGATTTAGATTTTTTTTCATAATGCCTTTCACTTACAGAATTACTGTTTTCTTTAGGGAGTGCCTTCAGAGGCCACTTGAAAATATTTACTTGGAATAAACATTTATACAGGGAGAAGGAAAGAGAAAGAGAAAGAGGCAGAGACCCTGTACAGGTATCTAAACAATTTTTTTTTATTTGTGCCTATTAGTTGTTTTGTTTTTTTTTTTTTGTCCTATGATGTCATTGAAGATACTTCAGCAAAAGACATTTAGTGAACCCTAGTTCCATGCCATAGATTGGAAAACAGTACAACCAACATACAAAATTTTTATGAAAAACACTTCTATTTCCTTAAATAATATTACCATACATTTGGTATTGATTTATCTATATTGAAAAAAAATAGTTTCATTGTTCTAAATGAGCATTTAAAGTATATTTTGGACCTGTTACAAGATCTACTAAAGTGAGGAGGTACTGGGATGACCTGAATAATTTTCTTGAAGTGTTACTACTCTTGAGTAATCTGACTATCTCATAGAAGTGCCAATGCAACCTTCATGCCAGTCCACACCACACTATCAAGTTATTTTTCCCTCCCTCATCTAATCTAGTTTTCAGCACCTGTACCAAAGCCAAACCGCCATGATGAGAGTCTCAAGGTTAGAGGAGGGGGTGAAAATTACGTAAGTCTGAGAATATTTTGGCACTGAGGTCATAAGACAGATCTTTGTCAGGAGCGTAAAAAAACCACAGGTCATATAGAAGAGACTGGGACAAATTCTGCCCTCATGTAGCAACAAAACTGCTATAACTTGTAGGTTTCTTCATGTAAGTGAGGGGAGGTTTTGGCTGAGCATTTGTCTAATAAATTACTACTAAATTACTTTTATTAATAATGAATGTAAACACAATCCAGTAGAGAACTGTATTTTCCAGATTTATCAGAATTACTGCTGGGTGTTAAACCATGTGTGTCCCTTTCTTATATTAAAGAAAATGAGTAGGAGAAATATAATCTAATCGCTTGCTGGTATTTCATAGAGGTGGGAGTATGAAGAGGCTTTAAGTTTCTTCAACTGTTTATTCTACTTTATTTTTCTTCTGAACATGACTCTCTCTTCTCAGGAATACTGCTGTTTGGGATGCAGTCTTACTGAACCTTTGCCCAGTGCTTAAACCAAACTGAATCTGAGCCCTTTCCAGGAAGACTGGGAGGAGATGTGAAAACTGTTTAGAACCAAGATTAAAAAAATAAATGTGGTGGCTCTGTCCTGCTGCTTTCACTTGGGATCTGAACTCAGGTAAGATGGGTCACCCTTACCACAACTCCTGAGAAGACAAAGACAGAATAAGTTCATTATTCTTAGGCTGTCAAAGGTGATAGAGGCATTTTATAGGTGACTGACACCAAATTCATTGATCTCTTGGCCCTTTAAGGCCATACTGGGAAGAACCACCTCATTTGGCTGGGAAGGAGGAGAGCAACTCTTGTCAGGGTCCTTTCTGCCCCTTGGTAGCACCATGGGAACTGTATCCCTGCCTCCAGTGGAGGGCTGGCTTTTCTTAAAAGAAAGATTGTGAGGTTAGCTAAAATACAGCAAATCCAACACTTACTGCATCTCTTTCAAATGCACAAGAAGGGTTATGAGGTCCATGAGGATTCATCAGTGTGCCAAGGAAGAGTCACCTAGAGTAAGGAAATAGGTATTAAAGCATTTAACTTTTCAAAGGCACAGTATGGATGGCCTGTAAGTCTGAAAAAAATCTGCACAGCACCAGCTTGTGAAATTGTAACTTTAATGTATTTTTTGCTTACTGTTTAAGTCTGTTGAAATTTAACGTAGAGTTACAGAACAGTTAAATTAGACTAAATTGTGCCCTCTGTCTATGTAAAGATCAACAATAAAATATTTGTCAATAGAAGAAAAAATTTCCAACTATTTATGACTGGTAAATCTAATGTGGACAAGAAAGAGAACTTCTAACCTATGTTGTAAACTTTGTCTTCACTTTCATTTTTGGTGCCCAAATGAATATAGGAGGATTGAAGAGAGACACACTGTGGCAGGATGTGACCTGTGTAATAGAGTTTTTTTATGCTGACACATCCACCTTGTGAAATTCCATGGTGAACATAGCATTGAATTTTTTCCATACCTCCTCAACCTCTAAGGTTGCTGCCTATTGTTACTGGGCTGTGGTAGCAGTGACAAGAGGCAGACCTCCACCTGGATGCCAAAGACATGCTGCTTAAGCTCACACCCAGGGAACAGAGAAATGGTAAAAGTTGGAGGAGAGAGAATAGGGAGATGAGTTTTCTGTAGGTGTCATCCTATTATAATTAATGTAATAGTAAACACACAGGTATTTGCTGGATATTTCATAGAGAGAAGAATTTAAATTCTCATTCTGCTCTGCTTGGAGAAACACTTCTCAAATCTCTCTAATGCAATTATCTAATTTTGTGCTTTTTCCTCATTTCTTAGCTGGATAATTCAAGTTTAATTTCAGCAGACGGAATTTCTATAGACACAGAGCTCCTCTGAACTTATGTTGTGCAGTTAGAGGTAAAAAAACTTGTCTAGACTGTGGATTGATGAGTCAGTTCTGGATAGCAGGAATGATTTATAAAACATTCTGGTTACTAATGAACCTCAAGATACCATTAAAATTTTTAAGCGCAGCAGTTTTCTTCCCACTCCCCACTTGTAATATTTTTAATGCCTTCCCATTCCTCAGCCAAATTAGTGAATTAAAAGAAAGTGTCATTCAGTTGTACATTTTTATCAATGCAGGGTGACACCATTTTACATTTCTTGCTCATCTGCCTTGGTGTGGCTGAGTCACACTTAAATCTGCTTAGTGTCTCAGTAGGATCATGCTGATCCACTATTTTAGTTGTTAACACAGACCATTAAATATATTTTTGCTGTTTTCAGCATTGTTTTCAAAGTTTGTTAAGCAGAGTTTCCTTCTTCAGAAAGGGGATTCATACTCCTAAAGAAACAGAACACAATCCCTCCTGATTCCACCCTGATCCCTTTCTGTCTTCTCTTCCCACGTCTGCAAAGAGGTATCTGCACAATACCTTCCTTTTTAAACTTTTAAAATTGTAAATTATCAAAAGGAGGAGCAATATTACTAGATCTTATTTTTCACTACAAAAGGCTTGTGATATAGACAACTCAGTGGGAAAAATTGGATCTGGAAGACTTCACACACAAATGAATTTGAGCAAATGTAACCTAGATGTAGTGCCAAGCTGGATCTGTCAATCTATGACTGTGAAAGTGACAATACTGCCAAAATAAAGAGCAGTACCTTAGAGCTAGGTATCAGGGAATACTGTGGGGTTTAGAGTTAACCTAAGCTGCAGCTGGTTTATATAAAATATGGTAACAATGCTTAACATAGTAATAATTATGCTGATATCTTTTTATCTCTTCAGGTGGCTTTTTACTATATGCAGATTAGTTTTCCACTTGAATGAAGATTTTCAAGCTTAAATAGGCTCTTTAAAATGAACTTTCATGTTCACAATCCATTTCCTCATCAGTGTAAATTCTTGATAAATCTTGCACTTATAAGCAGTTCTTGTCTGTCCCATAAATAGTGACAGCTAAGTCTGTTTTCCACACATAACTTAAGAGTGTTGTTAAGTCTCTGATTTTAATATATAATATACAGCTTCTCAAAAAACAACCTTACTCTTGTGCTATTCTCTTTTGCATCTACATTTTTTTTGTAGAAATCTGTGTACTGTTTACTCCATTCATCTGAAGCAACTACTAATCTTCAAATTCATGCTGAGAGGGGCTTGTAATTTCTTCCATACTGGATAAAAGGGTTATGTTTCTCATTTTATACATATTACTGGTTGGATGGAAGCAAAATTTGTACAGCATTTAGAGTATTGCTCAAATCTCTAAATTCATACCTATGGCACCATTCAACTCATACTCATAATGAAGACTGTTCCAAATTTTGTTGAATTTTTAAATGAGTTCTCCTCTGTCTCTAGATGGTATCGTAATATCTATCAGAACCAGACCAAGCTTCCTTTCTTTTCCAGGTCTAACTCAAAAGACATAGCCAAGAATGGTTTCTTCCAGAATGAAAATGTGTCTGTCCTACAAGGATGGATTTCATTTTGTTTTCTCTTCATAGTCCATATCACTTTGAGCTGAGTGTTCTTTCCTGTTTCACTAAGAACAAAAAATAAGACTGTTAATTTTATATGCAATTTAAACATTTATGTCTTTCATGCGGAGAGCTATTATCATATACAAACCACCAAGCAAATAATATTATTGGGAAAGACAGTTTGCAGAAATGTCCTAGTTTGGGCCAGCATAGAGCTAATTTTCTGTCTTGTAATTTTGCTTTCAGCTGAGTCTCTTCTAAGTAGCTGCTCTTGCTGAAATTAACAGCAAGTTTCTCAGTCAGTGTCTGCTTCTAGGACTAATAACACCCAATGTTTATAGTTAGGGCTAGAGAATGATATGCAGAACCAAGGCCACTGCTCGGTTCTGAGGAACATCTTATGCTCTGGAAAGAGAAAAGGAGTAAAGGGGGCACCTTCTTTAGGGAGGAGCAGACAAGACAGGTGACCAAAATTGACCAGAGTATCAATTCCCATACATGTTATTCTTTGTGTAGATTTGAGGGAACATGAGGGTCAAATCCCTTCCCCTCCCTTTGGTCTTTCTCTTTGCCCTTCTTTGCCTGGTTCTGTTGGCTTCTGTCTGTCTGCCTGTGGTCCTGGTCCATGCCATTCTGAATCTGTGTTCCTGCCTCCAGCTCCCAACTGCTGCTGACTCCAGTCCAGCTGGAACTTTTCCAGGGCTGCCCTGCCCTGGTGGTGACTGGGGGGAAGGGAATGTAGTAGAATTTTTTTGTATATTTCTATACGTTTAATATTTTTTTCTTTTTTATCATTACTGTTTCATTAAAGTTCTGTAGCTTAGTTTCCAATCCTCTCTTAGTTTCTCTCTCTCTTATTCTCTCTCCTTTCTTTATCAGGGAGGGGGATTAATAGAACTGTCATTGAGTTAATAGCCAGCTCAGTGTTAAACCATGACAAGAAGAAGTCCCTTACCTGTGGAATGGTCTGTTTCTAAGCTACAAAACTGTAAAATGAGACAGTGAGAACTATCTGTTTCAAGGAGTCTGCTGTGTGCTTGAACAGACAATAAGCAGAATATCAATATACCACCATATATTTCAGGAGGTGCATATGTCCTGCCAGCTTTGCCCAGACCTTTTCCTCCCATCTCATAAATCACATAGGAACAGGAGTAGGGTCAGAGAAGGATGTCTGAAAGTGTGGAAGAGCTTCCATATGAAGCCTGTAGAGCTTGAAGAAGAGAACAGACGTGATTGTTTCACAGAATCACAGAAGGTTAGAAGGGACCTCAAAAAATCATTGAGTCCAACCCCCAGTTTCTGTCTTTTCTAGTACAGGGTCAAATGAAACTAGCAGCTAACAGGCAAAAACTTACAAAAGCAGGAGTTTTGTATAACAAGTAGTCAAACTGTAGAGCTACTCTCCAGAAATTATCGCACGGAGTCCACTGGTGACTGAGTCACATGCAGCAGATGGGGCAGGCACTGAGTGGTGTGGATGTTAATTCCAGCTTGTTATGTTCCAGCTGGAGTGACACTCTTCCTGTGGATATATCTGCCTGAACCAGGTAATCAGAACACAACATAATTAACATAATTAGCTGACACTAGAAAGTTGGCTTACCAAGTTTCATAGGATCATAGAATTCTGTCCACTCATTATTATTGTTCGGGTCCTCAGGACTCCAGATGTTAAAAGATAAAATAAGTCATTGAAATTTAAAATAGATTTTTTTTTTCATTCTGCCGATTATCTCAATTGGTGAAAATATTGCATAAAATGAAACCTTGTCATAAAATGATTGCTTAATCTTGTATATGGACAAGAAAACACTAATATAACAGGACCTATGCCCAGTTTTTGATCACTGCTTTATCCAACAGTCACTTCTTCTGTGTGGATGCAAGACAATCTCTCTTGCTGGTTGACACAAGATATTCATTCATTGCTGGTAAGACAAAAGCCTTCCTGGAAAGCAGTGTGGATGAAGGTGGAGCTCCCATTTTTATTGTTTTTTCTGATGCAATACTCTCTCCTTTACAAATGAGATATTTCCCTTAAGATTTTCCAGTTTAATTAAAGGTAAGGATTTTCATATACTGTGGTAAATGAAAATCATTGGAAGGATTTTAAGTTTTGTTACATTGATATAAATTGGCAATAGTAACTTTACCAGTTAAAACAGTCCTAACTTTGTGAAAAAAATTGGACCGATAAGAAAAGGTTTTACTGCTAGTCCTCAGTTTTAAATATTGTAACAAACTATTGTCTAATTCTAGCAAACAAGACATGCTGTTAACATTTCCATCACTAAATAGCTTCATTGGCATTCTGAAACCATACTTTGAAATTTTTGGGTACAATTCTAAATGATTTTTAGTCCGCTAAAGGCTTTTCTAACCATTGCATTGACAAGGCAATTATCAGATTCTCTGTGGTAGGAGTGCATTCAAAGTATTTCAAGTTGTTTGGTGAACTGACTTGGCTTTCCATGACAGGTATTATTTCTTATGATGTAAAGAAAACCCAGACATTTCTCTGTTCAAAGGAAATCACCATAAAATCAAAAAGAATTAAAAAATCCTTCCTGAATGATGCTTCCTCATGAGCTTTACAATAGATGAACAATAGATGAAAAATTATGTGCTGGGATTTATAAATTCATGGCTGTTGTGAAAACAGTGTCTAACACCTACACTGAGATGAAATACTGTCATTAGCACACAGACTATTAAAGCAATGCTACGCATCTCGTTTTAGTACTTGGGACTGGAATAAATTTGAGTTCCTTAGGGAGGCATGTGGTGAATAAGGTGTCAGTTTTGCTTTTCTCCTACATCAGGGTCTGTTTTTTTCATATTGAAAGTCTGGTTTCCCTGATGCCTGCAATACAGAAGCTACAGCAATTTCCTACATTTCATTTGCAGCCTGCCGTTGTACTTGCCACACTTTATGTACACCAGAAGTATTTTACTGTGTTTCTTTAAAGTGTATTTACACCACAATATAGGGCTTGGCTTTAAATGAAGATAAGTCTAACTTCCACAGTTTCTGCACTATTTAACACAATTAATTGGTGGGGTCTATAGCTCTACTGGAGAGTAATGCTAATGCTTTGGACTGCGACATTCTGAGGTAATTTTTAGGTTTTAGGGTGTTTTCCAACTTGTAATGGTGTATTGCAAAGAAAAACAATACAATAAAAATAGACAGATATTGTAGCCAGTATCAATAAGTAAGTTTCAAATTTTTCTGGAACTAAGTGTCTATTTAATTTTATCCTAGCCAAATGAACTGGTACTTCATTCTCTAGATTCTGAGAAATGTAAAGATCTACATGAGGGTGAGGTCATTGCAATAATGTACGTTGCCAGTAGACCTGACCTAATGATAGAGAAGTCTGAACATATGAAGAAAAAGTAGACCAGGACCAGGACTGAAATCCTGTATGAGAAAACATTTTTTTTAGGAACACAAACATAATCTCATCTATTAGCTATTTCTCCATTGAAAAATTAGGGTGGTATCTAACTGTAGTGATAACAGCACACCTCCAGCTGCTGTAAATCTGTTGGTAAGTCCAGTTATTAAAATGAGATAAAGATTTAGTTGCATACCATGTTCTATTCAAATGCTCAGAAATTTAATGTCTGTAATAGCCATTACCTCTTGCACATCAGAACTTGGGTGAGTTTAGTGTTCAGGAAAGCAGAGTGAAAGATGGCTCTAGCTGATATTTAGGGCTGGTGCCAATACAACTGATGTCATCTAATCTTTACCTCTGTGCCTCTCCAACTCTTTTACTGATCTGCTAATTGAAAATAAATTCTGGTAAATTGAAGAAGCGAGTCTGAAATGTTGGCAATAGCTAAAGATGATGATGATACCATTGCACATTATGACACATTACTTAAAGCTTCTTTGGATGTCTTTGGTAAAACGATACGTTAAATGGTCTCTTTGTTTCCAACCATATATAAAATGCTTACTGTCCAAGGCTGAACTCTACCTCAGTAGATATCTCTTAGCCATTTATTATATGCCTCCACATGAGTAGGTCAATCCACTTGCTCCTGAGAAGCTCCTGGGATGTTCAGGATTCCTTAGTAAAAATTAGTTCTTCTGAATTCCAAAGAAGGTCTCACCAAATAAATATCTATTTTCAGAAAGATAATACCAAAACATTACTCAGAAAAACAGCAGGTATTATTTAAAGCAATCAAACTAATATACTGATATGGGAAAAATGTTGCACTTTAAGTAACAGAATAAATCAGTTAAAGTGACTGTATCATTTGCACTCCAATGTGTTTATCATATTACCACCAACAGTAAGAACATGAGATCACAAACCATTAACAATGTGGCTCTAAAAATCCAGAATGTGTTTACATAGCTGTGTTGTGAAAGCAATGCAGCAACTGTAAGCTATGCAATATCACATAACTTGTTAACATCCTCTCAAATCCAGACAGGTAGTCCCACTGATGATCATAATGAGAATACAGATTTATTTTCCTTGTCAAGTAGTTGATCAGAAGTACTGGGGCAAGTGAGGGTTTCAGATATTTTAGACATAAACCTTGTGCAAAAGAAAATATTTAGACATCTCTCCTAGCTCCTCAGGAAATCCAAGAGGGTTAATGTGCTTTTTTTGACTGCTACTAATGCAAATTTAATATCTTTTCTTGTTTCATATGTGTGTAGTAATTTTGGGTATCTCCATCCCATGACATTGTCAAGAAGATGAATAGAAAAATAACTGAAAGAGCAACTCCTTGTAGCCAAAATTAAAGACCAGAGAGAAGGGGAGAGGTCTTATGCAGGTGAAAGGTTATCAAAGAAATGTGAGTCACCTGTATGAAAAGAAGGGTGATAATTTAAAGTGTAAATCTAATCTTTCTTCTCTGTGGTTGCACTTCAGAAATACTGGGCACCTTATAAGCAAATTACAGGTTTTCTCAGTTGTTAATAAAAGAATAATTTTTTAGTCTCCTGGTGAATTTTAATCCTCTGAATTTATTTTTTTTTATTTCCTTAAACCATTTGTTCCCCAATTTTTTTGTCATATACATCACTTGATAAAAGATATTTTTTTTTTACCAGATCTTTGTGTAATAGGAAACATAAAAAAACCCCCTCACTCCAAAAAACCCAAATATAATACCAAAAAAACCCAAAACAACCCAAACCACAACCAAACCACAAACTTTCAAAAAACAGACACATTAAAAGGGAAAGTAAGCTGAATTTCCCTGTGCCTACCAAGCAGAGCTAATGTTGTGCCTGTGGCCTTAAGAATGTCATTTCCCACTCCCTTACTGGAGTACCCACTAGCCTGCTTCCTAATGCCTTAAATAATTGGTCACCCTAAAAGCTAGTGCCACCCTGCTCCTTTTCCATCTTTCATGTAAAGACCAGGAAGGGTGGTCTCATCCCCACCATTCCATAAGTAATTATTTATTATCTTACCAGTTCTGACACTCTAGGATGGACATGCATGTTTTTTGCTGTTACAGGATTTACCAAGGGGTTTTTCTTTAGATCCCAGTGTCTGTGGGTAATCCCAGTCACCCAGCTTTTACTCTAGCTGAGACCAGGATATTTCTGCCTCAGTACTGAGCCTGAAGCTTCCAGAAACCCTGCTTAATTCTGTGGTCCCAAAGAGTGATTTGCATTTTCTCTGAAGTTAAATAATGATCACTTAATGGAAATTTAGGCAATCAGCTATTGTTATTGCAAAGGACAAAAACTTTTTTTGCTAAAGCAAACTGACTTTCTAATAACGCTGCACACAGACAGATGAAGCCTTAAGAAAGCAAGACTCATCCAGATTTTATACAAGTCATACAACAGCAGAAGGCAGCAACCTTTCTTTGCAGGCTTTTTATTCTTCTTTCTGTTCTTCCATAAAGGTGTTGTTTGATGGATCAAATATTACAGCAGCAATAATAACTTAACTGCTCAACTGACCTCTTTGACCACTTGTATCTGCCCCATGCCACAGCTTCCATTTCAGGTGTGCCAACCCAGTTGTAGAAGTCCGTGGAAATCAACTGGATGTAGCCTTCTGGTTTTGTTTTAAATAAAGGGAAAGAGGATTTTTAGCTACATATTTGACAGTAAAGTATAAGCCAGAGAAAAAGCACGGGCTATTTTGTTGATACTTCTGAGAGAAATGTGTATTGGCCTGATTCCAAACTAAGATTCTCATTTTTATTGGGTGCTTCTTTTCCTTTGGCTTTCTGGCCACATTTTACTAGTAATACAAAATCAAGTACTGCTTTTATTTTCAGTAGGACCAGAGTTTTACCTCAACTACAGATCCCTGGGACGCACTATGAGGAACCCTTTGGAAGAACTGATTAGATCTGAACCTTCCTGATGGAGTAGCAGAAGCCAAGAGATGGGAGAAATAATTTTTAAGAAAAACAGAGTGCTATTAGATTTTTTTAATATTTACTACTTCCTGAATATCAAACAAGTAAGATATCGTGCATTTTTCCACAGGCCTTTCATACAAAAGAACAAAACCAAATACAGGCCAGCACTTTAACACAGAGCTGAATCACAGCAGTATTTTTCAGTACAATCTTTAAACACTTCAGTGTAGCAGAAGCAAAAGACTCCAAGCCTCTGAAAGCCAGAGACCATTCCCTCAGATGAGGTGACAGTAATAAACCCAAGTCTGGCTTTCAACCCTGCCTCAAATAATGAGCAAAATCAAGGAATAGGTCACCTCAAATGCTTTCCAGAACTATGCCAGGGAGATAAGTTGTAAATCTACAGCAAATGTACAGAATTTTACTGTTGTATTATCAGTGACAGTTTATAAAATGGAATAGTATTCTTATAAGAGTAAAATACAATAGTTTATGGTTGAAAGTTTAAAAGCAATATCTTTTTCCCCTCATTTTTGACAGTGACACCTAATTCCACTAGGAGCAGCACTAGGAGTGTCTATTTTATCTTCATTGGTAACTNATAAGAGACAGGATGAAGCCTTAAGAAAGCAAGACTCATCCAGATTTTATACAAGTCATACAACAGCAGAAGGCAGCAACCTTTCTTTGCAGGCTTTTTATTCTTCTTTCTGTTCTTCCATAAAGGTGTTGTTTGATGGATCAAATATTACAGCAGCAATAATAACTTAACTGCTCAACTGACCTCTTTGACCACTTGTATCTGCCCCATGCCACAGCTTCCATTTCAGGTGTGCCAACCCAGTTGTAGAAGTCCGTGGAAATCAACTGGATGTAGCCTTCTGGTTTTGTTTTAAATAAAGGGAAAGAGGATTTTTAGCTACATATTTGACAGTCCAAGCCTCTGAAAGCCAGAGACCATTCCCTCAGATGAGGTGACAGTAATAAACCCAAGTCTGGCTTTCAACCCTGCCTCAAATAATGAGCAAAATCAAGGAATAGGTCACCTCAAAATGCTTTCCAGAACTATGCCAGGGAGATAAGTTGTAAATCTACAGCAAATGTACAGAATTTTACTGTTGTATTATCAGTGACAGTTTATAAAATGGAATAGTATTCTTATAAGAGTAAAATACAATAGTTTATGGTTGAAAGTTTAAAAGCAATATCTTTTTCCCCTCATTTTTGACAGTGACACCTAATTCCACTAGGAGCAGCACTAGGAGTGTCTATTTTTATCTTCATTGGTAACTGCAAAATCAGCCTGTTTTTCCTAGAAAAACAAGTCTTTATGAACTTTATAACTAGAGTAAAATGCTGTCAAGTGAATTTTAAGTATGCCTGTGCTGTCAGATATACAGTCAGATTTTTATTGTTTTTTTTTTTTCTGGGAGAAATTTCATTTTCTCATTCAGAAATGTCTGCAAAATGAACTATGACTTACAGAAATTTAGATCTTTAAGAATACCTTAAGGATGTAAATATACAATTTCACCAGGAAATCTCAAAACTATCTTTACTTTCAGGGAAACAAAAAAGAATCTGCGATAAACTTTGTTTGAACACTTGTCCTGTGCCCCCATCAGAACTACTTTGATATGAAAATGTTTCACTTTTTTATCATCTGTTCGATTAAAGAAAGCTATTCCACTCATAGGAGCAAATTTTAAATTTAAATCTTAAAATTTAAATCTTAAATGGTTTTCCATCAGTTTGGATGAGGTCTGTAGGTGCTGAGGGTTAGCTAAGTGCTGAGTACTATGGTTTCCTAAGTATCTTTAATTGCCTGTGTTGTAAAGAGCAATGAGAGCAATATCTGATGTTTTTGCTTAAGAAAAATGTGCTTGGTTGCCATATGGTTCTTGACCCAGTATCGTTCTCCATAATACTTGGTTATATACTATAAATTATTTTAAGATATATGGACATTTTACATAAAATATTCTAAAATATTTTCAGATAAGAGAGGGTACTGCATAAACTTAGATAAAATAACTTAAGATCTTGAACACAATCTTTATTTGTGTCCTAAGAGCAATGCATGGCTCATTTTTCAGTTTGGCGATGCCTATGACATGTAGGAGGTAAGAGACTATCCAACTAAGTGAATGAAATGTAACTTTTGCTGCAGCTGTACTAGTGACATTTCAGAGTCATTCACAAAATATAATTAAGGGGCACAAAAAAATAAAAGAGGGAAACACTTTAAGACAAAACAGTAGATAAGGTGCTTAATTAAAAATGTGTAACATAAGAAAAGACAACAAACAGTTGGATGAATTGCAGGTTTTTACATGGTTTCAATACTTTTCCCCACTGAGAATTCTATGATGCATCAATAAAATGAAAAGAAAAAGATGGACTTACCACTAGTAAAAATAATACATAATAAGCTATTAAACTTCAAAGTAAAACTGAATATATAGGAAGATAGCATGTTCTTTCTTATCTTCATTATTGTAACCTTAGATATTTTGGAGGACATTGGATAGTGTTCAAGTGAATAAATAGCTAAATATATTTATATTTCTTATTTAATGTTGTTACCTTTCTGTTTTAACTGATAAAACACGTCTGGCTCTTGTTTTCGATAGTCTGTTTCTCGAGCATATTTTGACATTTTTACAATTGCAGTCCTTAAAAATTTTAAGATCAATCAATTTACATGGTTGGAAGGAAGATATGAGTTTAAAAGGCTTGTGGCTGTAGTCATGAAGAAGAGTCTATAATAGTGTAGTACACACAAACTACTATCTACAAACAAACAATTTGTCACAAAATTTAAAATCTAACTTCATGTAGACTGAGAATGTAGACTAGTTCCTTAGTCCAAGAAATTTTAACTGAAGATGCAATAGCTATCCAATGCTACAATGTGGAGGATTAATTAAAATAATAATAATTTTAAAAAGCTGTTCTTAAATGGAAGCTCTTAGCATGATTCTTTTATGAGGGCTTTCTAGGGGTTTCTTCATTCAAGAGTAATTGCCAACTAAAATGATTTTGGCCTTGGTATCCAGTTAAAAACATAGAGCATGCAGGTTAGCCAGATAAAGCACAATCAAGAGAACATTGGTATGAAATAATTCTTCTTTTTAAAAAAACAACCCATTAATTAGAATTTTGGCCCTAATCCTGTCCTCATTAAAACCAGTGGCAAATATCCCATTTCTTTTAATATAAAATAGACTAATATGTTTATGACATTCTGGTAATACCAGAAAAGAAAATAATCTCCCTAGAATCTCTCTGACTGATAAAAAGGAAGATACATGAACAGAACTTGTCTTGCAGTTCTAAAAAACATTTCTGTTTCTCAGCGAGTTAAAAAAAAATGAAAAATTCAACATGCCAGGCATAGGCTGGGAGCCCAGTAATATTTATCCTACAGTGAAACCAGGACCCAGAGAAAGTGAGAGGTCTCGGGGATCTTTTTGTCCTAGTAAACTTGAGATCACTGTGCTGTAACAACTACAGGCTTCGTAATCAAAGTCTGGGTAAGACTGGTTTCTATGATGTCCAGTAGTAGAAAATTTCTTGATTTTTAACTTCTTCCAAAGTATTTTAAAATATAGCAGGAGGGCTATAAACCTAGGAAACTTAAAGCCAGAACGATGTAGGCCAAAGGAACTGACTTATTACTCTCTTCATTGCCTGCTGAACAGGGATTGAAGGAAGTTCCTGATAGAGGAAGCCCCTTTGGGCAGAGCTTTGGATGAGCATGGGGCATAGGGAGTCAGGACGGCAGGGTTTATGCCCTCCCTACTCTCTTTTAACCTGACACAAGCCAGGCCTGGGCAGGAAGCAATCCAGCAATGTCTGGCTGCTTTGTTTTCAGTTTCTCAGCTGGAAAAATAGGGTTGTATTTAATGGCCTACTAATGCAACCTCTGGGGTTGCAGAGGAGAACTGGGTCGCACGTTGCTAACACCGAATCTGAGCAAACTGAACAGCACCCACTTGTAAATGGCATGGCCTTTGCCTCCCAAAACACCCAAAGGTAGCTGAAACAAAGTAAGTAAACTTTACCTTAGTAAGTAAAACAGAAGAACAAATGAAGGAAGAAAGGAAATGGACCAATGACTTTTTGTTTTGCCTTCGCTTCACGATGTTCTTAGCAAAAACTGTATTGACTCATGTAAGTAAAATGTAATACATAGACATGTTTTTGAAATCATTTCATGTGAAGAATAAGCAAGCATGTTAATCTAAATTTTAAGAAAAAATTACATTCAAACTCTGCCTTTAGGAAAGGGAAGCATGTTTGCCATTGTATTTTGAAGTGCTGATGAGTTATTGCTTTGATGCTGATGAGTTATTGCTTTGATACAGATGAGAGAAAATCTCATTATTCTGGGCCAACTTGGGGATACTCCTGGATTCTGCCTTTATTATACAGCAAAGCTTGTGAAAATATTTTAGCTTGACCACTTCTCCATAAAAATGACAATGTGTAAATCTATACTTTTAGCCAAAGAGGAGAATGTTATTAATGACCTCTGACAATGTGACTTGAAAACTGAAATGTCCAGACATGAGTCTGTACATGTTGTTTAAGCCCTGAGTTTATAGCATTAGTCTTAGCTGGTAATAAAAATGTTGCCTAATATGCTTCTTGACTGATCAAGTCCTTGTGTTAAAGTATACAGATACAAAGTTATGCACAAGAACTTCTCAGCATCATCATAAATCAAATACACTGAAAATGGCTGGGAAGAAGGTAACATGAGCTTTTTTACTACCACACTCAATTCTGGTTACATTTAATTCAGAAGCTCTTCGTGCTTAGAGCAGGCTTAATGTTGATCTTTATGATCATTTGAAAGGAGCAACTTTTCTTTTTTGTGGATAAACAACCTAATGGAGCAAGTCAAAAAATAAATTGAAAGAGTGACTTTTACAACGATACTATATAATCACATGTAAAGAATTTATTTTTGTTCTTTACCTGAAATAAATGTAGTTCAAAAAGCCAAATCACCCATTTGCCAGAGTTGGATGAGGAGACATGGTCAACTCAAAAAGTAAAGCTTTTATACAGTTGTTGCTAACAAAGCTCTAAAAATTTTAAACAGCTTTCTTTTAACTATACATTTTCCATTTTTACCTTGAATTTTTTGTTTGTTCAGATTGTTTACACGTTGAAATATATTTTTTTGCTGTTATCTTGATACTTTTTGGCTGACATTCACAGACATGAGATATGCTGTTACACATGGCAAGTTGTTAGCACGAGCCACACATATCAGAATTGACAATGACACCCCAAAACCCACTATTCTGCTTTGATAACAACTGGTGTTCCAGTCACTCCTATTATATCAAATTCAGACTTGCACATGTGACCAAATTAAAGCTGGTTTTAATGATCCCATGGAAATTACTTGGTGTCTCCAACAGTTACTTCTGTACAGTAAAGACATCAGGGTAATGATTTCAGTGTGCCAGAGAATTCCAGTAAAGTCTGAATAAAAGCGGACATTGAAGTCAATAAACCCTGAATTGGGGCCCTTGGATTTTGTTCATCTCTTATCCCAAGGGTAAAGTAACAATAATTCAAAATAAATAAGCGGAAGTCATCTTTTAAAATTGAACAAAGGGTCAGGACAAATTATCTTTGGTTCTCCTGCAAGGAATATATGAATTTAGCTCAGAACTCTACAGTACTGAACTCTACAATAAAGATTAGGAAACAAAAATTCTGTCTTGTTTGTCAAAAAATACATGCAACTGTATCTAGTTGTTCAGATCTCTTCCATGCCAGCTCTTTGACACAGTAAATAAAAAAAAAAATAATCAAAAAACTAGCCATTTATCTGCATATTAGCCTAACTTCTCTCTCATCACAGATGATGTATAACTCATGTTTACAAAATGTGGTAAGTGAAACACCTTGAGAGCAGATCCAGCCTGGATGGTGGATGGTTTTCCTGTCCTCTCAGCACAGGCAGTAGCCTGTTTGTGTGCTTGTACAGGGGCTGACTTCTGTGCTCAGATGCAAAAGGTTTTTTTCCCCCTCTCCCTCTCCAGTCCCATCTCAGGGTGCTGGAGAAGAAGGAGGTTTCCTCAGACTTATGTTGCTCAGCATTTTCTCTCAGTTTCTGGTAGATGAGGAAGTCCTCATCTCCATATCAGCTTCATCTGTCCACAACTTTTATTTAGCAATTACCTTGTACACACAAAAATATCTTGAGACCGTTTCCACATCCCACCCCTTCTCATGGATCTCACTAGGAATTCTGCTTTTGCCTGCACAGCTCATGGCCTGACCTAGGTTCTTGCCATACTTCTAGTAGCCTCCAATAGAAACATTTGCTTTATATGAGAATCTTAAAACAACAGTAGGCTTTTAAATTTAATAATTAAATGCAGCTGCATTGAGCACACAAGGAAAGCTATCCTGGAACAGTCAGTCTTCACTGCCTTGTAATGGCCTTGGGCTTCACACAGGCCAGTAACCATGTGTGTTTAACCAGAGACCTGAGAAACCTTGACTTGAATATTTAGAAGGAAGAGAGAGAGGTCTGTGTGTGTTTGCTAAGACAAAAATTCCAAATGTCGTCTGTATCTCTTTCTCTCCTGTGGTGATGACTGAGCTTTCACCCAGTAGAACTCTCTTAGGTCTTAGATCAAGCACTCTGGAAAGGAAACCAAAACCTAAATACATGTATTTTGACTAATTTGGTTTATTCTGTCCATAACGTTTTTTAATATAATATATTTAAAATATCTGTGTCCAAATACAGCTTTTCACTGCTAGATTAATGTGATTTTCAGTATTTTTGTATCATATATACACATGTATTATACTATTATATAAACATATATTTATATAATATTTATATATATATATATAAATATTGTGTATCATTAATGATAACCTCTATTTGACAGTCACATGAAAATATTTCTCCAGTTCTGTTTGCTGTCTGTGTAGCTTTATGAAGAGAATGGCACCAAGTAATAACCTATTTAATTTGACTGAAATATAATGTAAGAGAAGAATCATAACCAGAGGAAACTCATAACCAGAGAAGAATCATAACCAGCTACCTAGAGCTTCCACATAATGAAAAACAATTTTAAAAGATCTCAAGTTGTTGGCTCTTTTTGTCTGTTGAAGTTTGGGGACATGATTCATTATATTTGAATGCTATATTGGGCTAGCAGTACTAAAGATGGACTGAGACAACATGTGGGCTTTGATGGGCAGAATTCTTACTTTAAAAATAACTTTCTAGCAATTTAAAATTGAGTCTGCCAGTCAGAGGGTGATGCAAGCTCCATTAGTGGTTGAGAAAATGAAATTTTGTTTAAAATATCAGTATTTTTTCTTCATTTACATAGTAATTATAGGGCACTGAGAAGTCAGAAAACATGCATGATAAGAAAAATAATAATTTTGGCTAACATTGCATTCATTTTTTTCCTGATGCCTTAATGCAGTGATTCATCTTCCGTGATGATTAAAAACTGTAACTTTCTATTTTAATGGTACTGAAGATGATTCTGCTCTAACACACTGAGTGTTAGGAGTGAATAGCTTTGGCTGATGTGGCAGATATATCACTCACAACAAATTCTAACCAGAAGTGTTGATAAATATGTCGCTATTTGGCTTTCTTTCCAGCACCTGTCCAGAGATTAAATAGAATGTAGTTTGGGTTTTGTCACACTTTGTCACACTACAGATGAGTTTTGGCTTGAGTGTAACTCAATAACCTTAAAATGCACAGTAGATAAACACTAAATACCAAACTATCAACAGTTTCATTCTTAAATAGATTCCAAGATGACAGGATGCCAATACAGTAATCAAGCCATCACTAAGGCTGGTAATTTTATTTTCAAAGTAGCAACTGGATGTAATTACAAGCTATGATTCTCTCTTCTGTCATGTCTAGTCAATTTTTTAGGTCTCAGTGGAGTAATAGTGCTTCTTGCACCTCATCTCCTAGGTAGCTATTAGAAGAATGCCACTTTCAAATACCAGATGTTCCTGTCATCAGCCTGACCCTGCAAAAAAATTTAAACCAAAAGCTGTCTCTTGTGACTTCTTTGTTTTCCTGTACAGTAGAAATGAGAGAGAGTGATGAGTGGTTTATGGGTCAGAACATATGAAGACTGTCAGTTTATAACTACCACTTTTGAAATTTGCAGCCTGTTGCTGGGTGTACCTTCAGCATCTCCCAAACCTATTAGTGGATAAGGGTAAATTCTGCTCTAGCTGAGACTCTGTAGGAGGGCTTGTGTTTTAGCAATGAAACGCAATCCAGAATCCTTCAGTAGTTGCCAGAGCTCTCTACATTCTCAGTGCAGGGCAGAAAATCCAGTTATGCAGAGCACAGAGTTATACAGAGCAGCCCAACTCACTGCTCCCATTATGAGTTCTTCTGAATCTTCCATTTTTGCATTAAAAATTTACTCCAGTGAAGTTGTGCAGAAGTCACTGAGGTTAAAATCTAATCCAATCTTCTGTTGAGCTGAGCTGTAATAAGGTCAGGTAAAAAATCAGTGATAAATAAAACAGTGATAACAGTGATCATTTATATTATCCAGAAGGTCTCTGCCTCCCCCTCTTTTTTCCTTGCAGTCTACTCTCCTTTTATATATAGGTAACTGCCATATAAATACACACACACACACACATATATATATATTTGTATGGATGTATGTATAAAAGGCTATTTCCTTGTTTCTGCTCATGAAAAGAATGTTTAAACCCTTTGAAATCAGCAGAAAGCTTCTCTTTAACTATGATATGTTTGGCCAGATCATACTTGCAATGTTCTCATTGTTCTTAATAAGGAAATACTTAATTTTGAATATCCTAGTTCCATTTTATTGTGCAGCAAATGAGCACATATTGCTTTCTGAAGGGAATTTTCTTATGGTATTATGAGTTTACAACTATTTCTTGTCTAGCACTTTTGTCACACAAATTTGCAGCTTTGGTTGATTTGACCCTCTGGAAGTTCAGTTCTGCTTTCTCCTTGCTCCAGACTGCAGCTCTCAGACATAGTGATATTCCACCCCCACTGGCCCTAGTTGCTCAGTGTAAATTGCAGCTGATGGAGCTCTAGTAGCTCAACATCTGCTCCCAGGTATCTTAAAAAAATAGCTGTAAAAATAACGTTAATTGCTCAGAAGCAAAAAATAGGTGTGAAAGAGTATTCAAAATAGAGGAGTTTTAAAGGCTGACTTAATTTATGCCATAAATACTGCATTTTGGATGCTAGTTTTAAGAAGTCATCATATCTCATGGAATAGCATACAGGACTGGATGCTGCTAAATTTGGCTCATCTCCATATCTGCCAGAAATCTTGTGATTTTCTATCTGATTACTACTTTCTTTGTGCTAAAGAGCATCTTTGGAGAAAAAGATATAAAAAGATATCAAGACTGCAAAATCAGAGCCTTTGCTTGTCAGAGGAAGAAGACCTCCATGAAACCTGAAAAGCAGACAGTCAGATCTCCTGGCATCAAGTTTTTTTTCCCAAACAAAGACACTTATTTCCAGTATGCAAATTTTCAGTACAAAACTGGCTTCAGATTTGCTGAATTCTTACCATCAACTAACAAACTGGTTTTTTTGTTGTTGTTGTTTTTTTGCGGGGGTTTTTTGCTTTGGTTTGGGTTTGGTTTTTAGTTTTTGTTTGTTTGTTTGTTTGTTGTTGGTTTTTTGTTGGTTTTTTTTTTGTTTGTTTAGTTTTGTTTTTTTGTTTTGTTTTGGTTTGGGTTTTTTTGTGACTACTGCCAGATTAGCAGATTTTTCTTCTGAAAATGTGCTGTGCTGGCTAGTTTCTGCAATGTTTGTTTTTTTGTTTGTTTTGTTTTGTTTTGTTTTTTTGTATCAGCATATTTATGACTGTCAATCTGGCCTTTTAAGACATATGATCTATGGTTGAATAATGTATTGGTACAGTTGTAGCTGACAATTAATTTATTGCTTCCTTTGTAATTTTAAGTGCAACATTATCTGTCTCGGGTTTTTATTCTAAGGATTCCAAGCATGTGATAGCAATTTTCAACAATAAAGTCTTTTGAACATCTCCAGTTCAGGTTATTATCATCTCTCAGAATGGTTTTGTACAGATAAAAAACAGATTACTATAGATGATCATGTGATTTAATGCACATTATTTATATGTTGCCATTACTACTTCTGTCGCTATCCACTTTTAATCCTGCTTCCTAATCCTCACTTCGTCTGGCTTTTTATTATAAATGTTTGATATTTTCCAGGCATAACCACTTAACAAATTATTTCCTTAAAAAAAAATCAAGTACTCTCAACAAGTGTAAGAATGTTAATACAAGCATTGCTACACCTATGAAAAAACAGAAAAGTGCAAGATATACATTTTCAGAGCCACATTCCCATGCAAAATAACCCATGGTCATGCTGTCTGCTTGCAATGTCTATTACAAACATGCTTCATTTACACAATATTCTAGACACAAATTAGGCAGATGAGGAAAAAGAATTAAAATAGATTTTTTCTGTCCTCAGTGTTCAGATGCTGATGAGACTACTAGAATTCATAACAAAGTTAGTGACTGTTTTGTTGTTGAAGTAATGTGACTTTTGACGTTGGTCCTTTCGCTGAGATTAGTATTCAGGCATTTGAGCATCCATCTCCATGCCACTGGAAAAATTCATCCAAGTTGTGCCATTCCCTGCCCCTGAGGAGCAGGAGGGTAACTTGCATCTTGCCCTCCTCTCTCCCAAGTGTCTTGAAGCCCCTCTGCTACTGCAGAGCATTCAACTGTACATGATAATGAAGTGTTAAGCTATGTGATGGTGGATGTTTATGCTGGCTAAATCACTGCAAAACCCTCCCCCTCATCTTCCTCCCACTCCTTCCATTCATGTGATTAGTAGTTTTTTCATGCTCCTCTTGATTGCCAGTCGTAGAACAAAGTCCTTTTACAGGTGGTTTGACACCACTAAAAATGACAGAAGATATAATTGAAATGTGATATGTTCCAGACTCCCATTTTGAGATAGTATTTCATGGCAAAGCTTCCACTACATAATAATATTTTTGTCACTGTTTCTGGCACTAAAAGTCACTGGATAACAGATGACACCAAATTGGGCAGGAGTGTTGATCTGCTTGAGGGTAGGAAGGGTCTGCAGAAGGACCTGGACAAGCTGAATCAGTGGGCTGAGGTAAGCTGTACGAGGTTCAATAACCCAAGTGCTATGTCCTGTACTTTGTTCACAGCAAACCTGTTGCAGGTTTGAGGAAGAGTGGCTGAAAAGCTGCCCATCAGAAAAGAACCTGGGGGTGTTGGTAAACTGCCATCTGAACATGAACCAGCAGTGTGTCCAGGTGACGAGGAAGGCCAACAGCATCCTGGTTTGTATCAGGAATAGTGTGGACAGCAGAAGGGAAATTATCATGCCCCTGTACTTTGCACTAATGAGGCCTCACCTTAAGCGCTGTGTTCAGTTTTGGGCCCCTTACCACAGGAAAGACATTGAGGTGCTCGACTGTGTCCAGAGAAGAGCAATAATTCTGGTGTAGGGCCTGGAGAACAAATCTTATGAGGAGTGGCTATAGGAACTGGTATTGTTTAGTCTGGAGGAGACTGAGGGGAGACTTTATGTTGTAGCAAGGTGTGGATGTGTGTTGGTCTCTTCTCCCAAGCAACTAGTGATAGGACAAGAGGAAATGGCCCCAAGTTGTTTCAGGGGAGGAGGTTTAGATTGGATATTAGGAAACATTTCTTGACTGAAAGAGTTGTCAAGCACTGGAACAGGCTGCACAGGTTTGTGGTGGACTCACCATCCCTGGAGACATTAAAAAAACAGGTAGACGTTGCACTTTTTGACATGGTCTAGTAGGTATAGTGGTGTTGGGTTGATGGTTGAATTTGATAATTGTAGAGGTCTTTTGTAACCTTAATGAGTCTGTGATTCTATAGATTTGCAGTGATACTGGTGCTTATGCAACCAGTCACTAGGGCAGGGCAGATTTGTAACCCAGTTAGGAGAAATCACACTAATCACACTAAGAAAATTTTGATTAGTATTTTTCACACCTGAAAGGAAGGGAGGGAGATAAATTGCCTCTGGCAAACAGTGGTTAGTTAGCATTTTAAAGGAGAGGGCTGCAGCATGATATATGAAAAAAGCCCTGTATAGAACTGTCATAGGAGTTGTAGGCACTGTCATTCTCTGTCAGTTCTTTTCAGGGTTATACTAGAGTTAATTCAGAAAGTACATTATGAGAGGTAAAAGTGTCAACAGCTTCTTGTGTTTGGTCTTAGATATCACATGGACTTCTGCTGCCTATTTCTTCACTCCTTCAAGTACTGATGCTTGCTTGTATCTGTGTTCTCAGCAAGGCATGAATAGAAGTCAGATCAAAAGGTAAATGATTGGTACTGTCAACTTTCAACAGAAATTTTCCTGCAGTGAATCCAGGTCTCTTCCCTTCTCATCAAAGCATGCTGCATTTCTTTGTCATGCTTTAGCTGTTATAGATGGTAAGCAGTGAGACTGTCTGAATAATCTGGAATGCAACAGTGATTCAATCTTTCTTGTGATTGTTGATGCTGTAACTAACACAACTTGTCACATCCTTACCATGTGTAGTTTGTAATCAGGATTATTTTTTTTCATTGGTCTCCTTATTTTTCCAATTAACTTGAATCTTGCTAAGTTCCAAAGGCTTAGTCAGGATTAAGACTGTAATGTGGTGAGTACTGTACAGGAACAGAATAATCTGTGTGTCTGACTATTTACATGATCTTAATGCCTCTTCCTGAAGGCTGAATTCCTGACCTGGAGCACTTCCTTTCTAAAAGTAAATATAAAATCCTAAGTAAATATAAAATCCTATGTCTTTTAATGTAAAACATTTAAATATTAAGATCTTGACAATATAAAATTGTATTGTGTGTCTTTTTTAAAATACTGGGAGTCCATTTTAAATGCACAAGGTATTTGCATTTTTTTGCCTTACCTACTTTGTTTCCAGAACACACAATTTTTTCTTCTTTCTCCTTTACTTTTTCTCTTTTTTCTTCTTTTTCTCTTCCTTATTCTTTTCCTTTTTCTTTTCCTTATTCTTTTCCTTTTTCTCTTATTTTTTTTTAAACATTTCAGGTCATATAGGATTTTGTTTTGTTTTGTTTTCAACACAGCAACTGCTGACATAAGATCAGAAGCCTATTTGAAGGGTATATGGCATATATTTCTTTCCTACTAAACAAAGGCGATGTAGTAAAAGAAATCATAGAGTCACAGAATATCTGTGGTTGGAAGAGACCTTAAAAATCGTCTAGTTCAACTCCCTCTGCATAGGCAAGGACACCAAATAATATATCAGGTTGTTCAAGGCCCCATCCAACCTCTCCTTGAACACTCCCAGGGAGGGTCCATCAACAAGATCTCCAGGCATCCTGTTCCACTGCCTTATCACACTCATAGTAAAGACTTTCAGCCTTACATATAGTCTGAATCTCCACTCTTCAAGTTTTAAACCATTGTCCCTTTTTCTGTTGCTACACACTTGTGCAAAAATCCCTACCCCAGCTCCCTTCAGGTACTGGAAAACTACTATAAGATCATCTGGAAGCCTTCTCTTCTCCAGGCTGAATAACCCCAGCTTCCTCAGCCTATGTCCATAGGGGAAGTGCTGCAGCCTTCTGACTGTTTTTGTGGCTCTCCTCTGAACACACTCAAGGAGCTCTATGTCCTTACTGAGGAGATGGCTGTGATGGTGGCCTGCTTGCTGCAGAATGATTTCTACGTCTCAAATCCTGTGAGGTGTTTGGTCAGGCTGGAGGATAAAACATCTTAAAGTAAGCTTTACAGTAGCTACGACATAAATTAAAATGGAGGAGTGGTATCTTGAAACTGTAAAGTATCAGAAAAGGTCATCCTGCCACTGAAGCACTCTGATGGGTGAGAGGAGCTGAGGGCAAATACTGGAATCCAACATTTTGCTGTTATGACTTGAAAGGGGAAAAGGACATTTCCTATTTGCACAAACTTAAATTTGTAATTCTGTTCTGTTACCTGTCTTTATTGTAATGCTACAAGCCCTGATTTTGCAGCTTCGAGAGCAGATTCCCATATATAGGGAGGTGCATGGGGTTGTTGCTGGATCTCCAGGTTGACCCAGATCAGCTGAGGTTTAAAATGCTGCTTGTGAAGCTACATCATAGTTCAGTGACACTCTCAAGAATACTCTGTTGGAAATGAAGTATCAAATAACATTTCTTTAGAGCCACTTTATATTCTAAACTATTGGAATGATGAGAGTTCCAATTGACATCATTTCACCATGTTATTGGAAAATGTCAAGCTAAGCTAATGTCCAGCTCATTTGTTTGCATTTTAAAAAAATCACCTTTATTAACGAAATAATTTATTTGTAGTGTCATTGAATTCTTTTTTTTTTCTTTTTCTTACATATGTGGCTTGATTTACTGACATTCCTCTTAAAAATAAAAAGGTATTTCCTGGGTGACATTTAAGTTTCCATTTATCAATTAAATATAAATGTGTTCTTAACATTTTTGTTTTACTTCTAATGGAATATATTTAATAGCTTTTAATTTATTCCTCTTGATCTTTTTCATCCTTCTTAACTTAGTTTCATATTCGATTTCAGTGTCTTTGCTGTCATGTAGCTTTTAATGTGTTTGGTTTTTCACATTTTCTATCTGTTTAATTTATTTTTTTGCTTCCCAGATATTTTATAGTCACTACACCAATGCAGATACTGTATTTGTGTTGGCTTAGAAGTTCCTTGTAATTTAAAATCCCACTGGTAGATCTCTGGGTGGAGACCGAATTGGGCTTTCCCATCAAAGAATGTAATCCATGCTGCCTTTTTTTCTGGTTTACTATCTCAGTCATGTAGGGCATTTGACAGAACATCTTTGAAGAGTTTTTGAGGAATTTCAATTCACGTGATTGTTAGTATTTCTTTTTTGCATTTTACCTCCAGTAGCCAAGACATTTTACCTGATGCCATCATCTGTTGCTCAGTTTGGAATCAGTCCATAAATGAGCTCAGGGTCACTTAAATATCATCCCAGACTCAACCTGGGTTTTCAAAAAAACACAAGTGAACAAAGTGCACTGTTTAGAGAAACTGGCCGAAGCCATGAATCTTTTATTTTCCCAGAATCCAGAAGCCTAAGATTCTCCTGCTCTTCCTTCTTTTTGCTTGATTATTATACTTTAACAGCAAAAAGACATTTATTTTCATGCTTAAGGTCCTGGCCTGCCTTGGGTATATAAACAATATTTTTTACAGAGCACTTGCAAATGTAAAATTCTTGTATATTCAGTGCTACATCCTTCACACTATAATATCTCTGCAAGTGCGTGAAACCTCGTGTCCCAAACTTTTGATTTAAAAATATTCTTGGCATTTAATATTCAGAAGCCTGTAAGACAATCAGATGATCCCTACCACTGAAAATCAACCATTTAACTTAACATTTGAAATGCTGACTTTTAGGAGATATTGTATCCTTAATTTTGGTAGAAGAAAATAATACAAGTGCAATGACAAATAGCTAATTGTTGGTTGTTTTTTTTTTAATGTCTATTTACTTCCATTTTCCATGTTCACTCTTCTAGGATCTATATAACTTTTGTTTCAGAAAAAAAAGAGTAAAAATTACTGGACATTGCTGATATTTTGTCATGTTTAACACAAAGGAGTCCTGCTTCTGGAAGTATGAGGCATCTTGATGAGTATTATTTCCTACTATTGTTATTACCTTTTGCTACCCTACCATTTCTCCTTCTGGACTAGAGTAGGGCTTAATTTAGTCCTTCTTTCCTAACTGAACAGAACCATAATTTCTCGGTTGCTTTGGCTTTGTCTTGCTGCTGGAGATAAGGAGAGAAAGGGAATATCTTTCCTCTCCTTTCCCCAGCAAATATCCATCTTTATTCCTACTGCTGTGGACAGTACATGAAGGGAAGCAGTCCAAGGCATTTTCTGGCTGTGCAATGCAAACACGATCTCAAAGTCAATGAAAGATTATTATTGCATTGTTCCTTCAGAGCTTCTTTAAGGCATAACTTTGTAATAAGCTCCCATATGTTCACCTGGAAGCAAACTAATTCTATATATTAATTATTTCTATCCTATTTTTATATTTCATTTTTTCTAATGCTCATGTAAGTAAGAGACCAATTTTAGGCAAATGACATATCTCCCCAGATATGTTACAAAAGAATCAGAAAATTTTAAACAGTAACTTTCTTGAAAAAAACCCACAGAAAGAGAAATTCATCATAGTTTGACTGTTGAAAGCTAAATTATTTAGTAGTTTTATTTTAACACAAGATTGTATTCTGAATCCAGAATTAATTTCACTGTCTCAGGGTTGGAAAGCTGTCAGATACCTAATAAAAAGTTTCTGTGGAATAAGCCAGGTTGCAGGCAATTTTAGCTTGTGCTAGAACAAAAATCTGTAGTAATTGTTTAACTTTAACAACTACAAACTGCAGAAGAGTTCAGAAGTAGTTGTGTATTATGTAATGTTTTCTAAATTTTAATTTCTTATAATGATATATTTAACAGTTGTCTGAATCCAATATAAAAAAATGAAGGCATCATATAGGTAGTTTTATTGCCATACAAACATAAAAGTGATACAAAGTCTTCTCTTCCTAGATTTCAGACTTCCTGTTGTGTCTTTTTATTCCATCCTCAGTGAGAATGACAGGGTGTGTGTGAATGTATCATACAGCTCTATTTCTTTTGATTCTTTCTCTAATATTTTTTATCACAATATAGCCTAGACTGTACCTTCATCCTTTCTCTTATGCCCTCTTAACTTAATTCTTTCATCATTTGTAATAAAACAATACATAACCTAGTATTTAAAAAAAACATTGACATGTCTTAGCTCTGCACTTCAAGAGTCTGTACCTCAATGTGATAATGGCCCAGCATGGATCCAAGGTTACTCCTGAGTTCTCTAGTGGTCTGCATCTTTCCCATGTTAGAAATTCAATTGTCTAATTCAGTTTGACAAGAGATTAATTTATATCCTGATAAAGAGTAACTTGCATTCAAATATATATATATTGTTACTTCCACTCTAGACCAATGAAAATATCTAGGACACCACTAATTCTGCTGCTTAAAAAAGCCTGGTGCATAAAAATATGCACTGGGAAGAGTTGCTCTCTAACATACCGTAGAAGGGATGTAGGTGTAAATAATAAGTGTGAGAAGTTTTAAATAGGAAAGAGATGGTTTGCAAAAGAGCCAAATACAATAAATGGTGAAGTAGAAATATCAAGATACAATTTATTTAAAGGAAAAAGGTATTTAGAAGATAAATGGTTGAAGACCTTGTGGGAAAGACATGCTTAGATAGTTTTGTCTTCCAAATTTTTTGGAGGAAATCCTGACAAATATTTCAGATGAAAGTTTTAAGATAGTCTGCAGCTATTCCCCAAAGTCTTATATAAGCCTTGCTAGGTTGGGTAAAGAATTAAGACTTATTCAACTCTTGCCAGTTATCATCTTAGTATAATTGATTCAGTGTGTGAACCAGGCTTGTATCTCATCTTATTAATAGCTGAAGTAACTCCAGGCTGTTTGGTCTTTCAAGTGTCTCAAACACACAATCATTTAATAGTTCCTACAATAGCTATCCCTTTCAGCATAACCCCTTTCTCCTTAATAACAGAGATTACTGAAAAAGTTGCCATTGAACAGAAACTTTTGTTTTTTAAAAAAGAGCTTTTATGTAGCAGTTGCAATTTTTTGCAAAAGTAGATCAAATCCTGTGTTGAAAAATGCAAGAAAGACTATGTTGATACTTTAAAAAATATTTACAATTAAATGTTTTTAATTAAAATAATATCATAATACCCTTAATAATGTCTCCAATTGCCAGAGCTACGTATTATAGACAGTAGATCAGAAGAAAAAAATTTAAAATTATAACTGTACAAAAGAAAGTGTCTGGTTAAAAATATATACATTTTTATTTGAAAAAGCTCCACAAATTATAAGCTTTATGTATGGGATGAAACTGCCAGCAGCAGATATTTTAAGTATTTTTCCTACTCTCATGATGCATGATTGAGCAATTAATTGTTATTTTGAAAGGTATTTAAAGATATCTTTTGAGATTACTCTGGAACAAGTTGGTAACTATTCAGATGTACACTAAATACACTAAATGTAGTCTCTATATGCTATTGTACTCCATAACACTAAAAATGATGTGTCTATTTCATTCGCTTTCGTTTGGCTTACTATTCTTGCTAAGGTTTAAAAGTCAGTTTATCACTTCAGCCAACTGTGGCTCAAAGATCCTCACCCAAAAATACTACTGGCAAGCAGGAAAATAACTGTGGCCAAGAAGAAAAAAAGAAGAAATAGGAAATTCCTATTCCAAGGAAAGGAAAGGAAAGGAAAGGAAAGGAAAGGAAAGGAAAGGAAAGGGAAAGGGAAAGGGAAAGGGAAAGGAAAAAATAATACCGCAGTAAGTTTTAATATACAAGTTGTAGCACAGTATCTTTAGATAGCAATGGTGCTTGGTGGCTTTTATCATTGTATATGAAGGCACTTAGTAAGTTCAATATGACCAACAAATGTCCTATAGAAAGAAACCCAAACCATTATGCTGTAGCTTTTTCCCAAAAAGGTAACACTTCATCTTTATTCCTTAGTTATAGAAAAGCATATTTAAAAATATACATTCCCAT
The DNA here is from genome assembly GCA_038090715.1 of Florisuga fusca. NCBI lineage: Eukaryota > Metazoa > Chordata > Aves > Apodiformes > Trochilidae > Florisuga > Florisuga fusca. Next base: position 15,644,662 of record JAAWXA010000021.1, read on the forward strand.
TTCACAAAAACCCCAGGAACAGTGATTTTCACCCCAAAAGCGCAGGAATTCTACACAGCACTCTACGTACTAGTCTCTCAGGTTCTATGTACATAAAATATCTCAAATGAGGCATGTAATAAAGCACACTGGTTGAAGTTTTCCATCTTGTTTATCTGGATTGAGTTCTATACAAACATTCAAGAAGTCTGAAAGTCAAGTCCTGATGATCTAAACATGAGACATTTTTTAAAATTTCAGACAGTATTCATAGAAGGTAGGCATTAATGAATAAAAATGAGAGAGAAAAAAATGAACAGGTTTATGATAAAAGCTTTGGATGCTTAACTAAGAATCTCCTAATTACCATCTTCAGATGCAGACAAATCAGCCCAGAGGATCAATGATTTTCATGCAGAATTTTCTGTTTTCCAATACCTATAATTCCCTGGGTGTGTTTAAATTTCAAAATAGGGATCTAGTAACTGTTCATGCTTTGAATAAAGACATTACTTAGTAATAAAACCTTTATAAACATCACTTAATCACCCATAAAATAGACCAGTGACATAATGTATATTTTAAATTTAAAAAATTGACCAAAATGTAGTTTTTCATTTAACATATGTTTAGCTTGGGTGGGTAGGTGGGGTCCAATATTTTTAATCCAAAAATACTGTACCTTTGGGTTTACTCAATAGCAAGAAAAGAAGAGCAGAATATTAAAGGACTGATTGATTAAAGTAGTTGACATGAGCTCATGCAGTATAACTACTCATGTACTGGGAATGTGCCCCTCTGCAAAGGGATGTGTAAAGCTGTTGTATGAATGAAGTTATAAACTGAGAGGGGAAGTTGTGCATTGGTTTTGTATTGGCTGCCTGCACAGGGGTGAATGTTTCACAGGTACCTTGTGGGCTAGGACTGTTGTCCTTTAGTTCCACGTTACTTTTAGTGAATGGATGTAGCCAGGTGGTGCTGGAGAGAAGTTTCCTACTCACTGGCTTAGTCAATCCCTAGAAATGCTCCTCTCACTTCTCTTCCTGTTATCTGAAAACAAGGAAACCTTGTCTCTAAATTTTGCACCTTCTGTAGCTACAGTTAAATGGTGTTAATATATTGTGATAGTGACCAAAATTCCATGAATATGAAGAAATCACTTGCAATAGTATTTTCCTTCTACTTTAGATTGAGCTATCAAACCATGTAACGTTAGAGCCTGTTTCTTATCACCTATGAGCCAAATTCCAGTTGTATTTAAATTGATGAAAAGCTGGAGAGGAAAAAAATTTGAAAAATTCTGTCTTAAGATAGAAGCTTAAAAATCTTTTCAGAGTTTTGACTCTGGGATAAAAGACACATAATGTTCAGTTAAATTATGAATTTCTCCACCATCAAAAGATACGTTAGAGAATTTACTAGACTTGTTTAAAAACTTAATTTTTTTAAAAAATAGGGAGGTTTTTTTATCAGAACCAAGTGCTTTAGCATTGAAGAGGCAGATCTATCCATCTGTACACACTACGGATAGATACGATTTTTTTTTTCCTTTAGAAGAACATCTTTAAAAATTTCATACCAGAAAAATTGGAATGGAATTTAAAAAAAATATCTCACTGGAGCTTCATAAAATGTCTAGCTGCAGGGCTCCAACAGAATAAAGCAGCTTGGGGAGTCCTCACAACTTCAGCCTGCAAAATTTTGGCAAAAGTAGAGATGTGACCTTGCAAAGTTTGGAAGTACCTCTATAATACTTGAAAAGATTTACAAATTTTCCTTCATAATCCAGTGAAAATGGTATATTCCTATTTCAAGACACATTTTCTGACAGGAGTGTCTTAAACTGGAAATGTGAGTTGATTTTAGAGGAACTAAGTACAATTCATTCATCTTCACAGTCAGAAAAACATAATCTCAGATTTTAACCTTCTTAAAGAGATACAATTTTATGAATCAGTTTTCTTATATCTTCGTCTTCCTTTCTTGTTTTCTGTACATAAAAAAAAAAAGCATGACATAAATCAATTCCCTGTCAGTAAGAGACAAAATTATTTTTTATGACCTGTCATATTCAAGAAATTAAAATGACTGCATTGTAATGTTAGAATTCACAGGCTTAAGCAGAAGAAGTTTATTGTGTAGTGCTGGCGTGATCCTGACACTTTTTAAAAAAATACTTAATGCTAAATGCACTTAAGCCTTTGCATGACAGTAGCATCTGGAGAGTTTTTCTGTTTGTTAAGTAGCTAGGATGACTGGTTTTCCACTTCTGGCAAATGTTACTTTCAGGGAGGTAAAGCATTTACAATTAAGGGGAAAAAAAGCCAAGAATTACAGTATTATGAGTGTGACATCTTTGTCTGAGAGTCCTAATTGCCAGAAACAGAAATACTGGCTTACACACCACATTGAAAAAAAGGAAATAATATCATTAAATGATATTAAAAGTGATGAGTTCTGGAACTCTAATTTTCCTCTCTAATGCTATATATTTCCACCAATTTCATAATATGATGTTGTCAGGGAGTATAAGGAGTACTTGCCAGAGTAGGAACAGGTGGCCTTAAATTCAATGGAAAACCGACAATTTAGCTGTCTAACTAAATCTGTCTGAATTTAACAAATGCTAAAAGAAAAAAATAAATAATTAAAAGTAAAAGACAATAAAAACCCATTTGCCAAACATTTAGTGTCTGTCCCTGGATCCAGGCCCACTAGGACATACCCTCTGTGGGCTGGGGCACTCACCAGTAAGGTACTTATCTACTCCCTGAAATGTTTGTGGATTTTATCCAACAATTTTTAACACCAAATTTGTTAAAAATCCAGGAAATCTTAAACCAGTTATTTCTTAACTAATTTTTTTTTCACTAAACCCCAAAGTGGCTGGCCCTAGGCAAACAGGAAGATAAATGTCTGAATGTAAACCCATGGTCTATGCTGCAGCAACATGGGGTACTGCAAACCAGGCAATTTCAGTGCTGTTGCACAAAACCCCACTGTAGCTATTTAGAAATACAAAAGCAAAACAAAAAATAAAATGTAGAAGCAAAAGTTGGAGTTGCTTTCAAGGCATAGAATTTTAAAAATAGTGACAAAGTGATGAGAGGAATGTAATAGTGGAAATTTCTTCACTGACCTGCAAAAACAGGTGCACCTGCTGCTGCAGACATCCTCTGCCAGAGCAATGTAGAAGTCTTCATAGAAATAACTTCCTAAAATAAATCCTCTCCTCCTCTTTCAAAAGCTGCAAGGGTTTTCTTGCTCTCTTAGGTCCTTGTTGAGTTACTCATGTTGTTATGCAGACAAAACCTACATATAAGACACAAGAGACAAGAAAAACTCTCATCTTCTTGAAGAACATAGAGGCCACCTCAGATACCAAGAACGTTTCAGATGGCATTCTGAACCTCTGTTTAGGCAACTTGATTGTCTTCAGAGAGGGAAGAAAAAACAGACGAAGAACCTCGAGTATCTATATGTTGGTAGATGTGTATTTGCTATGTAATTCAGAATTATGGTCTGTGGACATCTAATCAATAGTCATCAGTGCCTAGAAGGGTACTCAGCAGATCAGCCAGTGGCTTTCTTCTTCCAGGTGTTGTCATTTCCCCAGTATCTAAGGACTCTGCTTGCTCAGTCCCCACTGATCTCTAGCAGTCAGTCATGTGTCTCTTGTAGAATTGGTTACTTGTAAACACCCAAAGATGCATTACTCCATCTTGTATAGGACCTACCCTTATTTTCAGACCCAGCTTGATTCTTTTATTCTTGTCTTTCATGCATACTTGAAAGACTGGTGGGTAGCCCTTAGCTAGTGAGACCCTTGGTGACTGCTGGTCAACTCTAAGAGACAATCAGGACAGTGGTGCCAGTTTTGAAGGCAGAAGTATTTGATTGTGCAATGGTATAACTCTTCTGTTGTACATATAGTTAAAGCACCCTACTGCTGTCAAGTTTTAGACAGTGGATTAGCTGATGAGACTGCTCGTGATAGTAAGATGCTGCCCCTTCAACACCCAGCTAGTTTTACTGCCTAAATGCAATAAGTGCTCATACTAATTCCACCACACTTTCCCAGAATACAGCCAGGTAGAATTTACAAGTCTAGTCTTGAATTTTATTATTTACTAATAAAAACTTGCAAAACCGTTCATCTCCTCTTCCTGGATAATGTATTTCAGAAGTTGAAACTGCCCCGAAAAATTCAAATTAAAGGTTGCACACCAATTATAAACATGAGATCAGGACTGAACTGGGTAATTTGAATTGCTTGCTTACAGACCAGTTAATAATTTTCACACACTTTTCATTGAAAACAACCATTTTGTGGCTGCACAGGCGGGTTCAGTAATTCTGCTGTCATGAGTACAATTATAAAATAAACACAAGGGACGAAATGAGAGTGAGAGAATGAATTTGCCAGCTGGAAACCTTAGCAAAATGATATTCCATGACTTCAGGAACCAGTCAGTACAACTGAACCTTGTCTATCCTTGGCAATATATTTGCAATAAATGTAATTGTTCTTCTCTGAACTTTTGGACTGTATGGAACTGATCTTGTCTATGAAGATTAGATGTTCAGTAATGCCTTTGCTTATGTGAGGTCTTTATTACTCCGTGGCTAGTGCGTAGGCTGCAGTATGGTTTAGAAATATTTTACATACTTTGCTCTCAAGATTTTAGATGGTATGGCTATCGTAGTGATATTCTCTCTCTTTTTCTCCTTGGACTTCCATCTGACATTTTTATGTATATAATTTCAATGTACATCGTTCTTTATTGCTTTTATAAATCTTTGGGTTTTTTTTAAAATTCATATATTCTGATGTTAATTGGGTGCTCTTTGCAAAATTTAGCCCAATTTCCCTGGAAAAAGGTCCTTTTTCAAGTTTTCTTTGGATTAATGAATTTTCAAAACAGAAATTAGGAGACATCCATAGGCTATATGACAATAAAAGCTTTCTGAAAATAAAAGCATTCTTTTTCCCCTTCTAAGTCTTGCAAAATATATACAAAATATTCCCTAAAAAAATCCTGAAAATGAAGCCAACAGAGTGTCAGTTTTCCTTCAGGTGTTGTATATGTATCTGTTAGCAAGCAGAGTGAACTGATAGCTGTGGCTATATAGAAATAGAAAAAATAGTTCTGGAGCTACCTTCTCCCCTGAATTTGGGGAGAAGGAAGGGTAGGTCAGTGTGAACCAGCACATAATCCAGGAGCAACCCGTCTGTGCCTGGAGCAGTCCCGGCTCCCTTTTGTCTAAAAGGAATCCAGCTCAGTTGCTTCAAGATCACTCTGTGACGTGAATTAGAAAACATGATTAAGTGGGTAAAGTCTCAAGAGTGCAATCACAAAGCAGATAAGCCTGAGGTGTCCTTGCAACTCCAGTCATTATTTGTTGTCCCCATGGTTCAGGCTGCCCCAATCCATGCACTGCAGTGCATCTGGCTACAGTATGCAGCACAGCATAGCACTGAAACTCAGGAGGGTGTGATTTGAAAATAGAGAGTATATAGCCTATATGGATGCACCCATGTGGGTTAGGAAGCAAGCAGACACAACTATCTGTCACAGCAGAGCTATTCTAGAAAGTTTCTTTTTTGTAGGGGTCCTGCAACAAAATGTAGTTCATGAAAACACACTGATATATTTGTGTGTGTGTGTATATAAACCCTGGATGTTTCAGAAAAAGAGATGGTTTACATCTAGCCTTCAGTCTTTGTATTATAAATATATGTTAAACTCCATTTATATATTACTAAGGGGGTTCATTTAAAGTTCTATCAAATTTTACTTTTAAATACGATTTTCATTTACAGTGTAACTCAAAGGCTTAGAAGTTTTTAAAAGAATCCCATAAGAATTAGCAATAAAATATATTGCAATAATTTTTGCATACGTTACAGGAGAAGATTTGATTATTTAGATAAGACAACATAACCAGTAACTGTATTGCCTCCAAACCCAGGAACTTCCTTCACACCATAATAAGTGAAACAAAGCTTACTGTGTTTCACTTTGATACAGAATGTACTTATTTTATTTTGGCACACCAAAGAATATAGTATCCAAGGAAGTAATTTGTTATCCAAGGAAGAAAGTACAGGAAGGGACTGGAGCCTGCTTCCCAGGAAGAAAAATGGTGTAGAAACCACAGTCCAACTTAGGCCTGAGTTCATCCCACCAACTCTATGTCCTTAACTGAGTATCCCAGGAAGGCATCACACAGACCCATGGAATTTTAATTGGTGAGAAGACACAGTTCACCTCTAGAGACCAATTTAGATGGTGTGTGGGCTGCAAGTGCAAACCAAAGGGTTTTGTGACTGATGGGTCTGAGGAAGTGAAGTTTTCCTGCATCTCCACCAGCTGCAACTTTCCCAGGGCTGATGCTTTACAGCTTAAGTAAATTGCACTGCTGTAACCAAAAGGGGACATGATGAAGGAATAAGTTATCACTGCTGGCGTTGAATCAGAGAAGACAGGATGGAACCCTGAAGCTTGTGGGAGATAGTAGCAAGCATTTGTTGCAAAGCCTGAAATATAAGATTATTACTGTCATAAATCATCTACAATGTTTCTCAGCACTTTGTCAGCTAAGTATCTACAAAGTAGGTCACACAAACCCAAAGAAAACTTAGAATCATCGACTATCTAGCTAGTATCCTATTGAATTGTTTCTAAAGCTTGCTCCCAAGAGTTTATTGAATTTGAGATGATTATATCCATCTTTTGTTGGATTTAATAAAAGAATTTCCCAGAACTTTTGACTTCTATCTTTGTCATGTTATAATGCTCCGTTTTCCCAAAGTTATGTAAAACTTCAACAGAATACAAAGTACTAATGCTATGATGAAATATGGCCTTCATTTCAGAGCTAGACTTATCCACAGAACATACTAATCTTGTAGAGATTTTCAATTCTCTGATGCCCTACTGTTAATATAAATGTTAGTATTAAGACTCCTTTCAGTGGCCTAAATGAAGGCAGTAAGTCACGTAGACCACCTGGACTCCAGTTGCTGCTCCAGAGCAACATGGGTCTCCTGTATGGCCAGTCTCCTCTTCACCAGTGACATCTCATCCATTCATTTATTCATACTTTAGGATGTCTAAAATGGTACCAAGAGCCTTCATTTAGGTAACTTGTCTTTTCTGATACAGCTATAATTTCAGGAAGAAAAAATGAATAATGTTCATTGATCTTAAAATAGCTCCCCAGAATTAGTGTTTTTTCACTGAGGGTTGTTTTTTCTATGCAATGTGTCCTCTTGTAAGGCCAAGCAGCCTTTGAGAATTATAGCCTCAGCAAGGGTTTATTTTGTTACACTGTCTAGAAAACAAGAGGAAAGCAGCTCATCTTTTATTAGAGGAGTAATAATGACCTGAATTGCAAGGAAATGAGTACTAGGACAGTCTTAGTGTGGCATTTTTCAGAAATTCCCTTAAATGCACTAGTGTATGATTTCTTTAAAAATGGCAAAATATTAGATACACATTGCCCCCAAGTAAACTGTGTCCCAGAGATACTGAGGCATATTGTTAGTGGGACAGACTCCAGTTGTCACTGTTGACAGCCTTTAGATTATAAAGTCTTTAAGCAAACCAATTTTTTGCCTCGGGCCAAATCCCAGATGTAATCTGTCCTTCTAGATAAGTGTAACTCTTGTTATGGCAATGGAGCTGCCTCATCTTGCCCATTTGAGGTTCTTGGTGATTGTCTTTATGTTCCAGGTTCTTTTCAGCCACTGCACTGGTCTGTTTCTAAATAATTAGCTTTTATTTTGTGGATGTTAAAATTAATGGATTTTTATAAATCTTACAAAGCCTTTCAAAAATGGAAAGATTTCCAGAATGCCTGGACTTGCTTCTTCATTGGTGTCAGTCCTCTACTTGTGTTAAATTTAACATGGCAAGTGACATGCGGATTTTCCATTTACTCCATTACAGCTCTATGTTGGAAAGAAATCAGTATATGACTTAGCTGGATGACACTATATTATAATATAATAATTATGATGGTTATATAATTTAATTATAAATATACACGAACTTTGCTAATAACACTTTAAATAATTCTTTCTATATTCTCTCCACGGTTTTGGTAAAGGTACAAGATGGTTCTTCTGAATTTATTCATATAACTTTCTCAAACTGCATTTGAGTGTCCAAAAATTATTTGGCTCTTGTGTCAGTTGAACATCTTGGTCCTAATGATGAGGGTATTCTCAAGACACTTCAACTCTCCGAAATGATGTCAGCCAACAGGCACATAGGCCAGCCAGAAAGCTGTTTAAGGATCTACACAGAAAAAGCAACAAGGGGAAAAATAAACACAAAGAACATCAAGGGCCATATGCCTTCCAGTTAAAGGAAGAGATCCCTATGGGAAAAAAAAAAAAGGCTTTTAGGATAAAAGTAATTATACTGTCCCTTTTGGGACCACTTCTATATCAACAACTGTAACAAAGAGATGTTTTGACATTGGATTAAAAGGCTTTTGTCATGGAAGTATTGGTTGCCTTAACCAAGTTAAGCAATTATCCTGGTTTATCCAGTGGTTCTGTGGCAAGAAAAAGATAATTTTAAACACTGTTACTTATACCAGGCTGCCTACAGCTCTCGCAGCTTTAGTGCTGAGAGATATTTAAAGGAAATGAAATCCAAAAGACGCCTTTTTCAGTATGCCGGTTATCGTCCTGCCAGATCAGCCGTCTGTGTACAGAGCCAGTCTCTCTATCACTTGTGGCTCTTCCTTGGCTTCTGCTCAGAGAGCTTAGGAACTGTTTGTTGTTTAATAGAGCCCTCAGAGATTATTCTTGGAGGGAGTTATTTCTGTAAACCAAAATACATCAACTGAAAGTTGAAATAAGAGCAATTGGATACACTCTTCCTTTACTAAATATTCGCTGGGAAACAGCAAACCAAATTTGAGGTCTACACCCTCAAAGTTTTCTGCTTTCATTCAGTAATTTGCCATGCTCAGAGACATTGACTGGTGTCTATGAAAAGACTTCTCAAGTGAATCAATGCTGTAATCACCATACAAAGGTTACTCACTGCCTTTCAGAATTAGGCCAATGACAGGGAGCAAATTTCTGTGTCAAAAATAGTAGCACTGGCAACTGAACAAGAATTTGTGTTTGAAACCCCGCACAGACATACATATAAACATGCATGTTTACAATTACTATATATTTGTTTGGGAGTCATGCATTAGAAATTTTTACTTTTTGTCTATGCAAGATAAAATTTTAGCGGAAATAACTTTTAAAAGCCCACACAAATGTATCTTCTTTGTTTCTTTGGTGAGAAAAGCAGCCAAACCCTGACTCATGTTGCATAGAGTGGAAAATGCTGGGGCTTTTTGAACTGAAATATGAATGGTGATGTATGTTTGGAATGACATTTTTAAATAGGGATCATTTATAAAACGCACATGTTTGAATCTGAAAAAATTAAATGTTTCCCCACATGTCAATATGAAATATTCTGAATTTTCTCCTTCTTTGGATGAACTTATTCTCCCAGATTTAACCCCAGATTAAGGAATAATTTCCATCTTTCCAATTTCATCTTTATAATGAGTGACTTCTCTGAAGAAAAATTAAGTGCCAACATCTCTTACCTGTTTCCACTGATTCAACAGGAGTGGGTTTGGGTCTTGCTATCAAAGAGTAACAAAAGGCAATTTATTCATATTACGTTAATATTTTTATCAGTAATTTACTTACTGAATTCTTACAAACACTTTCCACTTCAGTGAGCTGACAGCTAGTGAAAGAGCTGCATCTGCATATCTACAAAAGAACATAGCTGCCAAGCTGACCCTGAGAAAATTAGCTGGGGTTTTGAAACCAGGATAGCTGTACTAATTACAAAGTTATTCTCACCTTCTGTGAGGTGTACTGTGCTACTACCATGTATATATTGACACATTCTAGCATCAAAATGGAGATTTTCAAAACTCTGGTCAATTGTTTCTCACTGTGAAGATGCCAGCAGAACACCTATGAGTCAAACATTGCCCTTCTAAGCCTTTCCCCTTGTGGATTCATCACTTCCAGTTGTCATGATAAGTCATCATAAAGTTATGGTAAGTTCCTGAAGTGTTCTGGGGAAAGGATACATCAACAAGTGAAATGATCAGAGTTGATGTAAGGCATCAGACTGTTGGAGAAAGGAAGGTTTTTGTGTTCTTGATCTTTTTCTCTCGGAAAACAATGGGATATATGTAGAATGAAACATGAATTAACAGGTTCATTTGTAATAGAATCAAAACTTAAAATTAGCTAAAATTGTGAATCAAAACAGATTTCAGTATATCAGCTTTTTCAGAACTCACAGACTAGAAAATTAAATAGTATTTAGATAGCATTTGGGGGTGGTTTTGTTTGTTTTTTGTTTGTGGTTTTTAAAAATTATTTTATCATAAATGAAATTCAGGTACAAATCAACAAGGTACAAGCAAACAATTAAGTTTGTTGGGGTTTTTTTTAAGTGGCATTCAAAAGCATATATTCAGTCAATTTGTGATGCATTAATCTTTACTAAATGAATAATGTACCAGCAAGTTTAAAAAACTAAATTTCACACTTCTGAAAGCAAATCCTCTAAGGAAAGGTAAATAAGGTTGGACTTTCACATCTTATTTTCATTCTCAGGTGCTCATCCGATCATTGTCTGATATCTCCAAAACACACTTTCACAGCCTTCTCCTGTGAATATAAATCCAGAACATACTACAGTGTCTGATAGGATTTTTCAGTGGTGTTTGATTGTCATTTTAATTTACAATGTATAAAAATTATATTAACCATCTTTATAATTCTGCATTTTTTGCTGATCCAATCAATTTCATTATAAAAAATATACTGCATGAAATATTAATGTTATTATTTTGATCCAGCCTGAATTTGTCCTGGAAAATGTTCTGCTGAAGTTACCCAGACATCACAGAACACTCTGTAAAAAACAATCTTATTTCCCCATAAATGTCATTAAAGGCATTTCAGAATTACAAAACAAACATGATTTAAGTATTCTGAGGTCTCATTCGTTCATATCATTCAAAGATTCCTTGGTTGCTCTATTTCTGAACAACCATCATGAAAATAAACTGAAACCACTGGGAAAAGAGGCATAAATGCTTTCAGAGGCCATGCAACACATGGAATGATGCTGGATCAAAGGAATATGTACACTTTCTCTCAATTTCTGACCAGCTGAGATGCTTACAGTTTCAAGGGGACTTGTCTTTTGGACAGAGTATTAATTTCTTGTTCTTACTATTAGGGAACCCACAAGACAGGTCCTAGTTCATTTTATTTACAATTATAGACATAGCCATAAAATCTAGGATTCGATGTCAGTATAGTGGGGATTGGTTCTGGTAGAAGCTGGGGAAACCAAGATATGTTAAAAAGTGAAGAACCCAACTACCCAAGGGCACTACAGCACATCGCTTCAGGTAGCTAAGAAAAATGAAGCTGGTGAAATTACAGCTTGTGTGAGGCAAAGTAAGCTGGCATAGTGACAAAGTCAGACACTTTTATTCATTTCTTCCTGCTTGAACCTTGTGGACCCTTTGGGGAAGACAGAGGTTATGAAACTTAGAGAGGATCCTCTTATTTTATCTATGGGTCATTTGACTAACAGCTACTTCCAGCAATCCTGAATCACTGAGAACCCTGGTATGGAGACTGTGACTTCAAATCTGCCATCAAAAGCCATCTCTGATCTCCCATGTCTCTATCACTTCCATCTCTTGTGAGGTGTACATGGAGAAACTGTAAAAAGAACACAGTAGTCCTTTTGGTGGCAAATGCTGAATAAACACAGTCCTCTGCCAATAACATCATTCCATTTTTGTTATTTCACGGGGCCCACCTCCCTTCAGCACCAGCAGTTTCCCTTGCCTTACTGCCACAAACAAGCTCCTTGCACCATCTCAGGCTCATTTTCCCATGGGCCTCTTCAGTGGGACTCCCAAGACACTTAAACTAATGCCCTGTTCATATAGAGAGCAACATAAACCCTGAATTAGACTGTACCTCTGTGGCTTCAGTGTAGTATAAATATATTCATATTTATGCATGGTTTATCATGCATTTGCTTTTCCATTTCACATAAATAAAGCAGAACATTTGTGAAGCACACTCTGTCAATGTTAATATAAAATCCAGATGTCAATTTTGTTAGCCTACTGCCTTATACTGCGCATTTGAATATAATAATTTGCTTCTAATTGGCAAATTATTTAAGTGAACAACATTGCGTGTGCATGAGAATCAGTACTTCATTGAAGCAGCTGCAGCTAGTGCTCAGGGTTCAAGATATGCACAGGTGAGTGATTTCAAGTATGAGGAATGTAAATAGCCATCTGTTTGCATTAGCATTTCAAAGACTTAAAGTATGCAAACAGGTAGACATGAGTATGCTACTGTTATTCATTCTTTAAACACCCACATGGGCATTTACTTTCATCTTTCACTAAGTACTGCTGTGCTGGGATGAAGAAGACTAATATTCTCAGTCCTTGCCTCTTCTGCCAGATATCTCCAGGCCTTGGAATAACTCCTGTTGTTGCAGACGTTTGCAGCAGGATTAAAGTTTTATCACGGTGGCATAAATTAGCCAATTCTAAGCAAGAGGAAATTTGCCTTAAATCTCCTGTGCTGATGTTAAGTTGTATATTTTGTGAGTAAACGATGTTACTCATTTTTCATGTAATGGTCCAGTTCTGATGACTTTTCCTTGCACAGGCTAATATTTTCTTTCAAATGGCAATGTTCTTGTTGGGTAGAAATGAAAGCTATTTACCATACGGTTTCCTAATGATTCATTCTTAAGTATGAAGAATTGCTCTCAAGGGTGTTGCCTGCACAGCAGCCACCAAGGTCAGGGTCAGTAAGTACAATTTCTTTACTTAATTGGAGGTGCCAGCTTTAGCAACTGAAAATTAACTTTATAAGGCAGTTTTGTGAAGTGGCTGCTCTGCCATGCTCTGTTCTTACTGCAAACACATGGCCTTCACAGAGAGTGCTAAGAAAAAACTGGGTACTGCAATCATATATTTCTCCATTCTTATTTGGAAATGATGTTGGAGCAGCTTGATCTTGGTATCAGATAAAATATTTATTCAGCAGTACACCATGTGAGGGAAGTTATGCAATATCTTATATCTTAAGATACATTGTTAATGCTCTGCCAAATTCTGATCTTAGATAAGTGTGGAAAAATTCATATTGCATTGACTGAATTAATCAAAACTAATTGGCAGAAATGACAGTAAGCCTTTTCACATTGTTGTCAACTAAGTTGCACATATATATCTGAAGGGAGGAATGAATTTGCAAACATAGGGCCAAACTGAAGGTTTCCCACTGATTTTTCTGGGCTTTGTTTCACACCATAAAGTAATTTCAGGGTCAAATGGCACATCTTTAACAACAGCTACATAAGGGATAATACATCCACTCTTCTAACAAGCTTTTTCAAAACTAGTTAACAATCTTTGTCTTTTTTCACATAAAAGATTTTTCTGGAAGATCTTGCCAAAGTGCTACATAGCTCGAAATCTATCTCCTCTCCAGTTAAGCCAATTCTGTTAACTGAGATTTAAATTGGTGTTGGTGAGTGCATATTACACTTTAAGAAAGCTACTCACATGGGTAAAAGGAGCAGGATTTTTTTCTTTAGAAATGGAATGGAAACTTTGCTGTTAAAATGTTGCTAAATTTCAGTGAAATTACTCTAGTAACTCTCTATAAAAGTATTCCAGAATCCATCTGAAAGTACTTACAAGAATAGAATATAAACTTAATATATAATAAAATTTGAACATTTTTAAATAGACTTTTTATCTTGGCTGTGCAAAGTTGTATTTAAACTTATGATCAGTAATATTTGAAAAATGTCCGGTCTATGATTTGAGCTACACATTTTATAGTGCATATACATGTGTGGGAGAGAGCTCATATTAAAGAGGTTTAGAGCTTACTTTGTTTTTTAGTCAGTTCACTGTTTGGTTGTTATGGATGGTGTGTTTCCATGTCTCCTGACTGGAGGCCAGAGTGGACCACTGGTGGCAGTCAATATGGCCAAAGATTGTTTCAGGGAGTCCTTGTATCTCCTCTCTGGGGCTCCTCTGTTGTGGCAGCCGGTGGCAAGTTCACTACAGAGCACAATCTTCGGGAGGTGGTGATCCTCCATCCTGGGGACGTGCCCTGCCCAGCACAGGTAGAGCTTTTCTTAAATCTTCGTTCCTGAAGCCAAGCCATGATGATGATGATGATGGTGATGATGTTCAGTTGCAGTCAGAAAAGCAAATCAAATGTTGGAAAGGATCAAAAAGGAACAGAATTTAAAACCTTCTGCCATTGTGCCATACTAAGGGTCTCTTACATGTTGAATTCTGACTGCATTTATGCTGCTGCCATTACAAAAATAAACATCAGAGGAAAGAGGAGGGGACTGAGAAAAGGAAGACAAGAAGAATGATTCAAGATTTGAAAAAGTTTCTGTAAAATAAATGAAGAAGGAATATCTATTATTAATCAAGATATAAAATAAGGAATATATACTTCATTAAAATAATGAGTGGTGTAGAACAGGGAATAATTGCTCAGTCTTTGATTTGATGATGTAAAAATAAGAATATCTTCATCCTGAAGCTCTAGAAATATTAAATGTTCAAATTGTTTAAAACACGTTTGGAAAAAAATACTGCCAGAAAATCTATAGTCATTAAATAAAAGACATTGCCTCTGAATTAAGAAGTTCCTGAACGATGTTCATGGGCATCATCTCTACATTCTGGCCCTGGTTTTACCCTTTGTCTTAGATTTCAGCTGCAGTGTAGGGCTTCCTCTATAGAAAATCAGAACATAGGGAGGAGTCGGGTTTTACCTGGTAGAAGCTTCCTTATATGTTCATTTGGAAACTGCCACTCAGCTGAAATTGTGGCCTGTAAATATCAGTTGTCCAGAGGTGAGAGAAGGGCTGCAGCCTTTACAGGAAATGAAGGCTAGGCCACCACTGCAGTGTCAGTTTTGTTTAAAATGAAAAGTTACAAGCACGAAAGAAAGACAAGAATAAAATAACACAGAAAGCTCGATAAGACAGACTTAGCAATCTTTATTTAAAAGATGGCATTTTAAAAGGATAAAACTTTATCATGTTACTCCTCATTTTTCAGTCTATGTGGCAGCATTAGACAGTACATGCAGGATTATTGCGTGTTTGATTTTACTCATAATTCACCAAGCATTCATAATGCTGTGTCCCAACTTTGCAATGCTTGCTGATCTCAGGAAAGATTACTTGTTGTAAGGACTGTCTGCCCAATGTTTTGGCCAGTGTGGCTGCATTCCCCCTTCTGTGCTGAAAGCACACAAACCATGAGCAAGGTACCACCCACGGCTGCTTATAAATGCCTCTTGAAAAATCCTGTGGGTTGGAGGCCTGCGAGCCTGCGCTCAGTGCTCTGAACATGACAGCTGCCACCACTTGAGTGGAAACTCATGTGGAATTTTAATTGCTGTGGGCTTTTAGCTCTTAGTTTCTTTTTCCCGGCAGAGGCTGTAAGTCCCTTTGCTGGGATGATCTTCAGGTTGGTTCAGCTCCAGCAGAACTGTGCAAAATAGTGCTGTGCATCATCTGAGGGAATGTGTGTGAGCAACGCATCTGTTCAAAAAAGAAGGGCTTCCAACCTGGCAGGTTTGACCCTTTTTAATATCTGATTACCTACACACCTCAAAAATAAGTCTGAGGAGCATAAGTCGCAATACATTTGCAAAAACAAGAGCTATGCTGTTTTTCCAGCTATAGCAAAGTACCACACAGGAGAGTACACTATGATTTTGAATCACTGAAGAAATGATTCACTTCTGTTTTCTTTTTAAGTTATTCCTTAAATTTTCCAAGCACAGTCGAATCAGTCCTTTCCTATTCCAGCATAACAGTACTAGTGTCAACAGGATATTGGTTAGGCAAAATTGTTCTCTCAATTCTGATTACAAGTCAGTGGTTAGTGAACTCCTCTCTCATCCCTTCATTGGTTATGAATTCAGTATAAATTCAGCCTTTTGACACCAATTAGAGGCTTGAGATTTCTTGGGAGCAGATGACATATTTATAGCTCAATATGTTTCTCTCATCCATCTGTTCTCTGTTGGCAGGTTGTAAATTATTAGGACACATACTGTCTTGTCTGTATCTTTGTTTGCGCAGAAGAGAACAGGGTGGGAGTGGTTTCCTGCTGTAATTGGTATTGAGGCTCCTTCATTGTGTGAAAGTTATTTTCTAATAATCCATGCGTGTGTTTTTGATATTCTCTAAACACATTTATTTCAAATCTCATCAGTGAAGAGTCATGGTAAAAGGACAACAAACGCCACTGCACACTGGACCAATGTCAGACCCAAAGTCTCAGACTTTGAAAGCTGACAGATTCCA
Source organism: Florisuga fusca (assembly GCA_038090715.1). Lineage (NCBI taxonomy): Eukaryota > Metazoa > Chordata > Aves > Apodiformes > Trochilidae > Florisuga > Florisuga fusca. The sequence goes on from JAAWXA010000021.1 coordinate 15,661,104, forward strand.
AAATCAGGTTCCTGTAAAAATGAGGGAATACACAGAATATCATTGCTGCTTCCACACTCAGTGATTTATTGGGAAAAAAATTTTTAAACCTGTACAGATAATTCCAGTTTCATAAACTCAGTCCCTGTAGGAATAAACATCAAGCCAAAAAATGTATCTTTTTCCTGAAACCAGAATCTGTTTCAGTATGATATATGTCACTTTTAACTGCCATAGTTTATGTGAACCCACTGCTGGAATCAGTTTTCTTTGAGAATTCTCTATCAAGCTTCTTTTATAAACCATAGTTACATGGCTGGCTTTGACAGGGTGGACAGTTGGAAGTTTAAAAGCAAACCTGTGGGAATAGCAAAAGTGCAGAATTATTGTGCTGTAAATGCTGCTCTAACTGGGAAAGCCAAAACAGCAATACAACTTTTATGGAAATCAAACAAAAAATTGAAGAATGCACTAACCACCCTAGAAAAGATTATTAATGAGTCAATAGGATGATATTGTTGACAGTTCACCAAACCAAACACTATTCGTCCAAAGCTGATAAGGAAAGAGGGGTTAGAAATTAGAGAAGCTTAAGCAGATGCTTTTACGATTTCCCTTAGTACAAGCAAAAACTCCAAGGACTGGGCCATGGTTAGCATAACCTCATTATTAGAAGTCTAGAGATTCACTTAGAAATTATATATTCATCTATTCTCCCTCATATGGGGCAGAAGTGTTTCACAAGATCAAATAAAGATACCCTTGGAGAAACTGACTGCCCGGGAACTGACACATGGTCTCAGGAAGTGGAGATCATGCTTGAGCTGGTTGGAATTCCTGACAGATATTATTACTTCAGAGGTGCAGGGTGATTTGCTAGAGTAGCAAACAAAAAACTACAGAATTTGCACTGTGGTTATTCAGACACTTTGAGCATACAAATCTCTTAGAATTGTAAACTGATGTGGATAAATGTTCTTTGGTTCAAGGATAAGTAAAACTGGTTAATGAAATTAAAGGTGTTTCTTAAACTCTTCTGGCTTAAGACTTTTAAGCCATTAGCAGACTTAAACTTTCTGTTTAGGGTTTCTGGGATCTTGCAGGTTTGGGTGCAATGGAAAAAAACAAACCAAACCAAACCAAAACTAACCAAATCAAAACCAAAACAAAACCAAAAAAACCCCACAACATTTGTGAATACTCTTGTTTCTACACTATTAAGACCAAGAGAAGTGCAAAAGAAACAGAAGGCAAAAAAGTACTTTAAAACTTTTCAGAGTTTCTCTAAATGGTATTCTGCCACCTGGAAGTTCCAGCAGGGTAGCAGAAGGAGAGAGTGAATGGTGCTTTAGTTTTGTTTGCTTAATTTGTGAACATAAGCAGTGTTTAGTACAAGCTTAGTAATGTTTAGCAGAGCTCTTGTGTAAGTGTATTGAAGATTAAAGTCACCTCAAGATTAAAGTTTTTTTCCTCTCAGTGCACCAAGCTACTGCTGACCTATTGGGATCAGCTCATTTGTTTTTGGGTGCCCATATGGAAATATATTTGGGGAACTTGGAAAAATAGGATAGTAGGTGACAACGCAGAGAGAAATCAGCTTCAGGGAAAACCGAAGTTAAGGCTTAAAGAAAAACTTCTTCAGCATCAGCAAACTTTTCAACTTGGATGACTGTTGAGTTTTCATTGTCACCATAAAAATTCCCAGATTGCATGGACTAGACAGAAGAGTTAACAAAACGAACAGCTGCCAAACCAAAGCTTTTCAGCAGGTCTTAAAGAAAGACCTTCAACCACGAAATCAGGTTAAGAGTAAATTATTTTGTGAGTGATATGGGATTACAGTAAGTCAAAGTGATACTTGTATTCTCAAAACAAATATATCTGAGTTATCCTTTAAGCAGGGAAAATACAAGACCTTGTTACTCTAACAGTAACAAACACATGCAATGGGAAGATTTTAACTCATACATTCTAAGTTGGTTTGGTTCTGAAATGAAAATAAATACAAAAAGGCAATGTACAAAAGTTGGTTTCCTCTTCAATATTTATTTTAAACTCTCACAATGAAGCCTTTATTCATGACTGACAATTAAGGTTGCTGTTCTCAACTTAAAAAAAAAATGGACAAGAGACAATGAACTCTCTCTTGCTTTTATATATGTAAATATATATACACCATTACATACATATACATGCACTAAAACGATATTGTTATAACATGAAAAATGATCTACGATTTAAGAGAAATGTATTTGCTTCTCTGACTGCTATCTATTAAGAAATCTTCAGCAAAATTAACCTCACCAATCCTATACCTGTCTAGCAGAGGTTTCTTTGAATGAAATGTCTCACACACATCTCTGTCAAAAGACTACTAGTCTTACCAGGCAAAAAAAGTGGGTGTGAATGTGAAATGCACCATCTTCTTGATAGTGCAGACTAGGTTCTGTATGTGTCAGTAGCATCAAGTGGGAGCAACACTATTCCAAAGGCTTTGGTGAAGGATTCAAATGAATGATGAAGCTGCTGTGGAAATTTTCCTGCTTGGCATCAGGCTTGATTTTTGGTAATTTTGAAATATCATTGAGTGTCACTGTCCCTGATGTAGCCACAAAATCTAGGTGTGTGTTCCCACGTTTAATAGCTATTTTGCTGAGATTCAGATTTGAACTTGTGACTGCTTAAGATTCTTATTTTCAATTGAATCACTGAAATATTCCCCAGATTTTTTATTTAGCACTAGTCTTGGTTTTTTTAGCCTTCTATATATTGAAACAGTTATGCTTGTTAGGAATAGATGCTAGTCCAGATGGACTGAAACCAGATTTCTGAGGTAAAGTGTCTAAAGTAACAAATTATTGACACATTTCATTGCTTCCACTGCAGCCTAAAATATTGGACAAAGATGTAATATAAATTCACAGCTTAGATAGCTTTTGGAAAAAAGGAAGGTCATGAATTCTTTCTGGTCAAACATGATATCTAATCACTCAAGTAACACCACTGTGCTTAAAACTGCAGATGTCATTTTTGGATAAGATTTAATATTATGGTTTGGGGTTTTTTCTTTTTTTTTTTTTTTTTTTTTCCTTTTTAATGAGAAAAATTTGGATGATTTCTTTTGTTATATGAATTATTCTGTGCTACAATCTTACATGTACTTTTGTGAGGCGGAAATCTACTGAAAACTTGGCTTCAGTCATACTGCTCTAATGGCATGATTGTTACTTGAACAGAAAATGGCAATTTCGACAGATCAAAGTCTTAAAACTAAAGTGAATTCCTTGGATACTCCAGAGATTTGTATCCATGTTGAATCATATTATCTAGAATTCTTGCAATAATCATTTTATGTCTGTCTATAAACACAGAACAGACACAGGTTCCCCCTTCTCTTAATGCCCCTATGTATGCAGTATCTGGAGAGGCATGTAGTCCATTTACACAATATTCTGTGTCCAGAAGATTTCATACAGCTTTACTCACCCATTCAAGAGCTGGACTTATGTTTCACCAAAAGTGGTAAGCAATTCAAGACTTTGCCGAGACAATACAGGACACCACAAAACTTTATTGTTGGTTGGTTTTTTTGTTTGTTTGGTTGTTTTTTTATTTGGTTGGTTGGTTTTTTCTTTGTTTTTATTTTTTGATTTGGTTTGATTTTTGTTTTTTGGGGAGGTTTTTTCCATGTTTTGTTTTGGTTTTTTTCCATTGAATAAAAGGGCAGACCTTCAGGAGGCTGTGGTGAAACTTTTACTTCCCTAGATATGCCAGGTTTGATTTCTATGCAGGCTACTTGATTGAAAGATTTTTAAAAATCGTGCCAGAGGCAAAAGAAAAAGGGGATATACAGCAAAAAAGATCTTGTACCATATGCACAGGAAATAGTGTTGCTGCTACTTTCCATAATTTTACACATGATCGTGAGAGATCCAGAAGCTGACTGCACCTTTATGGATTGTGGAAGTTCTAATTGCTTTCAAATCATGTGTTGTTTTTGGAAGGTCTTGAGAAAAAAGTATTCTTTGTTTAGATGTTACTGAAAAAGATACAAAAGACCCCCCACCCCAAAACTGAATTTTCACATGAAATTCTGTACAAGATACATGATCACATGGTCAGCTTATCTTTTTTAGCTTCATACAATTATGATTCTAGTAGGGCTGGATCTGTTATTAGTCTTGAATTACAGTGACGCTAAATCAGGAATACACTTTCAGACACTTAATTATGCCCTTCTGTTACCTAAAATACAGAGGAGAGGGACAGGAAATGCTATTTTTCCCACAATTTTTTTCAGAAACCCGTTAATTATTGTCTCTTATTTATATTTAATTGTTGATTTCCTTAGTGGTATTTGGGGGTGGTAAGGGAGTTAGTCAATAAAAAACCCATAATTCTTCCACCATAATACCAAAATATGTGGACTTTTCATTGGAAGCCCAAACACTTCATTCCAAGGTTTTCAGTGAAACCACAAATATGTCTAAAAAGAAATGTCCCTGCTCTGAAAATTTCTGTTTAATGTAAATCTTCTGTGAAAATCCTTGTTTTGTAGAAATAGATCAGCATGTTTGGTGTTTGGTTGTACTAGAAAAAAATTTCAGTTCCAATTTTTTTAAGCATCTTGGTTAATCATATCTTTCACATTTTTTAGATTTGGTAACTTCACCAAAGTAGAATAAGTGTCAAATACATTAATTCTTTATAAGGTAATGTATTCCATGGTATCACAGAAATTTTGTACTTATGTTTGTACTTATTTGGCCAAGCCCTGTGATGTATGAAAATATAAATGGCCCCAAAAGAAATAGTTTGGAGAAAGCCAGTCAGCACAGGCTATTAACAGTCCAGGTGTTAACATCAACAAAATAAGAACAATTTACCTGCTACAACAAGCAATAATGATAGGAGGAAATAGTCTTAAAAATTTAATGCAGAGATACATTTGAACAGTTGTCTTTTCACATAAATTATTTTCAATAGAAATTACTAGACGTGGAAAAGGTAACATTAAGTTTCAGCTGTGGCATTTGAATCCATTCCTGTGTCGTGATCCACTTTATGTCTACCTCCTGAGTATTGCCAAACCAATAGATAAGATGTTAATAAAGTTTTATTCCTTTTTTTTTTTTTTTTCATAAGTAGTAAGCTACCAAGGAAAAAAAAATAATTATTTAAATTAATAAGAAAATGCAGCCTGATACAATGTAATAGAATTCTGCTGATATGAGTTCTGATCAGCATTCAGGAATTAAAGAAAGCTAATTGCTGTTGTTTCATTTTATCCTGTTTGAAAGGAAATAATTTTGAAGAGTCAAGACAAAAATGAAGGTTATTCAGCTAAGGAGTGAAGCAGTTAAGAAGTAACAGAATTTAGAATTATTTTGCATTGTCTCTTGAGAAATAGTTCATTCATACTGTCTCATAGATTTTCTGTACACAGACATATGCATGGGAAATCTCTGTGTGTGGAGACCACTGCCCAAATAAGATCTTACTTAGCAGAGGCCACCCACGACAGCCTTGCATTGAAGTAACTCTTCACCACCAGCCATGATTCAGTTAACCTTTGCTTAAACACAGGAATTTAAACTATGGAAAGGTCTGAAACCCGACACAATTCTCTGACACCTTGGTGTCTGTCATTAGAGATAATCTTGCATTAGGTACCGATTTCTGAAAATAGAATTAAACTACTTTGGTTTTTGATCTTAACCCTTCTGTATTACAAATGTAACCCTGCTGTGTCAGGAGACTTCCTGAATTATTGCTTCTCCTTTCAAGTCCTTGTGTTTGTGAAGGAGCTTTGGGGGGAGAACAGGGGCCAGTGAACACAAACTGGGCAACCCCATCATCAGCAAATTAAGTGACTGTCTGGGTCATAATGATTGGTGGACCACAAAAAAACCCTAGGACTTCTAAGTCTGATTGTGCCTCATCCTTCCGTCGTTTTTTCATACTTCATACAGAGATACTGCATCAGAAAAACAGACAACATGTTAATATTTTCTTTGTCTGAGCACTGACAGTGCCATGCTGCTATTTGAAACTGTTTTAACTCTGTGGAGTTAAAACTCTTGTGAAGAAGGCCCTGGGATGACCTGAGAGGCTCACATTCTCAGTTGTACTTTTATGTTATTTTTACTACCACATTTTTTCTCCTCTTCCTCAACTGTTTGTCCTGGTAACCAGGAAAATCTCATCAGGAATACCCTGATATTTCCTCATCCTGATGTTCTTTTCCTCTGTGTGTCATTAAACACTAGCAAACAGTGGCATGGTTTCATTTTGTAGTGGTTGTGTATCACCCGGAAATACAAAATAAAGAATTAAGAGGAATACAACTCAACAGAAGATTTCCACTGGGAAACAATGCAATCCAAAGTTCATAGACTATAAAATATGAGAAAGTCTTTGGATTTATACATTTTTTGCAAATTTGCCCATCAGTTTTTTGGGTTGTAGTGCACTGCAGCTGTATTGGAACAAGGTCCTGGCTGAGAACAGCCCAGGCACTGATTATCCTGCAGAGACAACTTTTACACCCCAATCACCAGCAGTTCTATTGAGGAGTGGGACATTGCCCCACAAAGGGGCTGAGCTTGGAATTCTGTCAATAGTCCAATCTGACCAAGAAAACCCTGCTTGAGAATAGATTTCTCTTGAAGCTGAACATGAACCAGACTCCACAGCTGACAATGTGTTCTCCAGCTCTCTCCAAGCCATGCCAATACTCCTGCATGATGGAGTTTCCATCAGTCTTTTCAAGACACCAGCAGTTTCATCACTTTTAGAAGTAAACCTTTTCCTTCTGCTGCTGCAGAAGTTTATCAGTCTGCCTTTTCAGTCTTTACCCTCTTTGCAAGACACAAAGGATGTTCCTATCCTCCTATCCTATTCACAGTAAACTGATAAAAAAGAAGAGTCAACAATGTTTTCTTCTGGTTCCATGATATATGGGCACAGAGCCTATGAAGGACAGCTTGGTCCATGACAGGTCTTCAAGTGACACCTAATTTGTCCAAGGGGGCTGCAGTGCAGCTGCAGTTTCCTAAAATTAAAGCCCATCTCGCATGCCTCTCTATAGTTAAGGTTCTGGATCCTCTTCACATGTGTCCTATGAAGAAAAAGTCCAAAAGTTTCAAAATTCTTAGTTGCAACAGGGCTGTTGAAAGTTTCAATATGAATGAAGTTATTTTAGGATTATACCCATATTAACATTTTTAAAGTATTTCCACATGTACTTTCTAGAAAAAAAAATAAAAAAAAAAAGGCAGAAAGACAGACAACCTAAGGAAGCTTTAGCTTAAGTCTGATCAATGCAAACAAAGAAAGATGGCAAGAGCTGAAAAGTCTCCCTAAGGGATGTGGCCTTTACAGAAGGAGGAAACTGAAATCTTACCCTTGTCAGTGAAGCTCATTTCACAGTACTGAAGGGGGCATTGCATTTTGGCAGGGTCTTGCTGGCTGATTATTAGTGCTGTTTATTGTGCAATCTTTGTGCCTGATAACAATGTGCAGAGCACTAACTGGAGATAAATACTCTGAGATCCATAGAGTAACATGATATTTCCTGGTGGAATAACAAGTTTATCCCTTACATGACACTAATCTTTTAATTCGCTTGCTGAGCACTAACAATTTCTTTTACAAATTATATCAGTTTGATAATCCATTCAGTGCTCTGACATACTTAACATGTTGCTTTTCATGTTCCTTCCTGGATAACAGTTTTAACATGGTGATTTGAAAAGAGCCAACAGTGCATACTTGCAGCCCAGAAGGTCAATTGCATCCTGGGCTGCATCAAAGAAAGCGTGGCCAGCAGATTGAGAGAGGTGATTCTGTCAGTTTGCTCTGGTAAGACCTCATCTGGAGTACTGCATCCAGCTCTGGAGCCCTCAAGATAGGAAGGACATGAATCTGTTGTACTGGGTCAGGAGGAGCACCATGAAGATGATCAGGGGACTGGAACACCTCTCCTACAAACCAGGCCTCATTTCTTTACCATGAGGGTAGTAGAAGTTCAGTGGAACAAGCTACCCAGGGAGGTAGTTAAGGCCTTATCTCTGGAGATACTCAAGAGGAGGTTTGACAAGGCTCTGCACAAACAGATCTGGTTGAGGATGTCCCTGCTTACTGCGGGGGGATTGGAATAGATGACCTTTAGACGTCCCTTCCAAGCCAAATCATTCTATGATTCTATGATTTGTAGATGCCAGCAGGAGACTCAGACAGGTGCACACGTGAAAGGAGCTTCCATGTTCTCATTGATGATGCAGGAACCTGAAGGGTTCCAAAATCTGTGTTTTCCCTACCACACTATTTTTTATAAAAGCCTTGTAAGCCTCGTGGAGTGTTGCTGCTAACAAAGAGAATACAGAAATAAATAATGCCAACTAGCTTTTCCCAACTTAATTTTTGTGGAGAAGGATGAATGCGTTTGTTTGGGGGGTTTTTTATTATTTACATCATGTTCCATATTAAAAGCCTCAAGTTCAGGATCTGTTTTGATAAGACACCTGCCCCAGAGTTCTAGGAGATAAAGACATCACACAATGCTAAAAGTTTCAGAAAATAATGGCCATTCAGTCCCTATTGAAGCACCAGGAGTGTTTATCCAATCACAAATCTTAGTCCTTCAAAGGCTTTACACTGACTTTATTATGTAGCTTTTCTTGCCTTGAGTAAAAGTAGGATTGCTGTACATTAGGACATTAATTTTCTGTCATTCATTAGATGTGAGATTCTCTGCATGTGTTCTTAAAAGGGTAGACAACTGAAAAAAGATCCCATTTAAGAAATCCATGGCATTAAATAAAAAGCTGGGCAGTCCACAACAATGTGACACTAAGGTTTTTTATAAGTCAACAAACTGACATGTAAAACCACATCCTCAAAATATTTCAGTGTCTAACTCATAAGTGTAAAATGTTGAACTAGAAGCAAGCATGTGAAATGATGATGCTGATTCGAGCCTCTTCAGCTATATATTAGTGATCCTGAGAAGAGATATTTAAGTTACAGTGGGACATAATGCCTGAGCTCCTTCATGGCGAGAGCTTCACCTTACCCAAAGAAGATGAAGATCCAGAAGAAAGACATTAGACCACTTTTCCCCAAAGACCCCAGTCTCCCCAGTAGAGTGCAGAGCAGATAAGAACTGTCCCAGGGCACAGCTGCCACGAGAAATTTCTTTACAGGCAAGGTGCTGGGATTGAACTCTCCACTGTGTGTGTAACACAGAGCCAGCTCCTCCATCCTCTACCACAGGCACTGTGCAAACCTGGAGATGGAGCTGGGATATGTCCTGGGCAGCCATGATCAAAACATGTTTGTCCATCAGGCTTGTGGCCCACAGGTAAAAAAATTGGTTTCATCTGCATTCATTTTTATTTGTTCAGAGCTGATAAGTTCACAACTTTGAAACTCAAATTGGACAAGAGGACCTGAACAACTGGGTTTCTCCAGCTTTCTAAATATTGATTCACCTCTGGTTTCTGTAAGAAAATGACATGGGGTTCTACTAATATCTAAGGTTATCTGTGCCCTTTTGACCTGTGAATCATAACCACAGTGCAACTCTGGTTTGAACACTGGAAAGTGAAAGGTCAGAGAAACAAGATAGCTTATGCATGGCAACAGGATTAACAGTTTGGGCTGCTCTGAAGATATTAATTTGAACCATCTTATGGGCAATATCACTCAGGTGCACTTAAGAGAAAAAAAGTGAATTCTTGAACTCTTGAAATGACCCAGTATTTTTTGTATTGATTAATAAGATTCCAGAGTAAATTAAGCACTAGAATGAAGTGATTAGTTGGGGAGTTAAGAGTATAAAATTATACGGACATGCTTTTTTACCTAGTGAATTATTCCTCTTGAGCAAAAACCCTATTTTAATGTGATTCTTGGACCATGCAAGAAAACCAATCTGTGAGAGAGTAATTAAAGATTTTCAGAGTAATGAATTATGCATAAGTTTGCTAAATTTAGTTTGGAAGAACAAACAGAATTCTTACATTTACAACTGAGGGGCATTTGTTTTGAAGACTATTTTAACACGTGTGGGGCTTTTTTTTTGTTGTTTTGGTTTTTATTTTTTTAATATAGTTCAACATCAATTTCAATGTACATCTTTCTTTTCTTTGCTTCCTTCCTAGGTCCCCTGATACATGCTGATCCATATATATCCATATACATGATCCATAATGTATCTGGGGTCTAGTGAAATTGTAGTAAATGCTATAAAGCTTTTTAAAATGGTTTTGTGTAATTCCCCTTTCTCCATAACTTATGTTTTTTGGAGCAACTTTTTACTCCGTAAGTACCAATCTTTTCCTTAGGGAAGGTCTAAGCTGCTATAAAACCAATGTATTTTTAATCCATTTGGGATAAAATGAAATCAGTGGGAGTTCAGTACATTTAAAAGTGGAAGCACGTACCTAAATATAAACTTAACTTTGACCACCCATGCTGTATGTCCTAACCATTTTTATTAGTCCCTTTAGTTTCCTTTGTTTCAGATCTTTCACTGAGTGTTCAGTTGATTCTGACGAATTGATTTTTGGAAAAGCTTCTTTTTGAACCATAGGTGGCAGCAGACAGCAGAAACTTCGAACACAGGGGCTCCTCTGCATCTCCGAGTGAGCCAGTACCAGGACAGCTTGCTTTGTTGTAGGATGAGTTCTCTACCGTTTTTTGCCCACATTCAGTGCCTATTTGAACTACGTGAGATATATACTTTCATTATGCTTAGCTTTACTGAAAATATTTTTGCTTTTTTTTCTCTGAGTACTTATACGTGTAAAATATTAGCACGAACAGGTAAGTTATTTTATAAATCTCCTTCCATTTCCTGCATTACACACTGACTTGCAGCAGTTTAATTTAACCTATTTTAGATTTTATCAAGCTGAGGAAGATTTTCTCATGTACTTTTTGGGTTGTGGGGCAGCTCCCAGAGGCAGGAATGGAGATTCCTGAAACCCTGGTGCCAAGTTGCATTTTCACGAGTCATACAGTGGAAAAGAAGCAGTGACAGAGCTGCTGGCTCCTACCTGGAAATCTGTTAATAAACCCAAAGTCACATCCACAGAGGTAATTTTTCCATCTCTTCATTTTACACTGTTGGGTAATAAAATCTGTTCTTGCTTACGAATTTATTTTTACAACACAAAGTCCAATGTATTTATTAATCTTTTCCCAAAATAAGCACCAAAGCTTTTGTAACATACTAAAGGTGAGGGACCTGTGTGAGTGACACCAGAGGCACCTGCACCTCCCTGTTTAGGGAACAGCCTGTCTCCTCCTATGGCAAACCTAGCATTAGTTTCTTAATGTAATAAACAGAATAAATTAGTAAAAAAGCCTTTGGCTAATGCAGCTGTGCTTCTTAAAAATACTGACAAGCATTTGTATCAGCTTTGGCTTGTGATCAGGCAGTCTAAAACCCAGCACCTTCACTCCTCAGGGGCTGCTCTGCTGTGTATGTAAATCACCTTGTGAGAAACTGGTATCATGGTGGGTCCTGGGCTGTGCTTCTCTCCACTCATGGGACAGGGAGCTATTCCAGAAGAATCCAGCAGAGAGGCTGGATTTAGGCCTGGATTGAGGGTACAGAAAGCTGTGATGTCACTTTCAGCCAGAAACATTAGGGTAGCCACAGGTCAGTATGCAGGGATGGACCAGGATTATTGGGATCCAGGACCTGCATTGTTGTTGCTCCAAGGAGTTCCAGATTTCTTGGAAGGACTGAGCAAGATCCCTCAAAAAGGGGATTATTGGTGCCTGGCAGTGTCATACCCATTCTACATGAAGGCAGAAAAGAAAATTGGAGACAGGAACCACTGCGTGAATCCAGGAGGAGGTTTTTGCCTGGGGATTTTACAGAACAAACAGCACAAAGTGAAACTATCAAAGAGAGATTAAATAGTCATCTCTGGTGGATGAAAGATGAAAAAAAAAAAAAGGTTTCTTCGAAAGAGGAAGACCAAAAATCTGTCCAGGAGTTCTGCTCTATTTCTGAAAAAAACCCCAACGAAACAGTGCTTGTGTGCACATGCATGTGCCTGTCTGCACACCACAGGTCAGTCAGGCAGCACTGGCAGCACCAGCTGTGTGCAGGGGTTACTGCCTCTCTCCTTCAGCTGTCCAGAAAAAAGCTGGAAGGCAGGAATGCCTCCTAGAACAACTGCAATACAGTCTGCTTGTAAATTAAGCTTGTTCCTAGAGAGTCAAGATCTTGTGATTGCTGTTTCAGTTTTGCTCGTCCCAACAGAGTGCTACGCCAATCCCAAATGAGGTTGAGACATGGCCAGAGCTTTGGTTTGAGCTGCAGGTCTGCAGAGAAGAAAGTTGTTATTGTAGCTGGAAGAGTTTTTAAGGAACTTTGTCTTGGGAACCTGTTGTCCAGATGACTATAGTATAAATATAGGTGACTGGCCTACTTGATGGGCTTACATTGCATGCTAGGGCATTTGGAAAAGTGTATATTTAAATTACATCTCCAGCCTTAAAAGATTCAAAAAATTAAGGATCTATATGTTATGGAAAACACATCTACTGATTTTTAAAAATTCTGTGTATTCTTGTTCTATAAAACAGGGAAAAATATATCTGTGAAGGTTTCATATTAAGGTTACATTACCATTGACCACTGATGAACATTTTTCAAGGCAAGTGACATTTTAATACAAAGCAAATCCAGAAAGACCATTTTTACTAACTATAATTTGTCAATTCATGCAGTAAATACATGTTCCATGTAAGGAGCAAAATGTCCTTTCATGTACTCAGTCTGCCAGAGCTTTAGTGTTGATTTTAAAAGTTTTAAAAAACTAAAAAGTATACATTGGTCTGAAAGAACAGTATGAGCAAATCCAATTAAGCAAAAATTCCTGAGAAAATGAGGATAAGTGACTACAAAAAGATGATAAAACCGACTCCTGTAATGTTAAAAAAAGTAAAAATGGAGCAAGAGGAACTTCTGTAAAAGAGATCAATGGAGATGTATCACTGCCATGCAACATAATTGAACAGATGATAGAAGAACATAGCATAAGGCAAGACAAATAAATATTGCAGCTTGTTTTCTATCTTTGTCCCTGGAATTCAAAAACATTTTATTTACAGATTGATAGAGAGTTGTATGATTTGAACTTAAAATAAGAAAGTTATTTTAATCAAGAAAACTGAACAAAAAATACTGAAATATGGATTTGAAATGTTAGAAATATTAATTTCTGGACAACCTGATCAGACTCCCTTCCTAGGCTGTGTCTGAATTTATTAATATATTTTACAAGGAGAGATGGTGGCTTGTAAAAAGATGTAAGCCTTTCACAGAAAGGTACACTCAGAGTAAAGCAAATCATGGACTCTGCAGTTTTAAAAAATGTTTTATTATAAATGATGGGAAACCAAATCCACATTTTTTCAAACCCAGATAAATAAACAGTAAATATCATGCTTTAGATTTTAAATGTGTTTTGCCTTTTTTCAATAGCATCTTCAAAAATGACATTCCTAACTTGGAGACCTGTGAAAATATTTGGGGGGGGAATATGGAGGAAGACAAACCACATGTTGTGCACATAAATGAAGACCATTTCAAAAAAGCTGCTGAAAGCTGAGACAAAACAGTTCTGTGAAATTACTGAGGAAGAAGTAGGTTGGTAACTTTCAGCAGAAAACATCAAATCAACCCTTAGGCAAGAATATTTCAAATATATATATAAATATATACAAATACACAGAAAACAAAGATCTTCCCACTTAAAACAAAACAAGCATCAAATTATAACAAAACTAGAGAACTCTGTGGGGCTTGTATTTTTTTTTTAATTCCATAGAAATAAACTCCTAAAAGAAAAACAAAAAAAGAAACAAAACCCAACTGAAAACAAACAAACAAAAAACCTCAAACAAACTCTAAACTATTATCATTATTTTTTAAAAAAGAATCTTATCTTTGTTGGGACTGATCCCAGGAAAAGTTTCATGAATGAAACAAATCAACAGGTAAAAAAATTCACCACATTCAGATTTTAAGTGTCATGTTGGTCCCAATTTAATCAATGAAAACGTCACCTTTGATTTCAGTGGGATCAGGGTAAACTTTTATATATAGCAAAAACAGAATGACTGAAAGTTACTTTTCCAAATGGGATTTAGTCATATGAATACATCACAAGGGACTGTAAATATGGAATGCAGCCACTCTTATAACCTTATGGGCCACCCAGCTATTTTTTTGCTTTTTATTGCAGGAACTTATCTTTTCTGAAAGTTAAATGATGAAACTTGCCCCACACAATTCTGCAGAATTTTAATATAACAAAATTGCTTGCTAGAAACCTATAAGCAGCCTTCTTAAGTTCTTTTAATATTTATATCTTTTTGAGGCTTTGTACCCTTTGGGTAGGGTCAGGGCTGCCTGTACAAATTAAATGACCATTGAAAGAAATATAAACATGCTATTTACAAGTACACAATTCTTTGCTCTCTATACAGTTCCAATGAGTATTTTTTATAGTTGTAGCCTAAGCACTGTGTAGAACTGGCATACTTTTGATATTCACAAAAAATGTAATAAAAAAGTAGACTAATTAAAAAAAATTGTGCACATGCAAGGAAACTGCAAAATGTATCCATTGCCTTAAGCTATGCTTTTATGCAATTTTTATATACCCTAGCAGTTTGCCTTCCTGTATACTTCTGATGGAAATATTCCATGTAAAATCCCATAATTTTTCTTTAGGATAATATATCACATTCTTTAAGCCTTCCATTAATTTTTCTACGTGACATTCGGCCTGCTTTTAGTGAAAGAAGAGTAAAACCTCAAAACACAGCTACTTTTGTTATCACACTATAAATCCTAGTTTAGCGATTACGCCGGTTATCTGATTTACTTCTACATAGCAACTGAAGAATTTATGGTTTTTATCCTTATCATTCTTCATATGTTTGACTCAGTTTATTTATGAGAAATGTGTCCTTTAAGGATTTAATGAAAAATAATATTCAGACAAATTATTTGACTCTGGGATTAACATAAATCCACCAACCATTCAAATTCCATTCATTTAAGAAAAACAATATTTGGAGTAGTCACCTTGAGTGCTTTAAGATGAGTTTTAATAAAGATGTCTCCATAATCCTTTTTCATGTGTACAAAGTTGGCATTTCACTGATGAATAACATTTGAATCAATAGACCATGGTTGATAAATTTCATTTCTTCAAATTCTGATGCTGTTCCCTAATAATCAAGTATGCTTTTGCATCTCTTTTTGGAGAAAAAAAAAAAGGACATCCACTGACAAGCAACAGATAATGGTAGAAGAATCAGATCCAGATTTTCTCTGGAAAATCATTGCAACCACCTTCTTCTAAATCAAGCCTCTCCCAGTCATCAAAACGTGGGGTGATGACATTTGGAGAATTTTTGTCGGTTATGGAGTGATCATGAAGAGACTTCACCTCATCGCTATGTGTCACTTTGAAGAAGACCTTCACCTTTCACCTTCAAAATGTGACAGAGGTGCTGCTGAGGACAGTGGTGTCCAGCTTTGTTCTGGGGTCCCCTGCTTAATGCCTTTAGAAGTCCAAGGGCCGAATCATCATGGTGGTGGAGCGCAAGGAGTAGCTGGGGCCTTTGAAGTAATGCCACTTGATGCCATTGAGCTTCCCGTGGTTTTGCCCAGCTGTGTAGAACATCCCGTTGAGATTGGAGGGGCCGCAGGCGTCAAACCACCACCCTGAAAACATTAAGACAAACAATCAAACTGCAAGTCCAGTAGGCATTTTTATTGTGTTTTATAGGCTTAGCTGATCAACAGACTGTGGTATTCCCAGGCTCATAAACACTCCTAGTGGTAGTATTTTCATATTATCCTTTTTTAGCTCCCTTGTGCAGACTGTAGCCAGTGGTGCTGGAGAATAAACAATTGTATTCACAGATTTGGACAAGTGTTTAAGCACTAGTTAATTATGTTTTTTATATTCACTATGTCATGCAAGAACAAGAACAAATAAAAAGCTTTGCTCATCTACGCAGTATTACAGTTCTCCTCTTTCCTCTAAGCCTCAAAAAAAAAAAAAAAAAGACTATATTAATAAGTATTTTGCATAGTTTCAGTTGTTTGGTTATTTTATGGGTAAGCATGATTAAACTTTATTTACTTTTCCATTCTTTAACTGTTATTGTTCAATTGCTCAGGCAGTTTGCTTCTGCTCTCAGGTGAGATGTTCTTAGTGAACATAGATTATCGGTATGGAGTGCTGCTCTGTTACTGTAATTACAAAATTATAGTAAGAGATAACAAGTGTTCAGAATGGGGCACAGGGACACAGATAGACTTTTTCTTTGAGATATGACAAGTTTATAAACTAAAAAAATTCATGAAAGCACAGAGTGAAGAAGACAATCATAGCACTGCAGGACACTGACATTTACAATACGCAGGAGCATGGAGAGATGATTTGATGATTACCTGAACGTGTATGCATTTAGGTAACAGTATAGACTGCTTCAATCAAGGTTTATTCATTGTATGCAGAGTTTTGGGCCAGAACAGTAACATTCAATCCAGAATCTTATTATTTTCAATGGGAAAACCTATGTTAAAACACGAAGCTCTTAATCTTGATTTTGACATATGCCAAATGCTTTTGAGTCAAAGTGTCAGGAGGGTCCTTATTGAGATGTATCTGACATTTGTTCACTTCTCTGAAAAGCCTCTAATGAAGTTTATACCTGATACTTAGAAAATTGACCATTTTATTTATTTATTTACTTATTAAGAAAAAGTGGTGTTAGGCACCTGTAGGCATAGATAGCAGGAAATTACTACTTATCTGACTATCATTGACTAAAAAATGGATTAAAAATGTTACTGATTGTTGAAAATTAGACTTAGAAACTTGCTAACTGCCTTTATGAGTACTCTGTTAACATACCACTGAAAATAAATCAGATATAATTATCAAGTACTAGTGAATACTATGACCAGCAACAGAGGTTTTGTTACCATTTGTATGATTGAGTGCAGAAAATTAAAAATTACTAGAAGCACAGGCTGGTTGCAAACCGTATGCAAAAAAGTCATCTCGCTTTTGGATCTGTGCAGTGAAGATATGTATATATGTCTTTAACCAATGGAGAAAATTGAGCCAGTGGTGAAATATAGTATGAATGCTCAAATCTATTTTGAACTGTTGCTTTTAGGATGAAATTAATAAGTCAAGTCTCTTGTCTACATCCCCAAAATTTTTTCTTGTTAAGGTGAATTTTAGATTGCCATGGGGATTAGAGTTTTAAGGAAAACTGCAAGTAACAAGAAACTTGGCAACACTAACATTACAGAATACAAAATGACAAAGATAAAGTAGGTGACATGCTGACTCCACTGAATGTAGTGGGAGTTTTGTGGTGTATCTTGATGGAAACAGAGTATTCTCCCCAACATCTTACAGCTTATCCATGTAATATAACAGCAAGATGCTTAGTACAGACTGAGGAAGGCAGAATCAATCCCCAGACTGCAAAGAGCTAATATTCCCAATGTCAAAAATATATTAACCTCAATGGCTAGGAGCTCCATTTTTCAGAGAGATTTGTGATGATTTTTTTCATAGTAAGACCTGTGGGATTTGTGACCCTTTAATATAGGATTTATGCATCTTTCCATGTAATAGGTTTGTACTGAATATTTGGCTTCTTGAATGAAGACAAATATCATAGAGATATGGTGGTGGGTTTTGCTTTTAGTGGTTAAATGCAACTTTATTTTTAGAAGTTATTTCAGCCTGCACATTACAGAATTGTGGTCTTTCCCAGACCCCCTGCAAACCTTTTTCAGGCACCACCAGAAGTAACAAAGTGATCATCTAGTGAGTAGATACAGAATTCTGCAGGTGAACTGAAAGGTAGAATTTTAAATTTTCAGTGTGTTTCTCACCCTAACTTCTAGGAATGGAATTAAATAGTGACAAGCTCCTTTTAGACAATGTGCACTGCCTTAGTGAATCTTCCAATTTTATCATATTCAGTGGTTAGCATTTTCTCTACCTATAATGAATGCATTGTATGAAAGTATTTTAAAATATTCCTTATTACTTCTGATGGGATAGTGAGCACGATGAGCCTTCAGATCCAGTGCTTACTCTGTCCTTTGAATTCAGATCCATGTAATTTATGTTTCTATTCTTGTAAAGTAGTATCTTAGATTTTGGATAATACTTAGTGGGCTTTTTTCAGGAGTAACACTTCATAATGAAACCTTGAGGGAAGAATTTATGCCAGATAAATTCTGGCAAACTTTTATTTTGATACAATTGACCTCCCTTTGATTACAATGTTATACCTAAGGGGGCAATTAGCAAAGAAAGGGAAAACCATACAGCTGATGTTTTCCTGTAACCAGAGTATAATCTTGTAGAAACTTAAGGCAAAGTTAAACAGAGAAAATTTAATCCTCATTTTTCAAAGCTGGAATGCAGATGCAGCTGGATTCTGTTTATGGTGTTGGGATGAAGACATGGCAAGCTGTGCTAGTTACCATTTCATCTTAAAGGTGCAGCAATAGATGCACAAATGGCCATTTCAGGAAGAAGGATTTCAGTGGTGTCCTACAAAAAAACCTTTCGTGAAGACCTGCTCAAAGCTCTCATCATAGATTTCTTCTAATGAAAAAACTCTTTCAAAATATTTTTTTTTTTAAATCTACTTTTTCTCTTTTTCTAAGTGTTGGGTTTTTTTTTTTTTTTTTTTTTTTTTTTTTTTTTTTGTGTGTGTGGTTTTTTCCATATAATTATTTCTCTCCATCCTCCATTGCCATCCCCTAAAGGTTGTTCATTTCCCATATGGCCTCAGATTATCACAAGACTTCCTGCTGCACATCTCGACACAGAAAAATCCACATCTTAAAATGGATGCAAAGGGAATGTTTTTTCAGATGCCTTGTATGTCGGGGCAAGGGGGAATGGAAGCAGTGACTATCTTGGTAGCTGTGATGAATTGGGGAAAATAAAACACGGGTTTCTGAAAGTGATATCTGCAGCACTGCCATTGCAGAAAACGCCAAATAAAGCACTTCCAGAGCTGTGAAACAGTCTGGCCCAAAGAAAGCCTTCCAGTAGGTAGATGTTGGTTTATTCCCTGGAGTTCACAGGATTTCCCTCCCATGAAGAATCTTGTTTATTTTTCACTAGAGAGTAATAGCTTTCCCAAATATGGATCAAGTCTTCCTTGACTAGCAGTTAGATTTTAATGTCAGAGATAACTCTTTTTACATAAATATAGTCTGAATGCTTCTAGTCTACTTCAGCCACCTAGGACCAGATAGTTCAGCTCCAGGGACCTCCTTTTATTACATCTTTATATGACAACTGATATCCTTTGAGATAATTTTCACATACCTACTGTAGAAGCATTGTTCACACGAGTGATGGTATAACAAGAAAAAAGTAATGGTCATCTTCTATAAGAGTCTTCTGAAATTACAAATCTATTTCTTATATAATACAATCTTCTTTGTCAAAAGCAACATAAAAAGGGTTTTCATGCCAAAGCTAACATCTTTCTTTTTTTGGCTCGTATAAATTGTAAATAAACATATGTGTATGTAAAATTTTTTGTTAATAACCCAGTGCACATTGATTAATGAGTGCACTGTAAATCTAGTGGTCATTGGGAAGTTTTTAATGATCACTCAAGTTTCATAAGAGACTTACACACTAAAAGAATAGGTGTCTAAACTCTGCACATTTGATGGCAGACACTTTCTTCACACATCTGGCTCTGCTCTCCCTCATAAGTACACTGAATCACTCCAAATGTAGGAAAACCAGTATAATCCATTCATTAATATCCAAAGTATGTTTGAATGGTGTATTTGTATGGGTTCACAGGGTAACTGGATGCTATGAAAAGCCCTCCGGGTTTGTGCATAAAATTTAGTTCATTTGGCAACAAAGCCAAAAAAATTTCTAATGAAAAATATTTTTAAAGTGCTTATTGTTCAAAAAGACCTAACAATTTATTTTATAAAAGATTTAACTGTTTCTGATACTCTGAATTTTAAAGAAGTTAGATGGTAATACTTAGGCTCTGGTAACTTTTCAGCAAGAAGACTGGGTGAAGTTTTGGAAGACACCTCAAGCTGTAGGTGGATCAAGCCGAGAAGACTGAATATAAGATGAAAGAATCTTATAGTCCAGAACTCAAAAGAGAGATTGGCAAAAATCTCAAATTCTTAAAAAATCTGCTGAAAAAAGGAGCAGCTTTTCAAAGAAATGAAAAGAAATTTCCAGTTCTTTGAAGTGACGGAACACATTTAAATTACCACAGAATACATTGTCAGCAAGCAAAGATTTTTTATATTAAGCACAGAAAAACATATTATAAAAAAGAATCTCTATCACTACAAATCTTGAAGATGAACAGGAAGACAGAAATAAATAGATGGAGAGGAGTCTGTCCTAGACTAAATGACCTTTGGAAGTAATTTATGGACCTATATTCTTTTATTTGTTAGAGTATTGGATTGACTAGACTATCATTTAGCAATTGGTACTTGACATTCTTGAGATTATATCAGAATTTAGTTCTCAGGATGTAAGACAAAAGTCGTTAGCTTTTTGTACCAACTGGATAACACAAGGATCTTTTGGCGAGATAAAACTAACACAAAACTTGCAGTCTGGTGACCATATCTCCTAAATGTATGGTAATTTTTAAGTTAGTCACTCCTTGGTGTTATACTTTAATAGTATTGTCCATCCTTAAACCTGATAAATACAGCAATATATTAATAATTTAATTAAAAATATTGAGTAGTCCCATATCTAATGAAACATTTCTGCACCAATCACATAATACTCCAATCACTTTTTAACTGCATAGTATATATATTTTTCTGTTAAAATATTAGACAATATAAAAGATACTTCATGAATGGTGTTTTATAATAATGTTCATTAAAAAATGCCATAGTACTCCACAATGTCCATAAAACCCAGCAGCTGATGCTTTTCTATATAAGTAGAGGTATACCAGAGGATGAAGTTTAGTACTTCTAAGCTTGCTGAGGTTGCTAATTTTGATTTTTTTTTTCCAAAAAAAATGTATGAGATATTTAGTGTGGGATTCTTTTGTTGGTTTGCTTTTGGTTTTTTTTTTTTTTTTTCTGATTGGATGATGAATGGGCAGTTTTCTATATTCAGCCAAGAATGTCAATCCAAGTTATGGCAAGAATAATGCATAAGATTCTTGCCAGAGATTCATAAAATTCAACACTTGGAGAAAGAAGCAATGAAACAAAAGTACACTACTGTTTGGTATTGTCATTGAGCAGCCTTTCAAACAGATGACAAATCCATTGAGGATTACTGAATACATGGGAACTATGCCTGATTTGGGAAGCCCCTGAGACATAAAAGATACTGGGAAAACACTCAGGGGAAGTATAATTTATTTGCATTG
This sequence comes from Florisuga fusca, assembly GCA_038090715.1. Lineage (NCBI taxonomy): Eukaryota > Metazoa > Chordata > Aves > Apodiformes > Trochilidae > Florisuga > Florisuga fusca. Next base: position 15,682,575 of record JAAWXA010000021.1, read on the forward strand.
GTTTTATGGCTGTACTAAGTTATCTGCTGACACTGTGGTTGGATGGACCTCTCATTTCAGTAAAATAAAAAAGATATTTCAATAATGTTATGCCATTTCCATACTAGCAAAACACCTAGAAAGTCTCTCACACTTTTTCATATTATTTCAGGGACCAGAAGTTTAGCAATGTTCTTTCTTACCACCTGAAGCAAGGTAAATGATTTCAGCTAATTGAAGACCAAGCAAATCACCTTGAGATTTTATTATGAGCCAAGTTATTGCAAGCCACTTTCCAGTGCTGGAAACAATAGCAAGAAGAATTCCTGGGGCTCAGCTGACAGGTGGTATCCTGGCAGGATGATCTAACTTGGCATCATCTCACCCAGTGACATTAAGTGTTCTTCAGTTGGAATCTATCTGAAGCATCTTGGATGTTTACTCAGGCCTTCATTCTGGTGAGAGTTTTATATTTTACTCACTGTTTCTTGCAAAACCCTGTGTATGTAGCTCACTGGGGTACCCTTCTGAATAATGTTTGAAATTAAATTGGGATATAACCTTTTGTTTTTCTTCCTGGACTGAGATACTGTACTGGTTCTTGATGGGTATTTTAATGATATTGAGGGTTTTTTACTATTTTGACAAATGTTAAGTTTAAATGAAAAAATATTTCAATAGATATACTTTGCCTCCCCCTAAAATAAACCAAGAATGCTTAGATTAAATTTGTCAAGGCACAAAAAAGTGGATAAATTATATGACTACCATATAAAACTCACAAGGGCTAAAAGGCCAGCACACACTTGTATTTTTGAAGGTATTACCTAAAATCATTAAGATAGAGTCTAATATCCTATCATGGGTCTTAAAAATACAAGAAAAACACACAAAGCTCTGTTGATGCGACTGCATTATTTCCCCAGTATTTAATTTCTTATTCTGGGGCAGAGGGAGGAAAGAAGATAGAATAATAGTTTTAATATAGACCACATAAAATTGACAGCTAGTAAGATGACAGAGAGAAAAGTGTGCTTTCCTTACATTTTTATTTTTACCCTTGGCTATAACCACATTACAGTCTTCAGCTTCATCTTATCTCAGCCTTTATTTCTGACATAAGTATATTCAGTTCACCTCATAGAGATAACAGGATCAACAAAACTGTCAAGATATCTAGAAACCTGCCTGTATATTTCATATCAATCACCATTAAAGAGTTCTCTGTGATGTTGCCAAAACTAACAGAGAGTCTGATATTTTTCAGGGAAAAAAAAAGAGGTTTTCCAAAATGTATTATGATTGCTACTCTTATTTTGTCTTTCAGAGGCACAAAACTGAAATCTACTCACTAATGTTTTGGCATTTAATTAAATTTCTGATATTTCTCAAGAAATGAAAAAGCCATTTCAAGAAGCAAAGTATTGCAGAGTGTTTGAGAAGAACCCTAGTATGACTGAAATCTTTCTCAAAAAACTACAAATTGCTCATTACTACACAGCCTGTCTCCAAAGATTAATTAATACTCAGGAGTCTAATACAAAAAGAACAGACTCCTCTACCTCCAAAGGCTAGCTGCATCTCCTTTTACTCTGCAGTGATTTGTTCTATTTGTGGTTTCTCTAACCTTTGGTAGTTCTCCTCCTTTCTCCCTATTTCTTTTGTTTTCTACCAGTATATTCCAGTACGTGATTTTCTTGATTTACAAGACTGATGCAGCTAAATATATGTGAACCTGGCACAAGAGCTGTTCAACAGCAGGCTGCCCTTAGAGGGGCAGTGACCTGCCATAGAAGTCAGGGCAGGAAAATAAACAAAACCCTCAGCTCCCAGAATTAGCTGTCTGGGAGCTGAGGTATTTCCAGGCAGCTTGGACACATGAGTGAGTATGCACTTCAGCAGAGACACAGCTCACATTTAGGAGCTTCTCACTAGCCTCTGGCTTGCCCTGGAAGTAAGACACTTTAATTTAGGATGGTCTCCAAAAGGAAAGGTTAACAGTTTTATTAAAATAAACGACTGACTGCTTATCCATTATTTGTCTCCGGAACTACCTGGTTAGCTTCCTTTTTATACAAGTGGAAAGGTCTGATCACCTATTTGGTGGAAGAAGTTTCCCATGCTGACTTTTAATAAGCCATCACTAAAGGAAGCTACAAAAGTCTGAAAAACCATCTCCTTAAAGACTTTCCCATCTGGGTCATTTCCAGTCGGCAAAAAGGAATGAGGAGCTAGGTTGTGCATTTGATACAAATTCCCAGTGATGGGAAAACATCTCCTATTAGCAGATGATAGCTTTAGAGGCCTGAATGTGGCCTGAGCTGGATTCAGACAGATTGCCAGGAACCACAAATACTATATGTTTAACAGTCTGATCCAAAATAATGAATAATTTATATGCTATAGGATTTTTTCCAGGAAAGTTAGAAATCACTGAGGGAGAGTCTCTGAAGAAGATCAGATGTGAAGATAAGGACTTCTTTTGTTCATACAGTCAATGGATGAAATACTCACAATTTAAGCTTTCTGCTTTAATGCACTGTCCTAGAGATAAAAATGAGGTTGCCCATTTAGGGACTAGGAACAAGTGTCATTTGCCAGAGAAAGATCTCATTCTTGTGCAGAGATTTAGAAGTCTGGATAAGGACATAATCCCAGATATCCCTCTCTACAGGAGGGAATAAGTATCAGTCACACACACTGTCCTTGCTGACAGATTGACTTGGTGCTTCAAGTATTCCAGTACAATTTCTCTGTGCTCTCCCCTACTTGGACTTTCTCTTCTGCAGCTCACTAATAATGCTATTTTAAATCTTCCAGAATACCAAAATACTGCAGTTTGAATGAGGGGTTGCTTGTCTTGTCTTTCAAAGGTGAATGAATTCACCATTACATTCACTATATCTGCATGCCCATATGTATTATGCTAATATAAAACAGAAAGCTGAGTCATTATAACTATTTCAATAACAGAATCACAGCCCTAAGTGAAATAGTTAATATATTGCAAGTTTATCTTCCATTATGTGTCCCTGTTTTTGGTTGTTTTTTTTTCAGCTGATTCTCCAACTTCTTACAAAGTTCTTTCCCCCTTCATCTCTTAGCTGCTTCTTTGACATTTAGGCTTTTTTGCCTTAACTGTAACACTAACTTAGGCTTTCTCCCTTGACATTGTTTCAACATCTTCATACATGCAGAAGTATACTGGCTGCATCTCTGAATAATCACTTCCCTGCTGATACGAACCTTGAGGTATTGGCACTACCACAATATATATACAGAAAAGCCTAGGAGTAATAAGAATAACAGGAATTTTCACACAGTACTTACACATCCGTGAATGCAACTTCACACAGAGTTACTTTAGGGAAACAGAGTAGATTCCTATCAATGTACCAAATATTTTAAGAGTTGTTGTACTCACCTCCAGTCAACATGAGAGCACATTTACACATGCAGTTGTCATTGTCAGCATCTTTTGTACTGAATTCAGCACCATGTAAGATCAGGCTACTCTGTTTTCCAGCTGTTCCACTGTGACCTTTTAAATAAAGCCTGAAAAGGCAAGAGAAAACAACCAGTGTCACCAGAAACGAAAATAAAAGATCCAGATCTCTTTCTACATCAGATTTGCCTTGTATGAAGCACACGTGGAAAATTCAGAAATGTCTTAAGTTTTGGCTCAATCTTTTTGTTGTTTCAGGTGTCAAATGGAGGCACTATGGAGTTTCTAATATATCTGTATTAACACATTGTCCCTGCCACAGAGCAGAAGTGAGCACATGGATTTTGCACAGAAAAATGCAACAAAGTGGGGGGAGTCAGAAACAGAAAAGAGAATGAGGAGAGGTGCCCAGAGATCTGGAATACATAGACTGAATAACGGAGTATTTGAGTAGCTGGTCTCTTTACTGTGGCACAGAAACAGAACTCCCAGTTAACAGCAGCCACATTATTAATCTGTGGGCTCGGAAGAGGATTTCAGCAGTTTCAGAGTTTTTAATTCCACCAGTTAAAGCACAAGTCAGCAGCCCAGTTCTGCCAAAGCTGTCTCCGAGTGATGAATGGAGAATAACTTAAGAGTTCAAGCCACAAAAGTCTTCATGATTTGCAATGCTAAATATCCCTTTTCTTAAAGAGTCTTGTCATCTAGTTGAACAACTGTGAGCTAGGAAACTGTGAGCTAGGACCCTAAGCCCAGCTCCAGCAACTAACAGAGTATTGGTGGTGCTCAATGCTGTAATGCCCAAGCATGCCAGTTGCCGGGATGCTGAACAGAGCATCTCTGTATCAGCAAGGAAATATTGTGGCCCTAGGCATGTCTTGTCATGCACAAGAAAATGAGTAAGAGAAAGGGAAAGGGGAAGGGATGAAGAAGAAAGAGAAGGAGGAGGAGGAAGAGGGAGAGGAGAGACAAGACTTAAACTTCACATAATTGTCAGTAAAATTCTTCTTATGTGTCCTTTCTCCATTTTTAAAAATGGAGTTAATAGATGCTAAGCACAAGCATGTTATTTATTAACAAGGAGAATTGCTTGGGTTACTCTTACAAAGTAGTTACAGTGCCTACCTTCATTTGATTTTATGTTTCCTGTCACCTGATCTGAGCCTTATTATTAATACCCTTGGACAAAATCCTTAGTGTACCTCTTATATATAGATAAGTATGCACACAGAAAAAAATTCTTGGATTAGATATAAACACCATGGATAGTCAAATCCCTTTGGATAGCACAAAAATGGATACAGCAAAATGAAAGCCTCAATAAAAGATCATGAAGATTCTTAGAAATTTAACAAAGAACAACCTAGAAAAAGGTATCCAGGAAGGTCACTGTATTATGCTGTTTTCCGTCACACTTGCAATTAGCTCATAATTATCACGTTATGCTATCAAAAGATGCTTGTTTTAGACAAGATTACTCTAAGATCTGTCTTTGCCCATGTTCATTTCTTTTCTCCATACAAATAAAAGACTGAAATTGATCCCATCTTCATTCATTGGACTTTTGCCTTGTTTAGCAAGCTGTGCCTAATTTTTTGCAGAACAAAATAAACTTCCCTGAGGCTGTGTTGATAGAAAAATTACTTTGCTACAGGATATCTATAGCCTATTTTAAATGAATATACTTCCTCACTATATCAGCAACACCAAAGAAGTCTCATAATGTGAGTATAGAAAGTAAATTTATTCATTTAAATCAGAAAGACAATGGTATCCAGATCATTTTATTAACAATCAACACTATAAAGCCCACGTACTCCAATAAAAAATTCATATACTGTAAGAAAACAATAAAGAAATTAATAACACCTGGTGTGCAATATTTAACCCGAAGGGGTTGGACATTAGGATTATTTACAAGCTCATACTCTTGCCCTGATATTTTATAAACATTCCACTCATCACAGATTTAGATTTTGCCAGTTCTGTTTGACTTTCCCTCAACACCATTTATCTAGTGGGTTTCTACTGACTTTAAAAGAATAAAGCTTAGCTTAGCTTTAAACTCTGGTAGGTTTGCCATACTGCATCAGTGCACAGATGAACCATAGGGTGAAACAGTAATTGTTTTGCTTTGGCCCTTTCTCCTGGAACTGATATTGATTGGCCCACAGTTAGGAAAAAATGATACAGCAAAGTTGTTGCTACTTAAGGACAAAATTAGGTCTCAATCAAAAAACCAGAACTGGTCCTGAAGCAATTAGTTCTTCTCTGAGTTTCAGTTCAAGCTGCATGGGTTGGTACCTTTTATGAAATTCTAAAACACTATGAGAAACACCAGGTGTTAGCATTTAGTTAGAGATTAGCAGATTTCCTAGTTAATGTACTTAAGAAGAAACGGTAGATTTTTTCAAAAAATTGCAGCTGCTGTCTCTTATCTAGCATGTGTTAGAAATTCCCAATGCATTTTTTCCATATTACAGCAGTAGCAGCTTTTGATCCATACATACAGAGGGTGAGGAAAAACTCTTAAGCATGTTTTTGCTTTTACCATTCCTACTGTGTGACACAACTATCTGCAGCCCCCTGAAACCAAACTAAGGTATACTATGGAGAAGGAATAGTTCTACAAATATTACATATACAACTGCCTTGCATCCTGTAATTTCAAAATTACTCAAGAAATCTTTCCTTTTGAACTAGCTACAATACCTAGAATTCTTCTTTCAAATACATACAGCTAAGCTGTGCTCACACCATATTTGATGAGTTTAAAAGCTGAACTTGGGATAGTTCCAAATAAATACCAGAAATCTTTGTTTCTTTCTGCACCACTCAGTTCTGAAGACTGCAACATACAGAATGAGATATTAAAAATAAATAAATAAACAGAAATTGTAAGGTCAAGAATTCAGCCACAAGAAAGGGTACTTAAACATATTTATGTACTTTACTTAAGTACATAAACAAGCAGAAACAGAAGGCAAATACTGGACCACTGCTACACAGAAGTGAACTAGTCACTGAAGAGGCTGAGTTTCTCAACACTTTTTTCACCTTTGTCTTTACAAGCACTGTTGAACCCCAGGCCTGGGAAACAAAAACCCAGGGTGGTGCAAAGGATGGTGCATTCCACATGGCTGGAAGAAAGGATCCCAAATTCTGATCTCTCCCCTAAAAACACAACTAAACCACCCTCAAAATCAGAAGTTTTATTTTAAGTTCAGGTGTCTATTTTTTTCTTGCAGTTTTTGGGGGATTTTACTTTGGTTTGTTTTTTGTTTTTTGTTTGTTTGTTTGGGATTTTGGGTTTTTTGTTGTTGTTTGTTTGTTTGTTAGGGTTTTTTGTTGGTTTTTTAAATTAAAAATTCTCTGGTCAATAATTTGTGGATCACAAATTGTTTGTTATCAATGAATAAAACCTAATATCTACCGAAGTAATATTACCTGTCATCGACTCCTTCTAAAGTTTCCCAGTGTGCCTTTTACTGAACATATGACAACATTTCATGAAGTCTCCCAATAATAACAGTTGTCCCTGAATACCAAAAGCACGTCTGTAATATAGACATCTTCCAAATATTCAGTGATAGATAAGGTGTTATGAGCAGGAGATAGTATGAACAGGAGACAGCTTCTAAATAATCACTCCAAAGTAAAATTGCCGTCGCTGAGTTTGAAGCTCCAGTGTCTGCCAAAATCCCATCACACTTGGAACTAAATATAATTTGGTAACTATCTGGGAAGCCTAGCCCTGGTATTCAACTTTTTTATCATTTAATTATACCACTAAAGGACAAAGGAAAACATCCTTTGCGTGTACATTTGTAAATTCAACAGGATGATCATCTCCTTGTTGGAGACAGAGCATGAGCCTCCTGTGGTGATCGGGGAGATCCCCGAGTTTGAAATGATCTTCATTGCAGAGCAGAAGGCATCAGAGTCAGTGCTTTTCAACTTCAGATTGCAGATAGATTGCCCAGGCACCCACCTGGATCCTTCCTAATATATCATCTATATTAGGAAATGAAGTTTCTTCTTAAGCATAATATACTTTTGGGGGAAAAAGTTTAATTTAGGTTTATTAGCATAGTGCATATTCTCCTTATGAAAACAAACAAAATTAAACTGAACCCCAATATTTCATAATAAATCAAGATTTATTAGCTAACAATAGCTTAACACTAGATGAGGTAAGTAACCATTAGAAGTAAATTAAAAGGCACTCTCAAAATAAGAAAAATACTTGGAGAAATTGAAGAAACTAGATAGTGTGCAAGATGACAAAATCTTCTCTAGTGACCCCTGCTCTGACAAAATTTTGAGCTGTTGCTAACCCATTTATATGATTTTCAAGAAAAATTCACCACCTTTATCACCATCTGTCCTTGAAGGACTGACATAAAAGTACCAAAAAGAAGAAAAAACAGAATGTCAGAGTTAGTGTCTGTTGGTAGAAAACCAATATTTATCTTAAAAAACAAAGAATACTATTTTTCTTCCTACTCTTAACTTCAGCCCAAGCTTTAGTAACAGTATACATGGTAAAATCATGGTGAAGTTCATAAGAAACACAGCTACATATTGCAGCAAACTATACAATAATCTAGTAAGTCTTGATGTTACACTGAATGTGCACTTATACACACAGTGGAACAAATTTGCTTTTTCTATATGAAATTTAATGACTGACTGAAGAGCTCTATTTATTTGAGACAGGTATTCTGAGAAGTGATAATTAAATTACATCCAGATTTACTGTCAGATAAGTTTTTCCTGTAGTAGCAGAAATAGCCTGTCAGCACTGTCTGCAGACAAATGGTGCTTTGTCACAGATTACAAAATGTGTTTAAAAATATTTTTATTCTGGACAGTGAGCAAGCAAACATATGCTTCTACTACTTGAAATACATGCTACAAATGCCACAGAAACTGTCACTGGGTCAGTGTGAGCAGCCTGTCTTGCAGCTGATGTCGGTAACATAGTGGTGATAGAGAAGAAACATAAGGCAACAGTGTATTTACTGCTAACAGGGACAGAAACATTTAGTCTGCTATCACAATGATGTGTTGAGCAGAAATAATTCCCTCTAATCTAATCTCTCACTAAACACGGCACAGAAAAGATACATTCATTTGATACTACAATTTTCTGTTAAAACTGTTTTTCAATACAATAATTATATAAAAAAGTCACCCACTAATTTTTTTTTTTTCTCATTAAAATCTGGAATTATTTTTTTTAGTTATTAAATTTATGTTTTTATTGATGGAAAGTTAAAATCTTGTCACAGAAAAAAAAAAAAATCTTACTCTTCCACCAGCTACATAAATGCCAAGACATCCAGTTGTTACACTATTCCTGATTCATGGCTGTATAGTACATAAAATGTTAATTTAGAAAGTATGGGGACTGTATTAATTTCAAACATTAAATAACTCGAGATGATCAATGTTTTAGACAGATATATAAACACTGAATATCTACTCAGATGATAATGCAAACTGTTTTGATAGGAATGAAGATGAATGGACTTAGTAAAAAAATAAAATACAAAATCAGAACTTAATATGAACATTTACCCAGGATACAGGCAATGCCAGAGTTAAGAAATTTGGTTGGCTTAAAGTGTAACTTGAAATGTAAAAATGTTTTTCATCCTACTCCACTTCTCAGGTTTGGCTGAAGCCAACAGCAGAAGTGCCAAAATTGATTCTCAAGGGATTTTTTAGCCTAGAAACACAGGGACTCTCCAGAGAAACTCATATTTTTAGTTTCTAAGAAATAAGAAATCAGGCCTTCTACTACTTATCTTTACTGAATTTCTGAACCTTGTGAAGTTTGTATGCTTTTTTTTTTTTTTAAGGATCTCTTTTACAGTCTTTGAAGATAGTGAAAAAGTTCAGTGTACTTTGGTTTGAAATTTTATTTACTATAAATTGATTAATACCATATCAAAATCTATTAAATAGACCTCCACAACTCCAGCCAATTTTAAACTTAACAATACTTCCAAAGTACTTGCCTAAAGTTCCCAAAGTCTCATAAATCTAGGTTACTGAAACACGTGCAGATATACTGCAATTGTGGGCTCCATGAATGTGGGCTTTAGTTGTATTGAAGGCAACATTAATTACCTACTGTCATCCACATAGGTTGTACATTATACTAATTAACTGTTTTAGATAAAATACAATGGAAAACTTCATGTATGAGCATGCTGCCAGTGCTAACTTTTACTCTGATCCCTACTATAGAGATAATAGCTTCTTGTTACTCTGCAGTGTCATTTAAAAATATCATTTACAGGCCACAGTAAAGCATTTATCACACAGTTTACTTAATTGAAAGTAATTAATCATAAGCAACCATAAATGTTACAAATATCATAGATAGAGCTATGTTAAAAAATTTTATAAATCTTGCTGAGATATGTTGGTGTTTGCAAACTAATGTGCTTTAAAATGTATATAGCTAATGTGATTTGGGGGTAGTGTTAGGGATTTACTTTGTGTGTTTTTGGGGTTGCTTTTTTGGGGGGAGTGGAGGGCATGGTTTTTATTTTTTTGTCTTTGTAAAGAACATTCTGGAATTATGGCTGAAATTAGCTTTAGTTGTGTTATAAGAAAGTTAAGTACCACAAGTTCATCTCTGCTTTTGAATTATAGTATTTTGTTTAGACTCAGAAGAAATCTGTGAAGATGCTGTCAAAATGTATCACTTCTTTTCTATTCAGTAATAAAATAGAAAACGTAACTCATTGTGGTTTCTTCTTCCCCCAGCTTTTGCCTCAAGCTAGGATATCAGTACAACCTATTTAAGAATGGCTGTTATTAATATATAAATATCCTTCTATAAAATAGACTTTAGATGTTGGAAAACCCTAACATTTTAGGAAAAAAAATGTATTATCTGTGCATTCAGAAGTTATATCTTCTCAATTTTCCAGATGTACCAGATTAAAAAACTATTCTACTTACTACAAGACAATTCAGAATAATTTATCCACAAGCTTATTCCCATTAAAAGCAGCAGTCACTTAACAGGATGATTTTGTATATACCTATTTTGAGGTTACATAGATTATGTATGTATTTTTAGTTTGTTTTGTTGTTTTTTTTTTAATTAAGAAAAAATCTAAGTAATTTTCTAAGTGGAGTTGGCCTTTTAATTTACCTGGATACCAGACTTTTATTATTTTCTTAATTGTGAAGGTTTAACCAAATGCTGGTACAGCTCAGCAGAAAACTGCAGCCTACCTGAAAAAAGTCACTACTTAAAGGATTTGATCTACCTTTCAGAGCAGAAATTAATGTGGTATTTTAATTGACATTGTGCTCTTCCTTAATATCAGACTCTTTAAATTTCCATGGTCATGCTAACACCTTAGGTGACACATCAGGCAGTGAGATAATTAACCCTTAAGCAGGCCTGCTCTGCAGGACAGACAGGCCAAGAGAAGTATTTAGCACCACAAATTATTTTGTAAGAATTAGATAAGAAAGGAGTGGAAAAGATATACGAGCAAACACAAGGACCAGCACTGAGACAATGTCTTTAAATTCCAAAGATTTGCATTAAAAAAAATGAGACAACATCCTTGAAATCAGTTATTCCAAAAATGTCACTAGGGCTGAAGCACCCTCTTATAAAAAAACATTAACACTTCTACACTGTGAAAGTAAAATGCTGTCATTCTATTCAAGAATCACGCCTGCTTCACACAGGCTTATATTGCTTGAACTTATGTGCAATTGTTGAGGCTGTTGGCTGGAAAAGCAATGAGAGACACACTAGCTCATAAAATTCCAGACAGGAAATATGAGTACTGAACTTTGTTTGTGTTTTTTCAAGTTAAATACTGAATTGGACACAATGTCTAGATGGAATAAACCTCTTATGCATGTCTCCATTAGCACAATAGCTGCTTACTTAAAGATACCTTTCCGTGTAAGGTACCTTTAAAATACCTATGTTGGCTTTTTTTTTTAATCTCCTTGTGAAGAGCTTGAATGTCAGGAAATGCATCACTACTGATAGAAGTGGAAATAGCCTGCAATAAATTTTTCCTATTTTTTTGTTTTATTGTTTATACTGATTCTGTCCTAGCAGTGAAATCTTCTTTTACAATTGTGCTCCTCTGGACATTTGCAGATTTGGGTTTTGAATTTTTTCCAGTGTTAATGACCTAATGACCCTCTCAAATCATACTACAGCATTGCTATAATGTGGATGGAATGGAATCAGTTTGCAGCTGCCAACAGTCTACGATTTAAAGAAATAACTTAATGAATAACACATTAAAGTAAATATTTTGCATTCTACGTGAGATTTTAAAGATTTATGATAGGGCTGGTGTCAAGAGATGTGTGCTTCCTGCTGGGTAAATCCCAGAGGAAAATGGGGGGATGTTTTCAAGGGTCATTATTTTCAAAGCAAAATGTTAACCAGGTTTTCCATTCACTTACCAATGTTTGAACCTGTTTAGTCCTGATGAATAAGCAAGTTCAGAATTTATTGGTTTCTACTAAATAGATTAATGGGCTTAATCTGGTGCCTCTGTACTCAGACCCATGGCTTCAGTAAATAGAAGAACCCCTTTGTGTAGGTGACAGTAAATGCAATATTTTCCAAAACCACAAATAATCTGAGGTAGTGTTAATGGCAATGTAATTGTCATGATTTCTTTCTGACCAAAATGCCTTTATATATGTCTATATTTATGGCATTTTAAAGAGTTTTCAATGGCAATGAAACAAGAGTGATTTGACCTACAGGGAGAGCTCTGGTGGCCCTGCCTCAGCAAAGTACTTAGTATGTGCTTAAAATAAAAAAAAATGCCTAAGTGCATTGCTGAATGAGGGCCTAAGTACACTTAAAAAAAAAAAAAAAAAAGAGGAGGGGAAAGAGGAGAAGAAAAAAGCAAGCAAGAGAAAGAAAAGGTTTCTTTTATTCATATATTATAACTCCCATCAATAATGTGAAAATTAGTTTTTGATTTAAGTTTTATGATATAACAGGATGTAAACCAAAACTATTTACATATTCAAGCATGTCCCATCTCCAGTGTGAATAACATGCAAGAGGTCTGCCTTGATGCCTCTACTCATTAGTGTCTGTTTTGTACAACATGCTACTCTCATCCTCTGGCCTTTATCTCAATTATCACACAAATGTTAGGATGTCTTTAAAAGGGCAAGTATCTAGGAAAAGGTAACTGGTGCATAGAGAGTTTCTGTGAAATGTTTATACTTATTTTAAAAATAAATATTGGCTTCACTGTTTGCTTGGTTTTCTTAATGCAAAATTAAGTTTAAAAAATGCCAAAATGACTTATGTGGCACTAAGACCTCTGTAGAAAAACATAAACAGACTGTTAAAACATATTTCAACTCCCTTGGCGTCATTTGTGGCCGATAAACAGTCATATATGAGTGAAAGGTTCACTGACTGTCACCCATTTATGATCCAAGTTCTTTGCTGGTGCCACACTGACCAGGCTAACAGAGATCAGCATGTCTTACGTGCCTTTTTTCCCCCTAAAAATCCAGGTCAAGACCTTATAAGAGCTGTGATTCACAGTAATTACTTCTTTGGTCTACATGGCATTGAGTTTGGTACAAAGAGGTTTTACTTCAGTGCAACTGAATTACAATGCTACATAAAAGGAAACAGAACACAAATGATACACTCACACTTGGGTTAAATGTGTTGAGCTGTTCCAGCACTGATTTAAAATTGAAAACCAGTCAGTCTCTACTATCTGATGAAACAGAAGGCTGGAGAATAGACTCTAATACTGCTCCAGGCACTCATTTGTCTTTTTCTCATTAAACTTGCATTGTTATTTAGTTCCTCCTTTTTCCATTATAGTGGAGGCTTATTTCAACTTTGCAGACCAACCAACCAAAGTACTTTGTAGCAGCTGTCACAATACTTCTGTGCTCTGATGTTCAAAGTTGTTACTTGTTTGTAGGTTTATGTAAGTTACTAGCTCTTTATACATGGTGTGTACATCTGCTTTGTGCCCTACCTCATCTGCTGTACTGCTGCTGTGGACCAAATAATAAATAATATCACTGTTATTACCATTGCATTAAAGAGAGAGACAGGAAAATCAAGTAGTTTTCCTTTAGGTAAGGAAAAAAGCAAAACAACAACAGAATAACAACAAATTCTTAAAGACTGATGCAATAAATGACTCTGGGAAAATCTGGGCTGATCCCTTTCCCATAATCTCCCCAAGACTTAAAGGTACACTTGACTTTTTTACTCATGAAAGAAGCAAACTCACAGAAAATACCACCCTACTGTGGTGGTATTATCCTGCAAGATCAGGGAATAAAGTGAATAAATATCCTGAATAAAGTGAATCACTGCAGAAAGTGTTCTCAGAATCAGGTTTTACAAACACTTGGCAGTAGACCTGTTCATGATAACAGGGGGGACGGGGTGAAAAAACACTAGAGTTTGTTGGCTGGGCTGTTGGAACAGACTTTGGAGACTTTAACCACGAATATACTAGATTAACTAAGGGTCACTCTAAGAACTTCTGCATGTTATTTTTGCAAACAGATGAAAGCTTGCTCTGTCAGGTCTCTGAGCAGACATGAGCTCATTCTGCCCACTCTCCATCCTTGCTGGAAGCAATAAGCACGATACTGAGCCTACTGAAGGGCAGGATATATTAATGTGGGCTTGATGCCATATTGAGAGTTGTACCCAGCTTCTGTTTAGTTCAGAGAGCGGGCAGAGAGGAAATAGCAATGCACGTCTCTTTGTTAGAAACTATGCAGAGGGTACCTCCAGGCCCCATTCTTCTTTGCCCTTGCATTATGGATAATTAAGTTTGAATTTATGGCTCATGGTAAAAATTGTGGACATTTGGGAAAACTTTCCAGGCATCATTATTTTTTTCTCTGAAGATCTGGTCCATAAGGATAAATAAATTCATTGTAAACATTTAATGGTCAAGTTCACTTGGATGGAGATCTTGATCACACACAGGAAACATATAATTTTTCTAATTGACACATCTCATTCTTTCTTTCCACATTTCAACCTTTTCTGGACTGACATATAGAAATGTCAATTTTTTTCAGTTTGGAACAAGAATAAGGTTAAAAATTTTGAGCTGGACTTGAATTTGGATCCTGAAAATGTACTCCAGTTCCCAGCATTCACAGATAATAGTGAGGAGGATGATCTAGTAATGGAATCTGGATTAAAGGGACTATTCTAAAACTGAGATGTTTTGTAACCCTGGATTTTACTGAGATAATTTTTTCTCATAATACATTTTACTTTTGCATTAGTCTCTCACAGTCCTTTACTGTTTGTACCCTTAAACTCATATATTGTCATTACAATGCAATCCTAAATCATCAATGTATAAGTGAGTAGTAAACATTTATACTTTCATAAATGTTCACTCTGTAATGCTGTTTCTATCTGTAACTTTTGGCATGTCCTTACTTCCATCCCTTACACATTGTACATAAATTTTCAGAATGCTAATCTACATTCTGATATTCATTATAAATTGCAGAGTTTCAAGACTTATGATATTATACAAGAATTAAGCCACTTCAAGCAGTGAAAAAGTGACAAAAACACTCAATTACTGATTAAAAAAATTATTCCAACATTTAAAATTATTTACTGTTTTATTTAGTTGTCTTTTTGGGTTTTTTTTGGGTTTTTTTGTTTTTTTTTTTACAGAAATAGAACCAAATATCACATCACTTATGTCCCTGTGATGGATAGCCTAAACTTAAATGCCATCTGATCATGGAGATGCCTGGACGTCCTACACATACTAGTTTTGAGATAAAAAATTTCCTCATATGCAGACATATCTCAGCGTCACAATGTTCTTTTATTCAGAAGCTTTTTCATGTCAAATCCCAAGGGAGACTGAAAAATGATGCTACTGGTTTCTATACTAAATTCTACACTAATAAAAACATCAGTAGGTTTACGCTCTTTGGAAATGCTTTGACAGAGTAGATTAGAGAAACATAGTTCTTCTTGGCGTTGTTACTGGCAAAAGTGGGAGTTCTTACCTTGGGGACAGTGGGGTCCATTCACACCAGGATTTTATAAACTTTGTTAAAATACTTTTTTGACATTCTTTCATAATACAAATATATAGAGGTTCCATAAAACAACATAGGCTTAAAAGAGCAACACTGTGCAAGAAGAATAACAATGTAGGTTACCCACAAAGACATCAACAAGATGAGAGGAGTCATTTTACACTAGTGAACAAAAAAATGGCCATTATCTTATTAAAGCCTGTGCAGCTTTTTCCCAAGTGCCTTGCCATGCTCTAGTTGTGCTACAATAGCTTGGGAATAGCTGATGAAATCTCCTCTGTGCTACAATATCTAACATGTAAGATCACTACTGAGTTTCCATATATTTTTTTCTGCCAAAAGTTACATGGATTAAAAAGTTCTTTTGGATTTGTGTGCTTGTATGCTTCTTGCCTTGCATTATAATGTTCTCACACAAGTCTATTTATTTTTTTCTGTAGAGATTCTTGCGTGGTAATAAGTAGTTGAGCTACTAGTGATTGTTTCTTCTCACTACTCATGTAACAACTTATTGATCTCAGTGGTTAATCACCATGTAGGAGCTGTGGTTTCTATTCACTCAGCAAGAGAAAGGTTTAAAACCACAAAGCTTCCCTCACAAAGGTGCCATAACCAGTAACACGTCCCACTGCAAAAAATTGTTCAGGATTCACAAAGCCTTAGAGGGACTACAAGTGTGAGCCTAGCAGAATTGTTTGTATAGTGTTCAGAGCTCAGAGATAGCCCTCACTGATTCATAACCTATTTGTGTCATTTAATTAAAGCCTATTTAATTCAATATGAGACACAATCCATGGAGTAGGGGGCATAACTTAGAATTCTTTCTCCCATCTCACTGACAAATGACCTCGTACCTACTCATTCCATGAGCATTGAATTCTTCTCTGCACAGCATCAGAGCTTCATCAACGAGCCTGAGTTTATGCTTCCTCTTGGGAGGCAAAAGCTATGGTCAGGACCCCATCTGGTAAATGAATGCATTAACCCAGGGTCTTTCATTTCTTTCCTGAGTAACACAAGACATCGTCTCCTACCTCCAGGCTGTGGGCTGTGAACCATCAGTGGATATAAATGGATGTCTTGCTATTTGCAGAATTTCCTAATGGTTAATTCTAGGTAGCTCTCTGGTCTGCATGTCGCCTGGTTTGGCTTCTGTCTAGGGAGCTTATCTCTCCCCAGGCATGCACAGAGAATCAAGCTGTCTCAGCTAGGATCCTTCAGTCTGGTCCTAGGGCTCAACAGCTTTTAATGTTAGCAGTGAAAAATCTTTATCTCCCCTACCTCTAGGAAACCATGTCTGATCTGTGAATAAGCACTTAATTTCATTTAATCCAGGATGATGTTTAAATCTAGTAAACTGTTATAAACGTTTTTTCCCTTGTCTCAAGTAATCAGTAATTTGAGCTGATGTGTTTATTTTATTGTAGATAAGCTTTCTGGAAAAATGAGATGCTTTTTTTCTTACTCTTGTATTTTTCTCTTCTTAAAAAATTAATTTAGGAGGAGATAAAGACATGAACACTATGTCCCATAGAGGTAGCTGTGATGGAAGATGAGTTTCTTCCCATCTATGTGGTTGAAACACCAAAGAAAAAACAAGTTTCTACAAAAATAAAAGCACAATCAAATTTAATTACTGTAGGTGTCATTATCAATAGCCTACCAAAACCCCTTGGTAGGTAGATTCTGCAGTTACATGAAAATAGAGAGCTATCTAGTTTTTGTGAAGGAAATATAGGAGAAGGCAAGTGAAAATTAACTACATGAGAGAAAATGATACAAAAAAGCCAGACTGAAGACAGCAGCTATTTAGAGATGGCTTGAAAGAGCTGATAATTAAAATAAATGAATAGGTATCTGCCTTTAACTGATGAATAAGTGGATACACAAAAATGACCAAAAGATCATTGTTATATCATATGTATTCTGAGTAACTGTCACCGAAGGCTTTTCTTTCCTCCCAGAAATCAAGGCTGCTGTACAACCAACGCTGTCTACCTTGTAAAATTCATAAACCAGTTCTTGTCTAAAATGTCAGGTAAAGAATTTAACAGTCTATGAAAAGCCTCAGTTGATTTCACTCCTTACAGTATTACAGAATCATGGAATAGTTGGGCTGGAAGAGACCTCGAAGATCACTTAGTTCCAACTTCTCACCATGGGCAGGGACACCTTCCCTTGTAGAAGTTGCTCAAAGCCCCATCCAACCTGACCTTGAACCCTTCCAGGGAGAGGGAAGCCACAACTTCCTTGGGCAACCTGTTCCAGTGTCTCACCACCCTCACAGGAAAGAATTTCTTCCTAATATCTAATTTGAATCTATCCTCTTTCAGCTTGAAACCATTCACCTTCAATCTGTCTCTACATGCCCTTGTGAAAAGCCCCTCTCCAACTTTCCTGAAGGTCCCTCAGAGGTGCTGGAAGGTACCTGGAAAGAAGGTTTCCTTGGAGCCTTTTCTTCTCCAGGCTGAACAAACCTAACTTTCTCATCCTGTCCAGCCTTCTGATCATCTTTGTAGCCCTCTGGACTTGTTCAGGCAGCTCACTGTACTACATATGGTGGGCACCCTGGATCTGGATAGAATAATCAATGTGGGATCTCATGAGAGCAAAGAAGAGGGGGGAATCACATCCTTTGACTTTTGATGCAGCCAAGAAACAGTTGACTTTCTGGGCTGCAAGCACACATTGCCAGCTCACGTTGAGCATCAGCCAACCACCCTAAGTAATTTTCCTCATGGCTGTTTTCAGTCCTAGATACTGGTGCATGAAAGAGCTCTATCTTTATTTTAGAGCAAAAAAAAAAACACAAAAAGAAATGTATGGGGATTTAATGGTGGTTTTTACCAGATAGTGGCTGATAAAATGGATCATTTCTGGGCTGATCTTGCATATACAAATTGACATTTCACTTCCTAAAAAGATATTTTCCTACATCTTATTTTAATACATTCATGCTTGTGATCCATTGATTTAGAAAGGTGAGGAGGTTTGTGTTTTCCAAATATATTACTGTAACTGGGTATGTATATATTCTTTACCAAAAGGCCTGGAGACTAATAGCAGCATTCATTTTACAATGACTAAGAAGGCTAACGATGAAAACTGCAAATACTTAACTCTTACAGAGGAAATATACACATTTGTAACTATTTGTGCCATAATACGTACATTGAACCACACCATAAATTTCCAAAATAAATTTCTCACTTTTAAACTTATAGGCTAAGAAAAATAATCATAAATGTCTTTCTGTCACATGAAAGACAGTTCAGTGAACTATGTGAGTACAATATCTTACTGGTAATTCTTTAAAAATCTGTAACTCTTGGAAAATCAATTATTGCACTTCATAAGGACAGATATAGTTTTATATTGAATATCTGTTATATCTGGGTTTAGTACAGCTGGGTTTTCATGGCTGCAGCCTGTGCTCTTTCTTCACTGAAATGTGTCAGACAGTCAGTAGATTTTGCAGAGCTGCCAGTTATGAAGTTTCAGGGGGATAATAAAGAATCACATACCACTTCATGGAGGGCCTTCAGTTTTGCTGAAGTGAACCTGTTTTCTTGCTTCTTGAAGGGAATACAAGCAACAAATGCTTTGGTGTTGGCAACTGCCCCCTACTCCCTGGCCAACTTCCCACCAAAATGGGCATGTGTGGGAAAAAGTGCTCCACAAGGCCCTAACATAATATCCAATAGCATCTTCTCTTCTCCCTCTCAGGAGCTGCACGTCATCCCTCTTCTATCTGTTCCCATCATTGTCTCTCACTATTCACTTCCCCTTTTCTACTCAGTCACTCCTTTACAGCACTCAGCACACACATGTTTTTATTAAATTCCTTAACACAGAAGAGGAAAACCTCAGTTCCTGCTTAAGGACAGACACAGCTGTTGTATGGTGAACTGCAAATGAGCTTTATGTAGTTAGAGTAGGAAATGATCAGCTGTAGATGGATAGTATACATAGAGATTTGCGTGGATTAAGTTAAATTTTATTATTCATAAACTCCACAAGTATATTTGCATCAACTTTCATTTAGTCAGAAAAAATGTTGTATTTCTTTTCTGCTTATATTTGGAGATAAAGCATGGACAGCTAGTGAGCATTAGTCGTTGGTATAATATATTAATGCTGGCCTGGTGCCAGAAAGACCTCTGGTTAATGGGCATCAGACTGAATCCCTGTCGTTGGGCTTCATCAAACATTGGTGGACTGACAGTGCTCTTAACTAGAATGCATTTATTTCAGCCAGATATTTATATACACAAAAATACATTAAATCTATTTTCCGTATTATACATTTTATAATATTTTTGATGAAAAAATATTAAATACATTTTCAAATCATGGAAAGTGTGTATAGCACAGATATCATTCTGACTGTTAATAGGATTTTGTATGGATATTTCCTCTTAAGAAGACTTGCAAATTGAATTTCAAGTTTCCAAAGAAAAATTAATTACTATGGGTTAAAATTTTCACACCACGTCTATTTTTTTGAGACATTTAGTTGTCATATTTGGCAAGAGAATTTCTTTGATATGCACATGGATCTGGGTCTCAGGAGCTCTGTTTTTACTTTCTTGCTTCACTAAAGATTTCCTATGTGTCCTCCACTGTACTTTTACTTCCCCATCTTAAAACAGTCCCTTTGAATTACTGCGGTAAGATTAGCCTAGAAGAATCTAAGAAGATGGCTCAGAAACAGAAGTCAGTCTGGTTCCCTGCTTTACCTAAACTACTAAACTCACCCAAAAGGAAGTATGTTACTTCTAGCAAATGCATCACTGAAAAGCATTTTTAATAACAAAGAACCCCACCAATTGATAAAAATGAGCTTTCATGCCCTGAAGAAAGTGGCAGTGACCTGTTACTCTTCTGCTATAAGGGAAACAGTAATAGTTTGTGGAATATATTTTAAAATTAAAGATACATGAAAGCAGGTGTCCCCTTAAAAATCACATTCACCACTAATAATTCCATATACATACTGCAGCATTTTTGTTAGTACAATTAAAATGATCAGAAAAAAAAAATTTTCCTCCACTTTGCAGAAAGAAAACTGAGAACTTTTGGTAGCAAATTCCAGCATTAGTTCAACAACAATTATTAAAAAATAAATTAATTGCCTCCACCTTAAAAAACTCAAAGATTAATATCACACCAAGGACTCTAGTTCCAGGATACCTACCTAGTGCAATTTAGTAGAAAATAAATATACAAACAAAAAAGACCTAAAACCCCAATATGCTGTTGTGATAGGATGAGGGGTAACGGATTTAAACTAAAAGAGGGTATATTCAGACTATAAGGAAGAATTTGTTTTTACAGTGGTGTTAATGAAACACTGAACAAATCATCAAAGGAGATGATAGGTGCCACATCCCTGGAAATATTCAAGATCAGGTTGGACAGGGCTTTGAGTAACATGATCTAGTAGAAAATTTCCATGCTCATTTCAGGGGGACTGGACTAGATGGCCTTGAATGGTTCTTTCCAACCCAAATTATTCTATGATTCTGTGATTCTACTCAATGAACTAAAAACTCTCTGCTGCCAGGTCCCATATAGTCTAGAAATCACTAGTTTACATTCAGCAACCGTTCTGGTTTCACAAAGTAAAGCCTGAAGAGAAACAGTATTTTAGAAATCTCAGAAACTGTGCTATCTAGATCTATATGAACCACAGGACCATGACAGTTGTTTGAATTGATCTGAATAATTTAAATTACGCTTAAATTTAAATTAATTGAAATTATTAAATTAATAATTTAATTACGCTCCCTCCTGTTTGCAACAAATTCCATCAACTTCTTGCTTCTGAGGACTTATACATATGACTCTTTCCTGTACAGTTCTCTTTTGTCAAATTGTCTCTTTCTTATTCTACTAATAATGTATTGATACTCTTTTTCATTTTTTCATAAGATTTTCTAACCTTTTTTATCACGTTGGTTCCAATATAAAAAGTGTTCTCCTTAATTTCAAAAATCAGGGCTCAGCCAGAACCTTTATATTAATTATTCTATCACAGAAGTTAAGATGATCTCTGTCTCTCATCAGTTTTCACCTGTACCTACAATAAACCCAGTGTCTTGCTCACCTAATCGTTTTATAATATTCCTCCATAGGACCATAGGTAGCGAGTCATTGCAGAAATGGAAAGATTTTGTAAATAAGACATGATTAAGTAGTAGAATATAGGAAGCAATTATTTACAGAGAGCACTGGAATGGGCTGCCCAGGGAGGTGGTGGATTCTCCATCCCTGGAGCTTTTTAAGAAGAGATTGGATGTGGCACTCAGTGCCATGGTCTGGTAACCATGGCGGTAGTGGATCAAGGGTTGGACTTGATGATCTCAGAGGTCCTTTTCAACATGGCTGATTCAATGATTCTATGATTCCATGACACTGTCACAGAGAGGTGAGGGTATATTAAATATCTCTAACGGTTCTGAGGTACAAATAGATCAGCTAATTGAAAACAGCTTTTCCCCCATTGTCCATTTAGTGGTCTCTACAGAAGTTCTGCTCCTGTATCACAAATTGCAAAACCAGGTGTGCCTGCAGGATGAACTTATTGCTGTTCAAAATGCAGCATCAGTATATCTTTCAGTAGCTTTCAGTAACTGGTATGTGAGATTATGAAATGTGGTGCCTGAAACCCCAACACAATGTTACTTTTCCTGTTTAATTCTGGAGGGTCTGAAGATACAGGTCAGAAGAGCAGTATGTCATAAGTGTACAGTTTCTAAGAACTTTAAACAATGTCAACAGGCTATCAGGAATGGGCTAGGTAGAGTCTGCACAGGAAAAGAAGAAAGGCAGCATGTCTTCTGGGACTGTCTTCCAATTTATGTTTTTATAGTTCTATGAATAATTCCTTTGACTTAAATTAATAAGCACTGCACTAAATGGGGATTGCAAGATCTGACTCTTCGTGCTCTATGGAGATGTTACTTGCCACAGTGTAAGGATTACAAAGGGAATGGCAGAAATAATTGTTATCACATTTACCAACGGCCTTCTGTGTAATCATTTTGTGTAGATAAGCTGCCTATGGATGTTCTAAAGCATAGATACTTCCATGCTATTGAAAGTTTTACATGTGGTGCAACCTTGATTTTCCTGTTTCAGTTGCCATTTATCATTATATATTTATTGCCCCAGTAATCCATCTTCTCATCTCAGTTTTATTCTCCACAGTCCTCATCTGGGATAGATAGATTTTATTCTGCGTTCCCAGAAATCCTTTTGGAGCTGTCTCATTTTGAAAGAGAAACAAGTATATTTTTATCATACATGTGTTCAGCATTATTCTTTTTAATCATAGATTCTTTAGGGTAATAAAAAGTAGTAAAGAGAATACAAAGAGCCCAGAGAACAAACAGAACCCTTCTGAAATCACCAATTGGGAGTTATCCAGACTGAATCAAACTTTGCATAATGTTGGGGATGGATTTTTGAAAAACACCATGAAAATTATTTTCCATATTTTCTCAGACACATTTTATCACCTCATGTAGATTTGTTTTGGTTTGGCTTGGTTTTAATTTATTATAATCAAATATGAGACCTGGAACAATAAGTTGGCTTTTTGTGTGTATTCCAGGTAGTGCCATAGCAAAAATGAAAGATGTTCTATCTCTTGAGCTTTTCCTTTCATTTCAGTGCCCTTTCACTATTTCATATCTCCTTGATGAACTGCCCAGACCAGCATGGAAACTTGCCTCTTTACTAGCTATTTTGTAGTGAACTTGTATTATTTGAAACTAATGTACAGTGTAGCCATCCTACAACGAATTTTTTTACAATTATTTTTGCAAATAGTGTTGAAGAAGCAGCATTTAATGTAGGTTAGCAGATAAATCTAACAGCTTCCAAAGTAACTACTCTAAGTTTGTTTAGCAAACTGATTTCTAATGAACAGCAACTAGTTTTGAACAGGTATGCTGTCCTGTGTTTGAGGCATTGAAAGCAAACAGCAAATGCCTGACAACTGTGAAGGAAAGGCACAGTGAACAGAAGGCTGGGAATTGTGGTTTTTAGATCCAGAGGAATCATTTATATGCCTAATGGCAGCTCCTCAGATAAAGAGAAAACAGCATCCTCTGAAGGGCGGCCAGCTCTTTAGGACTTAATAATCAGGCTCTTATTTGGCCTGCCTTCTATTATAGATAGTGAGGCTGGCAAACAAAATAAAGAATCTTCATGCATGGGATGCATTCTTGTAATAATTTCTAAAAAGAATCCAACATAATTTTGGTTTACGAAATGTCTGTTGGACGAACATTTGTTGGACACAAGCACTAGTACGTTTGTCAAGCATGAAAGATAGTTTAGGTTTGCACATGGCTAATATTCATTATTTCCAGGACTCTTAGTGTGTTGCTCAGATTTTTTCTTCAAATATTCATATATTTTTGAGTGAAAATAACCAAGGAATTAATTTGAAACCCAAAGGGCCAACAGAGATAGACAGAGCCTTTTTACCTCTTCAGGTTATGCTCTTTGTTTATTCCTGGATAACATGAATGGATTTGATTCCCCATTCCCTAGACAGAGGAATTTCAGTAAGGAGACCACAAAGACAGCATGAATAGAGTTCATTCTGGCCTTTCATTGGATTCTAAAATAGGACAGGAACCAAAACTGCAGTCATTAATGTCAAGTCAAATTCCTTCTGACTTTGTGGAAAAGCGACTTCAGCATGGATAACAGAATTCATCCCTGTTACACAAAACAATACCTTCTGAGGCCTGTACACCCTTTATGACATAATTTTTACATTTCTGAGGTACAACTCCTTTGGGGTTTTTTGTTCAGTAAGAATTTTCACGGATCAGTTTTCACAACTGTTTTCATGATCAGAAAACATGGCTTATATCGCCAAAAGATCTCCTTTTCTTCTAGTGAAAGTGCATTTATTTTAAATTCCTAAATATTTCCTTGTTCCTACAGAGAACCTGGAGACCTTGACTGATCCAGGATGACTTTCCACTGCTATTGATCTGTTTATCAAAATATCAAATCTAATCTATTTAAGAAAACTCCAAGTGGCTGAGTTATCAGCCAAGGAAGAGAAGCAAATCCTATGCCCAAGTCCTTCAAAGGTTTTGAAGCAAAGTTTATTATAGATGGCAAAGAACATATAAGAATTTGAATAGAGTTTAAATCCTGAGCTAGGGCTTTCTCTTTGGTCCTCAGATTTAACAACACACCACTACTCATGTCTGTATGGCTAGACCTTCTTCCTCAACAAACTAACAGAGACTTGCTCTCAGTGTGTATTGGAAAAAGTCCCTGCTGCATGGGATCGTGCAGATGTGTTCATAAATTGCTTAGGAAAGTGCTGCTTGGATCAGGCTAAAATGTGCCAGGAAAAAGGCACTCAAATATATGTACACATAGGAAACTGTACATCATTTCTTGAGTAATTAAGAATTTATTATCCTGATCAGTTGCAAGAACCTGAGGTAGCACCCAGCAGAGAGACAACAGTCAAGCCCTTCCCCAGAACTCATTGCCTCTTCTTCTACTCTGAGCACATTACATGGACTTATAGTAGGCAGAAATCCCTTAAGCATTTCTAAGTTGCTTTACTATCTTACTACAAATACAATCTAGCATTTTGAAAAAAAAAATCAAGAAATTCTCTCATTATTTTGCCATGAATGAACCCAGAGGAGTCCTGAAAATAAATCCTCCCTTAACATAGGCTTTAACGTTAAATTTTCCACATCCTTCTGATTCAACAACATGTGTTGTCTCTTCAGTACAGAATAAATGTGAATTAAAAAGACAGTCCTTGTTAGCAAATTCAGACATCTTAATTCATGCTCTGAGTAAAACTGCCTTTTTCTCTGATTTTCATCATAATTTTAAGAACTATGTGTAACTGTCCTTTGAGATTTTTTTCTCATTTGACAAGTATTGCTCCCATTTTTTCCTGACATTTAACATCTTCCTGTACTAATACTTAGGCCACCGCAGTATCTACTATTGCACTGCTAGTTTTATGTTTTGTATCAATAGCTCTAATTTCCATTTTTTAGAAACTCCCTTTACTTATACTTACTCTTCACCTAAAAGTGCCTCAAATGGGTGCTTTGCTTTCCTGAATGTAGGGAAATGTCATGCCATGGGCAGTGCCAGGCATGGCATTGCTGGAGGCGATGGAGGACAGAGCTGTCCTTTGTCTGCCCTGGGATAAGCCTTGATTTACACAGAAGCTAAACTCAGATTGCTTCTAAATGTAGCTTTTGTGCTTTTACACTATGTGTTAGTGCACTTTGCCAACCCTCATGATTGAATGGAGCACTATTTTTAGTCCCATATGGGCAAAGTCCTGTCAGCAGAAAGAGCCAGTTGCTCTCACTTCCATTTCTTTGTAGGCCTAAGGGCTAGAAAGGCCTTTGTAGACCTACAAAGGAAACCATCCTTTCTGAGAATCAAGTGACTTGAATTTAAAAATCTGAATATCAACTTAAACTCACATGTTATGACTTGAATGTTTGGGTTTACAATATATTTGTTTCTCTGCTAAGTTTTATGCTAATTAGATGTGCTGTAAAAAATTTTAAGATATTTTTCTGGGTTTAATTTTCTTTGTCCAGCAGCATTAAAAAAATATTATTAACAAAATAAAATTAAACCACTTAAGCCATCCATGTCACTGGTGTCTCCAGGGTATTTTCTTTTTTTTAATAAGGAGATTTAAATTCCCTACTTTTTTATCATTCAAATGATGATGAATCAAGGCTATCCAGTACCTGACACTGATTCTTGTTTTATTTCCTCAAAATAAGATCCAGCATTCTGTTTTTGCTCTTCATCCATACTGAATTTTTAGTTTGTAATTATCAGGTGTTTTAAAAGCATTTTCAGTCTCTTCTTCCCATGTCCATTCCTTCAGTTTTATGCTTCTGAGGTAGAAATTCTTCCAGTTGTAATGAAGACTCCATAGCCCTTTTCTATTCAGTCAGTTCTGTTTTTTGAGTGGCTCAGATATGCTGAAATTTATACAATTTTTTTAACACTCCTACAAAACAGCATGATTCAGAGATCGACCCTTGTTCTCAGGTGTTAGTTTTACTCTAACCTGCCAACACTGAGAAATCAGATTTCTATGTTATTTTTACCCTCTTTATTAATTTTTTATGAAAATCAGTATCATCTTACTGTATTTTCTCATATTTAACATGTGAAAAATAAACAATATTTATCACTCAACAGAGTCGAAAGAATTTCAATAGATTCTTACCTGTAATTCTGTTTTTCATTTCCTATGTGAAATCTGTCATACTGTGAATATGCCCGGTTTCCTTCCCAGTCCATTAATTCAATTCTTAGAGAATATTGCCTCTGACTTGTTATTGCAAAGATAAATTCATTTCCCAGCCAATGTTCACCTGATGGGCTACCAAAACCCTAGAAAAAAATGTGGCAAAATAACTAGATGTAATTATTGCAAGTGATAGAATCTTTATACAATAATAAAATAGTCATTACATTTTACCTATGAATTCTAATTTACTGCTCATAACTTTCTGTGTTTCAGTTTGATAATCTCTACAATGAGTCTACGAATACATACCACATAGGTGTGCTGTACAGCTCAACTGCTATGTGAAGGAGCAGCTGAGGTTACCAGTTGAAAATCACTTTCCAGCTACAATACACAACAGCATGATGCTGTATTTATACACCCTCCAATGGGAATTCTGGACAGAGTCATATTCTAGAACATATTTTCTATAGTGTTAACCCTGGTTATCATTAAGATAAGTTAGAGCAGAATACATTAAGTTAGAGCAGAATACATCTATACACTAGAAAAGGTTAAAAAAAGAGTTAAATTAGCCTGGATTACACAGTGAATTCAATTTAGCTGTGGATGATAGCTTGTGTTTTAATCTTTAAAGAAGAATGGACCATTCCTATTGTCTGTCAAGTGTCTGACACAACTGAAAGAGGGAGGATTTTAGTTTCAAATTCTCTTTTGTACATAAGACCTCCTGGATGGGTCAGTGTCTGTGGGTGATCATCAGTTGTAACATTTATTTACTTCATTCTCGGTCCTCTAAAACTCATATTGGCTCAGATTTTGACTACTAGAAGGTTCTTTTTTTTTTTTTTTCCTCATTCTGCAGAGCTGAAATATAGTATCCACTATACACATTTTCATGCTTAAAAATCTTTAACCTAAAGAGGCAGACATATTCCTCCAAACTATCCAAAGCACAGGAGAGGGTACTGTAACCTTATTTTCTAAGAATGAAAAATAAACAGCAGTAGAAAATTTTAAGTCTCTAACCTCACATTTCATATATTAAAATGATCTTATACCCAGTTATACAAACTACATCATTTCAAATGTTGAAAAATAATATTTAAATATATAACCAGTTTTCAAAATTTATTCCTAGACTTCTTCTTTTTTTGTGTGGGCATCTTCCAGGTTTTAAGGTTGTTTAAATTTTTGTAAAGATTTTAATGCATTACATTTTAATTTTTATTTAATGTAATTTACTATACATTAGAATTATTTTTTCATAAAATATTCATACTTGAGAACTTTTTAGCTCCATTTTTTTTCTCTTTAAACACTCAAAATTTTTTAAAATCATAATCTTTACTTATGAAGAAGATAAATTTCAATCTGACTATGGTTATTCATGTTTCTCAAGATGTAAACTGGAAAATGGGAAGTGGAAAACCCATGATTTGCTTACAGTGATGGGCTGGGAGTGTTTCAGAAGACCCTTCTGAAAAGTTACTGATCAAATTAAAAGGAAAGAATGGAAGATTTGCTCACCTGTGATAATAATTCACCCTGTGTTGCTAAGCTAAGATAAGTCTAAGGAAAGAAACAAAGAATAACAAGCCTGGTTTTGGAATAGACTGTGACCAATCACAAATATTTTCCTTTGTCATTCATTACAGAAAGTTATTTTTCCTCCCCACTCCCATTCCATGCCTGGAATGTAACAGGCAACATATCTTTTCAGTTTCAGATCATGAATTCAACAATGTGATCTGCAACTGACTGAGTCAGTGTAATTTTCAAGAATAAGAGCAAACATTTACAGAAAGCACATTTTTTTTTAAAGGGGATAAAGTTAAGAAACTTCCATAGGACTGGAAGGTATTTCCCATAGGAATGGGAAATGTGAGACACATAGGCAAGAAATTGATCTTCTCTCTATGACGTTTCAGTCGCTCATAGTGTTAGATGTAAGCACTGAAAGGACATCCCTCTCTCTCTTTTGTTTTTATTACATTGCCCTGGCTCCTGCCCATGAGGAGTTGGATCTATTTGAGGGTGAAATCCTCACCAGAGGCCACAGAGCAGTGAGAGAAACTGCAGCTCAGCTGATACTTCACTCAGGAAATGCATAGGTCTACCAGCTGTAAACTTCTGAAGTAACTTAGTTTAAAATAAGTAGAAGTTTAAAAGTTTATGATTGGATCAAAAGAATATAATACAGAGGGATTTTTAAATTGTTCCTACAGGGAGTTACACTAGAAAGCACACTACTGAGGGGTCATTTTTTTTACTAGCTCACCTGAGCTCACTGATAAGAGGCTGAGAAGAAGACATGCCACATTTGCCTACACTGAGCTAAGTACACTGGCTTACAATTTGAATAAGCATATCTGCCTTTTGGCATGGAGACCACTAAGTGATTCCCACAGACAAAGTGTTTACTCTGCAAGAAATGAAATTCAGTAGTCTATGGTGAGTCTCAGAGAAAACCCAAACTGAAATGTGGGAGAATACCATTATTTGGCTTTTCCTTTCCTGCACTTTATTTCATTATATACTCTTTCTCAAATAAATGATTTTCTACATAAGTTCCTGTAAATACTGACTGTAGCTGATACTGCTAGTATCTTGCTTTGACCAATCAGTTTTCCAGTGCTTTGGTCACATTCACATGAATATGTGGCATCATACATACTTCCTAAAATACAAAAGTTTGTGTCTTACCTGCATAAGCCCTGCCTACAGCTGACATACCCTTCTGCAGTTTTCTTGTCTTTCTCTCTGTTCCTTTGACCCTTTCCTTCTCCTTGACGTGCCTCTCTGCCCCATGACTGTCACATCTGATCTCTCCTGTTCTAGCAGTTTTGGCAGTGCCATACCAGAGGAGTCAGTGGTTTGTCCCTGACATGCTGTTTCACCAGTGGTCATTGCCACTTGTCTCAGAGAGAGGGAAAATATGCTGTGCAGGGACTACCTAACAGTTTGTCTCCCTAAAATCCAGCAAGCAGAAGTTGGAGCATAGGTGTTTACATACCAGCAAATATATGCTTCTTTGCAGTCTAAATAGTTTCTTATTCACCAAAGATATTTATTATCAGCTGTCTTCCTTTAAAAGAAGATTTCAGGAAATCCTTTCTCCCTTTTCCCCATTGCTGGCAAGCTGAGGGGACTCCCCTTTGAACTGTGGCTCTGTTGAATTACATTTGTCTTATCTTATTTAGATTACAGCCTATTCAGAATGTAATACATGTGGCTTTTCTAACATTATGTGTTCCCTTATGTGTTCTATATAAACTCCAGACACCATATATAATTATTATGAAATAATAATTTTTCTTCTTCACATTTACACTTCCTTCTCCCTTTTCACATGTGTTATTACAATAAGATGAAAATCTATCACTAAGTGGTTTGCTCTCCTGACCAGAGGAAATGAAGTTGTAGCAAAGGGGAACAGAAGGAATATAAAAAGAAATATAAAAATTATGAGGAAAGCCACCACATTAGCTAGGAAAAACTGAATCCTATTATAAGGAGACCATGAAAAGAAAACCATAGAATTAAGTGGAGTATAAAACGTATCTTTGCAGCAAGGAATGTTCCCAGGGAGAAGTAGTGTATTTTATTAAACACCTAATATGGCTGGAAAAAGAAATAAACAAACAAACAATCAGGGACTTAAAGCTTTCATAGATCTAAACCAGAGAGGAGCAATACATTTCTGTTAAGCACAGAGTTGGGAGCAATTTCTTCAAGCATAATTTTATTATGCCAAACTCAACTGTTTCCAACCTGTATTTCAACAGCAGTTTACTGCCTCTATTTCAGACCTGAAGAGACTTGCATGCTTGCTGTTTTTTCCAGATACTTTGGCTGACTTAATAACCACACAGCTTTTCTTGTTTATATATTACTTAGTCTGCCACTGCTACAAGAACACTACAACTTTGACAAGATATGTAAGCTTTTGGATGCAGAAGGGTATTACTAGCCAAAAACTTACTGAAAAGCAAGATTTAACTTTTAATTCCCATTCCCAATGCTGAAAAAAAAAAAAAATTAAAAAAAAAAAATTGTACCAGGTTCTTTGGATTTGCCTTCAAGATCTTTAGCCTTCAAAGTACATCTCAGTGTTTTATCTTCAAACACGACATCTTTTTTTTGTTTGTTTTCCTTCAGCAAGAAAGCTGAAGGAAACAATATTGTGCAATTGGTATGCCCATCTGTCCTTTATTTTTGTACACTTCTGAGGATGGGATAGAAATCACGCAAACTTGAAGTTTAGCACAGTTTCAGGGGAATTGGTGCCTGGGATGAGTTGCTGCAGAGAGAAATTCTGAAGCAGAAGCTCATCAGTTGCCTATTCTAATTGCTTATTGGCAGGAGAAGACCATCCAGCCAAGCACATATTTTGCCTCAGCGGACCCTTAGACATCTGGGAAAGATATAAGGAACATAAAAGTGGAACTCAAGTTATTGCCACAGAGAATCTTAGAAAATAATAGGGATTCAGGAGAGTATTACTAACACGGATGGAACTTATATGCGGGACACAAGAAAAACATCCACAGAAAAGCAAACCTCATTAATTTTGCTGTGTATGAGACAATTTCGTAGCTGTTCAGTAATGAAAATTCAAGCATTCAGTAATGACATTCAAGCATTTAAGGTAACAGAACATTTATTTTTATGCTGCTTATGTTTACACAGCTGCTGAAATTTCAGGGTCCCAAGTGATAAGATGCCTTTACCTTGTCTTAGACCATGCTTGCCATCTTCTATGGACTGGGAGTTTGGTTTTGAGAATGTCTTAGGACACAGAGGTAGATCTTAGAAGTTAACATTAGGATTGACTTATTCCATGTCCATAGTTATAATTAGATGTGTTTCCCAATATAGATATATTCT
Source organism: Florisuga fusca (assembly GCA_038090715.1). Lineage (NCBI taxonomy): Eukaryota > Metazoa > Chordata > Aves > Apodiformes > Trochilidae > Florisuga > Florisuga fusca. The sequence continues at coordinate 15,714,281 of JAAWXA010000021.1, forward strand.
GTCAATACACTCACTGTTTTGCATTCATATTATATATATATAGCAAATACTTCCAGAATTATTTGTGTTAAAGTTTTGTACTAAAGAAAGTACAAGAGATGATCCAAGTCATCCTTAACCATCAATCTACTAAGCAAAGGAACATCTGTATTTCATGAATATGTCTGTAGTCAAATGCATTCTAAATCGCTCTAAAACCCAGTGGGTAGCAAACTCTGTTCCAAAATTGTATTTTAAATTACTAAGATAAACTATTTTGCCATTAGTTTTCTATATTTATTCAGTATATCTCCAAATAGAGTGATTAGTTCATTAAACTCTACATTTTATATAAAAAATACTTATTTTGCTTTTCCCTTGAAATTTCCATAAAGTTTTGGGATGACTGACAAATTACAGTCTTTAGGTACCCAAAAGAGTGCTTAGACTAATACAGAAAGGTAAGAAATTTCTAAAAGTTTTCAGAGTCCTCCTACATTTTCCTCATTTGCACTCTATGGAATTGGAAATGTCCTTTCATTATAGTAATATGCTTTCTTAACTATCCACTACTAGCCACAGACAGGATACCCAAATACGCCTAGCACAGATTACTTTAATATTTCATTTTGTTGTTCACAAGTGTAGAAACATTTTGTTTGCTCCTGAAATTTGCATTAAGATCATATTTTGGCAAAATTTGATCTTAAATAAGTAATCTAAAACACTATAAATCACAGCCAATTAGTAAAACAGTTTTTTTGTCAAGAAATAACCCCATTTACATACTAGGATGAAGCAAAGGAGTTTTCTGGTTCTTTATGCCTATATATTTGATATAATAAAATATCAAATTCTGACATAGTGCCCAACTGCTACATAAAAAAAAAATACTAATTTGTTATTCTTTTGTATGCATTTAAGTACTTAGAACCAGGAATCACAGACAAACGTGCATAATTTTATAATATTTACTCTAGATGACATCCAGGTTCTGCATCACCTCATTTCCAATTGCATGGTGATTAACAGAGTCAAAACTACTAAGGCGGTCATGAGTACAAAGAAACAGAATCTAATACTGATCTTAAAAATGACCTCAGGAATTTACAAAGTTGATACTTATTCAAAAATAATAAGTAGGGTGCAAAAGAGTTTTATTAGCTTTGGCAAAATCTGTGAGGGTATTCTGCTTGAATAATGTTACTCCAAGTTCATTAAACAATTATCTCTCTTACTTTATTTATTTTGTCTGATAACGCTCATAGGAAGCTTTGACTTTTTATAGACAAAATAAAATTGAAACCAGACACAGTCAATATATCCTATGGGTTCAACTCATGTCAGACAATTCACCGAATAAAGCAGATAATAATTCAGTGTTTTACAGCAGCAGTGTCTTCCCAGAAGCCATAAAGACTATATAGCTCCTTTTGCCTTAGCTGAGAATGTGGAATGTATTTTGTTTCAGAAGATGATTTCTAAAAACATGAGTTTTTAGATGAGACTCCCTCATTTTCATTTTCATTGTTTTGAATTAGTGATTGTATTATCTGAAATAAAGGCGTGGTCTATAAAAATTACTTTGATTTCCTCAGAGAAAAATAGTTTTAAATATTGTTACCTTAAGGAAATATAATATTAAATATTAAAAAATATTTATGTGAAATACAAACACACATTTGGTGGTAAATTTTAAAAATATGTTTAGATTGAAGCCAGAGGTACCTTCTCAAAATGATAAAAAAAAAATTGAGTTATTGTCAGTTTAAATAGAAAGCTAAATATCTGCATAATCATTCCAAGTTTGAAAAGCATGTCTCAAAATCTTTCTGATAGCCAGCAGTAATCCAGGAAGTTGCACTTAATTTTAAATAGAATATATTAGTAGATATATAGAAGTTAGGTTCACTATTTTATTTTTTTTTTTCAAACACACACAGGATCAATAGTAGTTGGCTTTCTGATGAGGAAGAATCACAGCAAGAAAATACAGGCAAAGCTTACAGAAATGTTACTTCTGGCTAGACAATGGACCTCAAACAGCTCTGCTTCCTACAGTGACCCATACACAACAGACAGTGAGTTTTCCTCAATCTAATTCCTTACTGTTTAAGTAAAACCAGAAGAGTATTTCCTACTGAGACAAATAATGTTGAGAGGTTCTGTCCCAAACACAATCTTCACTCTGCAACAGGTGAATCCAAGGAATATGCAGACCTTTGGGGTGGAACCTAGTGAGTGTACCCCAGGGAGGTGGGTATGTTTTAAAGAAAACTCATTTTATGTATCCATAGAAAGACATAATCATTTTGGTTGGAAAAGACCTTCAAGGTCACCAATTTCAACTATTAACCTAGCACTGCCAAGTGCACTACTAAACCATGTCCTGAAGCAGCACATATACATATCTTTTAAATACCTTCAGGGATGGAGCCTCAGACACTTCCCTGGGCAGCCCATTCCAAAGCCTGAAAAAAGTTTCAGTAAATAAATTTCTCCTAATATCTGAACTAAACCTCTCCTGGCACATCCTGAGGCCATTTCCTCTTCTTCTCTCACTTGTTACTTGCGAGAAGAGGCTGACATACAGCTCACTACAACCTCCTTCCAGGTTCACTGTAGAGCATGATAATGTCTCCATTCAGCCTCCTTTTCTCCAGACTAAACAACCCCCATTCCTTCAGCTACTCCTCATAAGATTTGTGCTATAGGCTCTTCAGTAGTTTTCTCTGCCTTCTTGGACACACTCCAATACCTTAATGTGCTTCTCATAGAGGAGGAGCCGAAAACTGAACATAGTATTTGAGGTAGTGTCATCAGTGTTGCTTACAGGGGCACAATCACTTCCCTCTTCCTTCTGGCCAGACTATTTCTTATGCAGTCAAGGATGCCCAAGCCTGTAGCATTTCATCGGGTTGTTATGACCCAAGTGCAAGACCCAAAACTTGTTCTTGTTGGTCCATATCCTTTTTCCTGGATCCTCCTTCCAGCCCTTCTCGTAGATGGGCATCATTTGCTAACCTCCGGTTAACTGGGACCTCCCTGGTTAGCCAAGACTAAAAGATGAAAAGATGAGGTGAGAAAAGATGAAAAGTCTCTTGGTAAGCACTTCTGCCAGCATTCTTAGTATAGTATACCTATACTGTTATTCTATACTAGCTTAGGAGAGCATTGCAAAGAAATAATTTGCTTATCAGTATACCTTACTGTTAAATTGAAGAACTAGTGGCAGAATAGGCACAAGTTTATAGCCATGTGTCAACACAACACTTGAAACTGATGTTGTCCAGCAATGTTTGCATAGGAAATATTGTGTTGATCATAAAACATATAAAACACAACTGTACTCCAACACAAAATCGTGCTTATTTTTACATCCAAAGTATTCACAAAATAAAAAAGATGCTAATTTTTGTGATAATATCTTCTCTGGAGCCCAGTCTAGCAAACCAAAGCCCTCAGAAACAAGTATTGTCTCGTTCTTGCTCCTTTAGATCATACTGTTGAAATGCACACTGGAGTAAACCTTGGTCAAGACCAGAAAAGTTTCAGGAACATGTTTTCATACAACTTAATATGGTCTCTCACCACTTTGATATCATATCTATCTCCTCTGAACACACTGGATTTAGACCTCAGGACAAGAAGAGAACATGACATCTCTTTTTATAACACTGACAAATGGGACAATTATTTGACAAACCACTGAAGTCAGAAGTGACTTTTTTTTAAATAATGTGACATGTCATTCTTTATCACAGATGGGTGGGTCTCCATGAAAGGCATTACTCACACAATATCTTAATACACATTCCAGTCACCAAAAATAATTTCCTTGAATACAAATTATTTGGTAAACATTAGAAAGAGGCAAATTACTTCCATATCATCTATCCCAGTCCCTTTAGGTAAACGGGTTTTTTTAGATGTAAGCAACTTCTGACTTTGAAGTATACTATTATCTATCATTTAAAAAGTATTTGTGACTTTATGTTACAAAATTATTCATGTCTCAAGTGTGCCTTTTTTATCCCCTTGTACTCATAACCCACCCCCCTAAGTTTACTCATGCAATACAATAATTCAACAAGAACACCACTCCCAACCCATATTTGTTGACTGTATAGAAGCAACATGCCTTTTGTCTTTTCTGAGGACATTCATTCCCCATTTCCCACCTTTCTCACAGGCCCTCAATGTCTCCATTTTTGAAGGACCATGCTGATTTTGTAGGCACTTTACGCCACTGGCAGGGAAAGAACTTAAAGAATTAGGAAATACACCTCCAGCTAGCTAGCTCCAGTGCTATGAAGGCTCTCCTCCTTCCACAAAACTTTCTGAATTCCTTTTGGTTTTTTTCAGGTCAACTGCAAAATGCCTCTCCATGTTCTTTGAAGCAACAATTCTTTTCCTCAAAACTCTCTCACTGAGCCACAGGGGGAATGAGAAGCTGTGAAGAGTGCTTTGAACTGCCCCTACTGCTCTGTCAAGTAGAACTGAGCAAACAAGTATAACCCCCGTGGTACTGATAAACCTTCTCAGCTCTGAAAGCAAGGAAGCCCTTTGCAAGCTGCCATTTTGCTCGGGCAGTATTTGTGAAACGTTATTTGAGTTAGACCAGAAGTCTACTACAGTTCAATGAGAAGGATCTTGTGTTACAAGACTGCATTCACACACAGGCCATGGCCCTGTTCAGTGTGCTAGTACAGGTACGGCCTGGGAGTTGGTAAAGAAGGAACTGAGTAAAATAGGAGTAGGATCCCCATCAACTGGATCCCTACTGTGCAAAAAATGGAAACACAAAAACTAGTCTTGGAAGACAGATAAAGGTTGTTATTATAAAATACACTTAGCTAATTATCAGGACCAGCTGTTTATCTTTGCCCATGGGCTGGTCCTTCATAGCCAAACAATTTGGGAGTGATAACAGTGATGATGAAAAATTGTGTCCATATGAGATCAATCAACAATCATACTTTCATGTATCTGACCATATGTACTTTAATATTTTGTTACTTTGCTTATATTACTTTTTGAGTTACTGTTTGTGACCAAAAAAAATGACTTGAATACAGCTCAAGCAAAAATCAATGGAGGAAACCTCTTACTCTCATAAGACCATGGGCCAGTTGGTGGCTGGGAATTTCTAGGTAGTATGTGTATTTACATTTTTCACATAACTGTACAGGTTTCCTAGTTTTAGATTCCTGATAAAATTAGAAATTGTTATTCTAAAATTTGGTTATTTTTTTAACTCCCATGAGCAACAGCAGCATCTTTCTAAATTTCCCTAACAGAAGCTGGGTGAAGTTACCTTCAACAACCATTTTAGTATGAGATGTCCTGTGAACCCAGAGAGCTGCATTGTATACTTGCTGTGGAATACAGAGCTTAGCTCCCAGCAATCTCTTTTCTTTAATCTAAAGGGGAAAATTTAGCATGAACGAAAGACCAAAAAAAATGGGATTCTGACAAACTTATTTCGTGGGTAATAGAAACAGAAAGAGCAGTTACCATCTTCAGAGTTTGTTAGTACTTGAGCTCTTTATTAAAGAGCTCAGGAATACGGCAAATGAATCAAAAATACCAGACTATTGTGAATGCAAGAAGTGTGAAGGTTTTGTAACCATACCAATGCATGTCATAGCTTAAGTAGTCATAATCTAGAAAAGGATTTAAAATTAACTCATAATTGATAGCTTTAATTAATCTAAGAATTACAAAATATTGTTACCAAATATAACCATTCAAATTAGTAGCAAATTTTTTTTCTGTTAAGAACATTCTTTTCAGCCAAGCCATATGGTTTATGTAATGTTTGTTTAAAAGAGAAAAAAAAGCAAAGAAACAACGAAACAAACAAAACCCCCAAAACACGTTTGAAGCTGTTTTCACTAAAATAGTGAAAGAAGGCTCATGAAATTTACACAAACAATTTAAAAATGTGCTTGTGCATTGCATTTTGCAGGCTCCCACTTGAGAAAGAAAGTAATGACCACAATCTCCTGTGACTGGAAGGTGTCACAGCTCTGTCTGCAGTTGGTTTGATTCTTCCAGTGACTGGCAAAAAAAAAAAGAATTTGCATAATCTTTGTACATGGACAAAACTGCATCAGAGCAATATCCATCATCTGTTAATGTTCCAAAAGGGAACCGCACAATAGTTTGAGGTTTTGCCTCTTTGCTCAGGTCAAACAATGTTAATTGTGGTGAAGATATACTTTGAAATAGAAAAAAAGTGAACTTGCTTCTGAAACAATGTGGAACAAAAAACCCTCTCAGCATTTAGAAACAGAAAGGTGGGTAAAAAGACCAATAACAAAACCTGAAAAATGGAACCAAAAGGTTCAAAAGAAAAATTAAAATAAGACTTAAATCAGATGGAGAGCATAAAAGGAATTAGGAAACCACATTCTGAAAGGGGTGCTAGACACTTTGCAAATAAAAATGAAATGTAAGTAACATCTGGAATTTCTCAGAATTAACTGAGAGATGGCACTAAGAAATAAAATCTTTGTTGAAATGGTACCTCGTTATGAATAATTCTGGTAGATCTAGACACCTAAGATACAGAATTTTCAAGGACTGGTGAGGTGAAAACATGAGGTGATTAGCAACCTGATTGTAAGAAACTAGAAGGTTTTTCAGGTAATGTGTGGGAGCTATGTCCAAACTAGAGTTTACACAAGAGTAAAAGAAATCAAAGACTTACAGTTGAAGCGGTGTGCAGTTGTAAGCAGCACAACTCTTTCATGTAAGCAGAAGACATGGATCACCAGACTTGTCACACTAGTTATAATTTACAGAGTCAGATTATTCCAGACGACTTAATATAAATGCCCACTAGAACTGCATCCAAAAATACTTCCTTAGAAAGCTCTGGTAACCATCTCTATGGTTCAGCTCTCAGTGTGCTGCAGACTTTAAGACACAGAAGAGCATATGTTATCCTGCTCTGGCACCATACTACCTTGGCACCATGGAACTATCCATCAGTTTGACTCCAAAGCTTTAAGGAGAAAAGAAAATGAAGAAAAAGAAATGGAGGTTGTTTTTCAGTTGTGCTTTTCAGACACATAAAAATGCTAGTGAAAAAATCTGAGAGAAGTTGGCAGCAGACTTGTTTTAATCCCTGAACTAGTGTGGAACTCTTAGATGTTAATCAACATGAAATTAAGGGGATGTAGAGTTCACCACTGAACTTCATTCTTTCAGCAAAGACCAAAAAGAACCATCTTCTTGTCAGGAAGATAAAAGGTGGTTGCCATAAAGCTTGGAAATCCAGCTGTGAGTCTAAAATGTACAAGTTATCCTAATCTAGCTCATAGAATTATGAATGATTAAAAAATTGATAGCCCGCTTTCATCAGAGTGAAGTCAATAGAAATACTGTAGCAATAAGGGCATGAAGTACAATAAAATACTGATATGCAGGGGAAAAAAATGGCTATGGAAAGGATTGTCGTAGGCTGGCCAAGCACAGAATTTCAAATAGTTATTGAGAGTTTCTTCCCAGTGATAGAAAATAATGTTAAAGGCCAGAGGAAGCCCCCAGAAGACTTTGATCCCCAAGAAATGCCCCTTAAGAAACTGACAGTGAACACTGGGCTACTGAGTGTGGAACAAATTCTGTGAATTTGACGGGAAACATTTATCTAGGTATGCTAAAAGGCCAGAGAACAGGGGTTCTGTCACTCCATCACCTAATTTGGTAAAAATGGAGACAGTGACTGGGAAAGGTGAATTTCTCCAAGACCAGGGAAGCTGAAATTTGAGCAAGTCCTGATAGTCAACTTAGTACGAGCTTATTGTTTGTTTGGATTTGATTATTCAGGTGGTAAGCAATACCTTAAAAATTATATTCTCCTTCTACAGGACAAAACTCTAATAGTATTTTATCTTTCCTCTTTAGTCCAGGATATACGAAAAATGGTTGAAACCTGCTTAAGGTTGATCTTAGCAGCTGCTTATAAATTATCTGTTGCTCAATTTCAGATTTTTGTGATAATAAAGAAATAGTATAATGGAAAATCCGTTGAAAGATGTGAAAAAAACAGACTAAATAGGTATTGATAAACAAAGGAGAGGATCATGACCTCACAGTGTTTCCTCTGAATTTCTTCCAATTAATATTGAATGTACAAAAACAGAAATGGCCCAAGAGATTATGTAGTCAGAAATGACCTATACAAAAAAAGGCACAACTTACACTGCACATCATAGGAAGAATTAAAAACCTGAACGATGCAGGTAAGCACATTTGCCACCAAGGAAAAGATGGCATAATCAATCTTGCATACCAGTAAATATGCATAAAGGTTTTGCATTCATCACCTGTTGTTTAGATAGGAGGGAGAGGGGAAATGATCCAATACACACTGCACACCCTCTCTGAACAGTGAATTTAGTGGTGTCCTTGCCTTGAAGCTCAGACACTCAGGTATTCCAGTAATCCACAGAACAGTCCCCAGTCCCTGTCATCCAGGGTTTGCTGATAGAAATGAATCACAGAAGGGGTTTTAAGCTAGTTACTTGGGTGAAATGTTGCACAGAAACAGAGACAAGACTAAACCCTGTCTTCTCTCCTGAGTTACAGGATAGCTATCAGCAAAAGCCCAGATCCTTTTTATTTGGTAGGAATAAATAATGTCTTGGAAGACTGTGACTTTCCTAAGGAGAAGTATAATTAATTCAGAAAAATTGAACTAAACAAAGCCAACATAATCAGCCTCACACCATTGTAAAGGAAAATCTGAGTCAAATGTTTGACTAAGTGAAGAGATATGTATGAAAAAGGTGATATAGGAAAACTTTTTAAAAGATGGTGTTCTTTTTTTTTATTAAATACAGTTAGAAAAAACACAGAAGAGTAAAACTGACTAAATCTCAGTAATTTGTATTTTATGCATAAATTAAAATAGCCTATATGTTGACAATGAGTTAAATTGCATATACAAATTATAAGTTCTATTCATAAGTAGAACTGATAGCATCTTCAGCTTTTAATTCCGCCCAAATAAATCAATATTTTATATTTTGTTTGAGTGTAAGGCTACATAGAGCAAAATATTTTTCAAGTTTTCTATTGAATTAAAACTTTAAGAATTTTATATTATTTTTAATATTGTGAATCCATTCAAAAGTATCTATTGTTATTTTAATATTCTTTTCACTTCACACATTATCAAAATAACTATATCCTGTGGTTATCCATAGTAACAGAGGTCTGACTCAAGTGGTTATTTTTCACCCATAAAATTTATATTTTCAAGCAATATAGAATATTGAAAAAAAGACACCCATAAAATCCAAAAGGACATTTTGGTCATTAACCTGCTACTACATTTGTTTCTGAAATTATAAGTTCTGTAACAGAACTTTTACCTTATAAACTTTCTGAACTGAACTTGCTTTTATTTTTTAAACATTTTAAATGCTTTCTTCATTTATTCCTTCTTGAAAACTGTTAGAACAAAGATTTTCCTCTTTCAAGCTGATGACACAGTTCTGAAAACTTCACTGGAAATGTCATTGAAATCCAAGCCAGTCCTCAGGGACCCAGAAAAAGGAGCTCCATCAAAAAGCTTGATCAGGCAGCAAATGAGAAAACACAGAAGTTATTTAGATTGGAGTAAAAATTTTTTGAGCTGGAAAAGGGAAAATAGCCTGCTGAAGTCATGTCACATGTAATTTGGTAAGCTATTTATTTTCTTTTAATCCTATTTGAAGTATCAACATTTCCAGTACACTGGCTTGATTGGCAGAGGTGTTGTATGACTTGGGAGATACCCCAGTAAAACTTTTAATTCCTGTCTGAGATACTCCAAGTTCTGAAGGAGTTCCCCTCAGCTGAAAACACCCATTCATTAGGAACATCATCATGTCTGTTATCCCTTACAAACCCAGAAAGTCAAAATTTCAGAGGAACAGACAGCAATATTCTTTAGTGCATATGCCTTGGTCTGACCACATTTTAATCTCAGTAACTGATCTGAAAGAAAACCTAAATAACACTCAACTGAGTAAAAAGAATATTACAATTTTCAAAAGGAATAGATATGAGAAAAGGTACCTCATTAGAGACTGCAGGAACACTTCACATCACATCACTATAAATAGAACTATCTTCTCAAGATAATATGAAGTACTATTTGAAGTCTAATGCTTCTATGAATTGTACAGCCATTCCACATTTTTGACCTTACCATTTTGTATTCTTTCCAGCTTTTTTGAAAATCAAGACTCCCATCTTCTCGGTGTTGTATAACTGTCCAGCCTCCTCCAGCAATTTCCATATTGCAAAAGACCTATGCAGTAATAATAATAAAAAAAAACATACACCACACACACATACAAAAGCAATTAAAATAAACTTGCATTGGAATCCTGTCATCTAAGGGGGAAAAAATATTTGTGAATAATGGATCTAAGTCAGCCTGTTTTCTGATGGATTCATGCCCTGTGCCCTCATTGATATCCTCAATTGCTTGCTTACAACCAGAACTCTCCTTACTTCTGTGTAATCCTCTCTATGGAATCTTCCATTCTTTCAGCATAATATCCCAGAGCATCTGCTAATCACCCCCTTCCACATCCTCAGATCTCCTTTTCACATTCTCTGCATGCTTGCCTTTTAATTTCTCTGCAGAAAATTCACTTTTCTTAGTATGTTTAAAGTGATAGAATTAACTTTTTTCCCTATTTTTGTATCAGACTTGATTTTAAGACCCAGAAAAGTTTCTCAGTGCTACTCAGTCAAGGAAATTGTCCTGATTTTCATTCCTGTGTACTATCTGTGCTGTATTGACACTGGAACTCTAAAGTACATTTGTCTGTTCTCTTGGATAATTATATCCCTCTTTTGAAGTAAGATGTCAATATGTAAGAGGGCTGAAGAGATGTCAACCATCAGCTTAGCTTTCAGCACTTACATTGAGAAGAGTCAACCCATTCTGCACTGGCTGGTCAGTAATTTAGAGCTTTAAGTTGCTTTGCAAGATTGAAGGTTACTATCCATTTCAGTTAAACAAAAATTTGTCCCTCAGTTAACTTAAGAGCCACATTCCACCCTCAGGCAAATCAGTTTCAAACCTTTCTTACTCATAAGCATTGTTATAGCAATCCTGTGTAAGTACTTTTGGTTTAGCTTGCTGCAGGCATGAAAAGTGAAGTCCCTGTGTAGGTACAGAAAGGAAGCAGAATATTGAACAATTCAAATGTGAACTTGCTTTAGGGTAACCACAAGAAAACCCACAATTTGCTAGACAAACATTTTGGCCCTATTCCTCCATCAGGGACGACTGTGAGTCAAAACATTTATCTACAGGATTTAATTTCTTTAGTCTGATTTATAGTGAGAATTTCTAATTGATGGATTTACTTTCCTTGTAAGTCATTTCCAGCTCCCATGAATCCACTGTCAATTTTTCAAACATTAAATGCTCATCTCTATTAGGACTCCCCATTTTAAAGATGAACACCAAAAAATGATGAGGTTTTACTGAAATATAATAAAGCACTCGTAAAAAGACTTAGACCTCTGCTTCACTGCATAGTGAAAAAAAGATTTACAGCAGCACATTATTCACTACCCATCACTGTGTGGTCTGGCACTTTCCACAGTACTAGACACAAACACCTGCCATATGAACAGGAGTGCCAAGCTGATTATAGATGTTCATTGTGCATAGCTCTAGCCAACAAATGTCCTGAACTGGATTCTATCCCAGATGAGGTCAAACCACTCAGCCATTCAAGACCTTTTAAAATGTTTTCATATTTAACCCTTTAACAGAAGAGAAAAGGATGAAGAAAAGTCACTTTCCATTGTATGCATCTTCAGATTCTGAGTTTACTGTCAATAAAATAACCTGATTTTGATTAAAAGAGCATCCAAAGCACTGCACTCTTGCTCTTCCTAAAATGCATGGGTAAAAATACTCAAGCTACTTAAAGGTGTATATATGAGATTATTTGTACGTATTTTAGCTTAGCCAACTAACAAGGTTAAAATTTTAAGCCAAACTTTTTCTCTTCCCTTCTCAAAAATTTGGAATGTTCTGGGACCCTTTTAAACAGAAATGAATCACTACAGCTAATGAACTGTTGAAGATAGGAACATGAAAGAAAGATATAAAAATGAGGTATATAAACTGTAAACATTTCTTCAAATATATGAGGGTAAAACCTGCAAAATACTAGAACTGGAACTTGTATATATGACAAAGGTATACTTTCTACCGGATACCTGTATTCTAATAAGTGACTCTTGGGAAATATAACGTTGAAAGAAGGTATAGTTTTGTGACCTGAAGTATAAAATTACTGTGAATGAGAGAGTTGGCAGTGGCTGCGAATATCTATTACAGAAATGTAACAATACATTAGGCCTCTTAAGATGTGTCAGAGTTGTGCATTGCAGTGCAGTAATCCAGATAACTAATCTGGCTTTAAAAAAGGGGGTATGTGTCCAAAGACCATCAACCAGGATATTATCTTGGTTGCCAGAGCACTCTAACTATGTCAGCATGGTGCTACCTCTGGGCTAATTAGACCTTGCGGAGTACTACACTGATGTGATTTTGAAGCTCTCTCAGCTGGAGTTAGTTCAGCTATCTCTGCGCAGCACTACCTTGCAGACTGTTAATATGACCTTAATGTCTGAAAAAACATCTGTTAAGGCAATCACACTTCTCACGTGCCTGGATGAGCTCTTGCTGTGTTATCACTAGAGCAAGACAGAAACAAGTGGTAGCAGAAATGCCCTCAGCACACTCTGTCTCACCCTCCTCCCCCCACTCCTCCCTCAGGTTTTCTTGATAAAACAGGAAGCCTCCAGGAAAAATAATTCAATTATGTCTGCTGGGTCGTTCTTCCTCTATCTTCACACTGTCTGCACACAGTGGAAACATGGGATGACTTCTAGCTTCATTGTCCTTGTATTACCAGTGAAGTGGGTTTAAGGTAAATATACCAGAAGCATCAGTGCCATAGTGCTTTCAGATAACCATAGTTTTTAATTGAAACCCAATTTCTGGGGTTGGTTTATGAACTTTAATAAGGTTAAGTAATAACAATTTCTACATGCAATTTGTTCTTTGACATTACATCTCACTTTTGAGTTGAAGAGCTTCTACAGAACTTCTTTTATTGTTCTAGTGCTGTTCAGTAATGCAGAAAGGGGTCTACGTATTTTACATCATGTCAATTTTTTTTCCATCCACATTCACCATATCTTTGCCCTAAGCACTCTTCCACCCCAAATCTACTCAGGGTTTAACAAACTAATTCCTTAGGCAACTCTAGCATCTTAACATCTACAGGTTTCAAAAGGCTTCTAATAAAACCAAATTCAGGTTAGAAATAAGTTTTACATATCTTAATATAATCATTACATGACTATGGTCAATAACATCACTAACATTTGTAATTGGCTTTTTCTATTTGCAGTGAGAATTTTACTGCAGTAAGAATAAATTTTCCAGACATATGTGGTTCCCTCTCTCCTATTTGGCCCAATTTCTGGGCACAATTCAATTTTCCTCTTCTGGATAATCAGCTTTTAGCCTTGTTGGAGGCTGCTCCCATTAGTTCCCAGCTAGAGGGATGGACATGACTAAATGAGTCTTAGGTTGTTGTGTCATGCTCCTCGCTTCATCTGACTCAGGTTCCTTAGCACCAAAAGCCTTCCAAACAATCAGGCTTCTTTACAGAGTAATGTTGTGTTTTCATCAAAAAGACCTCCAAAATATCTTTTTTTTTAAATTATAAATGCTTCATTATTTCAAAAAGTGCTAATATTGTGTTGTCTTCTTTACAGCAAAAAAATACTTCTCCCTGCTCCCTAAAAGAGATGCAGGATTTTTGTAAATCTTAATTTTCAACTACTCATTATACTATTTCTTTCCTTATTTTACCAGATAATCCCTCATCGGCTTCCTCTTTATAGCACTTTTCTAAACGTTATCTCAGATTTATTTGCAGCCTGTCTGATTCAACTGAGCTTGCCAAGTGGCAGGAAGTAAATCGAATATTGAATGTATGTTGGAACTTAAGAAAGGATTCTCTGTCAGTGAGAAAGAACAATGTTTGGAATAATACAGTTTATAATTTCCTTCACTCTATTGTATTTCTTTCAAGACTGAATTAATCCCAAGTTATTTGTTCCACTACAACACTTTGCAGAATGAGAACTTCAATAAAGGTTCCAAATGCTCCTTTAAGGCCAGAGCAGCATCATATTAATAAAAAAGAAAATATACCAAATATTTACTTTACCTTTTTAGGATCCGACACATTGTTAATATAAATAGTGTAGACCCCACTTTTGTTAAAACCAGATTGGTATACATCTGCACAGTCTCTGAAAGGCTTTTCTTCCTCCTGTTTTGCATTCTTTAGTAAAACTGCAAAACAAAAACCCGCAATAAGTTACAATGGCAATCAAGCATTTGTGTACCAAGGAAGTTCCCTTCTGCACATTGCATTGCTTTTAAACATACACAGTACCAACTGTATTACGGGACTTATGCAGTTAGTGCATTTGATAAGTTCTATTAAAGAACTAGCATGAAAATTTTAGACAGATAGCAGAGTAGGCACCAGCAGAAGCAAGTCATGATGCAAATAGCTAAATACAGCATCCTGGCTGCAGAGAGGTGAACAGAGTAAATTCCTTCTGAGTGCAAAGGTCTGTGCAGCTGCTGGTGTAGCCCTTGATTCAAGCTGTGTCTCAGATTGACAAAGAATGCCACAGAGGTGGCACATGGAGGTGGCTAAGCTTGTTCACTGTTGTGACCTGAGACAGACCCTTACCTAAGACAGCAACACAGAACCTCAGAAGGAAGGAACTCGTGCTCTCTCTCCATGTATATTGACCAGTGTAGGGCTTGAGGCAAAGGAACTATTGACTTAAGTTTACTTTTTTGGCAGAGAATTAATTTGTGATTTTCATCTCCATACACATGAAAGTTGATAGATACAATTATCAGGGAAAAAAGAGAAAATCAGTGCTACTGAAGTCAGTTGTTTAGAGTCAGGATACATTGAATTATTTTTGGCTAATTAAACTAATTAATGTTAGAAAATCAGTGAAGATCTTGATCTGCAAGCAGACCACGTGTATGAATTTGGTCTGAGAAATAAGGAGGACAAGACATTTGAGGATTCCAGTCTTGAACAATCAATTCTCCCTAGAAGGAGTAACATCTGAGAGTGTTCATTCACTTCACAAACAAAAGTAACATGACCCCACATGATAGAGAAGGATATGACTTCATTCCAACAACACGTACTTTAAGCACATCAGTATTCCCAAGAAAATCTATCAGTCTACTCAGATTCTTATAGTTAAACATGTCCTTCAGAGCTGTTGCAGGGCCTGAGCCAGCACTTCATTAACCCCTACAATAAGGAAACAATACTTTAGACCTCCAGACGCACTCATCGTCTGGTGACAGGCAAAACTTTTTCATTTTTGGCTTGAAAATGTATTATAGGTACAAAATGGACTATTGCCTTATTCACTCTCAATGAAGTGGCCTGTGCTGTAAAGCTGGAGCTTAACGTCAATGGTGTGTAAATAAACAATGGCCTTGCACAGCATGTGGGACTATCCAGGATATAAAACACTGTGCAATATTGCCAAGACTTTGCAGCTTGACCGATTATCTCCCCTTGAACACTTCGAAGCAGTGTTACAGGATGGCAAATTCCTGCCAGATAAATTTGCATTAATACCATTTCACAGATGGGGAAATTGAGGAAGCGAAAGGTTAAATATTTTACCTCAGTGATTTTGAGAAAAGGTGAAAATAGAAAAATAGTCAGAAATCTAATCCTAAAATGTAAGACTATCCTGCTCTTTAGGCAGACATTACACATGCATCATATTCTTTTCCCCCTTTTTTGTGTTTTATTTTTACATTTGGTTTTAACAAACAAAACCACCTTATTTCTCCCTTTCTATGTATTCGCTACATATTTATTATTTTTATCCAAAATCATCAATAAAAATAAAGCCTTGTTCATATACATGCCTATGAAATCCAACTGAAAAACTAATGGCTTTGAACTTAGCCCTATTTGGAAGAGGTAGTGCTGGCACCCTCACATGAGATGACAGTGAATGAGATGCTCAGCAGGATACACAACATTAGTGCACTCTCAAAGATGCCATTTTTTAGATAAGACATAAAACTAAGGCTTCATGATTTGTGTTATTTAATGATTTTGTGTTACTTTCCTGTAAGCAGATGTTGTTAGCACCAGTGGCCAAAGTAGAACTTGAATAATTACTTGGGGCTAGAGCCAAAACCTAGAGGAGCTAAAGCAAAGCTTCTTATTGATTTCAGGGAGCTTTAGATTAGATCCATTCTTCCTGGCCTGAATTTCTCTAATGCTGTTGTTTCAACTGCAGACATGTCTCTTGTCTAAAAATGTATTTAGTTGTTCTGAAGCAGTGTTCTTTTTTTTGTGTCATAAAGTACTTATATTTAATATCTATATGTAGAGAGATTATCTTTCCTCTGTTTAACCATTATACACATATTGAAAAGCACTTGAAAATTACTTAACAGTCAATCGCAGAAATTTGAATTTAGTTCCTTTTTAACTGTCAGTCAGACAAAAAAAATCATGAGTATATCCTAAAGTTAATATTACTTAACTTTAAAATAAGGTAAGATTTTCATTTCAGAGCAATTAGAATTAGATTTGAGAATAATTTTCTAAGGAGATGGACCTCTAGAAAGTATACTTAGAAATATTTTTTCCCTCATTCCTAAGAATGAGGGAAAAAACCCAATAAAACTCCTGTTCATGTAAGAGATGAAGGACAGATAGCTGCTATAGATATGTCTGGTTGCTACCATCCTTTCTCTCAGTATCTGACAGAAGAAATACCAGAGACCACAGACATCAGATGTGTTAATTTCTTATAGATTAAGCAACCTAACAGCCTTCAATTGCAGCAGTGAGTTTTATTCAGTGAACCACTGTACCTAATAGAAGATGGCTTTCCTCCTAAGGAAAGGCCTCTCTTGCCTATCTCAGGAGCTGGTGTACCCACTGAAGGAAAGCTCATCTCCTTGTGAAGGAGGTGAACAATTACAGATTGCAGTACAGTATATTAAGCATGACTAGCACACAGTTCAGTTTTTCTGAACATATCAGATGGGATTTTTCAAGAACAATCCCAAATTATCACAAAATTAATACTCAGGAATATTATAGTAACATTCTTTTAGGGTAAAATATGTTTGGGTTTTTTTCTATGGTTTGCTGTTGTTTTTCTAACTTAATATTCCATAGTTTCCAAACCACTTCTACCCACTATAGTTTCAGACTGTTTTTTCTGTAATGTTACATAGACTTTGAATCCTTTAAACATCAAGTGACTTTCCTGAGTGATGCATTGGCTCACATGGTAGATGTGAATATAATGCTTATGCCAAATTTTTCTGTACCTGAAATAAAACATGTCTATGTCAAGCAAAATAATATTATCATTTTTTGAAGCTAAATACTCAGCCAAAATTTGAAGCCCTGGAGGGTTTTTTTGATTGCCTTTTCTGGATGAATAAACTGGTGATGAAGTCATGCTTCTTTAAAGAAATGATGCTTATGTGGAAAACCCTCTTATCCTCAACAGGAGAATTAAAAAGATAAAATAGTTCTTTCGTTGCATTACCAAAAGTCTTTTTGGTTAATTATTAGCCCAGTAACATTCTCCTTGGGCTATGATACCTGTTTTTCCCTCCTTGAGGAATTATTTCTTCCAATTACAAGTCTTTCAGGTGCTTCTTTTCCTTAGTACCCTGGATGATGATTTGAGTCCAGGCAATACAGCATAGCTGCCCAGAGCTCTATGAGATGGCTGTTCCCATGTAGAGGCAATAGCCCTGGCAGTGCAACTGTTTTGCAGCCCTGTGGAGGAACAGGAACCTAAAATAATGAGGTTTCTGTTAATGCAGAGGCTGTGAACAGACAGGGTTGAGCAGCTTTTCTGCTGATTCTACTAACAGGGTATCAACAAGGGTTGGCCTCTGAAGCAGAAAGGGATACTTGAGCTTGCAAGTAATAGATCTCAGTCATGTAGGGACCTTTTTCCCAAAGCACTAGCCAGCGAAATCCCTTAACTGATCGTTAGCTCTGTGTGCTTCTGTGTAGGGTTGATACCATTTTTCTTCTGTCAGTCATGAAAATAAGTCAATAGCAAAATGGTTTACTATTTCCTAATAGCTATCACTAATGAAGGATGCCTGATTTTCTGCCTGGGTTTGAAGAAGTACAAACTGACTACTAAGAAAAAATAGCTTCTGACAGATTTAGTAATCTGAAGTTCTCCTCTAGGAAGATCCTCACCCTTCTTATGACTGCAGTGTGCTCATCAGCGGCTACAGGCTGTTCAGAAGGGACAGGAGAGGAAGAAAGGGTGGAGGTGTTGCCCTCCGTGTAAAGTGGATAGGGTATGAAGAGTTGTCCCTACAGAATAGCCATGAGCAGGTTGAAAGTTTATGTGTGGGAATTAGGGATCAGGACAGCAAAGGGAGCCTTGTGGCTGGAGCTTACTACAGGCCACCTGATCAAGTGAAGCCTATTGATGAAGCCGCCTTACTCCAGTTCAAGGAGACATTGTGTTCACAAGTTCTCATCCTTCTGGGGTACTTTAACTACCCTGACATCTTTTGGAAAAGTAGCATAGTGAGTTGTAGACAATCCAAGAGACTCCTGGGTGCCTAGATGACAACTTCTTAAGATAAGAATTAACAGCTCTACCCTAGGGGATGTGTTGTTGGACTTGGTGGTCACAAATGCAAGTGAACTCATGAGGGATACCAAAGTTGAAGGCAGCCTAGGCTGCAGTGATCATGTACTAGGGCAGTTCACTGCCCTAAAGGGTATGAGACAGATGAGAAGAATAGTTAGGATTCTACATTTTAGGAAAGCAAACTTCCAGCTCTTCAAGGAGTTAGTAAATAGGACCCAAAGGGATACAGCCTTCAGGGGCAAGGGAGCAGAACAGAGCCGGTAGATCTTTAAAGAAGCTTGCCATAGGGTGCAAGACATCTAATCCCCCAGGTGCAGGAAACTGGACAAGGAAGGAAGGAGACCAGCATGGCTGAGTTGAGACCTGCTGATCAAACTAAAAGGCAAGATTGACCTACACAGTCAGTGGAAGAGGGGACAGGTTTCCTGGGAAGAGTTATGTGTCTATGAAAGGGACATTGCCTAGCTGTGTAGGGATGAGGCCAGGAAGGCCAAGGAGCACCTAGAACTGAGCTTGACAAGAGATGTAAAGAAAAAAAAGGGCTTCTACAGGTACGTAAACTGGAAAAGGAAGGTTAAAGACAGCATACCCCCCCTGATGAGCGACAGTGGGAACTGGTAACAACAGAGGAAGAGAAGGCTGAGATTCTCAACAACTTCTTTGCCTCAGTCTTCACTGGAAAATCCTCTCCTCATGGTTCTCATGTTGATGGCCCGCAAGATGGACACCAGCAAGACAAAGTCCCCTCACTGTAAATGAAGACAAGGTTTGTGACCACATGAGGAACCTGAAAATATAAAAATCCATGGGACATGATGAGATGCATCCCAGAGTCCTGAGGGAATTGGTGTATGTAGTTGCCAAGACAGTCTCCATGATATTTGAAAAGTCATGGTGGTCAGGTGAAGTCCTGGGTGACTGGAAGAAAGGAAATATGCTCATTTTTTAAAAAGGTAGAAAGGAGGACCCTGAAAACTACCGACCTGTCAGCCTCACCTCTATGCCTGCAAAGATGGAGCAGATCCTCCTAGAAGACATGCTAAGGCACAGCAGAGGGAGGTGATTTGAGACAGCCAGCATGGTTTCACTAGGGGCTGCCTGCAGTGGCTTTCTACAAAGGAGTGATTACATCAGTCGACAAAGGAAAAGCAGTGGAGGTCATCTATCTGGACTTCTGCAAGGCCTTTGACACAGTCTCCACAATAACCTGCTCACCAAGTTAGAGATAAGGATTTGGTGGGTGGACTATTCAGTGGATAAGGAACTGGCTGGGTGGTCACATCCAGGTGGTAGTCAATGGCTTGAAGGTAGTCAAGGTCAATGGCTTGAAAAAGTGTTGTCCCACAGGGTTCTGAACTGCGACCTGTACTGTTTAATATTTTTACCAATGATAAAGACAGTGGGATCTAGTGCACCATCAGAAAGTTTGCCGATGACACCAAACTGAAGAGTGCTTCTGACAAGCCAGAAGAATGGGATGTCATCCAGAAGGACCTGAGCAAACTGCAGAGGTGGGCCCAGGTGGACCTTATGAGGTTTGAAAAGATGAGGTCTTGCACTTAGGCTGGAAAAATCTGCACTGTCAGTACAGGCTTGGGGATGAAGTTTTAGAAATAAGCCCTGCAGAAAATTACTTGGAGGTGGTGGTGGATGAAAAGTTGGACATGAACCAGTAGTGTGCATTTGCAGCCCAGAAGACCAATTGCATCTTGGGTTGCACCTAAAGAAGCATGGCCAGCAGATCAAGAGAAGTGATTGTGCCACTTTGCTCTGCTCTTCTAAGACCTCACTTTGAATATTGCATCCAGCTCTGGAGCCCTCAATACAGGAAGGACATGGATCTGATAAAGCGGGTCCAGTGGGAACACTTCTAGACATCCAGGCTGAGGGAGCTGTGGTTCAACTTGGAGAAAAGACAGCTCTGGGGAGATCTAATGGAGACTTCCAGTATTGGAAGGGACCCTACAGGAAGTCTGGAGAGGGACTGTTTGCAAGGGTTTGTGGTGATAGGATGAGGGGCAATGGTTTTAAATTAGAGAAAAGTTGATTTAGATTGGATATTAGGAAAAAGTTCTTTACCATGAGGGTGGTGGAAAAATAGGACAGTCTGCCCAGGCAGGTAGTTGAGGCCTCATCCCTGGAGATATTCAAGGGAAGGCTTGCTGAGGTTCTGAGCAACCTGATCAAGTTGAGGGTGTGTTTGCTTACTGCAGGGGGTTTGGACTAGATAGATGACCCTTCCAACCCAAATTATTCTATGATTCTATGATTCTATAAATCTAAGAATAGGAAATTTAAAACATACTATATTTATCTTTTTTTTCATATCTGAATTAATATTATCTAACCTCTTCTCTACTTGAAAAAATATTTTCAATAATATTAATTATAAAAATAATATTATAATATGCTTGATTAAAATAATATGCTTGATTTTTAAATTGAGATTTCAGATTGTTTTTGAGAAAATGAACAGGTTATGTCATTGAGTTTCCAGTCTCAGTCAGACATTTTGTGCAGTTCATCTGTAAGTAGTAAAGAATATTAAACTGCAGTTCATTATGTTGATGGACTCAATAAAACCATATTCTTGTTTACTAAATTATTTAGGATCTGAACTGCCATACTTGTGAAATCATTTGAGAAAAAGTTAATCACTAGCATCTTATGTCCTTTAGTGATATTGCCAGCGAATGTAAGGCAGCTGTTGGTTTTTATTGCATGATAGTGACTTGAACAGATACTCTGAGATTTCTGTAGTGTCTTAATGAATTATTATTTTCATTTTTAAATGTTTTATTTACAATCTAATTTTCCTATAGGACTACACATACCAAAATAGTATTGAAAAAATTTTTCATGCTTTTGAAGGCAGGATGAACAAGTCTCTCTCCATATCTTATTGGCAAGCATAATTGACTTAAATTTTAGCTACTCTATCAAAAGCAGCTAAGTTGAAAATTTCTGTCCCGTATGAGCAGCTTCTAAAAAATCAAAAGGGGGAAGATTGGAAAATTATTTACCTTCAGCTGTAGCATTGCAAGACAGGGTTATTCAAGGACTACCAAATGGCAGTTTCTTTCCAGATCCAGACTGCAAATAAATTTTTCCTTGATCTTGTCATGGTTCCAGACACATAGTGGGAAATCCTAAATTTCTGTAAGACTACGTCTTTGACCTCTTTCCCAGCCATTTGGGTGCAGCTGGTGTGCACCACCACAGTTCCAGTAATGATGGCAAATAACACTAAGCTAGCAAAGAATCAAATCAGGAACAGTTTGCTAATATTATCAAAAGGATGTCAATCTAATATCCCCAGTGAGGAGGCCTGAAACACAGCCAATGCATGTATGTATGTTCCCAGACTTAGCAGCAGGAACTGCAAACAGATCTGACAGAGAAAGGGTGAAGATTATTATTGTTTTGAGGAGCAAAAATATGCAAAGAGTTACATCCACTCAGTTTTTCTTGACTTGCAGCCAGAGGTATAGCCTGTTGTTTCAGTGGCCTAGTATTGCATATACCAACCAAACTCCACTTGAGAGCATTAAACTGCAACCTGATAGCTGGTTGTGATGTGCAACTATTCCCTTCAACAAGACAGCCCTGTAACGACACAGTCGAAATGCAATTGTTACACAAATCACAGGGAAAGTCACAAACCTGGAGGTTACCTTCAAGTCAGATATGGTCTCCAGATAACCAGTGTTGCCTACAAACTAAAACGGCGACCATGTAGCAGTGTCCCTGTCAAAAAGGACTCAAAAAGTACATTTTCTGGATTCTGATCTTTTCAGGTACATTATACGAACAATGTGTTCTTCCTCTCCAGAAAGTATTTCTGGGTTATTAAATCTACCAACATTACCCAATATAGCCAATGTCGAAAAGAATTAGAAAATTGCAACCCATGAAGAGATATGACATTAAAAAATATTGCAATTACTTATTATTGATAAAATATCAGGAACTTATTATGCTTCTAGTGAGTTAGGCAAGAGTTTTACATGTGAATTTGTCTTCACTTTGTACCCCATTCTAAACGATTGTAGTGACAAACTGCCACTGACTGACTCAAAACTTTCTCCAACAGCAATTTTATTTCCTACTGTATTAAAACTGTGTTATATTTTCATCTCCACAAAGTCTGAATATCATTGGGAAAAAAAAAAAAAGGTGGGAGGATGTTGATATGAAAGTTGCTTCTAGATGTTCAGCATTCTTCTGAGATAAGTCCTTGACATTACATGCTTTTTAAATAATGTTTATTAGAGAGGTGAGAGAAACTTTAGGACCGGAACGAAGAAAGTTTAGGACTGAAACTTTTTCCTTCCATAAATTTTCTTTCCAGAAAAATAGATATTCCTAAGAATGCTTTTCAGACTAATATCTCTTTGTGAGGTTGCTCTGAATCAGACAGTAACAGCTCGCCAAAGGCAAATTTGAAAAAAAACCTTAATTTTGATATACCGCAATAAAATATTTCTGTTATGGGAACTCTTGCTCTATAATCAAGTTTATAGGTTATAAATTTGCAGATTCTAGCTTATAAAAACTTTATTGTAAAGGTTCACATTAGTCCCAAATAGATTTATGAGAGTGGCTATACCAGGTCACATTGCCACTTCAGCCTCTCCAGTGTTCCTTTTGCAGCACCTGAGGCCCCAGAAGTCATGGGGCTTCTTCACGAGACTTGATCTTTTAACCCCCACTGCTCCTTTTTTTCTGGCCTTCACTTGCACCCCCATAATTACTTATTTTCTTGTTATTTTGTTTTTCCTTTCGTCCTTTTCCTCCCCAGGAAAACACTATGGTTTTCCAAGAGTTGGGCTAACACCTGGTTCAAAACAGCATCTTCAGTTGGAACAGATGTCCAAAGCAGATGACTGGAGAACAGCAGAAAAGCAGGCAAGAATGTCCATGAATTTATAGCATAGGTGCTGCTTCTGCCAGATATAATATCTGTATATTTAATAGGCTTTGAAAGTTTTTTTTCCATTAACTTATCCAGTTACTTTTTTGAAGCCACATGAATTTTAATTATTCACAGTGTCCCATACCAAGGAACTCCATACACGTACCATGTGAAGGACAAGCTCCCATTGCTATCTTTTAACCAGGGTATTTCAGCTGGTTACCCTTTATTCCTATCCAAAAGTGTAAGTAATTCTGCATCCATGCTCTACAAGCCACCTGTGAGCCTACAACAGCATTCACCTGCTATTATTCTATTATCATTTAACCTGCTGATATGCTTAATGAATGCTATTTCACATCTTTGGTGATCTGTCTTTGTAGCTTATTCCATTTTTTTAATTATTTTTTTTAAAAAAACACATGGGATGCAATATTTTATACAGTATTTTAGCACACATTGGTACATTTTTTTCTGATTTCCTATCTGCTTCTTTGTAATAATTAATGAATTACTATTTTTATTTTGACCTCTAGTAGGCACACAGCACCTTCTGCACCTTTCATCCTTTCATTCAAGGTTTCCATGGGAACTGAACATAAACTGGTATTGTAGAAGGTGGGAGAAAAGAGAATTCCAGAATTCCTTCCTCAGGCATACTCATCTGCTGAATGACTCGAATGGAAAGTGCTGGCCTTCATTAAAGAGTTCAGCATTTATGGCAGTATAATTAAATATATCTATGTACATACACATTTTTAATGTCTAAAGGAGCACTTAGTCATAACCCTACGCAATGGTAGGTTGTCATCTAAGGGAGAAGTGCTGCTGCTGCCAGCTCTATTGGTTGTAGGCTGTCTCCATAGACAAAGAATGAATCAACTAATAACAGATCTGTCAGAATGTGTTTTGGTTTGGAAGGAGGACACACACAGGCAGGCTTTGGCTTTCTGTTTATTTGTTTGGTTGCATTTTTGTTGGTTTTGTTGGTTTGTTTCTGTGTTAGACACTTTTATTTTTCCACTGATCCAAATGATCTGATCATCACGGGACTGGATGCAGAAGTGGAAGGATTTTGTTTCCAAGCAACAATGACAAAAGCAAAATAACCTCTTTGCCATCAGCCCCGCCCTTCATGGCTGCATGTGGGCCACTTACTGCATGTGGGAGGCCTGAATGGATACGGAAAGCTCGTTTAAGTAGAACCCATGATAACTACCAGGACATGAAGAAATGCATTTAGTAGGCTTATGACAATAATATTAGCCTAGGAATGAGTTCAGCCTCAGATTCACTAGGAATACTAAGGTTCATTACTTACAAGAGTTTCAGATCCATACTTTTAAAGTGTGAAGGAAAGAGAAAAGTAGTAGCCAATTAGTTGCCTCACATTAACCTTTACAGAAATGTTTAGCAGCTAACAGATTATTACTCTTCTCTCCCATGCACCCCCTGAGAGTCTGGAGTAAGAAAGGGCTAACTATTGCACAGCAAGAGCACCTAGCTATCCAACTACTTATTAAATAAATCATTTAAAGCAGAATGTCCCTCCTGTAGTGCTGTAGGAACGGACTTGGTCTTCAAAAATGATATTAATGCAATGAGCTTTCACCCTTTCTAGGGTATAATTATTCTCTACCTAATAAATTATCAACACTTATCGAGTTTGTTTCCCAATAAATCCAGCTTTAGTGACAGCTAACAACAATACTTCGATTCACTGTGCATTTGAAAGGCAGCACTTAGGAATATCATAAAGTGATCCTCATTAGTGAGCTGAAATAGAATGCCTCATGGCCCATTTATGAGGAGATAAGACACTTTAATTATCCATCTACAATTTAGTTCCTTAATGGTCTCTGTTCAAGACCATAATTTTGTGGGTAACCAGCTATTCACTGAGAGTTAAGGACTAGAGAAGTTTTTCATTAACTGCTACATGACATTAAGCCACTGGCTTTGTTTAATATTTCTAGTGTCCATATTTCTTGAACTGATTTGTATTTTTTCACACAGGCACCCCAATGTGCATTTAGTGTTTCCAGCTGAAGAATGGTGTGCATACAAAGAAATTTTTCACTAACAAGACATTTGGATGACTCTGGCTGTGTCATTAGTTGATTTATATATGTTGATATCCCCTGCAATACCTTGTATGTGAGTGAATAATAGCAAAGAGAGATTTGGCACTGACATATACTGTATGAGTGAGGGTGGGTAATTGATTTTAATATTAACAATCAAGAATTTAAATTTAAAAATATGTACTTTAACTTTTCAGATTTCAGTGCCAATAAATATTGACCTCCTGCAGTTATCATTGACAAGTCAATACAGATAAAGGGAGAACTCCAATTCTGTTTTGAAGAATTTAAGTATTTTCCCAATGACCTAAATTTAAAATTTTGCACATTCAAACTGACTATTTCAGAACAGAATCTCTATTAAACATAAATCCAGGCTTGATCCTCACTAATACACTTTGTTGCATTTTATTATACAGCATAATTTGGACATTAAGGTATCCTTGTCTGAGCAAGGTACGAAAATACTTTTATTTTTAAATCATGACAATTTGGAACCAGCAGTTTCGGGGTTTTTATTATTTTTAGAAAACAAGAATATAAAATTAATCTGTCCCAATGTAGAAACTGATCATATAAATAAGAGCACTAATTTCATCACCCTTTAAACAGATATATGGAGAAAAAAGGTACTTGCAGATGTAATTCACCCCATTCTTGACAGCAGTGCCTTTGTTGACTCCAAAGGAATGCCAGACCATGTTATCTACATCTACATTGTAAATGTTAGGTGAACCACCTGAGGCTGATCCTTGAAACCTCTCACTTTAGCTTTCTGAGCACCCCTGAGAAATGCATACCAATACAGAAAGTCTCCAAGAGAAACAGGAAGTCTGTAGCACCTGAACAGGATGAACAAGAAACACAAAATAAAAGTGGTGCTGGTGTGCATGTTTAACTGAACACCTACACAACCACACAAAGACAACCCAGCCTTTGGCTGCAGCACTGTAGTGCTTTCCATCTCAGTGCACCATGTGCTCAATTGGATCCAGCTACAGAAATGGTAAGGGGACCCCTCTTTCATGAGACGAAGTGCAAAACAAAGATTCATTTTTTTCCCAGCTTTCAAAATATAAATACAATCTTTATAATAGTGAGCTTGAGAACTGGGGATGGGCATTTTTTGACAATGATCATATGGTCTCATTTTAAACTAAATGTATTCCTGTTGTTGCTTTAGGAGGTCTTTAAAAAATTCATCTACTTGCTCATAAAATCTCTAAAGCAGGGGGAAGCACAGAGAAACTGGGACAACGGATGTTTCCTGTATTCTTGAATACAAATACTGTCACCCTTAGCTGAAGCTATTTGCTTTGACACCTTTGGTGATCAAAGTAGGACTTCAACAGAACAAGGTAAGTGGGGAAGACTAGAGGACTTCAGTGCATTAAATGAGGTTTTGTTTAAACTTCTGGTGTGGTGACTCCAACTTTGTCAAGTCTGTGGTTTTTAATTCATCCCTAATAAAATATTATGAAAAATAACCTTGGAAAAAAACCTGAAGCTCCTAGATGAAAAACATTGTGTTTTGCATTGCATTGTTATACATATGCAGTATAACACATTGGTAATAAAAATGCAATTTCAGGTATGAGAAAAAAATGCCTGTCACTTTAATCACATGTTCTTTTCTTTTCTTATAACCAAGTTTCAAGCACACTCCCGATCCACCTCAGGCCTACAGATTGAAGCTAAAGTTGCTAAAAGAAACTTCTGTGCTTTTAGCATAACCCTTATTTTGTTTGTGTATATGCTTCAGAAGAAAACTGATGAAGTGACTGACACGCCATAATTGGGAATTTTGACTCACGATTTAGTTCCCATCATGCTGAAAAAAACCTTAACAGTGACAAGGATGACGCACAAAGAGGCGATGAGTGATTAAGGCATTCAAGATATTGTTAAGGAAATAGTACCAAACAAAACATCCTGTCACCTCAAAATATGTATGAATATTATTCTTTCTGTGCATGGAAAAAATTAAAAAGACCAAGAACTGTATCATGCAAACTTACTCTCCTACACTGCTGTCTACAATCTTACATTTAAATATCCTCGATATTTTGTTCCATTATGTGTCTGTTTCAATATAATATAGAAAATATGCCTTGCTGAACACAGTCCAAACATTAAAATTTAAAATTACCTTTCAGAACACCTAAATCTGTTATTCTGTCCTGGGATTCCTATGCTCCTACTGGGATTTTTTTTTTTTTATTTTTTTTTTTTAACTAAATAAGGGCTTGTATTATATATGGTGTCTTTGAAGTCTTTCTAATGAAGTATGCCTGCATCACTGCTGGGCTAATTCTGATTATGTCAATGGAGTTTCCCCTGTGTCTGTAACCTTCGGTTCATTTCTTTGAAGTTCTCATTCTGTTTCAGAAGAAAACTTCAGCACAGATTTTAACTTTCTAACAGTTATGGTCTAAGAAATGAAATAAACTACATAGTGTTCAATGTTTTGAATAAATTAATTACTATGTCTTTAAAAGCATCAATTCCATTTAAATAAATTTTTGCACATATTTACTTTTCCTGCATAATTTTCTAAACATTACAACAACCCATAACCCAGGAGATCTATACCTTTTCAGCAATGCCAGACCCATTAACCATGTTATTTACTGCAAGAACTCAATAAGCACTTGTGGGGAGGTAAATTCCTAGCGTATATGTGTATTATTTTGAGAACTAAGCTTAAGCTTCTTGTTAGCATTCAAGAGGAAGCTAATGCTTCATTTCTCTCCTACTAGGAGGTCACAAAACTGGACATTCATGGAAAAGCTTTCTTTGCTGTTCCAGTAGTCCTCTGAAGTATTCAAGTTTAGACCAAACATTTTAACAAGGCATGTTATTATGTAGTTGACAACATAAAAAAAAAAAAAAGCAAACAAAAAAAAACATAAAAGAAAAATATGTTTCTGGTTAAATACACCTTCCTACTGAATTTTTATGTTCCCTTATCCTGTGACTAGGCAGCTATCCTAAGTTATGCAAAATGATGTTAACACAACAGACACTCTAGATCTATCTTCTCCTACAGATTAATAAAAAAGAACAATGTATTTGGGAATATATGTGAGTTTTGTCTGGGCAAATTTAGTGACATTTGGCTTGAAAGAGAATTTCCCACTGCACCAATACAATTTCTCAGTTACTTAGTTTGAACTTGTGTAAGCATCTTTGCTGATGATATTATCTATTGCTTAACATAATTTATAGTGCATTCCTTACACCTACCAGTAATGTGTGTGCAGCTCTCTACTTAGCACTATATATCCTTTTCATAAGTAATTTTGCTTACGTGGAAGCTCAGAAAGTCAGTCACTAACCTAGTTACTGTGTTGCAGATTTATTGTTTGACAGTGGCATAAAATGGGCCAAAATGTTTTATCCATCCTTGGAAAAATAACGCTCGAATTATTATGAGGAGTAAACAATTTAAAAAAAAAAAAAATCAAAAAGTCTTTTATGATCTTTGCAAAGAATGATGAGGTCTCTATCAAACTCTTCCACAGGTGAAGAACTTCTACAGTCTTGGAGATACAATATCTCTATAGTGATTAGTTAAGCCTTCAACTCAATCTTTTGTCTCTGCCTTTTTTTGGAGAAAAGACAATATTTCAGGCATTTATCCATATTTGAGACTACTTAATATTTAAAAGCTATGTTAATTTTTCACCATAATGAACAGCCAGTTCTATTGGAAATTCTATTTAGAAATTTATTAGCGACTGCTGCCAAGATTGTTGCCCCTGCTTTAAGAGTACAGAGGCAATGGGACAGATCTATCTAGCTGTAGACACGTGAGTCTCTATGGTATCCTCCATATATTTAGCACTCTGTAGGCTTTGTGACCTACCAGAATGTCTATTTTAAGGGTTACATGCAATTGAAATCCTAGAATTGCTCACACTGGGAAGAAGGATGGTGGTATTTTGGAAACCCAACTCACAAACCATTCCAAGCTTTACAGGTGACACCCTTCCCAAAACTTATCTGTACCGAAACTGACACGGAACGTGAGATCTGTATTTTGTATTTAGGTCCATCTATATTCTAACAATTTATCCTTTTTCTGGCTTTTACTTTTTCTCTTATTTTTTTTCTTACTCGTTTACATTTATATCTTTCAGAAATTCTCTTAAAGTTTGTCTAGTCACAGTGGAAGTGCCAAAGCAGATTTCCTAGGGTTGTCATCTGATAGCAGGGGCTATGTTAGATAAGCTTCTCAGAGTGTACAACAAAAGCAGTTTCTGTTCAGCCCTGTATCTGTACACAGTTCAGTTATTTTACTCACAGACTCCTAGCAGACAAACTTTTGAAAGTCTCCAAACATTTAAATTAATCTAAAAATCATAGAATCATAGAATGGGTTGGGTTGGAAGGGACCTCAAGCTCACCCAATTCCAAACCCCCTGCCATAGGCAAGGATACCTCCTGCTAGACCAGGTTGCTCAAAGCCCCATTCAACCTGGCCTTGAACACTTCCAGGGAGGAGGCATCCACAACTTCCCTGGGAAACTTGTGATTGCATCTCATCACCCTCACACTATTCTTCCTAATGTCCAACCTAAATCTCCTCTCTTCAAATTTAAAGCCATTAACCCTTGTTTTATTGCTACACGCTCCTGTAAAAAGTCCTTCCCCAGCTTTCCTGTAGGCCTCCTTCAGGTACTGGAAGGATGCTATAAGGTCTCCGTGGAGTCTTCTCCAGGCTATATAAGATCTACTTCCATTTTTTCATTTATGGTTGCAAGTCCAACAAAGATTCTTAAAGCCACTTTCAAAACACCACAGGGTTTAGACGTTGCAATTCCTCTCAAACGTTGTCATCCTTAGGAAGTTACTCATCTCTGACAACCTGACCTTCTAGACCTGATGCTTTGCTTAGGTTGTTCTTCCTTTCAAATATCAAATATCCTTAGTTTAAAGTTTGAAGTTTTTAAGGGGACCAATGCTTTGCCAGCTCTTCAGCTTTCTCAGAATTCAAAAATCTTTATCAATCACAATGATATCTAGCAACCTTTGCTGAACTTAATCAAGTACTATCTTTTATCAGTGGAAAATATCTCTCAATGTTAGGTACTCCTCCCTACCATTAGTAATTTTGTGTGCTGTCATAACAGCATTCCACATACCTTTTTCCCATATAGTAGTTCTGTATATTACAATTCTCTCTCCTCATATGGAAATCATTCCAGGTCTCTAATTATTTCCATTGTCCTATTATTTTCTGGACCATTTCCATTTCTGCTCTATCCCTTAAGAAATAAGATGACTGAGATTTACCAAAGTATAAGACAGAAGTGCAGTCACTGATTTATGTATCACATTTTGTTACTCTCTCTCTTCAAATAAACACCAGTTCTCACAGCATATTTTATGCTTTTAATATTAGTGTAAACATAAAGACTTGCATAAGACTATCTAGACTTCATATTTTCATGTGAATTTAGAGTAGCTCCAATTGTACTTCCCAGCATGCATACTTTTCCATCTTCAACATGTATTTCCACAGACTGAAGATGGTATTATTTTTTGGTACAACCAAATGCTTTAGTATTGAGCCATCATTAGAGCAAATAATATTATTATTATTTTAACTTAAGCTGTCTAACTCCTTTTTCGGCAGTGAATGTACTTACCAAAACTGTTGGTCAATTAGACCTAAATAGTCAGTTAGTACAAAAATTTCTGCAATTATTTCTCTTTAAACAAAAAAGTTTTCCAAGGAAAATTCTGAACAGGTTAACATACAAAAGGTAAAGGAGTCCAAAACCAAGAGTTTAAGTTAGGCTATTAAAATTATATTTAGGCATTTCACAATGGCTACCATAGTTTTGTTTCTCAGAAGGAAAAAAAAACCCAAAATAAAACAACCTATTGAGGATTCAGATTTTCAGGCACCTGAACCAGGAGCCCAATTTTGAATATTCACTTCTGTAATCCATAACCTAAGTTTTTATACGAAGCAGCTAAGGATAATAAATTTAGGAAAAATGCTGGGGTTTTTTTGTTTCTTGGTTTTATGTTTTAGTCAAATTCAAAATTATTAGAAAATATGTTTCTAACCTTAAAAAGAACTTTCAGTTTATCTCTGTATGAGAATAATATATCTTTCTTTTTTTTATTAATTTTAAATTACTCTTGAGCTCCACTAGAACAGTCTGAATACATCTTTGCTAGGTGGCTTTGCCAAAATACTGTAAAACATAATAAAGGATTTGCATTGCATCACAGTGTTTCTCTACTGGTATGAGAACAGCTTGCTATGAAGGATATTATTTCATTCAAAATGCTCGGGAATTCTATAACAGAAAAAGCAGAAGGAAACATTCAGAATGAATATAAGGTGGGAAAATGTTTTAAAAAAAAGAAGTAGGCTAGCAACATGAACCCAAACATGCAACACTTCCAAGGGAAGGGATGTAATGCTTGTCACTGGAGCAGTTCAGATGTATAGCCACACAAGTTGCATGGGAATATAGAGTAGAGAGCAAACCCACCCTTGCCTTTAGCTGAATAGTTTGAATGATCTAATATGTTATTTTGCCTCTTTAAGAGAGTATTGAATAACCACACAGGTGAGAAGGTTGTGACTAGGGGGATGGGGTGGTTGCCTGGGGGCTTTGTTGTTTTTTTTTGTTTTTTGTTTTTTAGATAATTTATGACACTCAGGGCTCTAGAATTACAATGGGCAAGTATGCTGGGCTCTTCCACTGCTGATACTTAACCTTCCATACACCTCTTCCATTAATACTTGCACACTCACTGAATTACTATCACATTTTGTAAATCTACAGTTTCTCTCTAAGCTCTTTTTCCTTTGGTTGGTTGGGGGGTTTTTACTTTTTTTTTTTTTACATTTATTTTATTTAAGACGAGTTTTGACGGCTTCTTCCCAGGTGGATATTATTTTTTTCCTCAACTTTATGTCCTCCAATATTTTTAACCCTCTGCTTGTCATACAAGGTATATCCATTAATCCCTTTTTTAGCTGTTATTTTTCACATGTGCCTTTTCTCCTACATTTGCCTTTATATTTCTTCTTCCATCTGTACTGTATGACTTTGCTTGCTTTTTGCAGTTACTAAGCTGTTTCTTCCCATGTCTCATTTTCATCCTTCACAGTGGTCTCTCTTTACCCATTTTCCTCGACCAGTTCTGATGAATTTATTTCCAGAGATATTCTGTAGTGTCTTTAGCACACCAAAATTGAAATTCTACCTGAATTTCTTTCTCAGACTCTATAATAAACTTGTTTACTAAGAAAGACAGATGTGAGAAGGATTGTCCTAGAGTCCTTGTCAAATTCGTCTTTCAAAAGATATTATTTCTGCCTTTTGTGGTTGTAATTTGACAAATATTCCCAGAAACAAACAACATCCAGCAAGACAGAAGGAAGAAAAATGATCCCTTATTACAAATAAAATTTCATTTGAAAGAAAAAATTAATCTTTTGGATGTCTACAGCACCATTCACAGTTATATCCAAGTATATATATACAATCCATATATATGCATTAAGTTTGGGGTTATTTCCCTTTGTTTAGTACCCTGTTCACCCCACTGATTGTAAAGAAAGTCGAGTAAATCAGATACAGTAATCTATAAAGTTGGTATCTACTGCTGGTGGAATTATTCCAACAATAGTACAGAGGTGTTCTGAAGACCAAATCAGTATTACTCATGTGAAATCAAAGGAAGTATGGCCTATATCAGCTATGAGCAAGATATCAAATCAATATCCAATTAAAAAAATAAAAAATGTTACTGCAAGGGTTGGCCTCATCAGTGTCTGGACCTTCTCTGATTTGTGGGTTCTCATCAGCTCTTTTATCCTCAATTATAATGTCCCTTGCATTCTTGGAACAGGACCATTAAGTTCTGCCTTTCCAAAAATTCAGGATTTACTTCATTAGAAATTTCCTAGTACTTCAAATGTTCTACAGTGCTATTTTCTTACCTCCTTCCTTGGAACAAAGGGTGATCAGAGTGTGAACTGTATCCATCAATTCAAGCTGCTGTTTCTGCAGAACACTGTTATTGCTTGTTGCCTTGTTTAACTGCTTCTCTAGTTCCTGGATTATGTAGCTTTGTCGTGTGACCAAGCTTTGTAAGTTCTCTTTCTCCTCCTTCAAAGTGTCCAGCTCCTCTTTATGCCTTTCTTCCATTTCTAAAACTCTGTGCTCAAGTAAACTAAAATGAAATAAAACAATTAATAGCCAGTATTTAAAGCCAATTAGTTATTAATACAGAAAACAGAACTCTTATTTTCTTCACCATATAATTCAGTACAGAAATAAATTATTCTAAATAAAGTCACACCTACCAATTCAGCCCATTGATTTCCTCTGCCAAGCTGTCAAATATAACTGCTCTCTAAGGCTCCATTTTGTGATTTTATCATGCTGTAGTGCTTACAGTGCATGGAACTGTAATCTTGTTGCTAGACCCACTCAAATACATGTGCATAGGGACAGTAACACTATTTGCTATCCATCTGAACACGAGCCAGAAGTCAGGAGCCCAGGAAGGCCAACAGCATCCTGGCTTGCATCAGTAGTAGTGTGGCCAGCAGGAGCAGGGAAGTGGCTTTGCCCCTGTACTCAGCACTGGTGAAGGTGCACCTCACATACTGTGTTCAGTTTTTGGTCCCTCACTACAAGAAGGACATTGAGTTACTGGAGCACATCTAGAGGAGAGCAACCAAGCTGGTGTAGGGTCTAGAAACAAGTCTTACGAGGAAAAGGTAAGGGAATTGGGAACATTACTTTGGCAAAGAGGGGTCTGAGGGGAGACCTTATTGCTCTTTGTTGAAAGGAGGTTGAAGGGAGGTGGGTGCTGGCCTCTTCTCCCAAGTATATAATGATAGGACTGGAGGAAATGAAGGGCCTCTACTCTGCTCAGAGAGGTGGTGGAGTCACCATCCCTGGAAGTATTTAAGAAACATGTAGATAAGGCACATCAGAGCATGCTCTAGTGGGCATGGTGGTTTCTTCTGCTTTGATGGTTGGACTCAGTGATCTTAGAGGTCTTTTCCAACCATGACCATTCTGTGATTCTGTTATTTGTATACAGAAGATAAAGCAGAAAAGCCTAAGCTAGACAAAGGAGGGAGAAGAGCAAGGCATTGAAGAAGACATAATCAGTAGTATCAGTGGATAAATATGATAAGAGACAAAAAACAGGGGTAAACTAGGAAGAGTTTATGAAGGGCCGTACCACTGAATGTAAGAGAAGCTTTAGTAACTATGGAGTACTATCAAGGAATACGTAACCCCTGATTCTATGATTCTATAGAAGTACCATTTTATGTTGTCTGTGATGCTAGGAAAGGAATTGTGCACCAGATGACTGATATCTACTTTCACATGAGGAATTACACTGTTTCCCCAAAAGATAAATCTCAAGCTGCGTTTCAATGTCAGATTCCCTCATTTAGCTTGATTGCACATAGACATTTTCCCCTAGCCTTTTCTGGTTCCATGAAAGGCTTCTCAGACAGAAACCTGTTTAGCATCAAACTATGCGACCTTCTTACATCAATTTTTATACATTTTATAAAAATCTTTTGTTTTAAATAAAAGAAACCAAACAGTAAATTTTTTCACATGTAAACACTGTCCCCTGACTAATAGTCCTTTTCTATTACTCTCTTTGTCTTAAGTTGGAAGTGCACAATTTAGAAAGATCAAAGGCATGTCAGATTATATCTAGAAGAATATAAGGGTTGTAGACATAAAGGACAGCTAATATATGTCAACAGTGAACAAGAACTTTTTTCAGGCCAATGCTTTGGTGCTTTGGTGGCATATAGAAGAAAGATTTTATTAATATTAGATAAAGAAATTAATTCAATACCTCTGCTACTTTGTGTTCAGTAATTCTGCTGTGTATGCCAAAAGAGGTGTTTCTCATGCCAATAAACCAACTGGTGGTTGCAATCTTGCCAACAAACTGCTTCCTGTTCAAGTCAGTCTTAGGTTTTATTTATTTGCACTCTCCCCCCACTTTTGTTTTTACTTCTGGATAATAGATCAGTGGCAAAATGCCTGCATAATTTCAGGTCATTTAACCTAACTGAAGAATGTAATAAAATCCCTATGGAATTGTTTCTACTAGGTATCATGGAGCCTTAATATGAGCTGTAACAAATGATAACAATGCAAAGCTTAAATTCAGGCCCCAGACTTACTGTACAAGCTAAAGTAATATAAAAAAAAATTGTTTTTAAAGAAAAGAAATCAAACAACAAATTTATTCTTCTGAAATATTATGAATGTGGGACTTACGAAGATACTGAAGAAAATATACTTTGTAATCTCAATGCATCTAGTTTTGTGAAAAATAGAAGAATCTGGGTAAAGGGGAATACAATAGTAAAGATGAGAAGGGAAAACAGTTTTCTTTGGGGTCCCAAATGCAAAAGGAAACATATCTCATTCTAGAAGGCTCATTAATTAGTAATAAAAGAGTAAAAAGATTCAGAGGCCTGGAGTCAGACAAGAGAAGGTTTTGATCTGAAACAAGATAGAGATTTTGAAGCCAAAGATAATAAATTATTTTAACATGTTATGAGACCTGTAGCCATTTTTTTTAAATCTCTTGAACTCTAACATTAAACACAATGTCTTTATGCTCTAGACTCACATGGATTTTCTGGACAATATGTATATGGAAGTTGTTGAGATTTGTTGTGCAGAATGTCAGATCAATTTGTTTGTTTAGGCAGAAGTGGTTGAAAATTCCTAGTGGAACTGGTTTTAGTCATAAAATACTGTCAGAAAATGTTTTATGTTAATGTTATCAGTTCTGTCCACTTTCTTATGTAAATTATTGAAATACTCATTTTCACTCTAGATTTTAACTTTTTTGATAGACTGTAAGTTATATCAATGCATTCCACATAGGCATGTATATAGGCCCTGGGCACAGTCTGGGATAGAATGAGTGCAAAGTGTGGCCACATTGAAGTCTGACATTTTACAGCCTAGTGAAATGTTGTGTACTGTAAATGTAAGAGAAGACACCATTCTTGAAGCCAGAATATTACTTTATAGTTAAATGGTAAGTAACAGGAAAAAAAAAGATCTCTTTATCTTTGTCCATATCCGTATCATATCAGCACGAGGTACTGCCCTAATTCCACAGCATCCTATCTGCATGCCCACATCTAAATGATTTTCCTATCTGAATAACTTCATGCAAAAGAAAGAGCTTTGATGGCCACAGTTTGTGCATTTCATTATTTGTTTCCCACCGTAGCCCAAGACCGCAGTAAATGAACCCATGGTGATGACAGTCTTATTTGTAGCAATGCTGGCCATGTCAGGCAAGAAGGAAGAGTGTTTAGAGCTTCTCAGTTTGGCATCTACAAAGATAAACAGCAAGCAGATGTTTTACGGCTTTAGTAATAATACATCCTAATATTTACGAGTAGTGTGTCAACAACATGTGGTAGAAAGATGGTAGTGTCACAGCACTTGGTTCCTTTACTGTGTAGATATGGTTTTCTATGTAGAGTAAAAGTCCTCTTATTGTAAATTGCAGAACTAAGCTATTTTAAGGAATGCTTTAATCTACAACAGATAGTCCCGAGGATAGGAGCACTCCCTATATTTTTGGGAGAAATCCAAAAGAGTCATAACATTTTGCTAAGAATCAATGGGAAACCTTTGGTCAAAGCTCCAAATGAATAAAAGCAAAATCTTAGCATAGATTGGGGATTTCTGCACTGGCCTGTTCCAAAAAGAAGAAATCTTTAAACAGCATGGAAAAACCTGCTGTTATGGTCTTGGACTACAGTGTGGCCAGAAATTTTTATTGTTATATTGTTATATTTATTACACCTCATTCAAATTAAAAAAAAATTGTATATATTAAAAAAGAGCTAAAAACCTCATAAAAAATCTTGAAACGGGTCAAAACAATTTGCAAATATATTTAGATAATTTTTTTAACAGTTGTGAGACTGGTCTGTTCTCTCTTTTTTCCTTGTAACATCGGTCAATTTCTAATAGAAAAATGCCATGAAGAAAAAACTTTGGTGAGGGTTTTTTTTTCAAAGAGACATTCTGAAGAGAGAAATAAAGCAAAAATATTTCTACCTGTTTTCTTTAACAAGTCTTTCTGACATAAAATATTAAATTTTTAAAAAAGAAGGCTGTCTCTATAGTAACTAATTCAATAATCTCTAAGGGTTGACTGAAATTGTTATATAAAATTCTTTTGTAACACTTTCCAGTAAAATGTTACAGGTATGATATAATGACTGGCTCTTTTTTACAGTGTTTATTGTATACATTTCCTACACATTTGAAATTCCTATATATTTCCTATATGTTTGAACTTCCTGTATTTTTGAAGACACTTTAGATAAAGAGAGATGAAGCTGGCATGGGAACTATAATACAATAAAAATAAATCACCATTTGCCATCTTACATACTTATATATGTATACGCACAGGCACATGCACATACGTATGTTTCCTATAATTGAAGCCTTCAGTTTGTGGGAACAAATCAGACAACTGGGGAACAAAATGCAGTCAGGGAGAAACAAATGTTAACATGGATAAATAACAATGTTATCCATTGGACAATGACTCATTGGAGCCATTATCTAGAAGACACTTAAAAACAAACACACACATACACACCCCAAACCCAAACAAACTTGATTTTCTTAAAGGTTAACCATGTTCAGTTTCTACTCCACTGATCCTGGCAAGGCTAAAAGTCTATTTTCAACCACACAAATCATGTGTTACTTTGTCAGGATGTTACTTTTGCCAGTGGGATGCCTTGGTGTAACTGTGCTGCGTCCATCTGATTCAGAAAAAGCCTTTTGATAACACTGGAGAGAGTAGAAGGCCCATACAGAAGTCAAAGAACAATTTTTAGTGAAAGCTGCTGTCATTTTGAAAGGTGATGAAGTAGAACATGTAGAAAGCACTTTGGTAGCTCTCCAGGGAAAAAGGAAAGTCTGGTTTAGACAATCTGCCTTATAAGGCTGGTAGTTTACTCACTAATCCATTCCAGACCATGGCAATTTACGAGATTTTTTTAAATCTCTGTTTTCTTTGTCGGTTTAGACATGTGAGAATAGGATATAGGCCAGATCTTAGCAATGGACATCTTTTGCATTAAAATAATCTTTTTAAAAATGGATTTATTAAAAATACAGATAAAAATACTTTTTTTGAAATATTTAATAAACAAAGATAAGTAATGTCATACTAGAAAAAAAATTCTTTGATGTATATATATGGTTCTCTTGTATTATGCATGTCTGGGAAGCAAAGCAGGTAAGGGATTTAAATGCTTACTTATGAGTGTGACAATGTTACTTTCTCATTGAGACAGCTTCCTTGTACTTGCTTTCACAGGAGTGAATTCTTCCCTGTATTGTTAGTTGCTGATCACCCATACTTTGGTAGTCTGATATTGTCTGATCAGCTTAAGAAAATATAAAAATATGTGTTCCCACATTTCTCAAGGTCAGTAAAGTAATTGGTCACTTAGCATCACTAAGCCTATTTTTTTCATGCCAGTGGTACGGTAA
The DNA here is from genome assembly GCA_038090715.1 of Florisuga fusca. Classification (NCBI taxonomy): domain Eukaryota; kingdom Metazoa; phylum Chordata; class Aves; order Apodiformes; family Trochilidae; genus Florisuga; species Florisuga fusca. Next base: position 15,753,607 of record JAAWXA010000021.1, read on the forward strand.
TTCCATTGAAATCACAAAAGTGAAGCAAAGAATCTGCATGTGTCTTTTTAGCATATGCAAAACCTGCAAATAGACATAGTGTGTTCCTTCATCTTTCACACAATCAGATAGCTATTCAAGAATAATTCTTGAGCCTTCACCTGTCATGAGGTACAACAATTCTTGTATTGAATGTGTTAAAGTACTTGAATTGTCTGCAAATTCAAGCTTGACTTTATTTTAAAATTTTACTTCCAGAATTCCATTATTTTTTTCTTATTTGTTCAATTGAGTAAATAAAAAGTTGTTTTCACACTTACACACTTAAACAAATGGCACACAATAAGGTAAATGCAGCTAGCACATTGGGGGAAAAAAGGAACTCATTAAGGCACTTAAGCAGGGAAATAATTCAAGAATAAATTAAAATAGTTCTAGAAACCTCTTGTGGGAGAAAAAATGGCAATGGAAGAAATCACCATTTACATTCTAGTGGGTGGGAACCCACAGAACTAAATTATTTATGGCATGAGAGCGCTCAATAGAAACATGATTCTGGGGCAAATGTGACTCTACTTGTGCCATGGAATATCTTTCAGTTCAGTGAGATAAAAAGAAAAAAATTGGCCAGTCTTCCCAGCAAAGGCAGGAAGTATAGAGAAAGTCCAGGAATAGATATATTCCTAGTCTAGAGAACACACATTGGTCCCTTGTTGATATGCAGAGTTCATTTTATCCAAGGGTAATATACAAGTTACTGTAGTACATTAACTATCAGTTATTATTGCTATAAGATCTTTCATTACTTTCACCCAAAGTCCATCTTTTTGAAAGCGATTAAGATCATTATTTTTATTTTATATAGAGGAAAGTTTAGAATAGATAAAGAAATCTGCTCACAGTATTCTCTCTATTTTGATTATTTTTGTGATGATAATAGTTCAAACACTTATTCTCGCTGTGGTGTACACAAGAAAGGCCCTTTCCAAAAAAGCTTACTGTCCCACAGGCAATGCAGATAAAAAATCTTCTCTATTTTAATGATGTTAATGTGATATGGAGAGGAATGAAAACATTTTAACTGCGAACAACTTCTGAACCTAGACTGATGGGTAATCTCTAAATACTACTTAAAGTTAAGCAAACTAAAATCATTGGCTTGTTCAGTATCTGCTGCAGTCATCAAGATTTGTTTCCTCGTGAACCTGTTACATGCATAATTGATCTCAGCATCAGGATGTACAAGGCCAAGATTACAAAGTTCTTTTTTAGGAATAGATGAAGATACAGGTGATGATGATCTGTTTTTTTAGTGTGCTCCCCTAATTTTATCACTCCCAAGGAGAAAGCAGCAGAACCCAGGCAGTGTATACCAGGTTCAGGCTTCATTACAAGGTAAAACTCCATGTGTTTTTCCATTTGTCTGCTTACAACTGTATTTCTGAAAGAAACAGTAGGGTATAGAATGTGCTTTCTAACGTACCTCTCCTTTTCTCCCCTCCCACACAGACCATTTTGTCACTTCACAGACCACTTCATCATAATGTCAACCAAGTCAAAGGTGAATGTATGTGAAACTTAATTGTTTACTGACATGACAACTTTACACCCTAACACATAACTAAGATAAATAAATAAATACAGATCGTTAAGTACACAAGGCTTGGTCTCTTGAGCAGCCAGTGAAATTTTGATACTAACCACATTTCAGCAAATAAAAATGCTATTATTTATGTACTTAACTAATTCTTGGATTAATCCCAACTTGAAATAGGTTTGTAAAGCATGCCAGAATGAACTGCCTTGTGCACATGCTTACACTCCTCATGGACAACAGGGAGATCACATATGAAATTTAAGTGAATTACTTAATTACAATATAGCTGAAGTCAAGGCTAATCCCACACACATTTATTCATATTTATAACTGGTCAAGGGAAATCTTTGGAGTTCAAAAGTTTTCAGTGTAATACAGGTTCTCCACAATAATATATGCTGGAAATATTAGTTATAAACAGATGCTAGATTAAATACATGAAACTGGTTTTCATAACCAGTAGCAATAATAGTACATTATTTGACCAGATCTGCAGCTAGACACATTTAGCAAACACATTTCTTTGTGACAGTATTTTATATTTTTCATGATTATCTGGTTCTTTGCTCTTTAATCCCAGTAGGCCCTTGCCTATTGTGGGTTGGTTTTCCTTATCATAAACCTGGGCAAGGTCTTGTTGCCTCAGCTGCTGATTCCTGTCCAGCAGCATCAAAGTCAGGCTGCCTTCTTTGGCAGACTCTCTGATCTCAGTACAGACAGTCAGCTAAATTTGTACAGGATGCTTCAGTAAATGCTTCATTTTTAAAGCTCTTTGCCTTAATTTAATGTCAAATGTAGACACAGGAAAGAGAAACCTTAGTCCTAGTCAGACTTACCTCAGAGTTGTTCTTTGTACACAGGAGCCCAGAGTGAAGCACTCTCTGAACTCTTGGCCTAAACTGTACTGCTACAGGGATATGAGCCTTAGGTCACTAGAAAAAGGGCAGCCAAGACAGAAAATGGATTTGCTCACTGTATTGTGTGTGTGTCTAGGTTTGGGCAGTCTGGTGCTGTGGGTACTGCAGCCAGTTCCAGCCAGTTCCAGCCAGCTCCAGCCAGCCCACTGCAGGGCACAGCTGAGCCCAGCAGCCAGGTGTGAGGAATGAGGGAAAAATCTGAGAGAAACAGTGCTGCATCCACCAAGGTCAGAGAGGAAGGCAGGGAGGACGCACCAGAGTAGCGTGAGAGAGAATGTGGTGGAGTGGGTATTTTTGTGCAGGATGAGGCAGAGTGAGAGACTGGCTGGGTGGGTATCTGGCAGCCAGACAAGGACAACCCACCACACATGCTCTCTGAGATACTGGGTTGCTAAATTCGGTGTCTTCAGGTACCAAGTCCCAGTGTCACATAAACACCTTCCTGTGAGAGAAATTGACAACGCAGAAAGGGACTACACTGGAACTGCTTTTTGGCACTCATTTCACTGCTTAAAGAATTATGTTCTGCTGAACGTTTTTTTCTTCAATTTCAATATAAATTGTTTATCTTTCTCTTATTCTTTAAATGCAGCCTGACTCCAAGTATGCTTTATACAGTTTGGTCCAAAGGTTCAGACAGATTCTTCCACATTAGATCTACTGAAGATTTAATATTTCTTTTGCACTTTAAGGTAGCTGATAATCTCATAATTTGGTATTCCTCTTTTCTATTTCAAACTGCCTATGCATGTTATCACAATGCTTTTCAGCAGTAGGACTGTGTCCATCCATGAAGCTGTCAGGAAGCAAACTGATTTGTAAACTTACAGCACATGAAGTCATAAAAATCAACTTTAATTTATCATATAGAACACCAACACAGTATGAGTCCACAACCTAATTCTTTCAGCCATTTCATAAATTTTACCTGTACTTTTCACCTACTGTATAACCTTCTTCTATTTCACCAGCTGCTTAGAACAGCGTATGCACAGACTTTATGATGAACAGAGAACGTAAAAGACCAGCTACTCATTCTTACCTGTTTTTCTCATGAATTTTCAGGATTTCATGTGTCTGTTGCAACAGCTGTTTTTCTAGCTTGTATGTTGACAGTGAATTTTCCAGTAGCTGAATTTCAAGTCTGGATGTTTGATTTAGCACCTTAAGGACAAATTAAAAACATTAATGTTTATATTCTCCTGGTTATGTTGCTATAGCCACATAATGCAACCGTTTCATTCTGATTTGATGATTCTTCAAAAATTGTTTCTAAGTTATTTTTTAACCTCAGCTGCTCAGCTGGTGCAAATGAACTCAATCAAACTCCACAGATATGTACCAGCTGATATTCTGGCACCCTGTTTAACGTAGAATAATACTAAGTCGACAGAAAAAAGAAAGATGACTGCCAAATAAGCTTTATTTTAATGGAATGAACAAGAGGCATGCCTCAAACATTCATTCCTACAAAGCATGCTTAAACCAGAAGAGGGCAAGAGTACTTGGACTGAAGCCAAAGTGTTGCATCTGTTGTTTTGTAAACAGAGCTCCTACTGTAGCTTTCCCAGGTTCTCTCTTTTGCAGTGTTGGCAGAACTCTGGTGTCTACTTGCATTCTTGCACAGATTTTTAAGATAATAGCTGTGATCCTAAACATTGCTTTATGCAATTGTCTTTAACATTAGTAGTGATCTGTACCAATAGCACAAGTTTTACCAAGTACAACAGATGAAAAGAAGCCTTTTGAGTAGATGATCAAGGATAGATTCTAGTGAAAAATAGTTCAAAAGTGGAAACAACAGAATGCAATAAAGAATGAAAACAATAATATTAATGTTAGCTGATTCTGCTAGCATATCATTCATTACACAGAGTCTGGAGGAGGGTATTGTAAACTGTTTTTGTAGGTATGTGTCCAAACATCAGCTGAGATGGAATCACTTCTGGAAATGAACATAATGACTCTTTAATGGAACCTATCAGATCTTTCTTGGAAGAGTATTTATCATTATCATCATAAGATTATATAGTAAACTTCTGTTTGTGCATACCTGATAGGATTTTGTTAAAGAACATAAAGCAAAAAAAATGGTTCTCAGACTCAGTCCGGTACCTTAATTTTGTTTGAAATTTTTTGCATTCCCAGAGCAATTTGGGTTGTCCCTTTTTAAGATTATAGAGGTTGGAAAAAAGAGGAAATCATCAGTATATGATGTTATACCCTTCAGGATGGATATATCTGGAGGTGCCAGGGGGCATTACCACAGTTTCCTGACAGAAACTGAAGGTGCATCGCAAAGGCTGGCAAGGAAGAAGAAGAAGACAGGAAAGTAGCAACAGAGTTCCAAAGAGGATACATCTGTGGAGAAACCTACAGAGTATCAGTGGAGATCCAAGTAAAGAAGAAAGCCTAAAGAGAATCAGTAGCGTTTTGGATAGATCGGCGGTTGGGAAGGGTCAGTGAGGTTTAAAAGATGTGAAGGCTCAGTCTTCAGCCCTTCAAATTACTCCTTACTCTGGTATGAGACCCTGGCCTACCTTTCTCCTCCCTGCATCCTACAGACCTTTACCTCTAAACCATGCAGTTGGCTACTTCCATCACTGTCAAAAGCAGTCTCTTTTCACTTTATTAAGCCACCTGTACCACTCTTCTTGTTGATGGTAAAGACAGGCACTTCCTCATACTGCTGAAAGAGGGAAGGTGGGAAAGCCCATCAGTGAACTTGAAGTCAGAGCATGTATTGCAACAAGGAAGAGCCACTCACACTGAGATCTTGAATATCTCTTAAATTATTCACCAAGAGGTATAAAAGGAGGAAGTCATCCACTCCTTCATACAGTTACTAGTGACAGCATTAACTCAAAGTTGTTCCTCAAAGGAAAAAGTGAGACAGAGGCAATGCATTGTCCCTTTTGTCTCTTACCTGCTTGGAGGAGGAAAAAGTGAAAGAATACTCAACACTTACACCTATGTAGGTCTTTTGCGACATAAGAAGAATTTCCACACGTCTCTCTTTTTTTGCTGATCATATGATATTACAATCCATAGGTTTTCTCCTCTACGTTTCTGTTTAGATATTTTGTTGATACTGAATTAAACATTTTCATAATCAATATACTAAGTTTGAGAAACTGTGTTCATTTGAGATCACAATGCTTAAAAGTGAATGTTGAACTCTTAACCAAGATGTAAAAAACGGTGCAGGGAACCTGTATAAGACATTGTATCTCTCTCATAATTATTGGTGTTTCTCAGTATACTAGAATACAATCATGTAAAAACTTGGTAATGATACTGTAATCATGAGAAAGGACATTTGAACAGAAAACATGTTTTTTCAGGAAATATGTGTGCTACTAGAACTAACCAAACAACTGCAACCCTTTAATTCCCCTGTTCTAAATGAACAGAGAACGTAGCTCAGCTGGTAATATACCACATGCTATGAAGATCAAGAGCAAGTCAGCAAATAAACCAAATACACATTTTAAAATTATAAAAGAATTCCAAAGACCAGAAGTAGCATGTATCTTTGCAAAAAGCGCAGTATGACATTGTATTCTGTGTTCAATCACAGTAGTGATTTTAGTGTGAGGTATCATATGGAAATGGCCCTTTAAATTTGTGTGATGTTATAGACTTTTACAATAATAACAAATGCACAAGTGTTTTATGAAGAAGCTGGTGTTTGTCCCTCTCTGCTTTTAAAAGCTGCAGGTATACATTACTTTTCAAAAAGCTGGGAGTATCTTGCAGGAAATAAACAAACAACAATGGAGATCAAAGACTATTTTACCCTGAAACTCATTATTTTGCTTGACATTTGTATTATTCACAGTTAGTATCTGGGCTGTTCATTTGAAGGCAAACACTGATTTAGTTTCCTGGACAGTCCTGGCTGCCTTACACACATAGAGCTCAATATGCTAACCCAATGAAATCAAAGGGAAGGAAAATAACAAAGGTCAGTCATCACCAGTGTTGGTACCAAGATACAGTGTGTGTGTTTCTTGGAGGCCTGTGCAGAAATGTTTTGAGTGGTGATGCATTAGGAAAGGAACGGGGTGGGGAAAGTTCTCTGCAGTTAACAGCTTTTAGAAAACCACTCAGGGAACGTACCTGTGTTTCAACATCTGTGAGTTTTCTTGTCTGCTCTGCTGTCTGACTGAGGAGGCTGGTCCCTATTTCGAGCATGGTGGCAGTGTGGTTCTGCACAGCATTCTGCTGCAGCTGCACCATCTCCGATTTCATGTTTTCCACAATGTAGTTCTCAAGCTGTGAAAGAGAAAAAATTGCAGCTGTGGTATTTTTACCTGTTTAGGCATTCCAGTAGCATAAGAATACATAGCTGGCGTTCTGGCCAAAAGAGGAAATGTCAGTGTTTTCAGTGGAAGCCCAAGTGACCCTATGGCATTTTGGGGTAGGGACCTGACTATCTGGGTAGCCCCTTTCAATCACACAGTCCCAATGTTTTTCTAAGTATCACAACCTGCTGGCATGAGCTGGAGCAGGTCCTGCCTTCCTCCATCAGTGTCAAAGTTGAAGAGAGCATTTGTAATAGAGGTGTCATGGCAGCTGAAAAATGAAACAGTAAATAAACAAAGCTCGCCACAAGGAAACATCAGATCCTATTTGTACATCCTAACTTACATCAGAATCCTACCTGGAAGAGATCCTACCACATCCTACTTTCCCTGGAATGTTCCTATCACACATTTACTCAGCAAGATTAGATCCCCACAAAGACTGTCACAAACTCAGCAATGAACACATGTTAGTTTAGATGTGATCAAAAAGTTGGAAAAGGATGGGACACTGTCATGGCAATAAAACAAAGAAATTGTTGATTAAAACCATATAAATGTATTTTTGGTCCTTTGCTTTTGTTGTATTGATATTAATTAGCTCGCATTTGCAGTCAGTTGAATAGAACCTGAATTAGGACCGTCTGAAACATCACTGCAGGGAGAGGGTCAATTTTTTGTTTGTTTGTTTTATATAACATAAGTAAGGCCATTCCCTTGTAGCTGCCTCAGTCCTCACTCTGCCACAACATACCAGGACTAGTTTACAGAATGATGAGGTTGCTTCTTATTTACACAAGCATCATTCTGTCACCTTGCTTGTTGTATTCCTAATGTATTAACTAAAAAAAAAGGTGGCCCAGAATATTGTTTTTAATAACTTACATTGAAATCAGCTGGAGTCCAGCCGAATTACATCAAATGAAGATTTGGTCCTCAATTGTATTTCTTGGCTGATCATTCTTTTTATGGTTAGCTGATTCCACACTTAAGCAATCAGTATTTTTCCTAATAATCTGGATCACATTGGACCTGCTTCTGCAACAGTAAGCATGTTTCATTGTGAAATGTAAGCTGCACAACTAAAAAGTAAGAAACAGATGGAGTTGATTTAAAGACTGAAGAAAGGAACCAGAGTGAGCTACACAGTGTGATTAATAAGAATGGTTGTTTTTATCTTATCTCTAAGCATTCCTGTGCTTAGGGGTAACTACTGTTAGATGTTCTGATGAGCCACATTAGCTAAGCTCTCAAAAGAGTTATAAAAAATGTGATCATTTATGTGCACCTCCTACAAGCTTTTAAAACATTTTTTTTTACAGAGAAACAACACTACAACAATGCAAAATATTTTCTGCATAAGACAGTTGTTGGTAATTTGTTTCTCTGTTTACAGCAATTTGGAAAAGCACTTAATATCCATGGGGGTCAAAAAACATGGATGTCCTACAGTTTCAGACAACAAAATCATTTACTTCAATTGGCAGGCAAACAGTCTGGGCTGGAAAGTGGGGAAAACTTATTGTTGAATACTCCGATAAGTCTGAAAATGAGGATTAACAGCCAAAGAAAACTGTGTATTGCAAAATAATGTCTGCAGTGGATGTCATTGTTTTCCACACCAAGTGTAAGTTTACTTTGCTTTAATTTATTACTGGAAGATAAATTTTATAGATGTTAAGCTAGTTCAAGGGAGATTTTACAGATTCGTTATATTTTAGCTCTTGCTTTTATGTTCAGAAATATTTTGCCTGTATAAATCTTTAACATCAGATGCTGCATTTTTAGCCAGTCCTTGCTTTTTCTAACCAGTAATTTACTTTTTTCACAAACTAACTCTTGGTTGTGAATGATCCTTATGAAAGAACCTCAAAACTAATGGTTGTGCTTCTTCAGATTCTGATTCAGATACTGGAACACCTGAACAAGAAGTTCAAATTTCCCCCATAGCTTTCACCTCCTAAAGAAAAACATGGGTCTCTCAAGTACAATGGTACAGCCCACAGTGGGTATCAACCCAGACATACATTTCCTCATGTCCAGTGTTTTTTGTTTCCGTGTAGGACCATAGCATGCCTGTGGTGGATGTACAATGCTAGATTTGTTTGTCTGAAGCTTTCTGAAACTGCCTTGCTGTATGTGGGCTATGTTGTGCACACGTGTAATGGATGTCTGGGGAAACCCTCTATTTAAAAATTAGGTTGGCTGTACACTACACAGCAGAAAGAAGAAATCCGATGTTTTCACACATCGATGAAAAAAGCCCCATAGATAGGGATATAAAAGTAATATTTCAGATTTTTTTGCCTGTTATTTACTGACATCACAGGATTGATTGTATTTGGAACATCTAAGTGCTAGATGTGTGGAGCTAGAACAGGTTTTGACTAGAAAAAAATAGGCATAGTTAAATAGAAATAGAAAAAAATAGGCATATTAGATAATTTATACTTTTAATTATTGTAGTCTAATACACAACCCAACATATCCAGTCTTGGGCAGTTGTCCCTCGTTACTCACCCCTAAAACAACCTCCGGTTGAATCTGAGACTGACTCATTATACCAACAAAGCTGATTTTCCTGTTTCAGAATTACTTTTTAAATGCTTTGGTAAATATTTGGTGCTCAGATTTCTCTGAGCACGTATCAGGAGCATCAGGAGCTTCTCACTCAGGCAAGGGAGGTTAGAACAAGAACTGAAATAATGTATAGATTCTGTTACACTAATTCTCTTTCTTCCCTTCACTCACTTCTTGTAGTTTGCTCAATAGATTTATTGGTTGCAGTACTGGCCCTACTAAGATCAATGTCAAAGTTCCCACTGACTTTTTTTTCCCAGTGACACTGAAAATTTCACCTATTATTTTTAGTACAGGAAACCAACATTTACCAACATTTATTATGGCCAAGCACTGAGTTTTATCTGAAGCATTCCCTTTTCAGAGGCTTGGTGTGGAGGTTAAGTGTACCAGACCTCAGACTGAACTTTCTTTCTTAGAGAAACTTTCTATTGACTGAACTTTCTTTCTTAGGAATAACATCTATCTAACAGGTGATAAAACAATCTTGCAGGGTGGTCTCACAGAAAATACATCACACAGAAACCTATTCATGGAACATGTAGGGTTTTAAGACATTTTTTTGATCCCTACATCCTATAATCAAGTTGAATTCAGTTTCTTTAGAGATTCTGCATTACATAGTAAATACATAATGAAGTAAATATATAATGCATGAAATGCTCTTTGCAGATGAATCTACTTTTTACAGTTGTATTTTCAAATCCTTATATTTCTGTTTCTTCTTATTTAAGTTACTTTTAAATGCAAAAGTGAAGCAGAATTCTTTTCTATGTTCTTCCTTCCCTCCCTGCCCCAGCCCCATCCTACCCCTTCCACTTTATGACTTTCTATAATTCCTTTATGTCCTTGCTATTAATTCAACTGCATCTGCTTTTGGTAATGCTCTTTACATTGCACAGGAGTTTTCAGTAATGCAGAATTACTGGAGGGATGCATAATAATGCTATAACATTCTTAGAAATAAAACTGTCAGAAGTTTCAGTGTTGTTATTTAACATTCCAAGGGATTATTTAAAAGTATCAAGCTTTTTCTGGACAATGTTTATTCAATAATCTTCATAGAAACCACCCAAACATTAATGGAACTATTAAAATGGAAACTGTAACTTAGGACCTAAGTAAATGATAATGGCTTGTGGCAAATGGCTTATAAATAAAGAAAGAGCTTTTTCTTTTACTTTGATCAAGTAATGTTGGTCTCATTTAATTACATGTTAAGAACTGCTATGACATCCAGATGACATTAGATTTTCATACCCTCCCTTAGAATAAGGACACAAATTAAAGATAGTAAGTTCTCCCTCTCCTACCACTAACCCTGTACTGCACATCTTTCAGAATAATAGAAAGACAATGCACCGGGGACATTTTGTAAGAGCTGCTTTGTCTTCTCTTGCGTTGCATACCTGAAGATGTACTAGCAATACTACACTACACCAACCAATGAAAGTTCTTTTCTTCTTTCTTTGCTTTTCTGAAGGAAAGTTACACCTCCCTCCACTGACAAACATCTTCAGGGAGTCAGATATGAAAGTGGCATTTGATGTAATTTGCATCTCATAAATATACTTGGTGGAAATAACCTGGAAGAAGTTGAAATATATAGAATACTGCATAAGCATTTTGAGCTTTGTGGAAGCCAAAGAGGTTAGGAAGGACTTTATCACCAAGAAAAACAATTTTATTTGTGCATTAAAAAGGCCAACGTTACATGTATTTTTTTTAAAAATAGCATCTTCTATGAACTCTTTTTCAATGAGAAAAATTTGACAAAACAACATATTTACAGCTATTCAGTAATTACATATATTCAGACTTCTCGTATTACAGATTCTAGGAGCAGAAATAAATCTGTCCATTACTGACTGTATGTGATCAGTGAGGATCAGGGGAAATGAACATGGATGGCACATAAAGGCAATGAATAATGCTGAAATGTTAACATGTCACCCTGAACCTGACTCAGAACAGCCTTGCCTGGGTTTTAAGCAGGACAAGGAAAGTGCACATCAGACAGAAAAAAATTGCAGATATACAATCAAATAGACAAGGAAGATGACTGCTTTTCAAAATCTATCCTCAATTTAACTTTTGCGTATTAGGGGAAAGTTTTTCTAACAGTGCAGATAAACAATACTGATAGGGTTTCTGTGTTAAAACTTCATCACTGGGGATCTTAAAAGAATACTTTAGTTAACAATCAGGCAGATGATACGGTATTTTGTGGTTCTTTCTAGTTCTATATTTTTTATTTTCAGTTTTTTATCACTTTATTTCAGACCTAAGCTCACAGATTCAATATTTGGAATCAAACTCTAAAATCTTCATTATAATGATAAGAGGTTTGGAAAACTCCTCTCCTAAAGCAAATTTTAGAAAGAAATCAATAAAAAAGAGGAGTTGCATGAATTAAAGACATAAAAAAATAAAACAAAAAAACAAACAAAAACCCAATAAAACAAACCAAAAATATAAAAGCACACATAATGATACAAATAAAAGGAAATTGGCAAAATGAGGAAAGCCACTGAGACTGTTTCTGAATGTCTGAATATACCTCAGTAAGAACACAGTCTGCAGAACCATCTGAGAAACTACTGCATTAACCAGCTTTGAAACTACAAAATGCAGCACTGTATCGTACTCAAGTTACTTCTATAAGGTTGCTTTAGAAACTAGTCCCTGAAAATCAATTTGTGGATACTTGAGCTTATTCCAGTGGTAGCTTGGCATCTGTAGCATGTTATGTTACACAATAAAATACATAAAATGTAATAGACATAAGAGAGAATGACGGCAGAAGAAGACACTGCATGGCATCTCACTGGAATCTTGGGGAAATGGAAGCAAAAGTGTATTTATTAAGCACTGTACTTTAATGCTAGCAGAAATAGTCCTTGCTACACCCGTCACAACAAGATATGGGGAACACAGACATCTTTCTTTCAAGCTATCAGAAGACTTCTCCAGTCTTCTGATTATGTCCAATGTTATGCCCAACAGCATAACATTCAACTTATGGGTAATTTATGTCAGCAAGAAAGTGGATTTTCTCTTCCTCACAAAGTATTTGGCATATCAAAAAGTTTTTTTTTACTTAGGCCTTTTGATTGCACTGGCCTGTTAATTCAATCTAAGCTTTCTACTGACATCTTCAAGAAATCTTTCCAATTAATTTTTGATGTTTGATATTACTCTAAAAGCTTGCCGGCTTCTAAACCAAAATTAAAAAAAAAAAAAAAAATTAATTTTGCCATTTCAAATGTAATTAATAGGTCTCAGGTTTTTAACCTTAACGCTTAATGAAGTCAATAGGCAGCATAAATGAGAATCATATCAAATGTGATTAAATAGTCCCATAAGGAAGCTGCTTTTAACAAGTAAATTAGAACAATCTGTGCCTGTTTTCTATTGATTATTAATAATTTTTATTCAAAGAATTACCAGTTAATATTAACCTTTACAAATTTTGTTACAATATCAAGTGTATTTTTCTTTCTATATCTGACATTCCAAACCCCTGAATTCTATAAACTAAACTCATTTATGATTATACAGTAGAGTGCAAATGTAAACTTTCCCAATATATACTGAAGGGGAAGGCATAATTGTAGAAAACGCAACATTTGAAATCTTAACCTAAATGAGTTAGCATCTGGGGGGGGGCATGTTAAGAAAATATTTGCCTATTAAAGTGTGGAACTACTGAATTTTCTTTGGCAGAGATACATTTGGTGAAAGGTACTTTCCAGAATGACTAATTTTGTAACAACTTCTTTGTCAAAAAATGTTTTAAAACCTTATGGCTCATTCTGGAAGTCAGACAAGACATAATATCAAAATGATTTCCTATAATACCTATGATGTTTCACAGTCACATGTTTAGGGACTGAACCATGGTAGGGTTTTTGTCTTGGCCAAAATGAGATTTAGTGCAGGGCAGTGATCCTTGTGGCCATGATTAGTGCTCAAGTGGCTATCTTTACCTCAAAACCTCGGTTTTGGGAACCTCAGTACAAAAAGGACTTTGAGGTGTTGGCACAAGTCCAAGGAAGGGCAAGAAATCTAGTGAAGGGTTTGAAAAACATCCCTTATGAGGAGCAACTGAGGGTGTTGGGGCTGTGTTGTCTGGGGAAACAGAGGTTGAGAGGAGACCTTATCACTCTTGACAAATACCTGAAGGGAGGTTGTAGTGAGACTGGGGTTGGTCTCTTCTCACTGGTAACAGATGACAGGACAAGGGGAAATGACTTCAAGTTGCATCAGGGGAGATTTAGGTTAGATATCAGGAGAAACTTCGCTACAGAAATTGTTCTCAAACACTGGAACAGGCTCCCCAGAGAGGTGGTTGAGTCTCCACCCCTGGATGTGTTTAAAAATCATCTGGATGTGGTGCCTGGGGACATGGTCTAGTGGTGGGTCATTGGTAATAGACTGGACTTCATGATCTTGAAGGTCTTTTCCAGCCAGTTCTATGATTCTAAAACACAGGGGAAAATGGAAACAGAATGTATCTGCAGTGACAGTGTGTTTTGTGATCTGCTCAATGGCAGAGCATGCTGCTACCAATTTCTGACTCTTGGTGAAGCCTTTTATAAGCTGCAGCACCTGAGAAGCCAAGGTGTTTTCGAGCAGATGAGATCCCGCACCCCACTGTATCTTATTGAGTGAAAAATGTTTAAAGGAATCTTAGCAACATGAGGTGGAATGAGAATATTGCTACCATGAGGCTTGTTCTAATAATGGCAAATATATTTTGCTCTGGTTTATGTCTTGTGTTTGGCATTTGACTGGAACACCATGATCCCAGCTTATGTCGAGGGCTGGTGTTCATCTCCATTGATACCTAATACAGCAAAGAGCAAAACCTCTGTGTGCTGTAAAATCCATTACCCTGCAGAACCCAGGGAAGCACAGGCCTGGAATCTGCTGAAGTACTATGGAGTATCAGCCATTAATACGTAGGCAAACATTTATATCTTCTCACACACAGTATTTATGTGCATGGATTTACACGAGTGTACACATAACTCCCTTGAATTATGCATTACATATGTAGGTAGAGAGCAAGGTTCATTTGTGTCCTGTAAATTTTGGCTGTAGTTATGGCTCTTAACTTTCATTACAGTAATCTGGGCTTAAGTGTTTTAATGATAGATACTGTGGATACATGAAAATGTTTACGTTAGTTTAACTACAGACATTAAAAAAATTATATTAATACATCTCTTCTGGAATCACTTTAGAATTTTAAGGCACAAATATATGAAATTTCCAGAAATATCTGCAACAGTAAACTAAGAGCTTCAGTTTCCCAGAGCACTATGAAAACTACTAGCACAAACTCTTAATACCTTTTCTTTCCATTCTTGAAATTATATAAATACTCATTAATCTCTAAGTGCCTCTCATAATTCTAATCATTATAATGTGTGTGTAACTCTACATACTGGAGAGACATTCCTGCCAAAATATGTGCAGTCCTAGAAACCTTGCTTTCTGTCTGGGCTGATGGAATTGATTGCTTGAGTAGATGTCAAATAGTGGACTAAAATACCCAAATAAAATTGTTGACATATACTTCCAATAATTATTAAAATTAAAATTTTGCATAAAAATCTCAAATTGAAACTGATGTATTCAGTATAAATGTATCACATATGCACATACACAAATTCATTCCATTAAATAGATTATAAAAACCCTGGTTTAGAATCTGTAGTAGAAAGTTCTGAAATTCACAAAACCATTTAATGAAATACCAGGTACCCAGACTAGCTTGCAGAAAATACTACAAAACTTAAAGCAAAAGTATTACAAAAAGACATACAAAAGGCAAAAGGCCTGCATTTATCTGAAATGGCATAGTTCAAGATATATACCCTTTTATAGCTGTAATAATTGTATAGAATGATAAGACTTTTTTATAAGAAATATGAGACCAGCCAAAGGAATAAAAACAAGTCTGGTCCTTCTTTTCATTAAATTCCTGTGGGGATGTTGAAAGGGAACAATCACAGGTTTCCCTTAGGTAAACATGCTAATACAATCTCTTTCATCCCTGGTTGTTGGAGTGAGATTCACGATATGATTATGAATCAATTCCTTGTCAAGTTTACTTCTTGAATGGTACAAGAGTAACGTAAGTCAGAAATGTAAAACTGCAGGTTTCACTGGAGATCACATATACTGGGAATTAGTATTATCATTTCCATTAGCTGCTAATGGAATAATTGTATAGGAGTTGGAATGATGAGGAGTAGAATCAGTCTACTCTGTACTTAGCAACAAGCACAAACTTTAGTAGTAGTGACAAAAAATTTGTGTTCAGAATTTCTTCTTTAATTCTGTAGGATTAAAAAATGGTCAAAAAAAAATGTCAAAGTTTAGGGAAAATCTAAAAACTTAAATCTTTTGAGTCTATTCCTGCACTTAAATGACTGTAAAGAAGTGACAACTGAAAAGCAACAATGGAAGATTCTCCCTCCTCAGGCCTTGCTTTAGGAGCAGCATTTTTTTCCTGGTTTTGGGTTCATTTTTTTTCAGGACCTGGAAATAATATTGCCTCCTACTTCAGTTTATTATAATCACAGCTCTTCCTGGAAGCCAATGTTACTGTGAGGCATTCTTTTGTAAGTCATGAAATCATGACCTACAGTGGGGAACTTTCAGCATTCATTTTCATATCTGCTAGTTCACTGTCAGTAATAAATTCATAGGTGAACAACAGTCATATGAGTGTGTAAGCACACGTGCAGAACAACAGTTGTAGCTACTGAAAGAGGGATGTATGAAAGAGATGAGCAGATTGTAGGCAGCAATTTCAAAGTGTATCTGGTTTTACAAGGGAAAACAGAAGCCACTAGACATGTATTCACAAATGTTACATCTAATAACAACTTAAAAAGAAGCAGTCACAAATGGTTTAAGATTCTTGCAAGGGCAATAAAAATTCGAAGACTTATACTAAAAGTGGAGTGGAATGGTTTTCACTACTTTGTAAGAGTAAGAAACTGTTTGGCTAGGTCCTTTGGACAATATGAATATTAATATCTTCCCAGTGATCCCAGGCGTATTGGCAGCCACGGCTGCTCCCGCATTCCCAGCAGGGCGGCAGGGTGGCTGTCAGACTCACTCTCTCACTGATTAAGTTGCTACTTTTGTTTGCAAATTTCTACACAATGTCCCTGTGCCTGAAGTGATAATGATCACAGTCATTTCCGATTTGTAATCCAGGAACATGTACTGGCCCTTGCCCTGATGGAGCTTCACAGTTCACAAATATAAAGTGACAGTCCTTAAGGCATGATTAATGCAGTGAAAACACAGAGCAATGATTCAGAGACGAGACACAGCAGTTATTTCTATGTCTGTCATTCACTCGAATCTAATATGAATTCTTAGCATTTATCATTGGTTTTGCTTTCTTAATCTTCCTTCTACAGTACTTTAAATTTTACAATAAATCCCAAGGAGGTCATGTATTACAATAAGACTAATGTTTTCTTGCCAAGTAAAAGTGCATTCAGAAGGGTGGTTTTGTAATAACTAAGAGGAATTTACAATGTAATAAAAAATACATTGAATAAACCAGCATATCAGAATAACAGGACTATTAAATAAAAGTAAAATATCCCAAGCCTTTAAAACATGCTGTAACTCTTCACAGTCAGAGATGACCATGGCTTGAAATCAAATACAGATATTCTTAAACTTTCAAGTATTCAGATTCATTATTTTAGTTCAATGTCATTTTCATAACGTTAACCATGTGGTACTCTTCTGCACCCTCAGGGGAAAGCAAAAATATCTCTTGTACTGACTTTGTAGTTGCAGTACTTAAGTGCAAACTTTCAGGTCATTAGTTTAACCACATGTGCAGAACATACAGGAATTAGGATAACATTTCTCATTACTACAGCTACTCAATTGAAAGAACTGGCATCAATAATGTGCATATCTATCACTCTTTGTACTCTAATAGCAGAGAATAAAGTGGTTATGAATCCTTGAGAAAGTTTGGTAGATGTTTCACTAAAATGTCCGTCACAATTATGGTAATAGTTATACATTCTGCCCATTATCTGGAAGTAAAATTCATGCCCTGTGGTCAGAATATTGTGGCATAGCAATGTCTTCAGTACTGAAAGTAGGTGAAAAATCTTGACAGGTACCAAAAGAATGTGTCTGTGGCTCTAATCCTATCTGTTGCTCCTGGGGGACCTCAAGAAACTGTATCAGTTACAGCAAAGCACATTTGAACCCCACTCCCATCTGCAAACACCTGATCCCAGAGTACAGAAAACCTAAGCCCAGCAAAAGCCAGGAATAAATGCTCCAGGATAGTTGTTCTCTTTTCAGGACACAGGTTTTTCATCCTTGGTTTTGATGCTGGTAGAAGCAGTGCAAACTCTAGGCCACGGCTGAAGGTGGGGAGACCAGAATACAAGAGCAAATAGAGCCATACAGGAGACCTGTGAGATAACAGACCAGGAAACCCTTTTTTCCCCACTGCATCCCTGTTTCATCTGGATCCAATTCCCTCCATTCAGAGGTAATGCTGCGGTCTCATTTCCATGAGGTCAAATACTGTGAGGTTAGTATGAATTTATCTGTGGGAAAAAAAAAACATTTGATCCTCTATTGGGATGACACAGGAAGGTTAGATAAAGTCTGGAATCCTGACACACTGAAGTCAACGGAGGTTTTGCAATTAACCAGGATTTCACCCCTGACACTTCACTTCTGTTTTTGACTTTCAGCTCTAGAACAGGTAAAAATATGTTTCCAAAGCCCAAATGAATGTTATTATTTTCTTATTAGTTAGCTGTTGGCAATTCTAATCTTCTCTAAAACCAAACATTGGGGTTAGTCAATTTACTGTAAACATGTTAACACGCTGTCCAAAATTATTTTCTTGTATAAAGCATGCTTGGTAACATCAGTGCAAGTGTGCACATAGGGATTATTAACCATTATTACAGTTGGACCAAACTGCTAGTTTCTAGACATGAAAAGAAACCCAAAACACAAGTGCTTCTGTTCCACTGGAAATACCATGCTACCACAAATTCCCATCAAGAAAAGTGAAGGAGAGATGTAAATTTCTGCACAATATTTAGAAAGCTTAATGGATTTCTGTGTGATAACAGTGGAAGTGTTCATTTTGTCAGTGTGATGACAAGGAAGCAGGAAAACAGGACTTCATTCTGTTCCTTTCTTTGCAAGTAGACCACAAGGCTATCACAAAGGTGTTTTCTATAGAAGGAAGAATACAGGAAGGATTATGTAAAATGAGAAAAAGCTGCAGAGTTCCAGTTGGGAACTGAACTTCCTGAAAGGTCAAGGTGTTGAAGGTGTGTTTGAAGCTTATCTTTTTGTCTCCCTGCATTTCCAGCAGCAGATCTTTCACAGCTGGGCAACAGCAATAACTCTGCTTTCATGGCACCTCAAAGGAGAGTCATTCCAAGCAGACCTTACAGTCCACTGCTGCTGCACAGGAAAAGGTCATGGTATGAAAACTTCTTCATCATCATCCAAAAACCTGGGGTATGTGGGACCAGAAGCTCAGCTGGAAAACTGCAATAGCTTGGCTGATCTGAACTCATTTTCCAGATAGGACTTCTCTTACTTACAAACGCACTTTATGTTTTAAGTAGTATGCTCTCTTTGAATGTTCCTTGTCCAAAGGAACAGCTGACTGTTTAGAAATCATATTTCTCCCTCTTGTTCATGCTCTTGTAAACACCTGTGTTAGTCTGGGTTTATGCAAAGTTGCCTTTTATCTCAGCTTTTCACTGACATATGGACAAACCAGACTGCTTTCCTGAGTGAAAGCACATTTTTACAAGAAGCAGAAATTCCCTCTAACGCTACTAACAAAATTCCCTACAGATTGCTTTTCAGACATTACAAAAATGGAAGAGAAAAGCAATCTAAATTTTTTCCCTTGTCCCAACTCCCAGATCAGGGATTCACCCAGCCCTTCTTGAATGTATCCTGCCTCTATTTTTGTTAGGCAGAGGGGATATGGACTCTGGATCACTAGTGGCTGGAGCTGATTATTCTTGGGACATTTCAATAGCAAGGTTTAGTCTGTTCCCCACTTTCCTGGTGGTGACAGTGTACTCGTGTATGTGACAGTCGGTTTTGTAATGTGTAAGAAGTAGCTTCTGTTCCCATCCTGCCAGAAAAGATTGTGTTCAACAGATGAGTCAGTGAATTTATCAAGCAAAAAGGAAGCTGTCGCTGATAACTCATTTGCTGCTAAAATTAGAGTGTGAGTGCCTGTTTAATAGAGACAGCTATAAAGCACATCGAAATACAAAAAGCATCTGAAAAAAATCAAATGAACTTTGAACTTGGAGCTTTCTGGCTTCTCTGAACTTTCCATGAGGCTTCTAGCTTGTCTAAGTCTGTGATACACCTGTGAAATAAGAAACTGAAACACACTCTGTCCCAGTAGTTTTCTCTCATGTGGCAGATCTAATTTCCTTTTGTAAATGCAAGGTAAACAACTGTGGACTACCAAAATCACAAATGTCACATTAATGTTGACAGAAAAATCTTTCCTAGCATTTTTTTCCTATTCCAGTGCTCTTTTGTATTGGTTGGTAAACAAATATCCTATAAACATGAATGGAATTCTGTTATGTACAATTCAAATATAACACCCGACCAATTTGTCTTCTTATTACCCAGGGTGCTTTGGACAAACAGTAGTGACATTTAAAAGAATGAAGTGACTAGTGACAAATATGAAGAACAGGTCAGTGGTGGATGTGTTTCATAGCTACATTTAAGAAAGGTGGTAGGTCTTGGCACAGACCTTGCTGTAGATCAGCTGAACCAGCACAAAGAGCACTTGAATCCTTTACTCCAATGGATCTTCATAATCCTCATCTTTTAACACATGGTTCGCAAAATCAGAATCATAAGAAGGCTTTTTAATATAAAATGGCTTTCCGTGTCCTGAAATGTTAATCAGATTGGTATTTCATTTTATTTCTTTTATACTTAAAGCCTATTTTACTCTTGCATGAACTTTAAGCTTTTATTGAGAGGAGTGAGATGAATGTCAAAAATGAAATGTACAGGATATAATTAGCTCTGGTGGATTTAGTGGTTGCAGCGGTATACTCTTGGAAATAATCTTGAATTGTCAAGGAAGAAATTAGATGATAAAATATTTTTATTCAAGTACTTCCTAAGATACTGTGAATAGCTGCTCCTTGGTATTCCAGTAAAACCATTGCTTAACACATTATTACTTTAAAATAGTGTCTTTTATTTACTGTGAATATCCTTCAAGGATAATTTTATGTAAAATAATATGTAAACATAAAAATGCACTGGTTTATTGTCACTTCAATGATTTAAATTGATTTTCAACAGTTAAAAGTTATTTAAAAATAAAAGAGTAGGGTTTCTGCACAGAATGTTGTGTGGGAAAAATAGATTGGAATTCAATGTGCAGGCCAGTCTTTCTGGTAGAAAGAGTTAATCTCACCTAAAAAGGAAAGAACATAGAACAGAACCTGAAAATTGCTAAAAAAAACCCCTGACAGCTGTACTTCCTCCTGACTTCCAAAATCAGACTGATTTAGGTATTTCACTTGTCCCCCTGATTTTGTTTAAGACTTAATTTGTCTCTCAAATTTAGTGAAATTTTGATATCATTAAAGGAAAGGTTAGTCAGCTCATTAAATTAAATTTAAATTAATACATTTTTTCTAACATAAATAATCTAAATATTTTTGTCAGACAAATTTAATGTGATGTTCAGTTAAGGAAACAGAACATTCTGTAAGACTTTAAATTCACTGTGAGTTGAAACATTTTTTAAGACAATACCAACTTAAAGTCAACTTTGTATTTAGTTCTTTTTTGCCTTACTTATACTCTTTCCAAGTAAAAACAGCAATAGCTAAACAAGAGAAAGAAGGTTTTTCTGGTAATTTTGTTTGTTTTCACAGTTAATAACATTTTGTCTGTTCCATTTCAGCCCACTTAACTTGTTCCCAAAAAAGGCCATAAATAAAGCCAAGATGACATCAGTCTAGGTGTAAGCCCCACACTTGCCATGTGCAGTGAACTTGCATACAAAGACACAAATTGATATAATTTGTCATGGCTGTTCTTTGAAGAAGAGGCAGGACTTCTGTCTCCAAACCTTTGACTGCATGCAAAGACCAATATTCATAGAATCACAGAATCATAGAATCATAAAATCATAGAATGGCTAGGGTTGGAAGGGACCTTAAAGATCATCTTGTTCCAACACCCCTGCATGGGCAGGGACACCTTCCACTAGACCAGGTTGCTCAAGGCCCCATCCAACCTGGCCTTGAACACTTTCAGGGAGGGGGCAGCCACAGGTTCCTTGGGCAACCTATTCTCACATCTCACCACCCTCAGAGGAAAGAATTTTTTCCTAATGTCCAGTCTAAATCTCCCCTTTTCAGGCTTTAAACCATTTCTCCTTGTTCTCTTGCTACACAGACATGTAAAAAGCCCTACTCCAGCTTTCTTTTAAGACCCCTTCAGATATTGGAAAGTCACTATAAAGTCACCTCGGAGCCTCCTCTTCTCTAGGCTAAACAACCCCAATTTCCTTAGCCTGATCATAGGGGAGGTGCTCCAGCCCTCTGACCATATTAGTGAATCTCCTCTGGACACACTCAAGGAGCTCTATGTCCTTCTTATGTTGAGGACTCCAAAACTAAATACTCCAGGTGGGGTTGCACAGGAGTGGAGTAGAGGGGAATAGCCACCTCTGTCTACTGGCTGTCTGTGTTTCTGTTAATGCATTCCAGTACCTGGTTGTCTTTCTGAGCTGCAAACACATATTGATGGCTCATGTGAAGTTTCTGGTCCACCACCCCCCTACAAGTCCTCTTCAGGGCTGTCCTCAAACCATTCTCCTCCCAACCTACATTCATGCATGGGACTGCTTCAACTCAGGTGCAGAACCTTGCACTTGCCCTTGTTAAATTTCATGCAGTTTGCATGAGCTGACTTCTCAAGCCTATTAAGATCACTTTGGATGATATCCCTTCCCTTCAGTGTGTTGACTTCACCACACAGTTTGGTGTCTTCAGCAGACTTGCTGAGGGTACATTTGATTTCACTGTCCATGTCACCAATGAAGATGTTAAACACCACTGGTCCGAGTACTGACCCTTGAGAAACACCACTGATCACACATCTCCATTTGGACTCTGAGCCTTTGATCACAACTTTTTGGGTGTGACCATCCCACCAGTTCCTTATCTAATTAGTGGTCCATCCATCAAATCCATATCATTCCAGGTTAGAGATCAGAATGTCATGTGGGACAGTGTCAAACGCTTTGCACAGGTCCAGGTAGATGACCTCTGTTGTCCACTGAGGCTCTGACCCCATTGTAAAAGGCCACCAAGTTAGTCAGGCAGGATTTACCCTTAGTGAAGTCATGCTGGCTGTCACCAATCACCCGTTTGTGATCTGCTTGCCGTAGCAGAGCCTTCAGGAGGATGTGCTCCATGATCTTCCCGGCTACGGAGGTGAGACTGACTGCCCTGTAGTTCCCTGGGTCTTCTTCTTTTCCATTTTTGAAAATGGGGGTTATGTTTTCCCTTTTCCAGTCAGTGGGAACTTCACCAGACTGCCGTGACTTCAAATATGGTGGGCAGTGACTTTTCAACTTCATCCAACAATTCTTTCAGGAACCTTGCGTGAATCCCATGAGATCCCATGGAATTCTTCATCTTCAGGTTCTTTAGGTGGTCTTGAACCTGCTCTTCATCTACAGTGATGGATCTTCCTTTTCCCAATCCCTGCCTTTGGCTTTTGTAACATGGAGGGTGTAACCAGAGTCTTTTTTTGGTGAAGACAGAGGTGAAATAGTCATGGAGTACCTTGGCCTTCTCTACATCCTGAGTTAGCACCTCTCCTTTTGGGCCCACATTTTCCCTAGTCTTCCTCTTATCATTGACATACCTATAGAAATTTTTCTTGTTGCCCTTAACCCCCCTTGCTAGGTCCAGTTCTCTCTGTGCTTTTGCTTTCCTAACCTGATCTCTTGCTACTCTGACTATTATTAACAATATGAAGTGCATATGTGGGTGTACTGGTATTTTTGCATATAGCTGAAATTATGAGCATCTGTTATTATAGTCTCCTCCCATGGAGATCTCAGTCCAAGATCAGGGCATAAGAGCTGAACCAAAGCCAGAAAATTATTTCATTAAAGCCTTCTGAAATCTAGTAAATGAAAATGCCTTTGAACACTGTTGACCTGAACTGTATTTTACAAGTGAGCTGTTTGTGATGGGATCTCCAGACCATTAATAATTTCCTGAGTTATGCAGTTGAATCACCCTATTCTGTTTTTTTTTTGGTTTTGTTTTTTTTTTTTTAGTTAACTACATAAGGGAGCTATTAGTGATCTCAGTAAAGTCAATGGCTCAAGCAGGCTTGTTGCTGTGTGTTGTGGGTTTTTTTGGTGGTGGTGGTGATCTCCCCTTCCACAAAGTAGTTAACAGATCCTTTTTGACTGCAGAAATCTATATAAATTAGCTCTTCAAAGGGACCCTCACCTTAGTTAAAGTCAGCTCCTCAAAGATTTATGCTTGCTTGCAAAATCTTAGCATCTGTTTAGAAAGCCTTATTTTGGCTGAGTTTCCACTGCTGAGTTTTTACTGGACTTGTTCTTGCCACTGCAGTTCAGTACTAACTTTGTTAACTTCAACCACAGAAATGTAGCACCATGGGTACACAGAATTAAGCATACTGGACAGGCTATTGCAAAGAGATGGACATTAGCAAAGCCTGAGGCCAACACAGCTCTCATTTTAATAATGGAGCATTTCTATGATCATTGAGATGTTTTGCAGACACACATACTTATGTACATAATGTGGAAGATGAGCAGAGTTCAGAAATTTGGTGGATTCAAATGCCAGACTTCATTCTACATGCCCCTTCATTCAAAATTGTATTCAGTGCTTTTGATATTCCATAACTTTTCCCTCCTCACATCTTTGGATTTCTTCCAGCCTCATTATTCACTTGAAAACCAGAAAGTTAAAGTTTAAAGCCTTTGATCTGAGATGTCATAATATAAACAAGAGAGGCAAATGCTTCTTTGGTGACTACTAATCTCTCTGTAAATCTCCTGTTGAATCAGTGCTAAAAATAATTACATTCTATGTTATTTCGCATTATTCATCTCTTCACTTTCATACTCTGGGAAAACAGAAAAATATTGCCAACTTTAAAGAGTTTATGATCTTAAGATGTCTCATAGATAGCGTTACATACCTTTAGTGCCAAGGACACCATGGACGATAGGCTTTAAGCTCTGTTCTAATATATTTATAAAGGGCACAATTTTGCTCTCTTTGTTTACTGTTCTCAACAAGGAAAGAGTGTGAATCACTCTGAGAAATCAGTATTAGCCTACTCAATTCAACTCTTTTACAAGAATATTAATTTGGTTTTGTGAGATGAGGGTAGAGTGTAAGTTATTTTACTGTTTCCTTTAACCTGGTGTGTGGTTCTGACCTCACTGGAAATTTTAATGTTATCTCAGACCATAACACCTGGGTGCTAGAACAGTTTACCATTAAGACTGTCATTTCACTAATACATCCCAGTAGGCCATAGCAGGAACAATAATGATTAATGCTTTTGGAGATGATTGTTGACATCCTACACTAGTATTAAAGTAGCCAACCTAAAACCAAAAGTATATTACTGTTTAGTCAACTGTTGCCAAATGCACACAGATTTAACAGTGTCAAATTAAACTGTATACATAGTGTTAATTATATATTATTATATTATATAGTGTTAATGCACCTTGCCTTTCTATCACTTGTATTAGTCTGGAATCATATAAGCACAGAACAGTTTGCGTTGGAAGGGACCACAAGTAACATTTAGTTACAACCCCCCCTGCCATAAACAGGGACACCTCCCACTACACCAGGTTGCTCAAAGCCCCATCCAACCTGGCCTTGAACACTTCCAGGGAGGAGGCATCCACAGCTTCTCTGGGCAACCTGTTCCAGATTCTCATCACCCTCACAGTAAAGAATTTGTCCCTAATGTCTAGCCTACATTCACCCTCTTCCAGCTTAAAACCATTGCTCCTCTTCCTGTCCCTACATGCTCTTCTGAAAAGTCCCTCTCCAGCTTTCCTGAAGGTCACCTTCAGGTATTACAAGGGCTTCTATGAGGTCTCTCTGGAGTCTTCTCTTCTCCAGGCTGAAGAATCCCAACTTTCTCAGCCTGTCCTCATAGCAGAGGTGCTCCAGCCTTCTGATCATATTTTTGGCCCTCCTCTGCACTCTCTCCAAGAACTTGTGGGCTCCAGGAAGTTTTTTGTAAGCGATTCTGAGTCTAGTCTAGTTAGAGAATGCTCACCATCTTGTTCATAAAACATACTCCTCTACAGTAAAAAAATCTATTAATTGTACTTCAACATTGTATCTCTTATATAAATGAAAAAGCACGGAAACATCTTTAAGGTTAGTCTTTTAGGACAAGAATCTCAAAAGTGCTAAAGTTTAGATGATCCAGATGTCAGGTTCCTAGGAGCTTATGTCTTTTTCCAAGTTTTTTTCTGACTTTTGCATGAATCATAGAAAAAATTTACAATTTAACTCCTTCTCCCAGCAGCTAAGCATTAATAATTATAATAATCATAGAAAGCATATGAGTGTACTTCATGGTGCATTTAAGATTTCAGGTATGCATTAGGCAGACCCTGAAGAGAGTATTTGAACATAATGATGAAAACCTATTGATATGAGGTTCTCAGGATGGGTGATCCCATGCCAAATCCATCACAGATTTGTAAAATACTTCTATTTTAATGCCTCCATACCACCAAAATTCCACTGTAGGCGTCAGACTTTTCTAAATCTGTGGCTTATGGTCATACTGTGCATACCTAATTCCTGCAGATTTCTTGTTTGGACACAGTTCAATGTAAGATATTCAGAAAAATCCTCCACAAGTTCTCTATATAAATAACTTTTGGTTTGCTGTGTTGTGATTACAGAAATTCTCACATCCCACATACAAAACAGTTGCACAGCATTCAACTCTGACAACCTGTTTTCCAAAAAAATCAGAATAGACAGCTGCACACATAAATTTGATCAAGCCAGTGCTTTTTTTTTCACAGACAGAGCTAACTACCCTTGCAAAAAACCAAACCAAAACAGAAAAGTTTATAAGGATTCAGAATCGATGGAATTTTTCTGAAACTATCAACTTAACAAGTGGATGTGAGACCAGAAATGGTCTCCAAAACCACTCAATATCAAGTTATGGACATGTTCAACACTAGAGGAGATCCAGCACCTTCTTTTAAGAAAGTACTTTCTCTATACAAAAGAGGCATTGAAAGGGATATGAAGACATTGCCAATACAAATAGGTTTCAAATTAACTGTTTTTTATCAGTCATCACTTTAATGAAATAGAACTTCTTTGCTTCCTTTTTCCAAACAATGTGGTTTCTCATGTTGGGTCCACTTCAAAGTGGTATTATAAACTTCTGGTTACCTACATAGGTTATGACTGTGGAAACAAAACTGACATCAGAGTGTAGATTTCACATGTAAAAGATTTCATTATTTTTCAGAGAATCCATTTTGTTCTTTCAAATGCTTGCTGGTCATTGTATAAGAGGGCTTTTGTTTCCTGGGATGCAGATAAGGAACACAGGAAATAAAAATATCAAACTCTCATGTTTCAAGACTTGCAATTAAAGCCTTCCCCTTCAGTGACAGCATAACTACTGCTGAATATGCTCATCTCAGCTGGTCTTTAAAGCTTGGCTATTATGCTTTGATGATATAGGACCACATCTTCAAGGTATATATAGCATCACTGAGCTTTGTCAATTTTCTGTCAAGCATCAGGGACAGAATTAACAGGTTGGGCAGATACAGGTTTCAAAAAAGTCCCTAAAGGTATCACCACATCCTTCTAACACACTTTTCACAGATGAGGTAATTTATAGATGTCAGATAATCTACTGCCATTAAGCTATCATAGAAATTTTAATTCCCCTTTTCTCTATATTTTCTCCCTTCCCCTTTCTCTTCTCATTCTCTTCTCCCTTTCTCCTTCCCCTTCATAATATAAAGCAGGAGTAGACATTTTTTCTCCAGTTTTTCCCTACAGATAAAAGTACTCCAATATCTCTAAATATATGGGTTGATTTTTTTTTTTAGTGCAATTTGAAGAACAATTTGAAAAAAGAACAACAAGGGCACAATGTTGGTTAGTCTGTAGGAAAAAATGCTGAAACTTCAGGGTTGGAATAATCAAATTTCTCAATCTGACAATAACTGAATATCTGCAAGAATAAATCAGAAATTGGAAATGTGGCATTTGTTACCCCAGTCCTCAGTGAATGTTTAAAGTAAAAGTTTTATATACTGGCTTCTTAACCTGTTTTTCATTGTGGAATTTACACTTTTCATCTTATTATTTTATTCATTCTTTGATTTTCCTTTATGAATAAGTGATCTCAAATACAGTCTTACCTTACTTTAAATTCTGTCTTACCTTACAAAACTTTCAGGTTTCCCCAGAAGTTTTAAAAATAAAGGATGCTATACACTGCTGGCAGTGAGCATTTTGGCTGGTACTTAGCTGCTATTTAGTTTGTATTTAGTCTTCTAGGAGATTTAGGAACACTTAGAATTCTGCCCTCAGGCTGTGAGTTTAAATGTACTTATTCATCCCCCCGTGGGTTTTAGCTGCAGCATGTCCTAGAACAGCTCAAACACTTCGAAGAATGGGGTATTGTCAGATTTTGCAGTGTTAGGCAGTGTGGTCCAGATATTTTCAACAACTAATTCTTTGAGAGGGGGAAGGCATTGATAAGTTGATGTCAAAGCTGTTTCTCCTCCTCTGTTGACTGCCAAGATATTTTGTTAACAAGTTATGATGACAGAATTTACAGGCTTAATACAGTTGTCGAGATTTGCACAAAAAATGTGACCAACCTCATTGATTCCAGTCCTATTTTACAATCTCTCTGATGAAATTAATCCTATGTAGTTTGCAGTCCATTATATACATCATAGAATTTCTTTCCTCCCTCTTTCCTTCTCACATTCTATTTAAAGCTTTCCTTTTCTCTGTGGCTCTCTGGCTAATTGTGTATCTTATGTCTACACCTTTAAGCAGAAGCATTTAGCACCATGTTTCAGCACCTCATTACCTCACATAGGAATCTCCTGTCCCTGTGTTAGCAAAACCAAAACTTATTTCCTTCAAAACCATCTTATTTTAATGGTGCAAAATTAAGACTGAGATTATATTTAATGGTAGAATGGATTTAGGGTTGAGAAGCTTTTATTGAAGTCCATAGTCACATTTTATATAGTCTTTACTGTATCGTCCTCCTGGGGATGATTTGGATTAGCTGTTTTCTATCTGAATTACATATTTAACAAAAGAACTATTCCCCCATCTATACATGAAGCTCTACAGTGTTAATACCATTATTGCCAAATTACATAGTTGGGATCCATAAGTCACATTCACAATTCTTAGTTGAGTTACTTGGAACATTAATTGCAACTGTATGGAAAGAGACCAATGTACAGTCCTAAAATTTGGGGGGAGAGTGGGAGGGAGTCAAAAATTAAAATACAGCAGAAGAATGAAACTACTGGCCTGATTCGGCTTCCATTACAAACGTTTGGATTTGTATTACTTTGCTCCAGCTTACTTCACAAGTGGTTATTGACAACTTCCAAGATAATTTCCTGGGGGAAAACATGACCTTTACAAGCAAACAACTGATGAAGTAGATACATTTAAAATATGTTATTTCAGTGATCAATCTGTATTTCTTCTCATGATGTTTTTCTGCAAATATTTTTTTTCTAAGCTACAGTTGTATTTTTATTCAAATCTCAAATCTTATCCTTAACTGTCTGACTCACCTGGAGACAGTGGAGCTGATTTGTGCTAGATAAGGATGAGCACCAAAGAAGGATCTTAATCTTTAACAGTGGTAGATATTCCTAAATCTGTAGCTGATTGCACTCTGGACAACCTTTCTTGGGCAGTCTGTGCAAACAGATCCCAGATCAGTTCCTGTAGATTCTTGCTGGAATGCAATTAAGTAACTATAAACCAGTTTGATATTTTAAAAAGTAATGATTTTTCCTAAAGAGCAAGAGAGAATTTCTTCTGGCTAAAGTACTGTGTTGCAAGCTGTATTCTTGTTGCATAAGATTAGAGACTGACTCAGCAAAACGGCTTCCATCATCTGTGAAAGTAAAATAATGCACTGTGGCAACCTGAGGATAATGTTATGAAACAAGTTTACATTTTAGTAGCATTTTCTATTGCTTCATTGCCTTGGTAAATAAGTTAGTGGGTTAAAGGAGAAGATAAATAAGAAAACATTCTGGGAGACTTTAGCCCTGGCAATAATGAAAGTATTTTCTTAAGAAATTAAAAAATACAAGAACAGAAAAAAAATCGAATGGCTATAATGATTTATGAGAAAGTTTTGTCTTGTTCAGAGTCCTACTTCTGGCAATGGTCAATAGTAGGAGCCCATTGAGAACAGAGCATGTTTAAGTTCTCTAGGACAATATATTTTCCAAGCTATCCACAGCTTAGGAACTAAGGTAAATTTATATGCAGCCTTTGTACTTTTTAGTCACTGCTGGGCCCAACCCTCATTAATTTATCTAGCATCATTTAAAAAACATTTATATTTTTGGCCTCCACAGCATCCTGTGGCAATGGGTTCATAATTTTATTATGCATCATGAAAAAAAGTACTTGGTTGTGTTTGTTTGTCCCTAAGGGGAACAGGGACAGAAGAAAAGGCATTGTATTTACCCAGGAACTGGTAACACTAGTGTAGGAGACACTTGTAGAGCTGTACAAAGATATTGATCATGACCACGGCTTTGCAGCTGGGAGGGCGAGGGGGCAGCTAAAGCTCAGGCCAAAGACTGAGCTGAAATTTTGCAGCAGAGCAAAACAGAGAAGCCTGTACTCATAATGTGTCTCACACTCATAAGGAGTTTCTCCTTTTTGTCAGTACTCTCTTTTAGTCTGGGATATCTGTGTGCCACAAACCAATGCCAGATGTTTATCCACATGCATTCAATGAGACATTTAAGTGACTGAAAAAAAGGCTTATCTCACATACATTCCCCTGAAGAGCCCCAGCCTGCTATGGAAATACACGAACAGGAAATTGTATGGATCCTACAGGCAGGCCAGAACACAGCCTGTGGTATGGTGAGCAGCATGTTTTCATACTCCGTGGTTTGTCCTGTTTGAAGTGGTCATGTCATGAGCTGAAAATATCCATGTTTAGATAGTAAACATGCATGTAGGCTGCTGGTAGTGAATTTCTGCTTTGAAGAGTCTGGCTTTCTAAATGGACAGCTACAGCCTGAGGCCCTCACACCTTCCTTTTCTAGAAACAGAAAACAAGAAGCCCAAAACTTTTCAAACTTATTCTTACATTTCTTGTATTTACTAAATACAAAGCAAATGTGCTCTATTTAGTTTTTCATTGCCAAAATGTTTAAATC
This sequence comes from Florisuga fusca, assembly GCA_038090715.1. Taxonomy (NCBI): domain Eukaryota; kingdom Metazoa; phylum Chordata; class Aves; order Apodiformes; family Trochilidae; genus Florisuga; species Florisuga fusca. Next base: position 15,784,570 of record JAAWXA010000021.1, read on the forward strand.
TTCCCACTGCTGACCACAGAATTTGAAAATTGTCATTCCTTTACTGGAAAGTATCTTTGAGAGAGAAAACACATCTTCATAGACAAGCTCTAAAACATTAAGGTAGTGGCAGCCCTTTGAAATATAAGCTATATTCTATATTCCATAAGAGTTGATTTTCAATAAAAATAATTGGTATTCACTAAATCGCATAATGCTTCTGTGAGTCAGATTCTCAAGGCTTTTCCCAGGCTTAAAAAGAAGGACTACTGTACATGGTACCAGGAAGAAAATATGGCTTTGCAGCATTTGGCTGCCTATAGAGCTTCTGGTAAGTATAGATCAAAATATGAGCACTGAAAGTAATTGATGGAGAGCAGGAGCTAGAAATGTAACTCTGGGTTTCCAGCTGCTTAGACTCACTCTAGGAACCTGAGTGCCTGGAAAGCATGAAGTATTGGTAAATAAATGCAGCTGGGGATCTCTGGTGTTTAGGAATGTGAGTTAGCCAGTTGCACATAGCTGTTCTTTTATGTTCCGCAGTACTTTGCGTAGTTCAGATCAGGTTTATATTCCAGTGTCAGCTTTGCAGACATATTACTAGACATGCTCTGTACTAAATAGCTATCAGGAGGAAAAGAAAGATGAAGATAATAGACATAGGCAGTTACATAGACTTGGTATCATATGAAAAGCTGTAAGCTGGAAAGGGTCCTGGGGGTGTTGGTCAACAGTCAACTTAATATGAGTCAGCAGTGTGCACAGGTGGCCAAGAAGGCCAATGGCATCCTGGCTTGTATTAGGAACTTAGTGGCCAGCAGGAACAGGGAGGTGATCATCCCTCTGTACTCAGCTCTGATGGGGCCACATCCTGAGTCCTGTGTTCAGTTCTGGGCACCTCACTATAAGAGGGACAGAGAAGTGCTGGAGCGTGTCCAGAGAAGGGCAACAAAGCTCATGAAGGGCCTGGAGCACAAGTCCTGTGAGGAGTGGCTGAGGGAGCTGGGGGTGTTTAGTCTGGAGAAGAGGAGGCTGAGAGGAGACCTTATTGCTCTCTTCAACTACCTCAAGGGAGGCTGGAGTGAGGAGGGAAACAGCCTCTTCTCCTTAGTGAACTGTGATAGGACCAGAGGAAATGGATGGAATCTGCGCCAGGGGAGGTTTAGGCTGGATGTTAGGAAATATTTTTACACTGAGACGGTTGTCAGGCATTGGAATGGCCTGCCCAGGGCAGTGGTGGAGTCACTATCCCTGGAGGTATTTAAAAGGCATTTGGACCTGGTCCTTAGCGACGTGGTTTAGTAGTGATCTTATGGTGTTTGTCAAAGGTTGGACTGGATGATCTTGGAGGTCTTTTCCAACCTAAAACACTCTTTGATTCTCTGATATCTGTCTTTGCTTATTCATTACATTTTATGAACATGGGTGTAGTAATGACAGAAAAAATTCACAAATTACTTATGAAATCAGAGTGAGCTCTTCCATAGTCTTTACAGCAGAAATGAATCTAGAGTACATATACTGAAGAAGTCAGTATACTTGCACTTCAGGAAAGTAAGGGGTGATAAAAGCTTCTGCACTGAAATTTCTTACTCCTAATTCTAAGATTCTATATAGCCTTCAGAGAAACTATTATCATGCTGTATCTCTACATACAAATAAATCTCTTTGGGGACAATGCCCCTTGAATAAATTATTGTGCATGAAAGTGAACAAAACCACATAATTCAAGACGGTAATTTAGTAGTGCAGCTAGGCAAATACAAGGTCCAATGAAAGACAATATTATCACATTTAATTATGCCAATGAATCACCAGTGAAAAACAAAAAAAGAAAGATCAGTCCTTGCATACGCAAGGAGATTTTTACTACTTAGCAAAGAACAAGTGATAACACCTCATCAAACAGAAAGTATATTCAAGGAAGTGAAGCAACTCTTATTTCTGCTGGGAGGAATAGTGAAGGTAATTCCTGTAGTTATGGGAAGAAATTAGTTTGAAATTGAGGGTCACATCACCACTGCACAGTAAATATTCAAAGGACATGCTCCTAAAAGACTCTTCTGATGGAAGCACTCAGGGTTTTCCAACAGAGGCTCCCAACTGGTATTATGCCAGTGTAAGTCTTTTGGGTAGACTTACACCATGATTACCATCTTCCTGGAAGCTGAAAGGGAGTCAGCTAGGTCAGGGAAGAAAGCCCTTAGAATTGCAGCCTCAAAACACACAGGTTAATGTACTTTCCTTTTCAGTTCACTGACATATTTAACAAACATCTATGACTTGACTACCTATTTTGAATACAGTGCCTTTATTTAACAGTTACCTTCAGCTGACTTCAGGTAAATATTATTTTAAGGCATCTGGATAACACAGATCTGCTTAGGTGGTGTGGAAAGCTTATAAATGGGTAAAGTGATATACCTTTTAACTTGTCCATCTCCACATTATTTCCTTGGCTATATTCAAGGAATAGCAACCTCAGCTTCACAAGCCAGTGGCAAGTTATTAGCATGCAGCAGGATATTGGGGTATAAGCTTGAACATAAAGGTCAAAAAGAACATATGACAGATGTGGCAGGCTGCCTGCAGAGAGCTCAGATCTAGGTATTATTCAGACCATCTGTTCTAGGCATCCCACATTGATGTCTATAAAGGAAAGCTCACAGTATAGCTGAGCTGCATTACTTTTCACAGGTCCCTCCTCTCTTCACTGCTTATATAAGGCTTCTGCACTCCTTGTACACACATACACTCAAGTGCCTGAGGCTGGACAGTACACACAGCATGCTTCCCTTTTCAATTCTGGATGTCCCATCAAATAATAACCAAGCTGAGGTAATTACAGCTTGTTTTGGCTTGCTTTGCTAACCCCTTTATAATTTTAAATGGATGTGATTTTAACCAGCTTCTAATTTAAGATGTTAGAAAATGTGATCGTGTGGTGTTAACTTTGACATGGGGCTGCCCACGTCAATAGCAATCACTGCATGACAGTGTTTTGCACGCTGATGCTTGAAAGGACACTGAAAAATAGCATGTGATTATCTGAGATAAACAACCATGATGGAAATGCTTATTTTATAGTGCCAAGCTGAATAGGCACAGAACAAATTAGAAACTCCTGTGGTCTAGAGCTTACTGTGCCACTGTCTTCATTTGGCATCTCCATGCTTTAATTTCCTTTAGAAAAATGGGGGATTAACTCACTTTTACATTTGAATAAAGTAAATCCTGAACTCTAAGTGTCCCCAACAGGTCATTTTTTTTCAACTCTCTCATTTGGGGCTGGGAATACTTTTGTTACAGCCAGAGACAATGGAGTAAGTATCAAGTAGAACAAGTCTGTAAAAAAAAAAAAACATATTACAGGAGAATAGCCCTAAGTACCAAAGCTCTCAAAACTCAATAGTTCAAGAAAACAAAAAATATTTGTAATGGTTAAGCATGCTTGTAAAAAGCACAAATGACAGCAATTTGTAAAAGCATTCTAAAAACAATCGTAGGGTGTGTTTTGACTTTAAGCAATTATGTTTTTCCAACTACCAAAGGCTGACAGTAAGATCAATTTTTAGATATACTGTTTATTCAGCTTTGCCTATTTCTTGAGTCTTGTATTTTCTGAAAAACTTATATTTAGTCTCTATAAAATGCAAATCAGTTATTGAAAATAATCAGAAGAGCCTTTTCATTTTCCACTTTCTCATATAATTAAGGCAGATAATATACCAGCTGTCTTATCACACATTTGATAAGATTGCTGCAAAATAGATTTTCTAGAGAAAAAGATGAATTAACAGTAGTTCAGAGAAATCTGTGTGAAGCATATATTCTTACTATAAGACAAATGTGACTTTGTTTTTTTAAGAGATTGAGTTTAAAAGTGATAGGGTAGCTGTTTGTTACAGTTCTAACAAGCAAGGCTTCATGTGTGGATTTCCAAGGGCTTGCACCTTCATCTTGGCCAAGTGGTGCCATCTTTGGTACTTAATCTTTGAAGTGGCTAATAACTGAAACTACTGTTAGTCTAATGCATCGCATTTTCAGATCCAAGATTTCATAAAAATTTAGACTGTCAGAGAACTGATATAGGAAAAGTGAGTTTAATCCTATCAACGAGTAACAGGCTAGTGAAGAAATAATTGAACTGACTGGATTGACCAATGTTATATACTGAGCTCACTAATTTTTCAGTATTTGAAAAAAACTACACTTGTACATAATTATGACACAAAGAAGTTTTTCTCCCAAGGGTAAATCCACTGGGTTTTCTTTTACTGGGAAAGTTTCTAATAACAGAAATGGACCTAGCTGCCACTGATGACAAGCAGTCAGCCACATATTGCCTACAGTTCAAGGATCTGCTCTTTTGGTGATACATTCACTAAGTTCTCTGTCTTTTGGGCAACTTACAAATGAATGCTTGAGGCTGCAGCTGGTATTCTTTAGTTTAAACTCAATGTCACTGGCAAACTCCAACCAGACTGCTGCACTGAGTACACATAGGTATGGGGATATTGAGTTTACATGCACAGATAAATTCACCTGCAAATAGAAACTGAAAGGCTTGTCTTGTTGAAGGTCATCTAAGCATAGGCAGCACAGTCTTGAGCATCTATGTGTGTTTTAACCATCAAATCCTACTTACTTCCACGTACAAAAGTAGTCCGAGAATGGAGGAATGAAGGATTCTGTACCATTTACTTGAATCCAGGTGCTTAAATGTTGCATAAATTACATTCAAAGTGTTTAAATACAGTTATGGATCTGACTAAAATATTTATGAGTTCCCTCATTTACAACTCTCTACAGGCAGGAATAGGCTTATTGTTACAAACCACTACCTATAAAAATCTAAAGCAAGAGAAATTGTTCATTACTTCCCTTGAATAAAAGTATTGTATCTCACTAACAGAATCTGCAAACTGCAATTGTTTGTCTCTCTCATCACAACAGAAATAAATTCTAAAATAAACTGACTTCTAAATATCAGTGTATTTAATTTTGAAACTCATTTGTGTGAAGTAAGTTCTATATTCTGTAGGAAAACACCTACTTGGGTCATACTTGAACAACATGTACTTGGGAAGTGCATCCTGGAAGGGCTTACAGTAGACCTCACCAGTAACTTAAAAAATGTTTTAAAACTTTCAGTTACTGTATTAAAATTTATTTTATAAATGTTTGTTGGAAGATGATTGCAAAAATTTGTGCAAACCAAATAAAAATCAGGTTGCTGATTCCCTTACTAATCCACTTATAAGTATCCAATGTCTAAAACTAAAGGCAATGTTCAAGTCTGAAAATACTTACACTCAGCTTCACATTTTGGTAATACCATTGTGATGCTGTTTACTTTCCCTTGTGTTATATACATGACAAAGCATCAACATTTGGAGGAAAGCAATTTAACATAAATGGAACATCACAAAAGTCAAAAGATATTTTCATATATATAGGTGTATAACATGCTAAGCCTTTTTCAAGTTTTACATTATTATCATTCATATATAAATATATACATACACAACACCTCTTATTTTTTTCTATGTACAGCAACTTGCCACTTTGGGTTTTTTTATTATTTTGGTTTTTGAGCTGTGATTTGGTTTTTTAGCCTTTAAAGAAAGATCATGTATTTGTGTCCCTTCCTGTCAAAGCTGATAAAAATGCATAGAATAATTACGATCCATTTTACCATAACAGTATCCTCCGAAACCTTCATGAAATAAATAGCTGCTATTTTTAGCGTATAGACATGGTTGTATGATTTATTTTCAATTAATAATCCTTATAATTCCTATATTTTCACTAATGCCACTGATAACTATTAATATTAATGAAATTTAAAATCCAGTCTTTAGTGTAAAATTAACTGGTAGGAGAAAAATATTTAAATGTTAAGCTTTTACTGATTGAATATATTTATTAAAAACCTTTTCCTATGGCTTGGGTTAGAAGGGATTCACATGTGAAAGAAAGCCAAGGTGATTAATTTATTCTCCTCTCCAATTCCTCGTAAATATAATTTTGCCACCCTTACCCACAGAAAACCCACAGCAAAACTTGTTAGAAAGTTTTGAGAGAAAAGTCACCAAAAAATTGTTTAAGTGGAAGGAGCATAGCTGAGGCCCCGGAGAACTGGATCCCATTCCCATTTTAGATGATTTTTTTTTTTTGTCACGGCACTCTGAGGAGACAGAAAGACACTGCTATACTGTACTGAGCTGAGCACAGCACCCTTCAGAGGTCAGGTCACGTGCAAAGCTGGTTAAAAGCATAATGATTTAAACACCTAACTTTACAGAGCCATCAGATGTGATGATTCTGAGGGATGTTTATCTGACCCATGTGTTGCAAGTCTTTGGTCTGGGTGTGTTTTTCATTCTGATTAGCAGAAAATCACTCCCAGGGCAATGGACATTACCTTCTTTAAAAAGTCACTGCCACAGAGTATGATGTGGAAATATGATTTTTAATTATAGGGAGTTAATTTATTTCAAAGTGACCTATTTAAAGTTTTGCTTTGTTTTGCAATTAGAAAAACGGAATTATTCAGTTTCAGTGGGAGAAAGTTTGAGGATTTCAACAATGAATATTCTAGATCCTGAGCCATACCTTTTAGGTATACACTTGAAGGTGTGAAGGCATCTTAAAATCCTTCACTGATGCAGACAAAGCTGATTTCTAATAAAGACTTTCTATGTATAGGGACAAATAGATTTGTCATATCTATTGCTGTGCCAACAGCTTAGCCTCTTCTAACTATGGGCCCATTATTTTCTTAGCTGACATTCTTTAATGTGTTTATCAATGCAACAACTCATGGAAGTAAGAAAATGCCACTATTCTGATTTTACAGAGGAGAAAACTGGATCGTGAGGTCTTCAGTTCATACAGTAAATCAGTTAAATAAATACAGGTTGGACCTTATTTGACTCATCACATGCATCTAAGACAGGTTCATCCTGTCAAACAGCAGGAAGTTAATGGTCTCAAAGTGATGAGAGTGAACATATAACGTACCACTATAAATATGATCCAAGACTAGAAAGTATGGGATATTAACACAAGAGCCAGCAGGGAAATCTGGCTGGTGCACTGAGTTGATGAAATATATTCTTTCATCACTTGTCATTTCTATAAAATCAATGCAATTCAATAAGGAAAAAAAAAATTAAATTTGGATGCATTGCATTATTTTTACAAAGATAATTACCAAAGGATGAAACAACTGAACTCCAGACTCATAGATGTCACAGACTTATCTCATATTTTTCCATAAGATTCAAATATCCTGACAGCTAAACCTGAATCTTGTTACAATAATATCGGCATTAAAATGTAAGAAAGAAATACACACAGAGAGAAAATTAGCATCTAAGGGAGTCTCATAGCATCGTATGATAAATATGTTGCAGAGAGCTGGATAGAAATAAAAAAAAAAAGAGGAGGCAAACTGACACCCCACAGGAGTCCACAATAACGTGTGTTTCATTTCAAACCTTCACAGAATGCTGGAACTTCGAATCATAGAATCATAGAATTAGCCAGGTTGGAAGGGACCTCAGAGATCATCAAGTCCAACCCTTGACCCACTGCTGCGGTTACCAGACCATGGCACTGAGTGCCACATCCAGTCTCTTTTTAAATATCTCCAGGGACGGAGAATCCACCACCTCACCGGGCAGCCCATTCCAATGCCTGATCACCCTCTCCGTGAAGAAATTCTTTCTAATATCCAACCTAAACCTCCCCTGGCACAACTTAAGACTGCGTCCTCTTGTCTTGTTGAAAGTCATCTGGGAAGAACACCATGAGGTACATACAGAGAGATCCTCAATGTAGTAAGTAATAAATATTATAATATTACATATAATATGTAAACAATAACACAAACTATATAAAATTCCCAGTACTTCATAATATTTAATAATAAATAAATAAATAATTTTATTAAATAAGAGCAAACTGCACATCAGATATTCTAAAACAAGCTAAACATTAAGCAAGTGATCTATGGTATTAATTTCCTGACAATTAACACATGAGTATTTGACAAATATGTGTGAAAAAATGACAGAAATTAATTTACAAGACTATTTTATCTCCTCACTGAACTAAAAGGATAAAAGCAGTAAGATCTGTAAGTTTAAAAAATGGTAAATTTGAACATTTGAAAATGCACATATTAACCTCTGACACTGCGAAAAGAGATGATGAACTGTGACAAATTGGGACATATTCTAAAGGCCTTTAAATATAAGAGAGGATAACAAGGTTTTGTTAATGGTGTATAATCTCACCAGCATGGCCTATGTGTTCAGTCCCTTGGAAACTCTGAATGTGAACCAGGTTTATTCTTTCAGTGTAGGAGGAAGAGAGAGCACTACCTTGTCATTAGTGTGAGGGGAGCAGGGCGGGCAGGCGGTGCTGTGGGTCAGCAGGGCTGGCAGCAGAGTCACGCCTGGCTTCCTGAGCCTTTCACAATTTGCTCAGACAAATTTCTCAGCTTGCACTGATGGAGCTGTATCTGAGGGAGGATTGATTGGTACACAGAAATCGTTGGGAAATGCGGAAATGTTCACTGAGGAAAACCTGTCTGAAGATTAAGAGAAATGATGAAATGTGTTGCTTTCTGTCAAACTGCACTTTGAGGGGGGGGAACGGGGACTGCTGCAGAGCCTGGCAGGATGACAAGGAGCCACGGACCTGCAGGAGGTCCTGAACTTGCCAAGGAAGTTCATCTGCATGTGCCACTCTAGGAACATTCATTCCAAGTAAGAATAAAAAGGTTAGGCCATATTACTGTGGGGACCATAAATGCCTCATTCGTGCTCCTGTGCTAGGGAAGTGATAAGAAGGAAAAGTCTTCTGACCCTCTACTTTGCATGTATATGCAGCAATTGCTAGGGTCAAATGCTTAAAAAAATTCTACTTTCAATGGAGCATAAATAAAAAATATCACACTCTCTCTGGCCCGCTTCCTCTCCTGAATAATATATCCGGTCCCCTGTGAATGCATATGGTAAATGCATCATTTGTCTAAAAAAAGGCAATATACATGCAGGGGATCCTGCAGAGCAGAATCATTGCACATTCACTTGCCGAATTGGGGCAGCCTGAGGCTGGCTATGAGATGCATGGAGTAAAACAAGAAATTCTGGTCTCTGTTTCCCTCCTGAGAAGGGAGAATTCAAAACACCTGAAACATAAATAAGGATCCCAGTATAACAAAAAGTCTTCCCATTCCCTTTCTGTGAGGAGGAAAAAATGCCATCCTGGCAGAGTTATCCTGTGATCAGGGAGCTGAGATTTCCTGCTCGAACCTGTCTGTCTACACCTAAACCAGCTCCTAAGGACAGGCACTGAGCAGACCATGGGCTCCCAGCAGCACCATCCTTCATTCTTTACACAGCTAAAACGTCCTTTTGGCAACTCTACGTAAAAGCATATATAAGGTCAATCCTGAAAGCAGTAAATAGTTGGGTGCTATAGGCACTCTGAATCACTTTGCCATTCAGTTTCATGCATCTGGATGACAAAGCAACCTTCTGTGGAGTGACCAAAATGTTACTGGTTTTGTCTGAAATGCTAGTAGTCATCCTAAAGTGGTCTTTGCTTGTTTCCATAGTGATATGCCACTGAAGAAAAGGTAGAGTGACAATCAGAAATATGCAAATTGTTTACTTTTTCAGTACATTCATGTCGTTTTGTGTATTCTTTTGTTCAATCCATTAAAAATCTGCCATTGCCAATGTGCAGTCACTGGCCCATGTGGAAAGGTAAACACTGAAATCTTTATTCTTCTAGTAGCTGACAGCTCCTCTCCTTGGGGAATGAAAAAAAATGTCTTTTTTTTTTTTTTTTCTTGTCAAATAACAATAGAGGGTGCATTAGTCACAGCGAATATGGAAATCTGCCAGGAAAAGAAAGTAAGTAGTACCCTGTAGAAACCCAATAAAAATGTCCATTAGGCTTTTGGAAATGACCCTTAACTACCAGCCAAAGCACAAAGAAATTGGCAAAACACAAAAAGCAAAGTTTCACTTTGTTTTGCAGCTTTCAAGTGACCCACAAACCTCGTTAAGAAGGATCAGCACTGGCAATATAGACCCTGCCAAAGTTCTTTGGCAACATGTCCCAGAAATCTGAAAGAGGACAGGTTTACATAGAAGCAATAAGCTTGCTAGTAAGGTTAACTGCTGTCAACATGTCTCACTCTACAAACAGAAAATTTCCCTTTGATTGTTTTCTTAATGAGTTATCCTGTTGAATTTATTTCATCCACAGTCCACGGGATCAGATACAGCAGTTCTTTATTCAGATAAAATCCAGATGAAACTAATGAAGGGGAGTGCTGCTGGAGAAAGGAGGATAGGACTGGACTATCTGGAACAACTGTCGCATGTTAGTTGTGAGGAAATTGTTTTTTTAAAGGTAAGTGCTGAATAGCATTTACCATTTTAATGCATAAATTAGTGTTCATAAACTGCAATTAAGGGCAGATTTTACCTTGAATTAAACCAACAGACAAAGGGGAACTCAGTTCTCCACATCCCACTAGTTGTTTTTTGTCTGTGAGAAGGCAGGATCAGTATTTCAGCTTAAATTTCCTTCTAGACAGTACATTCCAGATTGAGTGCAGGCTATGTGTTTGTGCAGGAGCTATTTATGTTATGAAGGAGTTCTGGCTAACTGTTCCTCTGATGTCTTAAAGTCCATTAAATTTTGAAAAATTCAATGTTTTGATGTCAAGTCGTTAGCAAAAAACCACCTACCTTATTTCTTTACACTAAATTTGCAAATATTATCCTGCAAAATCACCCTCACATGCCATTTCATATGTTCAATTAAAAAAAAAAATTAGAACAATACAAATGCTTATGCATACCGAGTCAGCAGGGTGAAGAAGGAGTGAATAGATATTGTAAGATATATATTTCAACTTGTGGGGTTTTTTTATGAGTCTCTATAGCTGATTTGCCTTTAGATAGTCCTGAGGACTCCATCATGCTATAGAAGCCAATAGGAAAACATGTGACAGTATGGTTTTCAAGACTGAACCATCAGGTTATAACAAAGTAATCTGATTTTCCCTGAGACTCCATGTTTGCACAGAGCTTTATTCATTGTGTGCCCTGCTCTATTTGTGGACCATGTCTGCAGAATTTTAATGAGCTCCATGCAGAGCTCTTTTCAGAGGCAGCTTTGGAAAGAGGGATGTCACACTGAGAAATTCTTTGCGTGTCACCACTTTATTGTTCTGTGCACAAGTTTAAGTCTATCTTGATTTGACTCCAAACACTTCCTTGGTCCTACCGTATGGAACTGATAAATTGTCTGTCCCTGAAGAAGTCGTGCAGTTTTGAAGTTATTAATTCTCACCCACTCTCCCTGTTTGAGCTGACCGAGGCAGGTCAAATTGCCTTAGAAATCTGCCAGCCTACACAGCTCAGAGATAGCACTGGCATACAAGCATTTCCATCCTTGTTTAAGGCCAAAGTCCTAAATCACAAAAAAGATTTAGCTATAAAATTCAGTCCGACAGTAACCGGAAGTCAGTGGAATATCTTCCCAAGTAAAGATTAAAAAACAAGGACTGTTACTCACTGACTCCTCCAGTGACAAAATCAGGATGCTAAGTACTCTAGTAGTTTTACTGTTCATATTTTCCTTCAGATGGCGTATGCCAATATACATGTTTGAATATGAGGCACTATAGTCCTTAAAAATAACTGTTGCTTACAAAGCACCTTTATTTTCTCTACACTTTGTAGCAGAATAAGAGTTGTACTCTCTACCACAACTCTAAAAGCAGCAGGGACTGGGGACATTGAGACCATGGTGGGCACAGAAGAAAGTGAGACATCAATGCACATGCTATGTCTTGGGTGTCTAATGTAGCTCACTGGGGAGTTCAGAGCCTGGCTGTGCCTCCCAAGCCCAGCTTCTCAGGTGGTCTTCTCAGGCTACAATAAATCCACATGATGTTTCCATGGTGTTCAGACTATAAAGGCAGAAAATATTTGGAGTCATGTTATCATTACAGAGAAGGGCTTTGTGGCAACCTTAAGATGTGAACAAAGCACCAGGATAAAATAATCTGCTGATAATAATTACACGCCTAATTAATAAAGAAAAAGAAGGGGCATACACTTGATTACACTCCAGATTCAGCTTTAGCTTTGTACAAATATTCTGGTATTATTCTAGCTTTCTTGTTCCCCTGAACTTCCTGCTCAGACTGGAAGTGGAAGGGCCAGACAGTTCTCCTCTTCTCAAGGGAATTTCAGAGCAATTTTGAAGAAAAGAACATTGATGTTTACAAAGTTGGTGCTGACATTCCAGCATAAATCATAGTTCATCAGTGAATCTTAACAGTGAGTTGGGCTGGCCAAAATCCATAAGAACTATCATCAAAGGAAACAAAATCTTTGTAATAAACAGAGGGAAAATTGGGCTCAGGGTTCTTGCTCAAGATTTGCATGAGAAATTTCATAACATTCCATTATTTTCTTTGAACAGTAACATTTGTTATTAGGAATGGCTCATTTTATTGTTGAGTCAAATTCTACACCCCATGGATGAGCAAAGGCATTTTTTTCCTCTCTTAGAAAGCATTTTTTCTGAAGTATAACTTGATGCTATTTTACTCAGAGTAAAACTTTTTTTAAATTTATTTTACAGAATTTAACTGCCATGTTATCTGAACTGAATGTACTCTTGGTTCAGAATATACATTTTGCAGTATTTTTGAGGTATATTCTGCTGATTTTATTTTTTTAGGTTCATAGTCTTTGTCTAAGAAATTGGTGACTAATACCGAAGAAAAGTAAGGTAATTTTCTCTCAGTGTTCAAAGGTCCTCATCCACCAGAAAAGTCTGAAAAGCACTGTGTTCCTGAAAGTTTAAAAATCCTGTTAGGTAAGCAAAATAAGAGAATGAATTTATAAATGCTTACTCAATTATAAAGTTGCTCAGCTCAGCTCGTTACCAGTTAATTATTGAACATACATTACAGTCATTCTTTAGCTGAGATATTTGGGAAGCAGATGGCTCCTATCAACAGAGTTAAAAATAAATAAAGACCATCTTCAGAAACATCTGTTACTGGCAACTGTCAGAATCAGTGCCAAGCTTCAAAATTCAAATACAGCCATGGAGTTTGAGTGTTTCTGTCCCTGAGACTGAAAAGGACCAAAGGAAAGATCTAGCTATAAAATTTAATCTGGAATCAGATTCCAAATTTTCTCCAAGGTATTTGGCCACGTTGAGACCAAAGCAATTTTTTCCTTGGCTCTTACCTACCACAGCTAAACACCAAAGTACAAATAAATCTACTATTTCATATTTTCTCTTGTGACTGAAATTAAAATGTGTAACTTGGAGTGTTTATTCTTTTACCTTTTATCAATTGCACTGCACAAAAAGTCTTTAACTTTTTGTCAGGTTCCTGAGCCTGCTCTCACTGAGTCTTTCAACCATCCCTCTCACTGCAATTTCAGCAAACTTTCTGATGGGAAGCAAAGAGAAGTATTTAGTTTGCTGATATTTGGATTAGTCTTTAATTCATTTTAGGGTAAGGAACAAAAAAACCCCACCCATTAAAATATTATTTAGGTGTTTTAGTGTTCTTTAATTTCCGAAAGGACAGTCCACTTTCACCCTATAGTATGTCAGACTGACCACCTATGCAATGAGCATTTCCAATTTAACCACTCAATTTCTTGCTGAATCAGTCTTCACTTTGGAAATCTATTTTCAAAGAAAACAGGATTGTGGTGATGGGATGATGACCAGGCTCCATCTGGAAATGTTCTTGCACTGAAACATCAGACAGACAAATGACTTCTAGCATGACTCTGCACGTCTAGGACACAAGTCGTCCAGAAAACTGGAGCACTAATGAGAAACTCTAGAGCATATTTTCCCATTCCTATTATGACTTTTCCCAAAAATCCACATTAAGAGTTTACAACATTGTTGTCTTGGAGACGCTATGGAAGAAAACTTCTTAGGGAAGAAAACATTTAAATTACAACATTTATCACACTGAATACTAGAGTATTCATAATTTGCAATTAGAAAATTTCATATACTTGTGATAATTCTATGCAGAAACCCAATATATTTCATATTGCTTTTCTTTATTTACAGATTTACAAATGTCATTGAAATATTATGAATTCTTATCTGAAAAAAGGTAAGACTTTAAGAGGAAAGTCAATTTTCATTCTTATATTTTATTTTAGATTTTTTTAATCTTATTTTCTAGTAAATGTTGGTTGCATTTCCATATTGTTTTACTCTAACAATATGAGTAATTTTTTTCATAATATGGTAATTCCAAGAAGTTAGGCTTTCTGGAGGTAAAGAATTAAACAACAGTAGCAACAACAAAAACCAACCAACCAACCAACCAAAAAAATGAAAATACAAAGAAAACAGATTTTTACACTTAGACTAAAACAAATAACACTGAAAAATGCAACCCTCTACATGCAAATTTTTATCCATTAGTTGTGGAGCAATACTGTGAAATAAAAGAACTCTGCTATTGATCAGAGTTAGAATTTCCTGGCATATTATTATTATTATTATTATTACTATTATTATTATTATTCCTGGCAATCTCAAGTTTTCTAACTGTTGGATTTAAACCACTTATTCACTGCATTTCTTAAATATAAATTTAAAAAACCCACAAAACTCCATCCAAAATAACCCCATATAAACTCAATGCCTATTTTAAGCATATCTGACATTCATCCTAACAGTAATAATTTATCAGCAGTGATAATTGTGAACATTTTTATTACATTTCACAAATTTTAATACCAAATATTAGTTCCATAACTGGTCAGCAGAAGACTGTAAAATGAACTACCTTGCCCTGTGTAAGGAACTCTGGACATCCTCTCACTGATTCTCACTTGTCCTCTGTTAATGCATTGTATCTGAACAGTCTCTACCTCTTGGCTGCTCCTTATCCAGAGTTAATGCACTAATCAAGATAACTGGCAATTTGTCCACCCTCCCAACCAGCCATCCAGCTGTGGTGAGTGATGTGGTACTCAGCAACCATCCCCAGCATGGGCTGCATTTGGGTGACTCCCTGATTACCATGCTTGTCACACACAAAAGACCTCATCAGACTCTCCTGTGCCACCTCCTCCACAACTGCAGACTGTTTAGAGGATCTAAAAAAGTCTTTTTAAGACATCCAGGTTCATTTTTTGTCTTTGTTTCCTTTGGTGTGTTCTGTCCCAAGTCAAGTGCAACCCTGATTATAGGGGTTTGCAACTATGTTTTTTTTTAATGTTTTGACTGACACAGAAAACATCCTGAGAGCACACCTGAAAGACAGCACAGTGTAGAGTGATGTCCAGAAAATCCTCTATTTTCTCACACAAGATGATGGCCTCTAAAGACCCTATCTGCACATCCTTCAGAGCTTTTGTTTTTTGCAGTCAGTCAGTGTGCCAGGTCCCATGCAGCTCTGCTGGGCAGCGGCTGTGTCAGGACTGGAATTCCTACTGCTTATCATTTGAAATACTTAGTCTGACTTTTTTTCTCTCAGAGTGTGCCTCAGGCCTGAGCTTTGGTGATCTGGTGGTGGACACTGCTGTCTAGAGTTTCATAATACTGAGATTCCATTTTCTGCTTTACCACAGATTTACTCTGTCCTTGAGAAAGTCACTTCAATGTTACTTCCTCAGTACTTCAGAGAAAATGATCCTGTTCTTCCTGAGTGAGAGTCTTGTGAGGACAGTTTTGTTTGCTCTCTCTCAGGAGAATGCATGGCACCGTGGCAATAGATAGGAAGCAAAACAGAATTTTAACTCACTGAAAAAGTTGGGACATTCATTGTGGCCCAGTCATCTGTGACAGAAAAAAAATATTTTTGCTGCCCAGAAAGGAGATGAAATTATTGTAGAATTCATTTGTGTGTGGATATTTCATTTCATGTTGTCTCTTTAATGTAAGATATTTTGAGTTCTGAATATTTTCTTCACTGCAGAATAAATCCCTAATAAAAATATAACACAGTTGCAACTGTACATGTGCAATTAGCCATGGAAAGGTAAACCAAATCTGAAAGAACTCTTCAGGCAATAAAATAAATTACTTTAGTGGTGGAAGAATTTTTTAAGGCAGCTTTGTCTCACCTTACTTTATCATAATTGGTCACATTTTGTGCCTAAAAACATCCTGGGACATCTGAAATGGTAGGGCACAAATTCTGGCCAGATATCCTTTGGAAGCTGCATTCTTTAGTCTTTCCAGATCCCTGACTACTGGCAGTTTGAGTAAGATGAAAAACGTCCTAATTTGTATTCAGTCCCCTGATTTTAAAGCATTAGGTATCTGGTCATGCAAATAATGCAGCACTGAGTTTGGATTTTGTTTCAAGAAGAGATGTTGGATTTTCTGAGTTAGGGACTGAACTGACATAAGTGCTGGGGGATTTGACCATGAACTTCATCAGCCCTTAAGGGACTTGTATGAACAAATTGAAATTGTATTGCTGGCCTGTTGAAGATGCTGGCATGTACCCAGCTATTTCCTAAAGCTGAATATTTGCAAATTGTGTAACATTCAGTGTTTGACCATTTAAATTACTGACATATTTTAAATAATTTAAAATTATTTGAAGCATAGCACAGATGCTTCCATACTAAAGAAGAAACAGAAAATAAAGAATATATAGGTTATATATAAGACAGGTTATAGACTGCTGTGAGAAAGACTCAGTAAGCTCAGGTGACTTCTTACCTCTTCTGCTTGCCTCTTTTGATATCTTGGCTGGCTGGGGGGATGAGAGGACAGTAGCTGGTACTGTGTACCTTGCTGTAGCAAAACTTTCAGTCTGTCCTCCCAATAGCCATATTAGGGAGAAGTGAACTGGGTAGGTAAACTAAAGATGGTGGAAAACTGGCTGGTTCTGGTTCGACTACAATCAAACTGTTGGATGGCTACAGGTTACACCAAAATCAGAGAGCAGCTGCTAGGCAAGAGGGCAGGATTGCTGTTCAGAGGGACCTCAGCAGGTCTCCCTTGGAGAAGAGGGGTGGTGGAAACCTGATAAAGTTCAACATTGGTGGGTACAAAGTCATCCAGCCTAGAGGGACAGCCCAGTGCTTTACTGCAGGATGGAGGTTGACTGACTGTGGAGCAGCTCTGCAGGCCCTGGGGGTCCTGGTGAACTGAGTGAGGGGGTACCCTTGTAGTTATGAAGATCAGCTACAATCACATTAGAAGAGCATAGTTTGCAGGCTGAAAAGCTTCCTCCCTGTTTGGCACTTAACTGCAAAAGTCCCTGAACTATTTGGAACTCAGAAGAGCACATCTGGATCCATGAATCCCAGTTCAGGTTCCCCAGTCCAAGGAAGATCTCAACAAATTAGATCAACTATCTTCAAGCAGCTCCATGGTATCAGAACATGAAACAGAGAGCAAAACCTGTGACTTTAGAGCAAGGTAACTGAATTTCTTACCTTTTAATTCAACATTTCAATTTTTCCTGAGATGTCTTCAACATTGTAATCTAATTTTTTTCTGTTTCTACAATACAGCCGCATCTTCCATTTATGATAAGTGCATTATTGTACGATTTCTAAGACATCTTTAGGTGCCTGTTTTATGTTTTATATACCTACAGTATATGCTCACATATGCTCATGAGGAAGAGAAGATGAGAAATAAAAGGAAAATATCCTTTTATCAAACCAACCAAAAAAACCCAAAAACAAGCAAACCCAAAAAACTCTAAAACTCCCCCCACACCATTACACATGCCGTAAAAACCGCCTTCTTCACCAGCCTGGTCCCAATAACCCTATTCATCTACTCAGGGANGTGCCTGTCACATCCAATTAATGTCAGTCCCACCCAGGGATCCTTACCCTAAGTCACAGTCCATGGCAAGACAGAATAAAGCACTATCCTAGGTAGAATCCATGGAGGGTATTTATCAATTTTAATGAACATAGGATGTGCCAAATTTAAAAAAAAAAAAAAAAAAAAAAAAAAAAAAAAAAAAAAAAAACCCAAAAAAACACACCAAACAAAAAAACCACCAAACACCAAAATGCAAACTAATAAAACAATAGCAAGAGGAAGGAGGAAAGAGTATCCTGAAAACAGTGCTTGGGTCCATATCAGGTAAATATCCAGACTAAGATATTACTTGGTATATTAACTTGGATAAGTCTATCTTTCTTCTTCAGATTGATTAGCTCTCTTAAAAAATAAGCCAAAACACTTTTAACACATCCTTTCCACAGAAGGAAAATATTTCATTCAGAAATCTCCTCTTCTAGATCAGATTTTTATTCTCCTGTTTATGAACCATAACTGTTTTGTAATTAATTATACTTTTCAATCTATTGTCAAAGTAAATTGATAAACTGAACTGTTAAGTGATGTGAACCTCCTCATTAGTTTCCTTTCTCTAGAATGCTTTCATTTCTTCTGTTGTGTGAATAGCATGGTGGTGGTATTCATTTTTTTGGGTAGTTGCAGTGCTGTGTTGTCCTCAAGCAAATGCATTGCATCATTGCACAGCTATGCGATTGCAACATTTAATGTGATTTTTAAATGAAGTAGTCAGTTTGAAGAGTCATTTTTTTCTTAATGCAGTACTTCCTGTTGCTAAGACAATATAACAATTATCTGGAAGCACTGTGACAGGATTTCAAATAAACGCATACAGGATCGTGAAATACGAAAATTTCCTCCTAGTAATTAGTAATTTCCTCCGAGTAACTTCCATCCTAGTTTTAAGTTTTATGAATGTATGTTTCATGCCTATCCAAACCTCAAATCTAACATTTCATGTATTTTAAAGAACATTGCCTAATATAACAATCTTGTTGTTTGGAATTCAAAGAAAGGACACTCTGCTTGCCAATATCTTAGTCAAATATGCCATAAATATAACCAGTAAAAATTCTTACAACACTCTGTAATTTAAATAGTTGATTTCTCATTCACACACATAGGGCTATCTTGTATTTTCAATTCCAGTGTAAAGCATGGGAACTTTTAAAAAAAGGTTACACAGGAGAAAATACCTCTAATGACCATCCAATAATATAACTAATATTTTTTACTTTTTATCATTATTAAGGAGAAGGACAGGGTCAAAATTCCACAGGTCCAAGGGAGTGGTGGAGGGAAAATGAAGACATGGAAGGTGAAACAGGCTGTTGAAAGACAAAACAAAACTCAGATTTCAGCTAAAGTTAAATTTATCAGGGAAGCACTTTAGCTATCATCAGAACTTCTACTTTCCATTTTTTGACCAAGTGTTTCAGCAATTGATATGAAAAATATCCTCACTCTAGACAACAAGGTTGGAAATTAAAGCAGTGATAAAGATGAAAATAAGTGAGAAATTTTGGGGGAAAAAAAGTAAGGCACAGACATCGATAAATGCTGGGGCATTCTGCTGAATATTCCAGAAGCATGTAGCCATAGCCATTCCATTTATATATCCTTACTTCCAATTACATTTATGAAACTTTTGCAATTTATATATTTTTCTAGTATAAATATTTTCCTTTTTTTAAGTGGTATTGACTTTAATGCAAAAAGTTTTTCTTAAATTTTCATATTCCCAAATATAATTGAGTGAAAAGTTTTCCAGTGTTTTCAGTTGTTAAGGTAAGGTTTCTTCAATAATAGATTTTATCTATCTTGAAATAAAATCACAGATGAAAGCCTGCCTTTCTGATACAGCTGGTGACTCTAGGTGTGACAGCTGCATCAGATCCTTTCACATTGTGTCCTTGAAAATCTATTCTATTGGAAGAAAGAAATAAGTATAAAGGACTTGCATGGCTGACTTGTTGACAAAGCCTGAGCACTGCTCATCTTCAGGCCTAGCTTTTGGTTGTTTGAAACAAATTCTATATATGACATAAACTGGAAAATCAAATATTTCAAAAGTGTAAATACTCTAAAATACTGAAATGGCTATAGTTTCATGACAACTGCATTAAGTACACAAAGGTTTTTTTTTATGGCTATGCTTATAACATGGTAAAGTGCTAAATGTGCAAGCAATGATGAACTTGGCACAGTAGCAGTATTTATTTTAAGCTCTATTTCTGCTGCTTTGGCAGAGGATGTTTACTTAACCAGATTCTATTAAACATACTGCAGACTTTGTACTCTAAAACATTTTTAATTGATGAAACACAGAAGAAATCAGTCATCACAAATGGTAGAGAAAGGCAGACAAGTCCAGGCAAACAGAATAAGATCTGTAGGTGTCTTTTGATCTTTTAAGGAGAAAAAAAAAAAAAAAAAAAAAAAANCTTCTATTTATTTACAAGAACATAGTGGTGGGAACTCTTGCACGGTCTCTTGCCTATCCTATTCAACCTCTGACCTAATGGACCTGACGTGCTTATCCTCTCTCATGGCAGGAAAAATCCATGCTGGGTATACAACCTGTGGGTCTAACTTGCCCAAACAATGCTGAACGGTGATACTTTTCATGCACCATTTGTACACATATGAAAGCCATTGCACTGCCTCACATTCCTGCTGCAGGAAGCAAATCCAGGACAATCCTGAGCACCAGTAGATGGGAAGTGTTTCTCCAGGCACCTTACTCTCAAACTGCGTCTGTCCTGAGCTTCCAGACGTTCATTTATAAATCATGTGCTCATAAACATATGTTTTAAGTGTCAGTTTAAAAACAATAAATTAGCAGAAGACAGTTTAGAAGCTGTTTCAGAACACAGATTTTGTTTGAAAAGGGGATTATTGGGAGCTTTTTCTCAATCAGATTCTTAAACCTAAAACACTTCCTCAGACCAAACTTCTTTACAGTGGGAATTTTGAAAGAGAATGATGGGACTGTATACACAGTAGACTAAATTAAATATTTAAATTGCACAAGGTTATATTCCAAGGTCCTATAGTCACTTGTGAATCTCAAAACTGAGACACTGAAAGCAAATGTATTAACTGTATATAAATACATGTTTTTCCTTTCAGCTTCACATGAGTATAACAGGTATATTTGTATGTGCTTTAGGATTTCTGTAGACTGAAACACAGAATACTTACATGTATATAAACATGCACAAATGCACACACACATTCATACCTCTACTCAAAACAGCTTTCGTATGAACAAGTATTTGTGTAAAAAAGCAGAAAATATTAGTGATTTTTCTGCATTTTCAAAAGACATAATACAGTAAAGGCAGTATGCTTAAAATGTATGTAGATACTACTATTTTACTGAGATTTTGCCTTGTGTTAGCATTTTCCTTTTTATTTCTCTTATATATCACTTTCACATATATATCACTTCATATAAATTAAAATATCCTTTCAATACCTTCCTAGAAAATTAGAATGCCCTCTGCTGTCAAACACCCAAAAATTCTTGTAAAACTTACGAAATGTATGTAGGAAAATCTATTTAAATTATTGTCTTCTTCATGAACAAGCATGATTGCAAATCTGTTGCATAATTGCTATTAAACCTTATATTTTTTCCCCTAGGATACAGATTCCTGAAGTCTTATTTTTGAGGTCTTGATCTGTGAAAGTGCAGACTAATAATACATTTCATCTCTACCTGTGTTCAAAGTTCAACATTAGAATTTGATTGCAATTTTCTCGTGTATATGACGGGATTTTTCCCCCTAGAAAAATGTGCCTTCACCCTGGATCACTAATTGAGATCATAACATGACCAGAACTGCTTGTTTTTCCTTGAGTCAGCAGCAATCCATGAGAATTTTTTGAGAGATTTATTTCTTTTTATCATGGAAAACTACATAATTAGAGATGATGAATAAAATATGTTACTTCAGCTAAAATGATTTTAAGTACTGATTCATGCCCCTGACTTGAAATCCACAACATAGCATGATTTTCCATTTAAGTTTGCAAATGGATGTGACATGCAAGCATATTTTCAAGGGCAATAGATTTTAATGTACTGGTAAAAATTAAGGATACAATATAATATTTTGCATAAGCAGAGATAGCTGCTTCAGAGGTTTTTTTACACATTAAAACATGAAAAGTTTGAGTTTCTTTAGTTGAAAAAAGTGTACAATCACTATGTTTAGTAGGCAGCATAAGTACAGCAAAAATTATTATATCAATGTTTCATTAAATTCATGTGAATATCAATCTTAGGTAGAGGTGAGACAGTAGAAAACTTTGACTATTTCATAGCTGAAATATAAGTATTACTTGCAAGACTTTGGTGTTTATATTATTTTAAAACTATTAATTTCCACTTTCTGATCTAAACCCATAACTTCTTAACTTCTTTTATTCTAAATACACAGACAAAGGAGGCATGATCTGACCTGGCACAATTGAAGTGTACAGGAATAAACCATGAAATTAATTATTATTTCATATTTCCTTGACAAAAACATTTATATGGATGGATTTATTTATTTATTTATTTATTTTCACCTTTTTTTTCTTGAAATGAGACACTAAAGAGCCTCTGACACTATTAGTCATAAAACAAGGGGTATTGAGCTTTAAATCTCTTTCATCAGGGCAAAATTGTTCTCTTCAATTTTTATCTTTAAGCAGAAGTTGAACAATCATCCCCAAACCCCACCATCTTTCATAAATCTTGGCATTCTTCTCCATTTGCAAGTGACAGCATAATTGTCTGCAACTGCATTATTTACATTACAACGATATTATTTACATTTATTTTCTATTTTGGCAGAAATAAGCAAACAAAGCCAATCCCTTCAGAGCCATTATAGTGGTTTCTTGACTTTTGATTCATTTAGCCTGCCAAAATAAGCAAATTATTTGAACCTTTCCATTTCTTGGACTAACCCATGATCTGTTGTTTGTGTCTATCATTTTCCAGCACCACAGCAGCAGCAATATGAGCACCATGAAGACACTCATTGACTCAGCCTCTTTTATGGAGCCCTCAAGCACAGATCCTCTATATCAAGGGTTAAAACTCTTGGCTCTGCTTTCCTTCCTCTGAACACACCGGAGTGTCCTTGCATCTAACAGGAGATGCATGGATCATGGTGCATGCATGGATCACACCTGCCTCACAGTGTAGACACAGCCCAGGACTGACTGAGGTACCTGGTGCTTTGGAGGACATGGCAGGAGGTGGCAATCCCAAGAGTCAGTCTACTCCTTAGGCAAATATATAAGGGGCATATCAACAACCCACTTTTTGCTGCAAACCAACTGTAATACTTTTTGCATGCTATCTAAAATAGAACATTTTTTTCAAAAGTGTTCATGCACCTTATAAACATCTGCAATACATGTGTATTTGCTTATGAACATCAAAAAAAGGAAAGAAAAGCTTTAAGGGAGGTTTATAATAGAAAATTATAAACTACAGGAAACTACAGGCCCGTCAGCCTGACCTCAGTGCCTGGCAGGGTTATGGAACAGATCATCCTCAGTGCAATCACACAGCACCTGCAGGATGGGCAAGGGATCAGACCCAGCCAGCACGGGTTTAGGAAGGGCAGGTCCTGCCTGACCAACCTGATCTCCTTTTATGATCAGGTGACCCGTCTGGTGGATGAGGGGAAGGCTGTGGATGTGGTCTACCTGGACTTCAGCAAAGCCTTTGACACCGTCCCCCATAGCATTCTCCTGAAAAAGCTGTCAGCCCACAGCTTGGACAGGAGCACCCTGTGCTGGGTTAGGAACTGGCTGGAGGGCCGGGCCCAGAGAGTGGTGCTGAACGGGGCTGCATCCAGTTGGCGGCCGGTCACTAGTGGTGTCCCCCAGGGATCAGTGTTGGGCCCAGTTCTGTTTAATATCTTTATCGACGACTTAGACGAAGGGATTGAGTCCATCATCAGCAAATTCGCTGATGACACCAAGCTGGGAGGAAGTGTGGACCAACTCGAAGGCAGGAGGGCTCTGCAGAGGGACCTGGACAGACTAGAGAGCTGGGCCGATTCCAACGGGATGAGGTTCAACAAGGCCAAGTGCCGGGTCCTGCACTTTGGCCACAACAACCCCATGCAGCGCTACAGGCTGGGGACAGAGTGGCTGGAGAGCAGCCAGGCAGAAAGGGACCTGGGAGTCTGCATTGACAAGAAACTGAACATGAGCCAGCAGTGTGCCCAGGTGGCCAAGAAGGCCAATGGCATCCTGGCCTGTATCAGAAACAGCATCACCAGCAGGTCCAGGGAGGTGATTCTTCCCCTGTACTCAGCGCTGGTTAGGCCACACCTCGAGTACTGTGTCCAGTTCTGGGCCCCTCAGTTTAAGAAGGATGTAGAGGTCCTGGAACAGGTCCAAAGGAGGGCAACCAGGCTGGTGAAGGGACTCGAGCACAGGCCCTATGAGGAGAGGCTGAGGGAGCTGGGGCTGTTCAGCCTGAAGAAGAGGAGGCTCAGGGGAGACCTCATTGCTGTCTACAACTACCTGAAAGGAGGCTGTAGCGAGGTGGGAGCTGGACTCTTTTCACAGACGACCTTCAACAAGACAAGAGGACACAGTCTTAAGTTGTGCCAGGGGAGGTTTAGGTTAGATATTAGAAAGAATTTCTTCACGGAAAGGGTGATCAGGCAATGGAATGGACTGCACGATAAGAGACAGGTGGATTCTCTGTCCGTGGAGACATTTAAAAAAAGACTGGATGTGGCACTCAGTGCCATGGTCTAGCAACTGCTCCGGTGGGTCAACGGTTGGACTAGATGATCTCTGAGGTCCCTTCCAACCCGGCTAATTCTATGATTCTATGAAAATGTGATTCCTTAACTGACAGGTGTTCACTACTGCCCTGTTAATTAATACAAACCAACCTCTGTGACCTACAGTTATATTCCTCCATTATATAATTAAAAATGTGCTTCCTGTGGTAAATCCTGCAAGAATGATACAAAATAATTTTAAAAGACAGGAGTTTTGAATAAAGACCTGATGGGTTGTCTATAAAAATCAGCCACTGAAGAATAAGAAGAGTAATTTACTAGTTTGTAAGAAAGAGTCATCCACTATCTTGTTCTTTGTGACAGAACATGTCCCACTGTAATGTTAAAAAAAGGAAATACGTTTTATCTATGTCTTTCTGAAAAACATGTAAGTTTATTATTATTGTTTATTTATATATCACCCCACAACCAGCTTTTCCCAAATCACTGAGTTTATTTTCCTTAGCAACCATGTCTGTTCATGGTTAGTCATGACCTTATCTGACTTAGCTCTTTCTGTGTCATCCATATTAAATAATCTCAATTCCTGTTCATGCCAGCATAATATAATAATAAAGAGTTTATAGATAATTGGTTTTTTTAAAAATTTGGTTGGAAGAAAAAATCAGCTTTCATTGTCAGACTCTGGGGACTTGCCTAAAAAAATTTATAAAGGAATGTCCTCAAATTAATGCTCTCCCTTTCATGTTTCTTACAATAATGCAGAAAACAGCTGTAAAGAAATACAGTTTCTAGCTGTTTATTTCAACTGACAGAAAGCAGAACACAAACTGTCAATAATGCAAAGAATTCCTATACAGGTCCTCTTAAATTGTAAACTTTTCTGAAAATCCAGTTAATGGTAATCAAATCATTTAACATCTATTAATGTGGACATTCAGCTCAAAGTAAACTCAGGAATACTGGGAATTACTAATTTGATTGTATAACTTTTGCTGATCATGTGTTCTGAACATTACACAAAGCTGGCAGAAGTGAGATATGAATTGAATAAAACAATATTCTTATAAGGAAGAACAAACACAACAAAGAGTTTTACAATAATGATATCATTGGTAATTGCTTCAAGTTTTTACTTGATGCTGCCTTTTATTTCCTTCTTTGTCTTCCTCTCAGTATTTGCTTTTTTTTTTCCCCAGCTGCACAATTAGTTACGTAAATATGAAGCACACTACTGATTTAGATACAGATCTAATAAGTCCTTTAGGCATCTGCATCCTTAGGTATAAGAAAGATATAAGGAGAAGGTATAAGCCTTGAGAAGACTAAACTCAGAGTCTGAGCCTTTGTTCTAGCACTTGGGACGTGGTACTTTTGATTTATAAGGAAATAGTACAGTACAGAAATATGCTTCCCTCCTTTTTCATGCTTAGATGATTTTAATTATGAGTTGAAAGGAGCATCAGACCTCAAGTGCCTTGCCAGAACAGAAGTGAGGCTGAATAAGACTCTTAAATTGGTCTTTTAAAATAATTAAAACCACTAATAAGCTAGTAGATGTTTTTTATTAGGAAACTGCAAAAGATGTTTTCTCTGTTTAGGAATATTTTTGTTCATTAGAAGAACGTAGTTCCCTATCATAAAGAACAGTAGGAACCTGCTTAAAAGGAGAAAGACCTTTAATACTGTCACTGATCCTTTCATTTATTCCTTTATGCTCTCCTGGATCCACTGCAGTCTCTATAGGCTTCGCTGTTATTTTCAGTAAACATGCCCTATATATTAACCTGTAGTTTAAGATATCCTATAATCACACCAGTGATTTTGAAGCTATCAACTAACATCCATTGACATTTTTGTTTAAGAGATGATAATAAATCTTAAGCATATTCTTAATATTAAACTTCAAGTTTAATGTTGCTGATCAGAATCCTGGCCAAATAAATGAAGTAATAAACACAATAGTTTCTGCTTTATCTGAGACACTTCATTTAGCTATTTACAGTATCCTCTCTTTTGCAAATGATAGTATTTTGATGTTTCCTTTTCATATCCATCTTAGTAATTGCATACTGTGACATGGAATTCTGGAGGTCTCTATTAAGCAGCATATATATCTCTGTTCTTAGTAATCCAAACACAGACTGCATTGCTTGCTTTGAGAGCTAAAAATATTTACAGTAGAAACTCAAGAACATCACGCCTTTGTTCTCTACAGTTTTATATTAAGGGGAAGGTAAAGTCTCTGAGTTGGTTGCTGTGCCTCTCAACACTTTAAACTGCTTTCCTGCTCACCGAATTTTAATAATATGCCTGGAAAAAAAATAAAATTAGGGTTCTAGACCTTTGTTTCAGACTGTTGATCCACTGCACTGTCCTACCCCAGGAAGCATTATTTCAGTTAACAGAGATTAATTGAACCAGTTAAACCCAGGCTCTGGCAGAGCCCTGTCCCTCAGCAGTGCATGCTTTTGAAGCACAGTCCCCTCTGGTCTCCTCTGCAAGAGTTCTCACTACTTCACAGTAGATGGCTTGAAAGACTGAGGCTCTGGCTTCTCTCCTTAATTCAGGATTGAGAGAGACAACAGGAGAGTGGGATAATGAGCAATTTTCTCCTAAATAATGGGTGAACACACCAGTACTTGTTGGGAGATTCCCATGGGCCAGGACAGCCATAGGAAGTCAGGATATGCAGTTTTATACAAACAGCCACTGCCTGGCTAACCAGAAGACTCAATCATCCAAAGAGACTGGATTAAGCAGGATGATATCTAGCTTTTTTTACCCCTCATATTAGATAATGCCCTGGAAAGTTCAGAAAATTCAGAGCCTGGTAAAACAGCAAAGAAGTCTGAGAGAAAAACTGTTTCACAAGCTTCCTGGCTCTTCAGGCAAAAAGTATTAGAAATGTTCAGGACAACATGTTTTTTCTGTAGGATTCTTAGTCCATGTGCCTAGTAAAGAAGCTGGTACTGTTCTTACTCAATAAGCATTCAATTATTAAGATTCAGTATCATCTGAATTTTGGGGGGCTAATCAAATTGAACTTGAGCTCTGATCTTGTCACTAGACCCGGCTTTCATGCACATTAAGTTCTGGTTGTCCTGAGTACTAAGGGAGGGTAACATTCTGCATCTGAAAAAAGAGCATAAGGATGAATTTTATTCCTTTAGAAAGAAAAAAAAAAACCAAAAAAAACCCCCAGACTGACCAAACCCAGTAAGTATCCACACTACTGTAACCCTAACAACCTTGCCACTTCTGTTCTGTTTTTTTTTTTCATTTTAGCTTATGTAAATTACACAAACCACATTCCAGTGTTAAAAAGCAGCAAGTCTCATAGCTATTAGGAAAAGATACAAGCTAAACATGCCAAAGAATCTGTTTATTTATGAATTAATATCTAGTTTGTTTTAACTGAAATCAGTTGCCAAACTCCAGCTGATTTAAGGGGAAGTAGAATTATGATCATTGTGGAATTCCAATGTAAGCACATACTATACACACATCTGCATATATCCCTATGTGAAAATAACCTTGGGGTCATCAAAAATAACAGACATGTCTTGCTTTCTAGGGAAAAATCTGGAGCAAGAATTGAAATAAAATTTCTGGAGCCATTGCAAGATACTCCAAATCCTGTTTTTCCACACATCAGTGTCTCCAAAAGAAAAACATCCAGAAACTTGCAGAGCCCCTTCAAGCTAACATGTTCAACACAGCTCCCAAACTGTTTCCCCTTAAAGCAGTTCCAGTTGTTCCTGTTAGAATCTTTCATGAAAGGAGTTCAAACACAAGAGTGCAATGGAAGCCTGCTTTCCAGGCAGGATTTGTCACCTTCACTTCCAGGATACCACGTGGCCTGACAAAAAGACACTTCCAGGCTTCCAGTCCTGAATGGAATGAGCCTATGAATGGATCCGCAAGGACATGTGACCCAGAAAGTTCTGGAACCGCCAGCTGCAAAGGTCCAGATTCCCAGGTCCTCCAAGGTTAGCAAGCTCTTGGCTGGGTTTCAGCCTGGACAGACACAAAGCCAGGAGTTTTGGAGCTCCTGGGAGCCATAGCATCCAAGTGCCAAGGTTTCTGGGTCAGCTTTGACTCCTAGGCACTCCACTTCCTCCGCACCCTGGGATCTGAGGGAATCCAAGACCTGCGGCTCAAAGCCAGCCCATCAGGCTGGCTGTTTCTGAGCCAGGACTGCATTTCCTTTCAGAGATAATTACAAATAATAATTCCTGATCAAACTGAAACATGATTTTTTAAATGCTGGAAAATTCTTGAAAATACCTGACTAGTAGAGAACTGGAAAGTTAACCTGCAATGAATGACCAAAGCAACAAACATATTAATGAGGAAGTAAAACGGTGTCATAAAGAACAGAGGCACTTAAATAAGTCATCTAGTGTCCAGTTATAGTAAAGAAAAAGACAAGAAGGGAAGAAGGAAAGAAGAGAAGAAGGCAGCTGGGTGGTGAAGAGAAGTCTGAAAACTGAAGGATACTCTCCATATGGATCTGGAACGGAATAAACTTTCACAAAACCCCACATTATTATAATGATCTGCCCTTCCTATCTTTAAAATCTGGTTTCCTATTAATCTTCCTGTTGTTCAGGATATTCAGCAGCAGTGTTGGAGCTAAGTGTGTGTTCTTCTTTACTGCTATATAACATCTTGATGTGAAGAATAGGAAATTCAATATTTAAACCACCCTATTAATTCCACCAAATCTGAGAGACTGAGAATGGCATTTAATAACAGGTGAAAACCAGGCCAAACTTAAACTAAAATGATGTTACTGAGAGCTGTGCCTTAACCTCAAGGCAATAAAGGTTAGGAGTAGTATGATGGATACATATAAAATTGTCAGTGCTTACGCTTATTATATGTCTCAATTTTTACTATCATCAAGTAAAAAAAAAAAATACATATTTTCTAACAGGATAGTTAAGCAACAGCCACTGCCATGTTTTTTCTGACAAATTTAGCATTATGCCAACTTTCAACCAAATCAGCCTGTGCTGAAGAGAGATTCCTTTTCACATTTGTAATGCAGTTAGCTGATATTATTTCTGAAAGCAATATAAATGGATTCCATGACAGTACATAATAAACAAAATGCGATAAAAGGATCCTTTCAAATGATATATAGTGTCATTCAAAACTGCAGATGTTTTGTGTCACATTCATTACCCTTCTGGTACAGCACTCTTGAATTCTTAGATGGAACATAATCGTATTTGCATCTTACAAGACAGTCTGCTCAACTAACATAATATGGATATTTCTGGATCGTAACTGGGAGGCAAGCAATATTATATATACCAAAAAGGTTATTTTGCTCAAAGGAGTAGACAAATTGGTTTTGGGTCATGTGTTGAAGTTGAAAATGTAACTTTTTCACTCTCTCCCTGGTAGGGTGAGCAATTGAAAGAAAAATTGGCTTCACCATAAGGTAAAGTACCTCTGGAAGAATGATCATGTGTATCAGCTTTTAAAATCTCCCATTCCAGTGGTGATTTTCATTCAGATTTTATTTGACACCCCCAGTCTCACTTCTCATCATAGTCCCTTGTACCAGTTAGCCTAAATATTTTTGGATCCTTTCATACAATAGAATTTTCTAGCTGTCTTCATGTAAGTCTTTCTGGGTGTTGCCCAAAAAATGAGGCGTACAGCTGGCTGTGAATCTCGTGGACAACAAAGGCAAAACATAAAAGTAGGAGAAAAATAAAGAAGCATGCATTAAAGCTAGTGACAATTTAAATCAAGAATAAGCTTGAAACCATATGTTCAAAATTATGCGTACATATGCAAAAGAAAACAATGTTTGTTCTCCTTGTAGTTACATTTTACTCAACTCAGAAATTCCACACTGATCTACAGCCAACATAAGCAGATACAGAAGCAAGGCCAGTGGCTATTCCAGTAAGTATAACAAGAGAGAGAGAAAATACTTGTGTCAGTGAGAGAAATTAATCATAAAGTCGTTACATTCCATCGGCTTGATAACATGAAATAGGATATTAAAATAGAGATAATCCTACAAGTGAACACAAAAGCCTCTTTTTCCATTGAGGGAATTTTTTGAGGTATAAATAAAACCCCTAATCATTTTAGTTGAAAAGTCCACAATTTTTCAGACATAAAAACATTGTTCCTTGGAATTTTCTTATTTTTCCTTCTTCCTACAGAAAATTTGATGTGTTTTCTATTTAGCAGTGGAGAAGTGTCTTTACTACTGGTGTTCCTTACATTTTTACCCAATTTCTTTGAGCGTATGCATTTTCATTCCATTACATACTATGTGATAGAGATAACAGTGGCTAACAAGCTAGCTC
This sequence comes from Florisuga fusca, assembly GCA_038090715.1. NCBI lineage: Eukaryota > Metazoa > Chordata > Aves > Apodiformes > Trochilidae > Florisuga > Florisuga fusca. The sequence continues at coordinate 15,815,546 of JAAWXA010000021.1, forward strand.
TTCCAAACTAGAAGACCTTTGAAAAATTGTAAATCAAACAAAAGTATGCTATTCTAAATATTTATATGAACACAGATTTTCTAAGACCTACAGTAGAAAACATGTGGAAACATACTAGGATTCAGCTAAAATTATATACAATATAGTAAATGTTTTAAATTTGGAAATACGTACATAATTGAGACATAGAAAAACATGCAGCTTTCCTTTATTTGTCTGAAAATTCACACAATGTGTGTTTGGGAAAATATGTAGCAACATTAGATTCACTCATAAAAAACTATATATCCATATTTTTGTAGTAATTTGTTCTGCAATTAATAATGGTTTGCCTGGGAACCAAGTCAAAAATATGTATCAGACAACACAAGATTATTGAGGAATTTGGTCCCAAATTTTGTGTGACAAATCCCTTTGAAAAATATTCATATTTTGTAGCCAGTTTACAGCAACTAATTTCTGCAATTATTCATCTCTCTTCTGTAGAGCTATGCTACCACAAACTTGCTAGAAAATGGATCCATTTAGTGTATTCTACACCGACAATAAGTCCTATTCATGGGTCCAATTTTTTGCTTTCAGCTGATAAGTACTGGAAAGAAGCAACTTTCCACTCACCTCTGCAGCAGCTTAATGCCCAGACATGTTCTTTGCTGCAGGTCTGGGACATGCCAGTGCATGTCTTGCTACAAGCAAAGGAAATTTTAAAAAAACCCAAAAATAATTTAAGGAAACACCCTCATTTGCAGCCTGGAACCTGGATAACAACATGGAAGTGTGCTGTCTTTGTTGACACAGTGGTCACCAGAGTGCTCTAATACTATCTGATCTAGGACTGCTTTCATTTCTTAACAGGTCTAATTTTCAACATATATTGACTCTGTAGCTCCTAAGAGATGAGCACTGCAGCTTGTGCACCCTGACTACTAGTCATAATTGGAAATATAAACTATTTATGGATTTGCAATGACACTAAACACTCACCTGGTCCTGTTGGAGTCAAAGGCAGCTGTCACAGTCCCTATAAAATTCAGATTTTACATTTTTCTCCTAATGCAGTTCTATGTTCTAAGTTTACAGAAGCCTCTAAACTTTGAGCAATGTATATTAAATGGAAAACAAAGAATAATTCAAACCTACTTTTAAACTGTATGATTTTCCTACTGGTGATTAAACAAATGTTTTCAATGTACATTCTTTACATAAAATAATACAAATTCTACACACATTTCACCAATCATTTGGATAAATTTCTAATATGATTTGTACAAAGTGGCACACATTTTACATGTCATCACACTGGACCCCAGTGGAGTCTGATTTTGTTGATAATGAATGACCCATGACATTAGTAGGGCTTTTTCAGCAAATTTAAGGTTTTACTTGTAATTTTTAAAAATAGTGCTTTTAGGTATTTCCATACCTTCTCTACAGAGATGGGAAGCAATGTGTCATACTGTAACAATATTTTTTCAGTTCAGGAAAGGTCTTTACTTGCTAAAAAGAGGAAATGGCCCTGGGTTCAATAGACAGAAGTAGATGTCAAATAGTTTGGCTTTTCCGTGGTGGTGCTGAGAATATACTGCTGCATAGCATCACTTCCCCTTGCATGTCCTGTTGTGAGACCAAGGCTGGTCTTTTATAGAAGCCAAGGAAAAAAAGAAAAAAAGAAATTGAGTGAGAAAATGAAATGATGTGTATGTGTGCAGGAGCTCTGGCCAGCTTAGTTTTCATTCCAATAAAGAGGGCAAATCCACTGAAGCATGCATTGAGAATGAGGTTTTGATTCACATATGAGCATCCAGATGCCCGGATGATTTCAATCAACATTATTCCACTACTCTAGGCTTAGCAGTGTCAATATACAGCAGCTGTAAATGAAATTACCCCATCATTTACTGACACACAAAAAATTAAGTTCCTGGACAGCAATGAGATGAGTAGCCTGAGAGAAAGCTGAATATTTACCTATCTGTACTGGTGTGGAAGAGTTTGATAACTATCAGATAAATACTGAAGCTCCCCAAGTTCTGGTTTTATTGTTGGTTCTACTTAGATTCCCAAATGTTTAAAGGTACATCAGCTACTCCTTTTGTACCTTGGATTTTCTACTGGGTAATGGGAAGAAAATTGGTGCTGTCACCAAGCCTTCTGATAACTATGAAGCTTTATTCAATGGTGTCTGTAAAATGTGATGAGATCTTTCATACAAAGGGTTAAAGAAGTACAAACAATCATTGCCATTATTTAAAAAAATTAATGCAAGACTATAAAGTAGGGAGCCTCTGCCATGATTAAAAGAGAGCTATAATAGACATGCACTTTATGGCATGAACACTAATTCTTTCATATCAGAAATTAAACCAAATAAGTCAAATTTCTGCCTTTGACATCACTGTAGCTAGGATCTCTTTTAGATACTTTCTTTATATCCAAAGTTGTAAGTAAACTGTTGCTCATAACATGGAACATAGTAATTATTACATTTTCGTCTCAAGTTTGCCCTAGCTTGGTAAACTTTTTCCAAGCTAAAATGCTTGCAAATGTTTACTGCAATTGCATTTCACCAGTATTAGCAGCAGGTGTATTACTGCTTGGCTTCATGTTGTGTTCAATATATGTTATATTATTGTGATGAACTGTGAAGGGAAAGTGGTCTGATCTATTTATCTGTGCTACGAAATAAAAATAAATACTGAAAACTTTCATTATGTGTTTCCAGTTAGTAATACTGTAGAATAATTTCTGGATTTAAGAATTGGGCAAACTATTTTCTTGCATACACAAAAGAAACCCTGAAGGAAGGAAGCAACAGTCAGTTGTTTTGGTTAGCTTTTCTTTTTTTTTTTTTTTGAAAGTACATCTACAATAAATAATCATTTTGCAAAGAGCACCATATGAAAGCATCACAGCACACATGAATTTCCTCATTTGTTAGCAAAGACAGCACAAAGAGAAAAATATGAACAGGTTAAAAATTCAAGTAAACAGAGAAATCTGGAGATATGGAGAGAGACATTCAAGTAGCTCTTGCCATTGTAAAGATTTTATCTGGTCACCTTCACAGTAAAATTTTTTCTCATCACATTGCAGTATAGAAACACAAAAGCAAAATATACATGGGCTCTGTGACTGGCATACAATATGAAAAGGCATCATCATCATCATCATCATCATCATCATCATCATCATCATCATCATCATCAGATAGCTGAAGGACAGCAAGTAGTGATGTCAGGCAAGACATGCAGGACCCACCATGTTTAGAAAAAAAAAAGAGCCCCTAATTTTCAGATCATCTCTACATCATCCAGATATGCATTTTAAGTATTTCACTCCAGAAAACAGTGAAATATTATCATGTGTTCAGCATGGATCTACTCTTTTGTTTTGCAACATAATTGCTGTGAGAGCATTTTTTAATGCAGTTTAATTTTTTTTTTTTCCTTTAGCATGAACTAAATTATCCAGCTAAAAATATTTTTCTTAATTAAGCCAGAAGTCAGGACAGTGGAAGAAAAGTTACAAATAGTTGTCTTTGAACTGAGATGTCTCTAGTGAAGCGGAGACAGTTCGCATGATCTTTTCTATATCAACAACATTCCACATGCATATGCTGTCTCTCTTTTTTAGGAAATAAAAAAGAAATTGCAGAAGCAACTCTCCATTGATAAACAGGTCACCAATACAGTGCATCCTTTTCTAACATCTCCACTGTGTATATACATGGATATTACACTTAGGTTTCTCCTTCATATCCCAAGATAATACTGAACTTCTTTGTACTTTCACTTGTTAGCCCTAAGGCAGTCACTTTGTGGCTCTGTGCTAATTTTCTCTTTATCAGCAGAAAAAAAAAAAAAAGTTTTTGAGTGACATTTCTCTCAGCTAATGGAAAACTCATTTTGCAAAAAATAAAATGAATTTTATATTATTGAAAAAAATAAATAGATAGAAAAGAGGCAGATTATATTGTTGAACCAAGAATTCTAAACTTTTGGCTGAAAATGGCAACACTTTTGTTTGCAGATGTGGCTGTCTGTCACCTGGCTACTTTTACCTGAGGTCTCAAGCCCTCGGATTGGAAAGTCTCTAACTGGACTATATCTGCTACATGGTAATTCTGTGACAAAAATAACTTGGAATAATTTGGAAATGTCCAAATAATATGCAGAAAATATCAACAAAAAAGATTTTTATATTTCAGAACATTTCATAAAAGCAAACAAAAAAAATTCCTGATTGGCCTCAGCTAAAGAGACATGAAAAACTCAAATATCCCCTGAAAATGCAGGCAGGAGAGAGTCTGAGACTAGGTTTAAATTAAAATAATCTGTCTAATCAGTGATAAGTGCTTCTGTTTCAACAGGCATCTCAGTTACTTTTTGGTGTTCTGATGTACTGGAAAGAGGATTACTGAAAAAAAAATCTTATGAGTAAAGTTGTATTCATGTTCTTTTTGACGTTTAAAAAAAATATTGAAAATATCTTTATAAATTTGTTCTCGTGAGAGGTACATCTCACTTTCAGGCCAGGAGAAGGCTATGCACATAATAAAAGATGTACACAGAATCCTGTCCTCAAATGAACAAAAAAATCTGGTTCGCCTGCTTCTCATAAACTGGGCTTGAGTCTGCTTCCAGCTGCAGCAGATTGACACTGGCATCACTCCACTGATGCCATTGACATGATTTCTGACTTAGAGTGTTGTTCCAGGTCTTTCTAAAAGCAGTCTTTTTTGAATTATAAAAGCACCACTGCACGTGGTGTTAGCTGGTATCTTTCTCGGCGTGTTGAGGAAAGAACTGGCTGGGGACAGAGCTCATACTCTCATCTCCGTTCTTGATGTGGTACCCCACAAATTTATGCTGACACAATGCTGCGATTGTAGAGCATATTGTGAGGGAGCTGGCCATCTGTTTTCTGCCTCTGCTTTACTATAAATAACAGACTTCAGCCTCCGTGGGTGCCAGGCTAGCATTCTGCAAAATTCCCCTCCAGCCTTTAAAATTCCTCAGGACCATCTGGGAATTTCCTGTTCTGCCAAAAAGGTTCGTTGGGACAGAGCTGAGGTCAGTCTCTTACAGTGAAGAAATCTCTCTAAACCAGCACAAAGAAGTTTTCAATTAGGTGAATCCAGAGAGACAGTGCCAAAAAACAGACCTGGAAATTCTGCCATCCATAAAAGCACCAGGAGAAGAAGAGAGGGAAGGGTCAGCTTCATCTGGGTGGGCTTGAGGTTGGGAAATACCCTTTCCAGGACAGGAACTCAGCTCATATTTCTGATGCTGACTCACTGTGAGCAACATTAGGCCAAGTTCCACAGGAATTCATTAGCATCACACACTGGGTGAGAGACAAGAGACTTTTTTCAGTTTCTAATCCTCTTGAGGCTATTTAATGATAATGGTTTGAGTTTGTGGAACATGTTGAAAACCTCCTTTGGGTTCATGTTCCCATAGGAAATTACTGTTTTTTCTAGTCATACTTTTTGAATAGTATGCTAGAAACACCTGTAAAACACGTGATAGCAATACCATATTAATTCTGATAGAAATAAACCCAAATTAACGCCCACTGGTAGAAAAAAACCCAAGCAATTGTAACTTAGGATGTGATGCTGACTCACAATATAAAACTTGTATTGCATTCTGAATAGTATTCTAAAATAATCTATTGGCATCTTGCTTCTAGCCTTTCAAAAGGATTTTACAAAGGATGTGGAAACAAGACAGCATTCAAAACCACATTGACATAACTAACACTGAGGTATCATTTTGCAACTTAAGAAGAAATAAAATGGGAAATTTAGCCCAGAATACTTTTCCAGTTTCCTATCATAGAGAGTTTTATTCCAGAATAAAAAGCAAGGCTAATTTTAGTGACAAAGGACCAAAGATGTTTGATCATAATTTCAAGAATTCTGCATGGTTTTTGCAGGAAAAAAAAAAAAAAAAAAAAAGAATGAAAATGTTGAAATTGTCTTTAAAAATGCACAAAAAGAAAATGGAGATCACATTTGATTCCTGTTTTACAAATCAAGAATTCGTGTTTTAACTTCATGTCCGTAACAGTGGAACAAAAATATTTTTAGGCTTGCTCAATTATACTTCTAGGAAATACCCCATGGGTCGGTGTCCCAATTACTAGATATTTCCAACATGTGCAGGAGTGTTAAATCCTGGATCAAACAAATGTGTTTTGCTTCTGTTTTTTTTTCATTTCTAGGCTTTATAATACAGAGGGGTTTTGTGGGGAAACATTAAGGTGGAAGGTAACAACTGCAACTGTTTTGGCTTATTGGTTTAGCATTAAAAAAATACAAAAGTAATCCTATCTTTACAAACCTAAATTTGAGACAAATTCTTTTATATCTGTCTTTGTTTAATCTTATAACTTATTCTAATGTTGGTATATTTATTGCTGTTTAAAAGTCAATATATAAATACATCCTGTAAAGACCTAAATATGTACATTAACTCACTGTATGCGTAGCAATAATGAAACATTTTTATGTTTGTAAGACTTAGTGGCGGCCAGTATAGCATATGCAATCATGATTATCATACATTGGAAAAAAAGGGGAAAAAAAAAGGTCTTTAAGGTCATATGATCCCTCAGTGAACAGTGAACTGTACAAGAAATCATAATTCACCTTTTTTTAATACATTGAATTGTGACATTGTTCTCTGTAGGAAATCTTCTATAGGAAGTCTCTGGACTTCCCATACTCAGCCACTTATCCAAAAGTACAAAATATATGTGCTTGTTTAGAGTAACAGAGGAATTCCCACTCACTTCCACTTCTCTCAAAGTCTACTGAAAAGTCTGTACATGCTTGTCATGACACTCTCCAATGGTGAAATGAAAATAACTTATTTTACAGGAATGAAACCTGTAATGTGCCAGATGTTTCCTGGAAAGCTCTGACTACCATCACGGTCAAGTCCTTAGACCTTGCATAATCTAAAGCTGGCAAGTTTGGACAAATGCCTTTCTAATATTTCTGTCCTCTAGCTCATCACACACTCTCTATGGTGCTTACTTGATGCTAGCAAATTGTTTCTTCACTTAAAGGTGAAGTATACACAGCAAATGCAACCATTATTTTTGAGATTGTTCTTGACAGTTGCCAAGTGAGTTTCTGGTACGTAACTGATGTTTTGATGACCACCTGCACTGCCACAAGCACCACTCTGGCTCCACTCAATATTTCAGCTGGACGACAACTTCATTTCAGACATTTTAATAGACAGCAAAATTCTGAGATTTCAGTTTCCTCATTGAAACATGCTACTGAGCATCATCTTTGCCTTGCTCCTGTATTCTTCTTAAATTAAAGAAAATAATATCTTTAGTTCTTTTTTCAAACAATGAAAACAGTCTAATTTTAAAAGAAAGTCTTCCTCAACTATGGTAAGACTTTCTTCAACAGACTGTAATACTACTGAAATACATAATATTGTGGTCGTTGCACGACCACACAGTTAGTAAACATTTTGTGGCATTTTACTATTGTGTGTGGTTTAGTGATGTGTTTATACTTTGGGCAGCACACAAACTTATGGATTACAACAGCAACATTCACCCTTCCTGTCATATTTTAGTGAAAATCCAGAAGCATCACCCTCACCTCCCAGTTTATCTTTAACCTTTCCAGTCTTTCTTCAAGTCCCTTACACTTTCTCTGAGATGACCTTTTCCAAAAGAAAATAGTCCACAGTTACAACCTTATCTTCAGTATTCTTAGGAGTTACTTGTCCCATAAACATAAATATTGTGTGGAATTTAAAAAAAAAGCACTGGAAAAATCTACATATATTCTTCTTATTATTGCACTTACAGTTTACCCAGACCACAAACTCATCACAAATATTTCACATAGTTTAACATTACATTGTGTCCATAGGGCAATGTGTGTAAGCATACAATGAGGAGCAAGTGTTTTGCCAGTGAGGTGAAATGTGGAAACTCTACTAATACCTTCCTTTTCAGGAAGTCAAGAGAGTGTGAAACAAAGCCTGTTTCCTCAGCAAAACTCAGCTAATGAGGGTTTGAAATAATTCATTCAACAGGATACTTCTCAGCTGCAGGCAGCATCATGGATTGTATCTTCATACAGGGACTGTCACAATGGCTTACCAAGCAGATCTAACTATAAAAAAATTAATCTTTTACCAATGAATTCATTCTGCTGCAATCATCCTTCACCTTTAACGGTAGCTTGGCAAATTTCCTGGTTTTTGTGCCCCTGCATGAAAAGATGACAATAAGTCATCTTGCTTATTCTTCAGTGCATGAAACTCTGGTATTGAAAGAGGTACAAATAATTTTTTAACAACTGATATGAGGACAGAGGCCATAGCAGTTGAGTTGTATGATGCCATGGAGGTAAACAATGTCAGAGGAATATACAAAAGATTATTTATTGCATCAGCCAGAATTCTTGGAAAAGCCAAGAGATCAAAATGAATCATTCAAAAAAAATGTGAAGAGAAACAACCTTAATCATCACCTCTGTAGTTAACAGGCTAAAGTGATAAAGAATTGTACAGCTCATATCTTCTTTGCATAAAAATAGTAACACAGAAAAACTTTCTAGCAGAGCATTGATGGCCTTTCCCATTAACAGGAGAGAAGTGACGCAGGGCAGGATAGATAGGTGGCCCTTGACCATTTATCTCTACTATGGTAAGTCACACAGAGAGTGAAGTATGAAGTTTTAACCCAGGAACAAAGGGGAATAGTTCATTCAGGAAGAGAGTAAGTCATGTCTTTGAGCAATTGTCCTCTAAGAAGATCCTCAGAATTCCACGCACAGCAACAAAGGTGTCAGGGTTTGGGAGCTGCCTGTTACACTGATGAGGCCTAGGAGGCCACAGGAATTCTGTGATGAGACTGTAGAGGGTAAATATTTAACTATGACACAAATAAATACACTTAATACTTCAATGAAAAGTGATTTAAATCCTCATTTCATCTACTTTTGTCTACATATCACTCCCCAGTTTTCAAAGGCTATAATAGTCTTTGTTTAGATCTTTGGTGTTTGTGGAGACTTCAGAGAGCCAGGCTGTACATGAAGTATTTTTGTGAGATTTCAGAAATATCGAGTAATTTCTACATGGTTTTTTATAAGAAATGTTAGGTTTTTAGGAGAACTGGTGGTCTGATAGTGACATATTTACCTGAAGAACCTCTCCTTCTTACAGCACAAACACATGACTCAGAAGTGAGAAGGAAAAAGCATGCAAATGACCCTATTATTCACTTTCACTGTTACCCACAGTGATGAGTTTTAAAAACATATTTATTTAGTACAGCTCTCTTTTCAGCAAGAGACTGCTGCATGACAACTAAAACTCCCAGAAGATAAGTACTGCTAAAGCTATTCAAAGTTGAACATACAAAAGTGAAAACAGCATATTTAAATAGGTTGTTTAATTCAAATTGGAAATTCATTCAATAAATGCTTAGGAAAAAAATAATAATTCAAAATAATAATATTTAAAAATCTACATTATTTTTTCTCTAAATCTCCACTATGCAAGACCATATTTGGAGACAAGAGATTCAGAAAGAAAAATAAACTTTTGTAAGCATAACCTGACAATTTTAAAACATTCATAAATAATATGCTCCAAAGTGCAGGCAAGTCTACCACAACCACGAAGATAAATGTAAAATCATCTCTAGAGATTATGCTTGGACTGCTCCTTTGATTTTTGTGGGGTTTTAAAATGCGTTCTGTGTATTTAGATTACACTAAAGGTTAAATACATCTCAAAATACTAAATTTACACATCAAGAATCGGGTTTTTTCACCTATAGTCAGGAAGTATGAACCCCCCTTTGAAAGCTGGAGAGCCTTTGATAATGATTCGAAGTTTCTTGTAACCATAAAAAAAGTGTTAAAAAATGTCAGGAGCACTCAAATGACACCAGTAATTTTTCTCTTTGAAATCATGCAAGTTGCCTTTGCAGGTTTAGGCTGGTGTGGATCATGGATGAGGAAACTAAAAGTCTGGCCTGTTGAACAGTTATGCCTAAGACAAGTTTCGTAACACAGATATAATCTTTCAAGAAAATCCTCTTGCACACAGACAACCTTTAAAGGAATTTTAGATGTGAAAGAAGGCAGGATCAGTCTACAAATTACATTTCAGCCTGCTGCAGAAATAGTTTCTAGATTCAGAAGTGATTAGCACCAATCTGACCAACTGTGCTCTGGTGTGAAAGCAGCTATGCTGTCAAAACCAGACAAGTTACCTTCTAAGGTCATCTGCTGATTCTCCTTCCAATTTTCTCCCACAAAATGCTCTATTATTGCCTTAATTTCCTGGCAGGGATGGTCAGAGTTTATCCTGTCTCTAGGGTAATCTCTCAGGCCTATTTTCCTACTTGGTACAGAAGGAGGAGACAGAATAACAGAAAGAATAACAGGACCCAAATCCTCAGGCAGAACAAAGTTAGAAGGCAGCTCTGCTAACTGAACAAGTGGAATTTTCTTGTTCCCATACATTCCTATTGCAGAAGGAACTCCTAGTACATTATTTGCAACAAGACAAATAGACAAAGCATGACAAATGGCAAGAATTTACTCCAACAAATAAAAAATTCCCAGAAGACTTGCTGAAAATGTATAACTATATAGCTATGCCAAGTCCTATTAAAGAAGCAGATGCCATGCATGCACAAAGCACAATCAGGTTTGTCTTGAAAAACAGGTAAGGACAGAAATGCATATGGGATGGGAAGTCAAATATTATTTCCAGAATATATGAAAATTCATATACATTCTGGAAAGGACAGAAGTAAAGGCACACTTATAATTTATTGTCATCATGTTATGGGGACTCATTCACATAAAATTAATGCATATACAATACACAGGGTTTCCTCTTTCTTCCAACTCTTCTATTTTTTTCAGGCCAACAGGTCAATTGCAAGAAAATGATAGATTGGCAGGAGGCAAGTAGGTATAAAACACAAAAATGTATTTAAGATACAGTACTTAGAAACAGATTTCCATGTACCTTAACACAGGAAACTCCAAAAATCTAAATGGATATGTGTGTATATGCACATAGATATATGCTTTCACTCATGCACCATCGTGAGGGAAAGGAATTCTGCAGACTTCTTACAAAATTTTTGATTGGTCACTTTTTACTCATGGATCTTAAGCCCAGATTTTCCAAATGCCAGATCCTATCTTCACTTTCAGCCTATTCCTCTCTCTCTTTTAAGACCATATGACTGTCCATGCACTACCCTATAAGAGACCTTTACAGTACCTTTGCTAAAGACACACCAATTCTACCATAAAACTAGCATATTTTTCTCATTATTACCATTTTCTTATTGGATTTTTTTTTTTATTTGTGCTCCTAGAAGCTTGGCAAGGAAGTATAAGAATTTTTTTCAATCATGTAACTCTATGGCCTAGAAAACTGATTTTCAATATGACTTCCTCTGAGGGATTATGAAATAATCTTAATCCTTTTTTTTCCTTGTTTATTTTATTTTATTTCTGAAATAAAAAAATTTTTAGAAGTGTAGAGTAGTTCAACTTGGCCATCTGGCCATCTGGCCAGATATCCGTATGTTTGTTCAGTGTAGTCCCACTGCTTGCTCTCCTTTAGACAGCATCACACAATCATTCTGGTTGGAAAGGACCTTTAAGATGATCAAATCCAACCATAACCCAACTCAACCAACAATTAATGTAATTCTACCAAGTCCAGTGCTTAAACCATGTTCATCAGTTTGACTTGCATCAGTTTTAAACAGGGATAATTAAAAGTCCTGGGTAGACGTCTAACACCAGTTTAGGAGTGACTTATGCTATTTTAGACAACCTGATTCCTAAGGTAATGGAAAATGAAGCTTGATATTTGTGCAGGAACATTAGTGAGAAGGTGGCTCAAATGTGCAACTATTTATGGCATTTCTAAGTTACCCTTCCAAGTGAATATTCATCAGCCTGGTGTTTTATAACACTGCCTAAAATATGCACATGTGGTTACATAAGAATAACTTTGTGTTAAAGTACAGTTTCTTTCATAAGAAAAAGAACCCTTCCTTTGAAATATGACACTTTCAATTTCCTTTTCCTGATCACACTTCAACCCTCTAACAAGAGAAGTGCTCATGATACTGAGAGGACTTTTACACCAGGGCTGTTTGTTCAAGACACCTGGGCTGCTGGTGCTGAAGATGAGGTAATTTTGATAATGACAAATTTATTAAAAAGTGCTGGTAACAATAGTTCTGAAAAACTGGTTCTCACTGGTCTTCCTAAGAATCTGTACACGACTAAGATACAGTCCTATTCATCTTAGGTTGGAGCATCCTATTCATCATACAGGTTGGAACAGCAGCTGCTTAATGGGTTTTAAGAACAATGAAAGGATGAGGACCATTCTCTCTGTTAGCAGGGTATGTATTCTATTTACTCAACTGCAAACTGCAAAATACACTTACCATTATAGAGTTATATCTGAATGCCATCCAGAGGGACCTTGACATGACGTTCAACAAGACAAATACAAGGTCCTGCATCTGGGTCCAGGCAACCCCAAGCATTGATACAGTGACTGGCTTGAGAGCAGCCCTGAGGAAAAGGACTTGGGAGTGCTGGTGGATGAGAAGTTCAACATGAGCCATCAGTTGCAGCCCAGAAAGCTAAATGTATCCTTGGCTGCATGAAGAGAAATGTGGCCAGCAGGTCAAGGGAGGCAATTCTCCCCCTCTACTCTGCTCTTGTGAGATCTCTACTGCATCCATTTCTGGACCCCTTTTAACAGGAGGGACATGGGCATACTGGAGCATGTCCAGAGAAGGCCCATTCAGATGATGAGAGGGCTGGAACACCTCTCCTGTGCACACTGAGAGAGTTGGAGTTATTCAGTCTGGAGAGGAGAAGTCTCCAAGGAGACCTTATTGAGGCCTTCCAGTACCCGAAGGGGCCTGAAAGAAAGCTGGTGATTGGACTTTTTAGGATGTCAGGTAGTGATTGGACTGGGGGGAATGGATTCAAACTAGAGGAGGGTAGATTTAGATTAGAAGTTAGGAAGAAGTTCTTCACCATGAGGGTGGTGAGACACTGGAACTGGTTGCCCAGAGAGGTGGTGGAAGCCCCATCCCTGAAAGCTTTTAAGGCCAGGCTGGATGGCCTCAGGTTGCTCTGAGCAACCTGATCTAGTGGAAGGCGTCCCTACCCATGGCAGGGAGGTTGGAACTAGATGATCTTAAAGGTCCCTTCCAATCCTGAAAATTCCATGATTCTATGATTCTACATTCATTACCTTTTCAATCCTTATAAAGCTAGTTTCCTTCCAAAGATTTTTATAATCTCACATTTTTCTGTAAACATTGAAAGTGTTATTATCATATGTAAACTGTTACTAGCACAAACTAACTTCTGCTAGAAAGACCTTAAAAGCAACACAAAAAATGTATTAAGCTTCCCAACAGCCTTGTGAAACTGAGCAGCAATACTATATCTGTGTTAGAAGACAGAAACAGGAATACTTAAAGTTTATGATTTCCTTGCAGTCACAAGGGAAGTCTATGATACAGCTTAAAAAGTAAAGCTTAAATCCATTTCAGTTAACTGACACATTTACATCAGGAAGCAAGATGCACAGGATTTCCCTGTGCAAAAACTTCCACAGGACCGTTCAGATGGCTGGCTCTTCCTCTGGGCTTGCTACTGTGTCCTGAAACAGCACTGAGAAATTCCCCATAGTAAAGAAAAACCCATCTTGGATATCTCTGGGCTTTGTCCAGAAGTCTGGGTGGAATGATGCAGACCTAAAATACTCAGCTTGATACTTTTCCCACATTGGCTGATTATTTTCTTCTAAGGCACCCAGCACTGTGAAGTAAAGATTGCTTCCAAACCACAGAAGAGAATGGGAACGATGAGTTCTCAGCACCCTCATAATGACACACCATTTACTTTATATCAGTTTCATTTACAAAAGTTCTCATTGCTCCAAATGAGATCTCCCACTGGGCATGTTGGTTGGACAGTTCTGATGACTAATAAATGTAATATTTTATTGTTACCAAAAAGATCCTAATTACAGCTGTCATCACTGAAAGAAAACACATTCAGGTTCTACTGCACATTGTGATAAACCCTTCTGACCAAGCATGGGAAATATTTTTTAAAGTAATTTCCTACAAAATGTAGCAACATGTGAGAATGCTCTTGTCTACGTCTTTGATTCTTCTGCTTTTTTTAAAAAATTGCCAAATAGGTTATCCCCCAGTAATGTAAAGCTTTCAGGGATTTCCATGTTTGAAATCTTGCTTCTTTCTATCTTTGTGGATACCTCAAAATATCTCAAGGATTTCAGCAGTACATCATAGAGTCATAGAATGATTTGTTTAGGAGGGACCTGAAAATGAAGCCATAGAATTTTTTTAGAGACAAAGAAGCAAATTTGGTTTTACACTCAACTTTGAATTTTCTTAGTATCATTTTGTTTCTGTGAATGTATTATTGCTCCTTAAATCTGTCGTTTATACATACTTAAACACTGAGTATTACAAACTATATAAGTAATCCCACTAATTTGACTTGCACCATTTGTTTCAAAGCTTGTGTGTGGAAGCTGCACTTCAAATGTCACTAGGATGAAGCTCTACTTTGGATATGAGAGTTCATTGACTTCAAAATAAAATGGGTCTAGATAAGAAATACAGGTTCAAGATGGTTGCCAAATAAAAGGTTAGAGGCTAGTTTAAGTTGAAAGTTTCTCAATGTTTCCTTTTAGTCCCCCTCCCGCTTAAAAAATTAAAGATTTACTGAAAAGTCATTCCTTTTACATCACTGTTAACACTAGTTATACAAACCAAATGGCAGATTCCAAATCTAGTGGTTTTATTTGTGAAAATTTACAGGTCATCATGGATCTCCCTGTTGCATTTCACATCCAAATAGTGTGTAGACTTTAAGGTCACATGTTGCAATACAAAATGCATATATATATATATATATATATATATATAAAATGAAATTTTTACTAATTCTTGTAATATTTCAATTAGGGAAAATTAGTTTCTTAGTGTGACAGAATTTTCCACACCATCTTTATATTGGCCACCTCTGAATTTATTCATATAGATTTGCCTCATAGAACATTATGACAGCTCCTTAGCTCTGTCCTCCCCAGGGCAGTGTGTCACACTTTCACACAGCTTCACAGGAGGAGTGACATGTAAGGAATTTTTCCATCTTCAGCAAACCCACAACAACAACAACAACAAAAAATTAAGCCAAAATCCAGCCACACATAAACATATTCTAACTATTTCATTGCTGTGCCAGACCTTGCTGTTAGGCAGAAGAGAGGGGCAGACTGCCCATAGAAACATTGCACACAGTGAGTGTACACCAGTCTTTCTAAAGGCCAGTTTCTTCTGTGCAATGACTGGTGGCCCTCAAAACTTAGATTCCTGACATGTTTAAAAGCCAAGTGAGCATGTGAGATGTTACTTCTGCATAATAAGGAAATCACCCAAGAGCACAGAGAATGCCATAGCCAAATAATTTTTCAAAGTCAAGGTAAGAATCAACTTTAAAGTAGACCATCAAATGACTACCAATAATCCAGAAAAATTTCTCATATTTTTTTCTCATCATTCTATACTAATTCTCTAGTAGCTTGTGGCAGCAATGGCACTTTGAAGGGAAAGGAAAGTGAATTGAAGCTGGTTTATTTGGTGTAGTGGTGCCATCACTATTTGAAGAGAAAAGGAAAAAAAAAAGTGATCTATGTTTGGATAGTGTTTGACCAGAATAATGGTGGTTCACTTTCAACTTGAACTTGTATGTCTGTGCTAATGGCTTATAGGACACTATTAAAAAAAAAAAAAAAAAAAAAAAAAGAGAAAGAAAGATTGGATCATGTAGAACTCATTTATTACTGCAATAACAGTTGTTACGACTATGTGGACTGAAGGATAAGTATTTGAAACACTCATCCCTGTAGCTATCCTGAATGCATACTTAGTAAGTTCAGCAAGTTAACATTAAGTTAGACAAGCAAGACATGGTGATAACATTTCATGTAACTCCTCTTTGGCAATACTTAGACACTGCAATTAAATACCAAAGAGTGTCACGTGTGCCAGTCAGTTACTGCAAGAAGGAAAATGTGATGAACTGTTTGTTTTGAACTATTAGTATAAACATATTGCAGAAATGAAACCCAAGCTTAAACAAGGGGGAAAGTTAGCCGGTGTTAAAATAAACAGTTCTAGGAAAATCTCTAAAAATGTTTACCAAGTCATCTTCTTCCGAGTAGTTTCTGTGCAGAGTGTTTTGCCATCTCCCTGGTTTGTCAACCAGTTCCACTTACACTGATTACAGATATGCAAATGTTAATGGACAAGGCTGGGATTTAATTGCCTGTAATTTGCGCCACAAGCCAGTGGCTTTTTATTTTCAATCAAGATTGTAGGTCATCAAAGAAGTACTTTTGGTTTTAAGCATTAAAAAATAAAATTGCTTTTTTAAAAACAAAACAAACCAAACCACACTTGTTTTGCTTCTAGAAATCTGCTAATTTAGATACCAAGAGAAACCTTTTTTATTCAAATCCTACAGAATTAAGCAAACCATGATTCTTACAAACTTTCTTAATAATTACTCTTTCAGTACTGCAGGCTAGTATTTGTGCTGAGAAAATTATTCACCCTGCCAAACATTGCCTATAATACAATTTTACTTACAGTTACATATATTACCTGAAGTAATAAACATACTTCCTTTTTATAAGTCAGAATATCTCAAATTCTGAAACACTTTCTTTCATTTCTTACTACAACTATTCACTTTCAGTCACAGACTTATAAGCATTAAATTTTCGTCACTTCGTTCACAGCAGGTGCATTGTAAAATGGTGCTTAGTGTAACAGCAGTTGTACCTGATTTTAAAAATCCAAGGGGAAAAATCAATTCAGAGTCTACAAAATGAAGCACAAGGTATCTACGTAGCATATTCATTACACTTAAGTGTTACGCTTGTTTTGAAAGGAAATGAGATATGGCTGAGGTGCTTTGTAATGGCAACAGCAACAAAGCAAATTCAGTATTCAGAGATGCTATAATGGAGCTGCATCAGCCTCATTTGTTCAGAGTGAGCCATACTCCTTCACACAGGGGAACGGGTCCTTTCATTCCAAGCTGACACATGGGGGCTACGTGCACAATCCCAGTTTTATGTAAACCCCTGAGAGCAGAGGGCTGGGGGATGGGAAGGAGACGATGGGAAGGGGGTGGTTCTGCCCATAGCCAGTTTTACAATCACTGCAGAAGAAAGCAGTCCTCACATATAAACCCCTTTCATTGGGCTTTCTACCTGCTTAATCACTTCCCTCCAAAGTGTGAGAGGGGTAACCCTAACTCAAACATTCACCCTCCAGAGACTCATATTTCTTCGCTTTCAGTTCACAGTGAAATAGTGATCTTAGTTCAGTCTCTAGTGGACAAACACAGAATAAGTAAAGTCTTCTAAGCATGATTCAGCAGGCAATTTGCTCTAGTAAAATCATGTGGCCAAAAGCACAGATAACAACTTTCCTCTTTTTAGTGCTTACCTCAGCCTCCCAAGGTACAGTTAAATAATTTCTTAAGAAATGCTTTCCTCTACAAAAGACATCCCTGCATCCCTGCATTTCCAGCCTTTTATTCCCCAAAGCAGACCAACATATTAAAAAATGACAAAAGTAGTCTGAAAAAGAAATACTCAGTTATATTTTGTTTTAAAATCACTTGTACTGGACAGAATTTTTCGCTCTTGATAAAGACAGATTTGCAAACAACACAATAAATTTACCAAGAGACCACGAAATCCTCTAAATATTTTAGTGGGGTTAGAGGAATGGGGATAGCTGCATATACATTTTAACATGTTTCTGACCTGTATACTGTTTGAATGAAACAAAACTTGTAAATGAGAGAGGTAGTGTAGTAACTATGCTAATGCAAAGTTTTGGACCACCAAGTAGATTCATCACTAGGTTTTTGTTGATGTCCATCCTTAGTATGAACTTCTGTTACAGCTAAATCATATATCTCTTAATTGGCTACATACAGCAATTTTCTTGTGCCATCTTACATGACTAGTTGCATCACACAATTGCTCAGTTTTCTAAGTTTTGCCAGGTAAAACTTCCAGTGCAAGAATGGGAATGTTACACATAATTATATACAAAGTCTATTTGTTTATTTGTTTTTACTGATCAGCTATCTCAAGGCATTTTCATTACCAAGGCATGGACAAGATGCTGCAAGGTACATCATTTTACACAAGTGAGTAACCCTGTTAAGGTGAATGGGACTGCTCATATGAGGGAAATTATTCACATATTTAAGTCTTTTCAGGACCAAACTTTAGCTCATGCATAAAATACTGAAAAGTTCACTAGAAGTTTAGAGTTACTGAACAAATTCTTAAAAACAATTACTTCTGCTAAGTTACTGCAACACCTTCAAACCTGTTTTTTCCTTTCTATGAAAGAATGCACATATATACACACAAATTAAAACAGGCTGTTTCAAGTCAGTGTAATCTACACAGTTAAAAAGTTTTACTGCATGTCTTAGGAGTGTGAATGCCTGTATAATTTTTTCTTTCTTTCCAGCAATTAGCTAAGTGGAATAGTGCTACAGGATCTACTTATGGAGGAACAATGGCATTCTTAACCCAGTGCCTTTAAACACCAGTTTGTTAAAACATTCCCTTTTGCTGTCAGAGTAGCAGGTATCCTCTATGGCATCTGATCTGAAGCTGTTAACTACAAGTAGAGTTTATAGAAACACTTAGGAAGTTTTGTCATTAAGGTCTCTGGGGGATTTTTGTGTTCTCTGGCTCAGAAACATCCACAGTCTCTTGAGATAAAGCTTTAAAAAGTTGCATCTTTCAGTAACATGAAGAAAATTCCTCTCCCAAGAGCAATGTCACTAAGGGTGCACTCTGGCTGAAACTTTTCTCCTCTACACAGTCACAAGCAGGATCAGTCCTTATGACACCAGTTCTCACAGAAACTAATGAAAACTTTGAACTGCATAAGCATCACCAAAAAAAATTCATTTAGTGAGAAAGAAAAAAAGAAACACTTACTTTTTGCAGCCACTGGGTGTAATTTTCCATCACATGTTCCAGATGTTGCAGTTTCTGGGAAGAGAAATCCTGTTCCACGTGAGGAGCATCTCTCTGAAGAGCATTTGTGTTGTATTGGTCTGTCGTGCTTTCACGACAGTTCCCGTCTTGTTCTGGCAGAATGAAAGTATAGGTGCACTGCCCATGCTGAATCCGGCTGAATCTTCTCCCGCTGGCTTCCGGACCCCGGCGCTGGTTACTACAGCCTAGATGAGCAAGAATTGCTGCCAGGAAAGCAAAGGAAAGGAACACTGACATGTTGTTATTACTTTCCTTTCCTACTGCAAGAAAAACTTTTTCTTCCTCTTTCTTTCAATATGTTCTCAATTTCCCTTAAAGTCTTTGGAAAAAGGACTGGAGAAGCGCACTTTAGTATTTAAGTTTGGATAAACTGTTATTCTTTTAATTTCACTATGAGGATAGCTTCCTTAGTTAAAATAGGGAATATTTATTGCATAGTAGTTAAGATTTATTGTTTCCTCTTGCTTACAGTCCAGCATGTAGCCTGCTTTAGTCAGCTGCATATGCATATCCCAGTCTCTTTCCCCTACACTATCTGCTGCAGAACTGCTATTTTCTCTCAGACTTCAGTGAGTTTTATTAAGGTTGCACTTTCAAGCCAAGCTGGAAGCAGGCAGCCTTTCACAAGATGACTTGACAGGAATGCGTGTATGAGTGCGCCCCTATGCTGAGGATGGCTGATGGCTCAGTACAGAGGGATCATCTTACAAACTGGCTGGATGCATGACCTCAATCATGCATGGCTTTCCAGCCCCTGTTGCACACAACTGCTAAGGGCTTTTGACAAATTCATAGAAGTTTAATAAGTAAGGCAGTCCACCTTAATACACTTCATATGTTCACACTGACCTATTAAAATGTAGATAAAGTTTGTTGTAATCCCTCAGTAAATATACAAAGCACTCAAATTAAAAAAAGTTTTCAGTTCTGTGCTGCTCAGTACCTATTAAAGAATTCTAAGTCAGGAGAATGACACTTGCAGGAAAAAAAGTTACATTTAACCCTCACGTGCTTTAGCTATTTTTCTAAGAAAATTATGTGTTTCTTTAGCAGTGTTTGCAGAGACGTGATTAGCAGCATTTAATGAAATTCAGGCTGCCAAATAGTAATGGCAAAAGGCAATTCAGAGGGGGACTAATTGTCTCTGTTTGGCATAAAAACCAAGATAACTAATTATATGACAGTGAGGATGGTGGATGAAATACTGCAGATTGTTTCCTGTACTACTTCATAGTTATCACATGTAAAACACTTCTTCCAATTTGCATGTTTTTATGGGCTATACAGGAATCCCTCATTATATGTAGATAGTTTCTTTGGGGCAATTTCCTCAGAAAATAAATGTGGTAACTATTCAAGAATTTATCTTATACTTAAATAATGTCTTTGAAATTTTCTAGAGGCAAATAAGAAATGTACAGATTAGAAAAAGTACTGGACTATTTCTGAAATTCAGAGGAAAGTGGATCCACGTTCTAGTATTTGTTGTTATTACATAAATATCAGCCAGCATCCATGCAGACCACTTTTTACATTTCTTCCTGTGAAATTAAGTAATCTCCTAAATAGCAATAATGCACCACTATAAAAAACAACCTGCAAGGTTTTTACCCACAGGAAAATCTACCTGCAAGAATACTGAGTGTGGGCAATTCATGCAATTGCCACCTATAGCACAGCTACAATTTCATCTAGGAGAACTGCCTGGAATATTTAGCCAGGCATCTGACCTGGGGGCACAGGCTTTTCATCTTGCATATGGAAAGAAACCACTGCATTTGAACCAATAAGAAATATCCCCTACAATAATATAGAGGAATAAGAAAGTCTTATTTTGATTTAAAATAAATATCTGTGTGTCCAATACAGAGAGAGAAAAAAAGGAAATAATACAAATTGAAGACCAAAACATTGATGCTATTGTTGCTCTCAGCAAAATCAGAATCACCTCGGAGACCACCTTTTTTTTTTTTTAATTTTTATGGTTTCCTCAGAAAATCCACTTATAGCTTGTTTTCTTGCTCTCATACAGCATTTCTCATAATCCTCCACCATCACCAGAATTAGTTCTGCTGTGGTTTATTACACTGTCTTTGCCATTATTGTGAAATGTAGTTGCAAGATATTTGGTCACATAAGACCAGAGAGCTTCAGTCAGGAAGATGAGCATAGGATCAGGCATAGAGCTGAAGGGTTAGCCTAAAACCACCTATTCCCTGTGAGGCAAAACAAAAATTCAAGAGCACAAACATGATAACAATATTTGCTCTTTTTTTAAATAAAAAGAGGACTTTATGAATGGGCCTCAGAGCAGCTAAAAGGAGTATAACAAATGTGGGTGTACAAAGGGTTCCTAGATTTTGAGTTCATATTTTAAAATGCTGCTTTTCACACAAATGCCTCATTCACTTTCTGCAGGGTATTTCATGGACTTATTCTCATGCAAACATGGAAAAGTGAGTAATATGTTTTTCAGATGGGAAAAGACTCAAGTTCTCTTGTTCTATTTGTTCTCTTTGTTGCTATTGCATAGCCCCTTCCCACTGGTTTAAGATGACTTGTCCTTCCCCTTCTGTCCCCTTCTTCCTGAGCAGTAACAGTCATGAAGACATTCAAGCAGTGCACAGAATTATCAGACATTATTAGTATGTGCTTAATTGTCTCCATCTTAATTCCTTGCCCCAGCACCTACTTCTCAATGCCAGATTAATCTCTGACCACAGGCCCTAGACTGATGGCTCATGAGCAGCACACAGTTGTCAGGTGCCACAGTGAGGAGATGTAGCAGGGTACTGCCACATCTATGCTGTGCATCTAACATCTTCTGTGCCCACCCACTTCTTAGGAAGAAGTGAGGAGGGGATGGCAGGAGCCTGGGGAAAGCCCAGGAACCATTCTGTCATTCCCAGTTTAAAGCCTTCCTAACCCAAAGGGAGAGAGAAAGGGGTGCATTTAAATCTCTGCAAGGACGCAGTGTAACAGCTGAAATGGCAGCAATTCTATGAGCAGGACTGAAACTCAGCAAGATTTGTGGTTGTTATTTTGGGATTTGCTTTTTTCTTGAGAAAAAAAAAACAACCAGACAACAAAAAAACACCCCAAAGTATCGTGCCACGAGGTTTGATAAATGTACAGCTCACTGTTTCAGTACCATGTGATCTATGTGACCTGTCCCAGATTTTTAGGACCTCAAAATTTCAGTCAGGTGAGAAAATAAAATAGTTCTCAAAGCTCAATCAAAGTCACCATGGGCATTTCTGCAGATTCTTGCTTTATATACTATAGATTTAAGATAAACCATTTGTCCAGGACAATGCAGAGAAAGTCAGTGGCTCAGCCAGAAAAAGAGGGCCATGGATGTGTTTAAGATTTTTATTTTCCTAAGACCACTTCCTCCAGCACAATGACTAGTTTTGTATTCCCTGAACTCTTCCTTCAGTGTAATAGGGAATGGATGGATCCAGAGGCTTCCTTCCCACACCATGCAACGTCTCATATAAATTGTTTATCCATTAGCTATAGAAAATCCTGTAGCTCATTTTTTTTTCAATCCTACAAGGCAAAATAAATGGTAGTTCAATATCCAGAAAAAGTTACATTCATATGGTATCAGTTCCCATGTATCTAGCATTAAAATAATGTAATGGCTTTTGTCACAGAATGATATGCATGCTCAGAGTTCAAATACATATTCTAGGAAACCAAAATCTATTTCTGTTTCTTTACATTTTTTCTGCAATATGTGTTATTGCCGCAGATGAGTTGCAATAAGATTTCATCATGTCACATACTGTAACTGGAGTTACTCCAACTCAACTTCCTCAGTGTCTAAGAGAAGTCACTGACGAATGGTCCCTAAGTATAGGTAGAAGCAGCAGGATTTTATTTTTAGGTTAATGAGTGTTATACAGTGGGACACAAAATGTTTATTCTTAATGTAGCACTTTCCAAATAATCTAATTCGAGATATACAAATTTTAATTAATAAGATGAGATCTGAAGTGCCAAAAGACTGCCTGGTTCTGTGCTAATGTTTATCCAGTGACTTTGGTGAAGGTGGTCCCAATTTACCATAGAGCTGAGACCAGATGGTCATGCAGGAGAATTGCCTGATTGCACAGGATCCAGAAGGTATTGAGAGCAGATGAAGGGGAAGATTTAAGGCACAGTAACACTTTCCCACACTACCTGTATGCTTTCTATTATTACTCTCCTGGGAACAAGTGAATAGTCACCTCAGATAAATTAGTCTTCAGGACTGATGTTTGTAGATTTATATCTGCATATTTAAGGTATGATCCCATGGAGCAATGCTTGCCAGATCCTTCCTTGAAAAGAACACAGAGATGGGCTGTAAGCCTCTCTGCAGCCCAGCCTGACTCTCTTGGAATTTGATTTCACACCTGGGAAGAAGTAAACAGCCGGGAATATTAACAGAGTGGTGAAAAGCAGCAGCTCTTAGGAGAACGTTGTGGTTTACAACAGACACATCTGAGCTGCTGTTTATGCCATATGACTTGTCTAACTTTTGCCTCATGCAGAGTCTGTGAGGCTTCTCAGGGCAAAAGTTTTATCAGACCTTGTTATGTTTCAATGTAACTTAAAATTCTGGATCCGCAAGAACAAAGTCCAACCACTAACGGTCAAGTGCAAGCAAAAAGTTTTGTTTATTGTAATACTTATTACATTATCTTGTACTATTTTTCATATTATTAAAATATTTATTATAAATATTTTTTATTTTATTGACAAATGACACAGGCAAAGTCATATAGCCCCGTGAAGATATGAAAAATATGTTGCAAGGCAAAAGTGAGAGGGAGATAAAGAGAGAGAGAGAGGGGAGAGAACAGAATGAGACGGAGAAAGAATGACAGAGAGAAAGAGAGGGATATCACCACCCACGTATCCAGAGGCATCCAGCAATCTTTCTTCTTCAGGATGGTGATCACCAGCTGGATGGTGTCCAGACAGGGCAAAGGTCTGGTGCAGGGTGGCAAGGGAGGCAAACACGAATGAACACTGTGGTGTTCCTTATATATACTGGGTTTCCCACTGCTCCCAAGGTTGATTCAGGATGTTGCCCCTAAAATTCCAGGAATTTTGCCTCTCAGGAGGGTCCCCCTGCCCCACTGCAGGGGCTGTTGTTGACCGGCCCTGGGGCTGTCATCAGCCAGGCTGCTGCCTCCACCTGGGAGAGAAGCTCCGCCTGACATTTTCAGTCAGGGTTGTTCTACACCCAAATATTGCATTTGCCACATTGTCATTTGAGGCAAAGAAAATTCAAAATTCCACTGAATGGAACCTCTCAAACCCTTTCCAAAAGTGTCGGCAGCTAAGAGAGATAGGTGTTGCCTGAAAACTTATTTTCAGGCTGTCAGGAACTTGCTCTGGAATTCATAACCAATCTTTGATCTTACGTATAGAAAAACATGTAGATTAATGCAGTTAAATTTACTCTTATTCACTATGGGAACAAGGGAATGCAGCCAGCATCCTCTTGGTATCTGCCTAGGGTAAGTTTTGTCCTTAATTTTCACACTTTCAGGATACTTGAAACATTTTCAAACATCCTCTTCCAACCCTATCAAACAGGATGATGCACAGTAGGTGAACAAGGTGGCCATGGCATTTCTGTTTGAAAATAACAAAAATAGATGCCCTAATCTAAAATGGCTGATGAGAGAATCAACAGGAGCGATCTTCCACTGTAAAACCTAGCAAAAATCAATTGCCTGATTTTAAAAGAAAGGTATTTCATATAGCTACAAGCCTTCTAGCCCCACCATCTGAATGTGCCTTCTGTTGCAAATTATATGGAAAGTGCAGTACTGGGGAAAGGATTAATCAGCAGTGTTGTTTGGTTGAACAGTTTATTCTGTGGACTGTCCTCAGGTCTTATTCCTCACCAGGGAAAGATACAGAAGAGAAACAACAACCCATTGGTTCATTACATTTAATTTCTGAATTAATTTAACATGTAGCCCCAAGAACTGCACAATATGTGCATCTATTCTTGAGGTCATGAAGGCAGGAACCATGGCAGTATGATTTCCCTGGGAAAGGGAAAATCACAGTCCTTCAGTCAAGTGTGAAAAAAAAAAAAAAAAAGGTTATCCTAAATCCTGGTAAAAGTTTAATATCTAGCAAAAAAGAAAATTTCTTCAGACTCTATGGGTTAGTAGCTTAAGATCTCTCCTTTGGAGAGCACATCCTCAGGGGTGATGTGCTGCAAGGCTGCAGCCTACCTGCCTAGTAGAAACCAAAGTCTTAAATCAGATGCTTAAAATTTCCATATATGAGAAGCATTAGATATGTAATGGTTAGGGACAGAAAAGCCAACATGCTGGTGACAGAATCCCTTATGCCATAGCATAAGGCATATGAGAAGCATATGAGACCTACAGATCATTCCCAAGGACGCTGCACCAGTGAGCTGTCTTTCTGTCACCATCAGAACATTTTTTTCTTCATGGGCCTCTCTGTAGTTCTGCTCTTTTCAACTCAGGGGCAGAAAAGGCAAGTGATGCTACTGCCAAGGATGGTTAGAGCATTTGGAATAGAATGCCAGGCTTAAATCCTGATTTGGGGAGAAAGGAATCAGACTTTCATCTTTTTGAGCATAAATATTCACAGTAAGGCACAAACAAGACTTATAATTGCTTCTGCTGGTTCAGCCATGTCAGCCACATTTTCCATCAACCTGAATTACACCTTAGTCAACCAAGAAAGTCAATTTTGGCTGCTCTCTGATCGAAGTAAGTATTAGAATATTCTCCTTCATTTTCTCCACCTGGGACAAATCCAGATGGTTCTCGGTATTTATGTCCTTCAAGAACTCAAGAATCTGGCTAAGAATAACCAGAATATAGCATTTATGAGGTAGCACTTTCCTACTTTCCACAAAGGTGACTTTGTTTTATTTACAACTGATTTCCCTAACAAGCTTCTTTTTTTTCATAGACTTTGCTAAAATAAACCACAGGAAATAAACTTTATTGAATATAGTGCTGTTGAAGAAACTAAGTACATCAACATTTTCTCTTTAATTTCTATGTTGCTCTAATTAATTTGTATCTGTCTTTTGGAAAATACCTGTGATCCAAAAGATCAGGGAAAATGGTCTAGAAAAAATGTAATCTGTTCAGCAATGAACAAAGAGGAAAAAGATACATAGACTACTTTGATTCTCCATTTTACAAGTTTCTGTAAAGAATCTAGCATTATCCCTTTTCCAGAAGAATCACAACACTTCTTCGCAGTTCAGTCAAGAAAAAGAATGAAACTCCTTCAACTGTACAAGCTAATAGGTATGTGGGTGAAATACCTAGCTTTTGATGTAGCTTTAAACTGGAAAAACATGGGATTAAGATCTTGTATTGCTATTCTATTTTGAGTTCACCTTCAAAGCTTAATTGCTTTAGGTAACCTGTTAAAAGGCAAATGTGGTGAAGGCAATCGTATTTCTGAAATGTATTTCATTACAAATCAGAAATGAACCAGAATCCCAAGAGTGCATGAGCTCAGTATTGCAGCTTTTTCAGTTCTCACTCTTGCTATATTTTTCATGAATGGGCACACTGAATTCCATGAGCAGGCTCAGAGTTCATCCATTTTAGCTTAAGTTTTGGCCAGTAACAAAATGGAATAAATGAAACAAAACAAAACAAAACAAAAACAGCCCCTTGTCACATTCTTCTAGAACCTGGAGACAAAAACATAAAACTGCATTTCAGTTCACACTGCAGGAAATAACAAGCTCACTCTGACTATGTGGGCATATGATAGGTCTGATGGAGCCCAGATTTTTTGGAAAAAAAAAAAAATCTTTAAAATCTTGGTTTCTCTGTGATTTTTGAGTTTTAAATATGCAGTCAGAATTTCAAGTGTTTTATATATGTTTATATATAATATATAAATATAATATATATCTATATAGCTATATATATTTTTAGGAATTAAGTCAAATACTAGTTGAACACTTCAACAGCTAGTATTGTAGTAGCATACTGGAATTTAGTCTACCTAAAACCTTGCAGTCTGCAGGACTGCTGCAGTTTCATTATATTCAGTCTATTTTCTGGTTCAGTCCCAGCAAATAATACCTATGTTCTGGGTTACAGATATAGCAGGGAAAATGGCAGGAATTAACCACCAGTGATTTGAGGTATCAGAGGTAAGTAAATGGCAGGGCAGATACTGAAAGAGAGGCACAGAGAGACAGTCTGGATTTAGGAACTGCAACAATTTCTTATTTAAGAAGGTGGTTTATAAATAAAATATCTCTTATATTTATATAGTGTACTTTTCTCCCCACACCTATTATTTATTTTTGCAAACAGCTTCTGGTTTCACATTCCATATACATTTGTGAAGTACAAACTTGGCTTTCTGTGCTCCCTTTGGCAGCATCCCCACAATACCAAAAATTGCGGTTAACAAATTAGAAACCTCAATCAACTGGTCACAATTATTTTAAGAGGCCATCAGCTTCTTCCCAACTGTACATGTCATTTTTAATTACAAAACAAAAAGTCAGACAGCACAAACAAATAGCAGTGAGGCACGAAGCTAGCTATGGTTTGCCAGCAGCGTCCTTGTGGAACCGCAGCAGTGAGGCAGGCTAAATAACCTCCTGATATCCACACCACCCCCTTCATCTGAAGTGTAGGATGCATTCATCCTATAAGTAGAGAGCAAGCTGTCATAATTTTATATGGGAGTAGCATTTATCACAAGTTGGCTATGACTAATTGAACTTCTAGAACCAAGTCATTAATAGTAGTCAGAGAGTATATATGGAAAAGAGAGACAGGAACCCACGTCCTGGGGATGCTGATGTTCAGGCACTGTGCTGAATAGCTGTAAATAGCCTTGTAGCTTAGACATCCTCATGTCACACTGCAATTGCACTGAAGAAATACTACCTTCCCTTCACAAATTCCTTCTAGCAAATTTGTACAGATACTCAAAGAGATGTGTACAGCTCACTTCGGTACAGCTGCGGACTGTGACAGGTTGTGGCTCCTTGTGGTGAGCAGGCATAGCCATACTGTTTGAGACAAGCATCTCTAGCAGGCAGCCAGAATATAGGTCTCAGTCTTCTGATCATACTGGAGATCTCAAAATGCTCCATCAAGCAAGCAGTAAAGACAGAGATAATTACTGGGATTACAAATATCTTTGGTTTCCTTTAACATCAGTAGTCACATAAATACTGCATTAACTGTATTGAATCCAAACAACATGTTTATATGGGTAATGAGTTTTGCAGCTGATTCTTCAGCCACTTGTGTGAATAAGGTGCAGTGTAGGACCTGTGACATCCTGGAAATACTTCTTCCAAGCATGGTGCTGTATCCATTGGAACATCACTGCTGAGATATGAGCACCAGAGCCTGGACTGTGTCCTCAGGCATGTGTGTGCTCAGGCTCTGGGTCACTAGAGCACCAGTAGCCTGAGGGCTTCATTTCCAAATGTAAATAGAACGCAGCCCAAAGTACAATATTTAAAAATTAATATTTTCCTTTCTGTGTACAGGAGTTGCTGTACCCCTCACACACATTACCGCAGAGTACCCACATGACCCAGTGACTCTAACACGGTAACTCAAAGATTGACTCCTAATTCACTTTAATCACCATAAACCTATCAGCACACTAGTAGGCATTTAACTACTGTGTGCCAATAAAAGACACTGTTTAAACAGTTAACTGCCTATTTAAAGCAGCAATTAATCCCCAAGATCAACACCTTTGAAATTACTGCCATGAGGCATAGATAAATACTAACCTTGGCTCTCTGGGAAAGTGTTGGGCTTATGACATGGGAAGGGATCACTCTGGATGGTTTAGGGTTTGGCACTGAGCTGTTGTATAATTCTCAGGGAAAAAAAGTGTCAAAAACACTACCTCAATTTTTAACATCCTCAATCTTCCCTTCTTGTTCAAAATTTGGAGATAAAGTGTTTTCCAATGGCATCTTTGGAAAACATATTTCCTCATGTTTCCTACACAATAATTGCACCTCATTCTTTGGATCAGGTGAGGGTTAATAATGGTGTAATGATGAAGACTAGGAGGGATATAACTGTGAAAATCCATATTCTTTTTTCTAAAAGGACCACAGTCCCTCTTCTGCTTAAAGGACTGTGCTCAGATGCCCACTGAACAGTGATCAGCCATGCTTCCCCAGGTAGGTCCCAGAGTAATAGTCAGACTTGTGGCAGAGTTCATTTGATCTGTAAATGCTAGAATAGGAGAGAAGGAAACAGAGGAAAAACATGGAAAGCAGGAGACTAGATAGGTCTGTATCCAAGTATTACTGTAAGTAAAGCACTTTACATCTTTTATAAAAGGTATAAAATTCACATGTTTATGTAATGTCATGTATTCACTCAATAATTTGCAGTCATTTATAAAACACTTATTGTAATTTAGAAAAAGTAACATCTGGCCAATAATATATTTTATATAGAAAAATATTATTTTAAAGCAAGTGGCAAAATGAGCACAAATGTAACTATAAAAATTCTAAGCACAGCTTTCAAAATGTGGTCCAGATCCAAGAAAGCCAAACTCTGGGGAGTTTTGTTGCATGATATAATCTCGTTTTCTAGGTTCTGTAGTGTATAAGGGAAATATCCTGTACTCAGCTTTTACATGTGCCCTAGCTGCATACACATCCATGTTCAAAGTGTTGCGAAGTCAGGTTCCCTTCATTACCCACTTCACATGACACTATATATCTGGGTGGGACCACACTATGTGGCTGGAAATATTAGGGATTTGCAAGTCTTCTTAATGATGTATTCAAGTCATAATTGGGAAAACCAGCAGTAACATGAGAAGGACAGTCACAGTGGTGAGGCCTTGGCAGATGATCCTGCAGGAACAAAGATCATAGTGCTGTGACATTTAATACAGCTCTGCTTTCTCCAGCCTTAGTCAGTGTGCTTCTACGAGATTTCTGTTGCTCATTAGGTATTTTTAAAATAATGTTTTCATAAATATAGAACTCTAAATACTACTATAGGCAATAGGCAAGTGTAAACTCAAAGTTCCTAAAATACACATGAATGTAGTTGAGAGTGAAAAGCAAAATTGTGTATCCGAAGGCACTCTCTGTTTTAGGAAGCAGGGAGGACTGCAGACTTTGTGCAGACAAACAAACAGGCAGAAAAGTCTACAAGGACAGTGCTGTGCTGGGGATGTTGTAACGTTATTATCGTGTTGCCACTATATTGCTGTTCTGTTTTTTTGAAATAAATTGCACATTCTACTTATATTTTATCAAGGCCAGTCAATGTATGAGCTATGAGCATTAGGAGGCTAACAGGTGCCACTTCTTCCACTCTCTGCTCTGCATGTGAAAAGAAAAAAAAATCATACCACTGTTCCACAATTTCACAGAATGACAGAATCATCCAGGTTGGAAAGGAACTCTGAGATCATCAAGTCCAACCCTTGATCCATTACCACTGTGGTTACCAGACCATGGCACTGAGTGCCACATCCAGTCTCTTCTTAAAAACACCCAGGGATGGAGAATCTACCACCTCCCTGGGCAGTCCATTCCAATGTCTGATCACCCTCTCTGTAAAGAATTTTTTCCTAATATCTAACCTAAACCTCCCCTGGCAGAGCTTAAGTCCATGCCCTCTTGTCTTACTGGTAGCCACTTGGGAGAAGAGACTGACCCCCCCCTGCCTCACCCTCCTTTCAGGTAGTTGTAGAGAGTGATGAGGTCTCCCCTGAGCCTCCTCTTCTCCAGACTAAACAACCCCAGCTCCCTCAGCCCTTCGTCACAGGACTTGTGCTGGAGTCCCTTCACAGCCTCCTTGTTCTCTTCTCTGGACCTGATCCAGGACCTCAATCTCCTTCCTGAACTGAGGGGCCCAGAACTGGACACAGTACTCGAGGTGTGGCCTCACCAGTGCTGAGTACAGGGGCAGAATCCCTTCCCTGGACCTGTTGGACACACCATTCCTGATACAGGCCAGGATACCATTGGCCTTCTTGGCCACCTGGGCACACTGCTGGCTCATGTTCAGATTCTTGTCGATCCAGACTTCCATGTCCCTTTCTGCCTGGATGCTCTGTAGCCACTCTGTGCCCAGCCTGGAGCTCCCCATGGGGTTGTTGTGGCCAAAGTGCAGGACCCGGCACTTGGCTGTGTTGAACCTCATCCCGTTGGAATCAGCCCAACTCTCCAGTCTGTCCAGGTCCCTCTGCAGAGCCCTCCTGCCTTCCAGCTGATCCACATTCCCCCCCAACTTAGTGTCATCTGCAAATCTGCTAATTGTGGACTCAATCCCCTCATCTAAATCATCGATGAAGATATTAAACAGAACTGGGCCCAGCACTGATCCCTGGGGGACACCACTGGTGACAGGCTGCCAATTTCACCAGTACTAGACCAATATGAGAGGATGAACTAAAATTTCTGTAGCAGACACTATCAACACTTTATATTTTGTGAACTACTTTGTGCAATGCTGTTTTGATAAGTGAAGATTATTGTTTTTTCAAAGACAACAGAAAATTGGAGACTTGAATGGGAACATGAGCAAATGTAAAACATAGAAGAGATAAGAAATATTTTGAAGCAAGGCAATCACTGTAATAATAAAATGTGAAGGAAACAACATCAGTGTAATCATTCTTTTCCATACAATTGTCATTTAAGATTATCTCTGCTTCTGTTACACTTTCAATATTTGAACTTCTTTTCCTCATCCTTTCATAGTGTATCTTTTTACCATGTCACTTACCCTTTTGTCAACCAGAATTAGGTCCTGTGAAGTGTATCACTGCTCAAAAGTGCAGGACCTCAGAAGACAGGTAGAATATAAAACCTGAAGAAGCACAGTAGTATGTTCTCACCTGGACTGTGCCATGGAGACAGGGAGGCACTGATGGAAACCAAATCTTTCATTTAAGAAGTCCCTGCTCTCAAGACTAGATGTTTTTTTGAGGAAACTTGAAAATCTTTTATACTGGAAGAGAATGGGATAGGAACAATAAGTAGCAGAAATAGCGTGATATGGAAAGGTGGTTTCATTGCTCTTGTTGAAGTGTAGTAAGTTAGACAATGCATAGTGCTTCCACAGAGCTTTAATGGAAGCCATGGACTGAACATTGTAATCTGTCTACCAGTACTCCCCAGTGTCATCACATTCACTCAGGTTCTCAATAACCTCACAATGCCTTGACCTGTTCATTTACCAAAGTTCTAGCTCATCCATGAGGGTAACAAACATCACCTATCATGGTGTTTCCAAAATAGGCAGTGAACTTTTCACACAGACCATCTCCCTTCCCTGTGCTTCTCCACATACACCACTGTTTAATTGACAGGGTCAAGATAATCCTGGCTACATCAGTCCTTAACACTCAGTATCATACCTCTTACACCCAAGAGACCCTTAGAGAATCCAGGTAAAGGGAAACCAACTCACCTAGCAAAGATAAAGGACCTGTGAGTATCAAGACTGACCTGGTTGGTGAGACTTGAGACTGGTTGGTAAGAGGACACCAATAAGGAGAGTTGCTATCAGTATCATCAGTCACTGGAAATACTATAATCATCCCTTCTTAACCTACTGGACTTCTCTTTAGCACTTGGCACCAATGACCAAGCACTAATGATGTCTTAACTGAGAAGTAGCAGAAGTCCCTAACTGCTCAACAGGCAGCTAATCTAATGTGAGTTGGTTCTGGGGGGAATGTATCCCATCAGAAGAGATAGGAAACAGCATCTCCAATGCCAAGTCACTTAAAGACTCTTAAAAAGAAACAGTTCTTCCTCAGATGCTATTTGTAATCTGTTTTCAATTACTACATGATTGATTCATTCAGTTGGCCATATCATGGAAAGACGTCAGGCGGCATCACTGTTGCATCAGATATTAGACAAAACAAGGAATAGTTGAACCCAGTAAGAGGAGAGATCAATGCTGACAGGAAGAGTTGAGCTGAACAGTGCGCTCTCATTCACTGACATGTAAAAGACTCAGTTCACACTGTAATCCACATAATTTACAAAAAGACAACCATATGGCATCTGGACAGCTAGGGATCCGCTCTTAGTCACATTTCAGCCAAACCATAGTGATTCCAAGTTCTTGAGCAGGAAGCATGAAGCCCAGTCTATACTAAATGCTGTAGAATGCCTTGGCGACACAGGCTGCTACAAGCAGTCTGATCTGCCTCTGCACACCGACAGAATCTCCTGCCAAGTTTAAGGTCTTGGACCATTTGACTTAGTGTGTTGCATAAACTTTGCCCAAGAAATCTAACTGATCTTTTAAATGTCATGGCTAATAAGTGTCTTCCAATGCAAGGGGCTACAAAATTGAAGGCCCTCTTTTCAGAAAGAGATGATGGTTTCTTGCTTGTTTTTTAGTACTTTTAATTGATTTTTTTAAGGACTTCGGATGTACAATACCTTCACAAACTTATTATTCCAGATGAAAGGCATGTTTCTTTGCCAAGCATTTAAGCAAGGTAAATGCATGCATGTCCTCTTTTTTGGTATTTTTAAAAAATCTACCTGTTTGTCCAGTGCCCTGTAGAAATGCTGCTTTTACTTGCCAATAATCTTAATCCATAAGGAGTGCTCATCAAAGGAGAAAGAAGCAAGTAAGAGAAAGGAAATATAACCAGGCTGTACTTTTGCAAATGGTTCATAAATTACCAGTTACAGTCAACAAGTATGTTTGCATATACATAATCTGCATCTCAAATTAGTTGTACCACTAAAAATACTTCCTCAGACGAGCTGAAAAAAACCTCAGTTGTTAGAGAGGTGTAACTGGAGACCAGGAAGCTACTGGGAAGTTGGAGTGAGATCCATGTGTATATCTCCCACTGGTTGGGAGATTTATAAGCAGAGAAGAGGGTAATCAGATGGATGTTGCCTGTGTACTATCAGCACACTTGTGTGCAGATGAATCTCGAAGTAAAGCATTTCTAGTTTATGTTAAATCACTCACCTTTTTTTTTGTAAAACAAGGAGGAAGGGAACTGCAGGAAGGATATGATGCTGGGCCTAGAAATAAAGCATAAGCGCTTCTGTAGTATAGATGGGTTTACCTTAATATTTGTTTAAGCAATAAATGAAGATGTTTTAAGCTAATGGACAATGATGGGAAAATCATTGTCTGAATCTATATATATTAAAAATAAATTCAATAACAGAACACTGCAGCCCAATAACAGAACACTGCAGCCCAATGTTTAACACTTCAGCTTCATCCTACTTGTTTACATTTAAGCACTGGTCTGATTTAATGAGAAAGATTTGCTGTTATAATAACAAAAGGACAGGAATCACCTATGACTTTTTACCTACTATACAGTTTGTGCTACTAGTTTAAAAACTCATTCGTTATGTTGCAAAAAGAAAAGATAAATCTCGGTAACTGGCATTTAAGCAGATACAAAATCAAACTAGTTACTCATGGAGTATCTTTTGTGTTCATGTAAGATTTAACAGATGCAGTGCAGGCACTTTGCTCTTGAAGAAATAAATCAAAACTAAATCCCCTCTAGAATATTCATGATTGTGGGAGGGAACACTTCCAGAAACATTAGCTGATAGTGTCAGTTCTCATGCACTAACAAACACAGGCATTTGAAATAAGTTTCCAAACAACAGCAGTCCCAGTTACTGCGCTGTAGCAAAGACCAACGCGTCAGGAGGAAGCGTGTTCTTAACCATGCTGTCATTTGGATTGTCACTGTGTTTTTGCTATGTATTTAAAACGTATGTTTTAAAAGAAGGCAAAGTTTGTTGTTGTTTTCTATTTTTCTGGTTATATTGTGATTCAAAAAGGTTACTTTTGGTTTTGTTTGTGCTGTTTTGTTTTGTTTTGTTTATTCTAGGGATATTAGGACAGTAACGGAGCAGTCCTCTCTGGCTGTGTGGTTTCTGCCACCTTCTCGTTGCACTGCTGGGGCAGCATCCCCCTAGCTCAGCCGGTCAAGGTGTCCCCTCCCGCTGTCCCGGGGGTGTCACCGCCCCTCAGACACCGCCACTCCGCCGCCCCCCGCGCTCCGCCAGGCGCCTGCGGCCTCGCAGCGCCCTCTGCTGGCCGAGCGCCGACCCGTGCCTGTCCCGGAGAACACGGGAGAAATCCCACAGGAAATCCTGCAGGAAATCCCACAGGAAATCCTGCAGGAAATCCCACAGGAAATTCCGCAGGAACCCCGCAGGAAACCCCGCAGGAATCCGGAGCTGTGCCTGTCCTGGCAAGGAGGGAGCACACGCCTGGTACGCTACGGGCAAAAACGCGGGAAACTGACACCACTGGTGTGGGAAAACAAACAAGCGACAGCCTAACAAAAAACAAGATCAACCACCAGGTTTCAAAATAAAATCAATTAAAATGAAGGTTTTCGCGAGAGTGTTTTGAGTTACGCCGTGTTGTTGCAGGCGGGACAACAGCTTCCTATGTCTGTACATTTTCAGAGCAGCTGCTTCGGGGGTTTGGCTGTGACAGGGACAGGGAGGACACGGAGCTCAGGGCAGGGCAGGCGCAGGGCAGAGTGGCGGGGGGTGCTCTGCTGGGGTTAACCCGCACCCCCAGGTAAATGAGGGCACTAGGGCCTGGCGTCCATAAAACCAATTTCTGAACATCAGCAGGTAACGCCAGTTATCACTGGTAAGAATATGCCATTTTTTTGTCCCGCAGAGTGTATAAAAAATGAATGCCCTCCTTTTTTATGCATCTTTTATCTCATTTTCTTTCATTGTCTAAACAAAATTTTAAAAGATAAACATTTATATTCAGGTTATCACTGGAACTTAACACATTGGCTTCCAGCTCATTGATATTTCTGCCAATCTATATGTAATTGCCAACCAAGAAAATCCACTGATTGAGTCTTTAATGATGAAATTTTGCAATGGGAATAGCTTCCCATTTTGAAATCAGTTATTTTCATTAGACCAATTATTATCAAAAGTATTTCAGCTACTGTTCTCCTCACAATGTTTATAGAAGAAAATTGTCTAAAAGAGCAACATAACTACTATACCAGAATGTGATTTCACCATTAGAGGCTGCCTTAGACTCCATAAATGAGACTAAAATTAAGCCTTTCACTCAGTCCAGGCAATGCCATATTTCTGACATTACCAAAAGCTTTCTTTTTAAAAATGCCCTGTACAAATAATATATCAGCCTGTATCGGTAGGAATCAAATCTTGAAATCATTGATGTTAATGAAAATTTTGCCATGGAACTAGGTGTTTATCTGAAAATACTTACGCTACTTTTTTGTCAATTCCCTGGCTACACAGTGTTACAACACACACTACTTGCAGCCTTGGTAAAAGGATCTGGGCTTGGTCCCAAGCTTCAAACCCTTATCAGACCAACTCAACTTCTTGTTTCAGTCAGCTGTAAAAAATTGATAGTATCACTGAAAAGTGCAAGAACTCTATTATAAATAATATCTGCCCCTGGAGAAATGTCATTCTCCCCCTTACACATAATGCTGACCTATATGTAACATTAAACTATACGTAGGGGCATTAGCATTTTGATGTGCTCAAAACTC
Source organism: Florisuga fusca (assembly GCA_038090715.1). Lineage (NCBI taxonomy): Eukaryota > Metazoa > Chordata > Aves > Apodiformes > Trochilidae > Florisuga > Florisuga fusca. Next base: position 15,852,316 of record JAAWXA010000021.1, read on the forward strand.
AGAACCTGTATTATTGTGGTGTATGGCAGCCAAACACACACAGTTTTCTCCTTCACAAGGAAACAAAGATCTCAAGCTCTGTGTTGCTGTACATCCACATGGGTCACAATCAAAGAGACACAAGGTGCAGGACGTTTGAAAACAAGAACAAATGGCCTAAATGAACCAGTTTCTTCATAAGGGCTTAAAAATGGGTGAACAACAACAGAAATGTTGGTAATAATGCATAAATTCACATAATCATAGAATCTTTCACGTTGGAAAAGACCTTTGGGATCATTGAGTCCAGGCATCATCCCTACTCTACAAAGCTTTCCCCTAAAACATATCCCCCAACACCACATCTAAATGACCCTTAAACACATCCAGGGACAGTGACTCAATCACCTCCCTGGGCAGCTTATTCCAGTATTTGACCACTCTTTCTGTGAAAGTTTTTTTTCCTAATGTCCAGCCTAAATTCTTAACACCCTGTTGATTTTAGAAAGACAGTATTTATGTGTATTTGCACGGGATTCTGCTGTGCCTTCTATATCCTTCCAGATTGAAAAATTATGCAAAAAACCTCCAATTGCAATGTTTTATATTTCATATCAGGTGAAAAATGCATCAGAAATTGTCACTAAGAGAAAAAGCACAAAATGTTGAATGACATTTATATATTTATGACCAGGTAACTTTGAAACTAACTGAAGGGCCTGAGTAGACAATGGTACTGCTGCTAATGTAAATGTGCATCACCAAAAACTTCTCAGCCACGAGCAGAACGAGTAAGAAAGTGCATAACGGGAAGGTCTGATTATGAATCAGTCTATACCAATTTGCAAAGCATTCCAAGTACCAAAAGAGCTATTAGTGGGGGGAACAAAACCTATGCCCCTGTGTCATTTCTTCCTCTGAAGAAATGGCATTAGTGAAGATACTTTTAGCTGTATTTTCTTCATGCAGAGATTAGGTAACCAGCCTGTCCCTCAATACCAGTGATCAAATCACCCTACACAGAGTCTGCAGAGTAGAACAAGGAGATAATTATCACTTAAATATGATATTTTTTAAAATAACTATTACATCATAAAACGGCACTCTCCATTATGCTCAGAAACATGAAAAGCTTTATTTTAAAAGCTTAGGAAATACTGAAAGCTACTAAAAAATCTAAACATGAAATTAAAAAAAAAAACCTGAAAAACAATGAATTATTTACAAAAAGTATACACATGCATACGCAAACATACCAAAAATAATACAAGATTTATAATAGTATTTTTTATATATAGCTAGATATATATATTGAGAGACTATAGGTATAAATACAATGGCTTTGGCTTTGCATCTCCAAGAAGGTCATTGCTTGTGACTTCTGTGATGAGCAGCTCCTTACAGAACACTTCACTCCAGAGGCAGCAGAAGGCTTTCCTGTGCACTTAGAAAGCAGCCTTTGTTGAAGGTCAAATATCAAATGGTGCTACAGATCATTGTAACCCCCACTCATAAGTCATCTAGTAACATAGATTGTACATCCTAAGAGAGCTAACACCCAGTTTTGAGCAGGGAATTCCTTAGTTTCAGAACTGCCAGCAAACACTGGTTTGCCTTGGAAAGTTTATTAGGGCTTTTGGTAAAAAGAAGGATATTCCTGATGTTTAAATTTGAGAAGTAATATTTAATACCCTGAGGACAGAAGCATTTTCTTCATATAAAGAGTAATGTCTTTATTTTATTCTTTTAATTTGTTTAAATTGTTAAAGATTGCATGCACATATAGCCAAAGAAGATACTTCTGACTTTCCATTGCTAATTGGGACAGTAGCAATGACACTTTAGTATATAATTCCAAATACCTATAATATTATTTAAAATAAGTAAATAAAACATTTACTACTCAGTTAGCAATATTTTCTTTTTATGAACAGGATGGTGCATAACAAATAGATTTTCCAATAAGATTATGTTATTGCCCATGTGCCTTACATTTTTAAATAACATACTAGTGCTAAGTACTTTTTATGCTATTTTGCATTAAAATAAATGCAGAAATTGAGGTGTGAATTATTTTTAAGGAGTTAAATGTAACAGCAGAAAAGAATTTCTTGAAGATATGCTTCTTCTGAAGTTTTGAGTGACTGAACTGTTTGAGAGAGTTACAGTCTGCCCACAGATACTTTGGGAATTAAAGGGAAGCTGTAGTAGTTAGCTAAGATATTTGCTGCAAATTACTTAAGCATCCACTGATTAAAAGCTCTTTGAGGTCTACATGTAAGTGCTTGGTATGAGTATTGCTCCTCTGAGTTCCACGGCCCTGGTATATTTGTGATAACCCTTTACCTCAAAGATTTTAACTTTATTAAAACTGGAGACAAATCAATTGAAAACTTTCAAGGCTTGACATGTAGTTTAGAAATACACCAGACCTCTGTCTGATATCTCACTTAAAACATTTTCTCGTGACACACTCTTACAATCTTTTGACCATTTGGACCATTCTGCAATTTTAGCAGCAATGACAATCCTGTGCCTTTTCTGCCAAGGTCTCAAGAAAATAAATAATCAGGATGCCTTTTCCTTACTTGTAAATTTGCCTTATTAGAAGAAAAAAAATAAACTCTTTAATAAACTAAGTAGCAATATTTAGAAGAGATAACATATATTTTCAGAAACAAACTTTGCTATTACTGTGCTGCTAATGGCAGACATAAACCATAGCAGCAATTTCAGCAGGAGATAATAGCTACACAAAATTTCTCCATGGCAGTAAGTGGTTATACTGTGTTTAATGGATTTTGGTCTTCAAACTGAGACAAGTCATGACAAGTTTGATGAAAAAGGTTTAAGTTTCATTTTTTCTTTGTGCATAGCAGAGTTCCAGTTTCTGTCTATCCCAGGTCAAATGCTGCTGTGGATTCCAGATAGGGTGACCTGGGAAGTTCATAGCACTGAATTTCTCTGTGCAGCAGTTCTAGGCAGAAATGAGGTTTTAAGGACCAGAAGTACTGTATCAGCTTGAGGAAAGAGAAGATATATCACATTTTTGGTGCCACAAGCAATTTAAAATCCAGTGTGGATTTACTGGGCTTTCACTGCTTAGGGTTTCAGGTGGTGGTAAACTAGGAAAGATACTGGTAAACAGTATCTGCTGTTTACATATTTACTCTTTTAGCTCATATAACAACAAAGAGACACAAAAAACCTCCAGCGTGATAATTATCAAAGTATACATCACCCCTCTTTTTACACCTGCTTTTAGGTTCTCATTCCCTACAAAGACAAAGGAGGAGGCTTACACTGAGACATAATGCTCTTGAACCAGTTGTCACCTTTACAGAACATTTGGAAAGATGTTCCTGTGTTCTTTTCCTGGACTCGCACACATGTGCACACAAATCCCATCTACTTCTTCATTTAGCCTCATCCAGGGAGGTAAGGAACAGCTATCCCATATGAGTGGAAAGCAGAGTTTCTCATCCCTGTCCCACAGCTTTCCTCAGCTTCTGAAGATGTCCTAGGAGATCAGGTGGACCCAGCATAGAATAGGGAGAAAACCAACTCAGCAACACCACAGCGTGACCTCTTTTTAATCCTATAATGGATACTTTTTCCCCTGGTCCAATTACAAATTGAATCCTCTCCAGTAGGTTGTTTCCTTATGAATTTAATTCACAAACTCCCTTAGTGGGGATAAGTTCCCTATCATAAGGCTGAAGTTTTCCACCTTACCCACTGCTGCCTGTGGCTCTCCTTTCAGTGCTAATATTACAGTTTTTGGCATTACACTGTCTTGCACAAATGTTTCCAACTTTTAAATTTAGCTTTCTCTGGGCTTTCAGACTGACAGCCCATTCATCTTAGCCTTTAGAATTTCCCTTTTTTTTTTTTTTTTTTTCATATTAAAATCTATGTGGAGTGCAACATCTTCAGAATTTTGTAATGCAGTTTTACAGCCAGCTTCCTCTGCCTACAGCAGCCGGAAAACATCAAGAACAAGCACCAGAACAAAGCACTTGTTAAAAACAGAGCAAGCCCCTTTTGCCTGCAAAATTGCTTTTGTCCTCAGAACAAAGCAGTGTTTTCTCTACTCACTACCTGCATTTGTATGGGTTTTGGACACTTCATTTGTATGAATCTTTAGGATAAGCTAAAGAGCTTCTTATATCATTAATTGCAGTATCAGTTACTGTTCAGTAAATACTCATAAGCAAGAAAGCTAAAAATATTTGCTTCAGTCAGTGTCAGAAGTTTAACTGATAACTGTCACACAGCAATTTCAAGTACATAGTACACCACCTTGCTCCAATAGTCTCATATCAGAGGGGGTTTGGTATTTCCCTCTTCAGCCCTTCTAGGCTCCTTCTCAGTTCTTAACTGACAGACAACTCCCACACATTTTCTGCAGTCTTTTAAAAGTTTCTAAGAAAACAGAAAACAAGCTACTGTAGCCTGACTTCAGAATATTCCAGAAATCTTTCTTTGTTTCCAGGGTCCCTTTCTTCTATCACAAAAAGCAACAACCTTTCAGGGATGCTTTTCTGGAGCTCTGCACCAATTTCAACTATTTATAAAAAAACCCTCAGAACAAATGAAAAAAACCAAACCAACCAAATAACCAACCAAACAACCCTCTAACTCTTCTGTCATTTTACCATTCCTAAAATAAGCTGAGAGTAATTCTCTGTGTTCTGTAACCTATATGAGGGTAACTCTGAACTCCTGAGAGCATCATATAGCTAGAACCCCAGATAAGAACTTTAAACTCACTGTAACAAGTTTTTCTTTTCTATCTTCCCACATCAGAGGTTAAAGAATGACAGATCACTGCAAGGGATGCTCTCAGAGACTGCCGAGGTCTGTGTACTGAGACCACAGCCTGACCACAGCTTTTTCTAGCCTGCCCAATTGCAGTTCAAGAAACACACAGCTGCATAAGATTTGGAGAGTTCTGATTCCCAATATTCCCAACTGTAGCTATTATGTGTATTACTGAAATTTTAATTTTATGATAGTAGTCCAGTAAATGCAGATAACCATGCAGGACTATTTGAAACTAAAATGATTGCCTTATATATTCTGCACTGTGATAATGCAAAAAGATTTCAACTCTGTTTCAAACTCTTTTCTGACTTGCGATGTGGGAACTGTATACACAGCATAAACCTTTCCTAATGGAAAACATTATTTAATGCCTTCTTTCTGCAACAGATGTATAACTTCCCTTTCCACACAGTCTCGGGCAATCTGTTAAGTACATAACACAAGCATTTTCTTAACTCTGATACTAACTGCCATTTATAACTGTCTGTCTCTGGAGTATGGTTCAATTATAGCACTCTTCAGCCCTCTACATTACCAGTGTAGCGTCAGATGTGATAGGGTCTAGGCAATAGGATCCAAAAGAGCTAGTCATAGTGCCAGATGTAAATATAAATCTCTCTAATTATATGCGTTTGAAATATAGATGGATCAAATTGCTTTATGGTAATTTAAGGCTTACAAATTTAAACTGTTTAGAAATCTGGGTATAATGGAAGGCTTTGTACCTTCATTTCTTTTAGGAAAATCAAAGAAAGAAAGAACAAATTTCCTGGAAGAAAAGTAACTATTATGAAGTCTTCAGAATGAACTGATTTTCCATTATTTTGAAAAGCATTAAGAAACACACTGTCTAGCAATATTCCTAAAATAAATACATATATTTGAAACATTTAAATATAATGCTCCCTGCTGAATGGGTACATAGAGGTTTTCATTGCACTTGAGAGCATACTTTTAGGCAAGTTCCATCACAGAGGAAAATTAAATGCAATGAATCATGATTGTGCTTGCACACTCTAATTAGGAATGTCCAAATGCACATATATGCGTGCATATACCCATTATAGTACCAGCAGTGATATACTCCCTGAATTCTGAAAACAAAAGGCCTTTTACTCAATTTTCATTTCACCAAAAATCTACAAGTGTTTTAAGCTACAAATATTAAATAATTTTCATATTATCACAAGGCTTTTTTTTGTTTGTGCTTATCAGTCTGGAAGCAGTTGTGATGTTGCCTGGAGAAGGCGTTTAGAGGGCACCTTAGCCTCTCCAACAGTCATTAGATGTGCCCATCTTATCCCTCCTGTCCTCCCACTAAATCCATCTGAGATTTTAAATTGTTTGGTGGCCGCAGGCTGGCACTGTCATTCTCCCAGTTGTTAACACTGGTCATCTACAAGCCAAAGTAGCAGTGCGAGCACACCAGGCCTATCTCTGGCTTCCATCTAAATGGCCTTTGTAGCCAGGAATTAAAAACTGACTAAAATACTGCAACTATGCAGTTGCCATCTGCACATTATTGCAAGTGTCACGGTTCCTGTCACTTGTATCTGACACTGGTTAGACATGAGATAAATTGTGTCTGATTTACACTTCGGGAAACAGACAGACTGAGAATGTTTGGACCAGACAGCTCTTGTAGGCAAAGTCATTTGATGCTTGTGTCAATAAACATGCCAATAATTATTGAATTTGGTACTGTTTGTGAGGAAATTTCATCAGGAAAACTTCAGTGTACTCTTGAGGATTGACATCACAATTGGAAAATAATTGTGAAAAGATTCATCTATTAGCTCATGGAGTCCTGCAACAGCAGGTGATTTTCATAGCTGTTGCTATGACAGGAAAAAGTAAATACTATTTTTCCAGAGCCTAGCTCTCCCCTTTTACTCTTGTATTTTCATGTAATGAAATCTGAATCAAATTTCTCTAATTAACTTAATAACTCCTGATTCCCTTTCCTATCAGAAACACTCTTCTTTTTAAATAGTTATTAAAAACATTTTGCAGAACTCACGTTATTCAAGAATGCAATTTAACATGGATGTTTTCACATGTAACAACATGAAACTAAACCATGAAAAATGCTTGCTTGCAGGCTTATAGTTAGCAGATATAGAATCAGAGAATAATAATTTCCCTTAAAGAAAGTACAGAAAAAATACAACTTTCTACAGACTTTTATCATTATTATCTTGTTATTCTTACACTAAATAATCAATCATAGAATCATAGAAAGTTAGGGGTTGGAAGGGACCTTGAAAGATCACCTAGTCCAATCCCCCTGCCAGAGCAGGGTCACCTACAGCAGGTCACACAGGAACACATCCTGGTGGGCTTGGATTTCTCCAGGGAAGGAGACTCCACAACCTCCCTGAGCAGCCTGTTCCAGTGCTCTATCACCCTTACAGTGAAAAAAAATCTTCCTTATATTTATACAGAACCACCTATGCTCCAGTTTATAACCATTGCCCCTTGTCCCATTGTTGGTCACCCCTGAGAAAAGCTTGGTTTCATCCTCATGGCACTCACCACTTAGATATTTATAAACATTGATGAAGTCACCTCTCATTCTCATTCCCCTCTCCCTCATTCTCCATTCAGTCTGGTATCCTACATTTAGTCTTTTATTCTGTCTTTTTTATCAGTCTTTTTACTATCTGCTCTTAAGCAAACATATAACATAGGATCTATGCATGTTTTCAGGCACACAAGAACTTCTTTTGTCTTAGGAAAAGCAGTCTCTCTGAAGATTTACTTGCAATTTCCAACTCTGCCAGTTGGTCTGGCAGTAGACGTTATGACTCTCTCCAAACTTTGCCTTACTTTTCTCTTTAAATCATGTCAACAATAGCACTAATAGCTGTTTCCATTAGAGTATACAATATGCTATTAATTAAGAAAACATTATATGCTAGGAGAACACCCACCAAAAAGTATTGCTTTTAACAATAAAAAAATTAAATGTTATAAGCTAGCAACCTACATGGTGACTTGGTGATATCAGTATTGTACAGTCTTCTGTATTACCATATCTTAGTTTATTTTTCAAGAAAAGCTTTAACTGATTTTTCAGACTAAATCCAGAAATAGTCACCTCAACAAAACTTCCATTTTATGACCTTTTTTAAATTGCTATGATGCTTTCACACTGTGTCATAAACCTTTACCCCATTTCCATTACTCTAGTTTATGTTGGTTTTCCTGTACAATATGCTGCTCCATGCTCATTGACTTTGTGCTATCAGGAAATTTCTTGTTGTTTTTTCTATTGTAATGGCAATATGTCATATTATGTCATACACATATATATTCTTAACTACTTTTCCAATGCACAAGTCATTCTCTCATCATATGCCATTTCAAAACAGATATGATCCACCAAAAGGTTACTAAATTCCAGATTCCCTTCCTGTATTTATCTTGAAGTAGCCGCTTAATAAAAACAGAATTCTTTCCTTTAGCATACAACTGTGTCATCTGTGGCATGACCAAGCTTGAGACAATTGCTCACAAATCCAGGGAGGATCAAGAATCCTCCCTGATTCTTGAATAGTCAAGAATCTATTCCATAGAAATTGGTTAAGTTCATTTTTCTGAGATGATCTGAACTTACTATGACCACAGGGCTACTTATAGAGGAATTGTCTAACATATGAGGTCGATCAGCACAAAAGGGATGAGGAGATTATAAATCCTTATTTCATAGAATCATAGAATCATAGAATTAGCCGGGTTGGAAGGGACCTCAGAGATCATCTAGTCCAACCCTTGACCCACCGGAGCAGTTGCTAGACCATGGCACTGAGTGCCACATCCAGTCTTTTTTTAAATGTCTCCAGGGACGGAGAATCTACCACCTCACTGGGCAGTCTATTCCATAGCCTAATCACCCTCTCCGTGAAGAAATTCTTTCTAATATCTAACCTAAACCTCCCCTGGCACAACTTAAGACTGTGTCCTCTTGTCTTGTTGAAGGTCGTTGTCACGGTTTGACACTGGCCCGGCAATTAAACCGAAAAACAGATTTTTATATTAATCCCCCTCTCCTCCCTGATAAGGAAAGGAGAGAGAATAAGGAAAAGAGACTTATGGGTTGGAAACTAAACTACACAACTTTAATGAAACAGGAATGATAAATAGGAAAAATTACTAAATATATACAAATATACAAATATACAGGAAAAGATTGATCCCACGTTCCTCCCCCCTTTCCCCCAATAACTCTCACGTCACCACTGAGGCTGCGGGGCAGCCCTGGGAAAGTCCAGGCTGGACCCTGGGGTCAGGAGCAGTCGGGAGCTGGAGGCAGGAACACACAGATTCAGGCTGGCATGGATCAGGACCACAGGCAGACGAACGGATGGAATCCTCCCAGGATGCCGAAGCACACAGGGAAACCCGGTGAAGGAAGGGCAGGACGAGAAGCAGGAAGGGAAAGAAAGGGAAAAGGAAGGAAAAAGGTGTCGACCCTCGTGATCCCTCAAATTTATACTGAGTATGACGTGTATGGGATGGAATACTCTGTTTGGTCAGTTCTGGCATCTATCTTGTCTCGGGCCTCCCCAGAGGAGGGGTTCAGGTGGGACCTCTTTACTCCTTCTGCAGGGTAAAATGTTTTCCTCAGAGCTGAGAACTGTCCTTGAGTCTGCATACCAACTTCTAGCAGTAACTATAAACATCCAGTGTTATCAGTCCTAGAAGCAGACACTGTCTGAGAAACTTCTGTTAATTTCAGCAAGTGCAACTACTTACAAGAAACTTAGCTGAAAGCAAAAGTACAAACCAGAAAATCACCTTATCCTGGCTCAAACCAGGACATTCCACCCCTTATTCCATACCATTTGCGTCATGCTCCAATCATTAGTATCTCTTATCCCTAAATACATCTATACACAATTATTGCTATCTTCCTGTACTAACATTCACTAAGTAATTCAGTCTATGAATGTAGATGTTCATCTGTTGTAGCAGATTCTTGAAACAAGGAGCAATTGTCACAGTTCATGTCTGTGGTCCACAAGTTGCAGATGTTAACTTCAAGGAAGTTACTGGATGCCAGTCGATGAATCTAGTTCTGGTTTCATCACCACAAAGTCATCCTGAAAAACACTCACAGAACACTGTTAGTTTATGCAATAATTCACATAACAGTAGTCAATGTGGGATACAAGTTCATGACTCTCAAAGATTCCATGAACTACTGAATAAGCTAGACAAGCAAAAATTAGTTATTCTCACCTAGTGTTAGATTCCCTTGTGGTACACATTGTACTTCTCCATCTTTCATCATCACCCACCAGGTGTGTCCAGGTCCTTGAGCGAAAGCAACCCCACGAATGGGTTTGCCTTTGCCCGAAGCAGGATGAACCCAAACTGTTTTCCCCAGTAGGTTCTTTTCATGCACCACAGGCACTTTGTCCCCATCTACTGTGTGTAGAAGATCTGACTGAGCAGGACCAGNTATTATTTGCAAGTGTACATCATGCCCTGTTATATAGTATGTTGTCTTTTCTAATAATTCTGTAGTGCATTTTGTTACCTTTTCAATATTTAACTTTGCTTCTGTGGGATGAATCATCAATCTGCAGACCCTGGGAGTAAAAGCTAATTCAAATCTGTTGCTTTAGCATGAGTTTACACTGGAGATGGACTTGGTCTACAGATATGTAGGGAGTAGTGATGTCACACAGTATCCAGGTTTTCTTACACCGTTACTGTCACGGTTTGACACTGGCCCGGCAATTAAACCAAAAAACAGATTTTTATATTAATCCCCCTCTCCTCCCTGATAAGAAAAGGAGAGAGAATAAGGGAAAGAGACTTATGGGTTGGAAACTAAACTACACAACTTTAATGAAACAGGAATGATAAATAGGAAAAATTACTAAATATATACAAATATACAGGAAAAGATTGATCCCACGTTCCTCCCCCCTTTCCCCCAATAACTCTCACGTCACCACTGAGGCTGCAGGGCAGCCCTGGGAAAGTCCAGGCTGGACTCCTGCAGTCAGGAGCAGTCGGGAGCTGGAGGCAGGAACACACAGATTCAGGCTGGCACGGATCAGGACCACAGGCAGACGAACGGATGGAATCCTCCCAGGATGCCGAAGCACACAGGGAAACCCGGTGAAGGAAGGCAGGAAGGGCAGGAAGAAGAGGGAAAAAGGAAAAAGAAGGTGTCGACCCTCGTGATCCCTCAAATTTATACTGAGTATGACGTGTATGGGATGGAATACTCTGTTTGGTCAGTTCTGGCATCTATCTTGTCTCGGGCCTCCCAAAGGAGGGGTTCAGGTGGGACCTCTTTACTCCTTCTGCAGGGTAAAATGTTTTCCTCAGAGCTGAGAACTGTCCTTGAGTCTGCATACCAACTTCTAGCAGTAACTATAAACATCCAGTGTTATCAGTCCTAGAAGCAGACACTGTCTGAGAAACTTGCTGTTAATTTCAGCAAGTGCAACTACTTACAAGAAACTTAGCTGAAAGCAAAAGTACAAACCAGAAAATCACCTTATCCTGGCTCAAACCAGGACATTCCACCCCTTATTCCATACCATTTGCGTCATGCTCCAATCATTAGTATCTCTTATCCCTCAATACATCTATACACAATTATTGCTATCTTCCTGTACTAACATTCACTAAGTAATTCAGTCTATGAATGCAGATGTTCATCTGTTGGAGCAGATTCTTAGAACAAGGAACAATTGTCACAGTTCATGTCTGTGGTCCACAAGTTGCAGGTTGCAGATGTTAACTTCAAGGAAGTTACTGGATGCCAGTCGATGAATCTAGTTCTGGTTTCATCACCACAAAGTCATCCTGAAAAACACTCACAGAACACTGTTAGTTTATGCAATAATTCACATAACAGTAGTCAATGTGGGATACAAGTTCATGACTCTGAAAGATTCCATGAACTACTGAATAAGCTAGACAAGCAAAAATTAGGAATTCTCACCTAGTGTTAGATTCCCTTGTGGTACACATTGTACTTCTCCATCTTCCATCAACCGAGCTGGTCCTGCTCAGTCAGATCTTCTACAGTCGTCTGTGAAAAGAGTCCAGCTCCCACCTCGCTACAGCCTCCTTTCAGGTAGTTGTAGACGGCAATGAGGTCTCCCCTGAGCCTCCTCTTCTTCAGGCTGAACAGCCCCAGCTCCCTCAGCCTCTCCTCATAGGGCCTGTGCTCGAGTCCCTTCACCAGCCTGGTTGCCCTTTGTTCTTTCTTTGGGGAAAAGTGTAGCATGATGTGCATTGCCACTGTCTCTTTGTTTTCAGACATCTTACCTAAGTTCCAGTCTTGCAGGTTGGGCCTGAATTTGGGAGCTGATGGAAGTTCTAGTTGGGAACCTTCTGAAAGTGCTTCTGCAAGTCATGTGGAACAGATATCTCAGGACTGGAATTGTCACCTTTTCTGAACCAGGATTCACCTCATAAAGCAGAGAGTCTATCTGGAATGTTAATACTACTGCTAATTTCTACTTTTCTTTTAACTGTTTTGATTTAGGTGCGGTCTTAGATCTCCTAATGACAATAAGAGGTTGCTTACTTGAAGGAAAAAGAACAAAGAACCAACAAACCAAAGAACAGAGAACATTTTCATGCACTTTTGTTCTCCAAAATATCCTTGAGAGGATTCAGATGGCATAAGAGTGGGTGCTGTGCTTAGCTGTACAGCCCATTAAGAAAGAAGTGACACTGAAGGAAGGTGGGAGAGACTTCCAGTAAAGTTAGTAAGACTGAAATTTCTCTGGCCTGCAGGAAATTACTGGTGTGATACATGAACATTAAGGATCACAGGGAGCATGTCACAGGCTCATTCACTCTGTTTTTCACTTGTCTTTCCTACTGTGAAGGCTTTCTATTTCAACTTCCACTGAGCCATTTGCAAAACATTTGTCACAGCATGCTCTGCACTTGATATCCATAGGAACTGTATATTCTGAGTATAGCATCATGCCTCTATAATCATTTGGTATTTTGGATACTTCTTATTTCTCAGCTCAGCACTTACATTTGCCAGTTTGTTCCCTCATGCTGTAATGACTTCTTTTTCTCGAATTTTTACCATTAGTGCATTTATCCATTTTCTTGTTTGGTTACAGATCTCACTGGCTATGTCTATGATTTGGCTGTAGATTAAATCCAGACTCTGCTGGAATAAGAACACTCCCACTGCATGATGCAAAGTGCTGATAAGCTTACACTGGAGCCAGCAAAGTAAGTTTACAGTACTCAAAAAATGTTGATGAGCTAACTTTGTGCCAACTAACTTTATGCAAAGTCAGGACTGTCTGGCCATGCCAGATCTCCCACAGCTAGTGAACCTCCTACAGATAGTCTGTGAGACTTCTCACAGCCCCTTCCTGCTCACTTTCTGCCTGCTTGCCCACAGAGCCATTGTCTTTGGAAGCAGCCTTGCATCTTCTATATGGAGGCACAGGGCTTTCTATTTCCCTTTTTCTTTATTTTGAATCTGTAGTCACAGACCTAGCTGTGGTCCTGCCATGCGTTGTCTCTACATTGTCCCACTGCTTCAGGCTTTGCCCCTGCCCCATAACTGAATGTTAACTATGACATCATCACAGAGACAGGGAGAGAATTTGAGCCAGATCAAGGACATGTGTGCCTCTGCATTTTCCCAGATGTCAGGGTGTTTATCTCAAGCCAGAATGAAGGTGGGTAGATCTGAAACAGCTGTTAGAGCTCTAGGGGCAAACTCTTCTGCAGGGTAAAATGTTTTCCTCAGAGCTGAGAACTGTCCTTGAGTCTGCATACCAACTTCTAGCAGTAACTATAAACATCAAGTGTTATCAGTCCTAGAAGCAGACACTGACTGAGAAACTTCTGTTAATTTCAGCAAGTGCAACTACTTACAAGAAACTTAGCTGAAAGCAAAAGTGCAAACTAGAAAATCACCTTATCCTGGCTCAAACCAGGACAGCTCTGCATAAATACTGTCCACTGCTGATGTCTCTCCTCGTGAATAAAAGTGGAATAATAAGCTCATTCATCTTACAACTTCAAGACTTTACACAGTTGTCCTCCGTGGAAAAATGCATGAGTATGAATTTAAATCTGTGGTAGAAAAATAGCATTAGGCACCAAATTGATTCATGACTTTTCAATGAAACCATTAATACCAAAATCATAGGAATGTGTAACTTCTGAATGGAAATGAACAAAAAGGCCAGAATGAAACANTATATTTCATATCAGGTGAAAAATGCATCAGAAATTGTCACTAAGAGAAAAAGCACAAAATGTTGAATGACATTTATATATTTATGACCAGGTAACTTTGAAACTAACTGAAGGGCCTGAGTAGACAATGGTACTGCTGCTAATGTAAATGTGCATCACCAAAAACTTCTCAGCCACGAGCAGAACGAGTAAGAAAGTGCATAACGGGAAGGTCTGATTATGAATCAGTCTATACCAATTTGCAAAGCATTCTAAGTACCAAAAGAGCTATTAGTGGGGGGAACAAAACCTATGCCCCTGTGTCATTTCTTCCTCTGAAGAAACGGCATTAGTGAAGATATTTTTAGCTGTATTTTTTTCATGCAGAGATTAGGTAACCAGCCTGTCCCTCAATACCAGTGATCAAATCACCCTACACAGAGTCTGCAGAGTAGAACAAGGAGATAATTATCACTTAAATATGATATTTTTTAAAATAAATATTACATCCTAAAAAGGCACTGTCCATTATGCTCAGAAACATGAAAAGCTTTATTTTAGAAGCTTAGGAAATACTGAAAGCTACTAAAAAATCTAAATCTGAAATTTAAAAAAACCTGAAAAAACCGAATTATTTATAAAAAGTATACACATGCATATGCAAACATACCAAAAATAATACAACAAGATTTATAATAGTATTTTTTATATATAGCTAGATATACATAATGAGAGAATATAGGTATAAATACAATGGCTTTGGCTTTGCATCTCCAAGAAGGTCATTGCTTGTGACTTCTGTGATGAGCAGCTCCTTACAGAACACTCCAGAGGCAGCAGAAGGCTTTCCTGTGCACTTAGAAAGCAGCCTTTGTTGAAGGTCAAATATCAAATGGTGCTACAGATCATTGTAACCCCCACTCATAAGTCATCTAGTAACATAGATATTCCTTAGTTTCAGAACTGCCAGCAAACACTGGTTTGCCTTGGAAAGTTTATTAGGTTTTTTGGTAAAAAGAAGGATACTCCTGATGCTTAAATTTGAAAAGTAATATTTAATACCCTGAGGACAGAAGCATTTTCTTCATATAAAGAGTAATGTCTTTATTTTAGTCTTTTAATTTATTTAAATTGTTAAAGATTGCATGCACATATAGCCAAAGAAGATACTTTTGACTTTCCATTGCTAATAGGGACAGTAGCAATGACATTTTAGTATATAATTCCAAATACCTATAACATTATTTAAAATAAGTAAATAAAACGTTTACTACTCAGTTAGAAATATTTTCTTTTTATGAACAGGCCAGTGCATAATAAATAGATTTTCCAATAAGATTATGTTATTGCCATTGTGCCTTACATTTTTAAATAACATACTAGTGCTAAGTACTTTTTATACTATTTTGCATTAAAATAAATGCAGAAATTGAGGTGTGAATTATTTTTAAGGAGTTAAATGTAACAGCAGAAAAGAATTTCTTGAAGATATACTTCTTCTGAAGTTTTGAGTGACTGAACTGTTTGAGAGAGTTACAGTCTGCTCACAGATACTTTGGGAATTAAAGGGAAGCTGTAGTAGTTAGCTAAGATATTTGCTGCAAATTACTTAAGCATCCACTGATTAAAAGCTCTTTGAGGTCTACATGTAAGTGCTTGGTATGAGTATTGCTCCTCTGAGTTCCACGGCCCTGGTATATTTGTGATAACCCTTTACCTCAAAGATTTTAACTTTATTAAAACTGGAGACAAATCAATTGAAAACTTTCAAGGCTTGACATGTAGTTTAGAAATACACCAGACCTCTGTCTGATATCTCACTTAAAACATTTTCTCGTGACACACTCTTACAATCTTTTGACCATTTCGACCATTCTGCAATTTTAGCAGCAATGACAATCCTGTGCCTTTTCTGCCAAGGTCTCAAGAAAATAAATAATCAGGATGCCTTTTCCTTACTTGTAAATTTGCCTTATTAGAAGAAAAAAAATAAACTCTTTAATAAACTAAGTAGCAATATTTAGAAGAGATAACATATATTTTCAGAAACAAACTTTGCTATTACTGTGCTGCTAATGGCAGACATAAACCATAGCAGCAATTTCAGCAGGAGATAATAGCNTTTGTCCTGTCAGCTACCCCTAAGTTCTTAGTCAATCTTGCTCAGTTTTTCATCCTGTTATGGTTCTTCTTATAGGTAACAGATAACCATGAAATACAATCTTGGGCATCCAACCATAGGGACCCTCCATTCTCTTTGAATGGTTTTCAAAAGAGAGATCATCATGGTCACCCACTTTGTAAATCTTTAATTCTTACCTGTTGATATCATTAGGAGGCTGGAGAAGGGGCCAAGCTTCCCAGTTCTTCTGTTACAAGGAAACCCTCACTTGCCAAGCAGATGAAATGAAAACATGAAGAAATTTTTCCCTAGAATCCCTGCCTACACACGTTCACACAGAGAGGGCAATTGTACCCAAAAGATTCCATCACCTAGCACTGGAAGCAAGGTTGTCTTGTAAATAATCAACACGCAGAGCTTTTGCTGAGTCCATTCAGACAATATTTCCCTTTAATTTAATGGCAGACACCACCATGACAAATCTGGAGGACCTATGCAAGTCCAGAGCCCTGTCAATATGATAGAGTCCCTGCACATGTGACCTGAGGATGGTCTGTACCTGCCTGCCTACAGACCTAGAGTAGCAGGAAGAAGTGAGAGAGGGGGCTGTCCCTCAAATAGAACAGTGGGCAGCTTTAACCCAGATGTCCTCAGAAGTTCTATTCAAAGCCATGAGTGTTGCAATGACCCAAAACCTTTAAACACTAGTCTTAAGAGGAGCACTCTGGGAGGCTTTCCTTTGCCTTTTTTGGTGCACTTCACTGGTATGCTTACTACGTGAATATTTTTTCAGCAATTAAGACATTCTCTTTCTGCTCACTGCAAATGTATTATTACCTCAACCAAAATCTTCTTTGAAAGAAAGCAATCCAGTATTTGTTATGCTTCCAGATAGAAAACCTTGAAAAACACACACAAGAGCAATACTGGGGGGGGAGAGGGGGAAGGAGGAAGAAGGAATAAAGCAGAAAAGCAGAAACTAAAAATAAAAGAGAAAAAAAGAAGTTTTAAAGAAAAAAACAGAGAAAAGAAAAAAGTGAAGAGCAAAAAGACAAGGATTCAAGTTCAAAGCAACTGGCTATGCACCTTTAGGTATCTGTTTTAAAAATATACTAGAGTTACAAAGCTATGATACTTTCATTCAAGTGTATTGCAAAGTAAAACAGCTCAACCCAAGTTATTTGGATTCTCGGTAGCGAGGTGAATATCTCTTAAAAGGTGCTGACACCCTATCTCTGCCCAGGGTTTAGTGGTCAAATAACTGGGCCGAAGAAAACAAGACTGGGCATTCACCCCAATAAGGCCAAGGAATTTTGGATTGTATAGGCTGAGGATCCTTTTTCTTTGGGTTATGGCTTTCTCTACATTTTAAGGGTAATACAAACCTTTTAAAGCAATAGCAGACTCAATTAAAAGTATGTGATATAAAGTGGTTAGACTCCAAGGTTAGAAAAACACATTTCAAAAGCAGAGCATTATTATTGTTGTTGTTGTTACTGTTATTATTTACTATTATAGAGTATCAGCCAACAAAAATATTTTTGTCTTCAGAAAAATCTGAAATCCCCAGTAGGGTGGGACTCAGATGACATTCCTAGTGGTTTACTGTTTTGTTTGGAGCACCAGGTGGTTCACAACTATAAGGCAGAGTTGCTTGCTACTGAAGAACTGCAGTCACCTCAGAGAAATGCAGGGCCTAGAGCACCTCAATTCACCTGGAACAAAGGCAAACAAAGGAAGGGGGAAGAGGTCATTTACTTATTGGTTATTGGTATTGGTGTGATGTCATTGTTACTTCTTAAGCTCACTTAGTACTTGTCACGGTTTGACACTGGCCCGGCAATTAAACCGAAAAACAGATTTTTATATTAATCCCCCTCTCCTCCCTGATAAGGAAAGGAGAGAGAATAAGGAAAAGAGACTTATGGGTTGGAAACTAAACTACACAACTTTAATGAAACAGGAATGATAAATAGGAAAAATTACTAAATATATACAAATATACAAATATACAGGAAAAGATTGATCCCACGTTCCTCCCTCCTTTCCCCCAATAACTCTCACGTCACCACTGAGGCTGCGGGGCAGCCCTGGGAAAGTCCAGGCTGGACCCTGGGGTCAGGAGCAGTCGGGAGCTGGAGGCAGGAACACACAGATTCAGGCTGGCACGGATCAGGACCACAGGCAGACGAACGGATGGAATCCTCCCAGGATGCCGAAGCACACAGGGAAACCCGGTGAAGGAAGGGCAGGACGAGAAGCAGGAAGGGAAAGAAAGGGAAAAGGAAGGAAAAAGGTGTCGACCCTCGTGATCCCTCAAATTTATACTGAGTATGACGTGTATGGGATGGAATACTCTGTTTGGTCAGTTCTGGCATCTATCTTGTCTCGGGCCTCCCAAAGGAGGGGTTCAGGTGGGACCTCTTTACTCCTTCTGCAGGGTAAAATGTTTTCCTCAGAAGCTGAGAACTGTCCTTGAGTCTGCATACCAACTTCTAGCAGTAACTATAAACATCCAGTGTTATCAGTCCTAGAAGCAGACACTGTCTGAGAAACTTCTGTTAATTTCAGCAAGTGCAACTACTTACAAGAAACTTAGCTGAAAGCAAAAGTACAAACCAGAAAATCACCTTATCCTGGCTCAAACCAGGACATTCCACCCCTTATTCCATACCATTTGCGTCATGCTCCAATCATTAGTATCTCTTATCCCTAAATACATCTATACACAATTATTGCTATCTTCCTGTACTAACATTCACTAAGTAATTCAGTCTATGAATGCAGATGTTCATCTGTTGTAGCAGATTCTTGAAACAAGGAGCAATTGTCACAGTTCATGTCTGTGGTCCACAAGTTGCAGGTGTTAACTTCAAGGAAGTTACTGGATGCCAGTCGATGAATCTAGTTCTGGTTTCATCACCACAAAGTCATCCTGAAAAACACTCACAGAACACTGTTAGTTTATGCAATAATTCACATAACAGTAGTCAATGTGGGATACAAGTTCATGACTCTGAAAGATTCCATGAACTACTGAATAAGCTAGACAAGCAAAAATTAGGAATTCTCACCTAGTGTTAGATTCCCTTGTGGTACACATTGTACTTCTCCATCTTCCATCAACCGAGCTGGTCCTGCTCAGTCAGATCTTCTACAGTCGTCTGTGAAAAGAGTCCAGCTCCCACCTCGCTACAGCCTCCTTTCAGGTAGTTGTAGACGGCAATGAGGTCTCCCCTGAGCCTCCTCTTCTTCAGGCTGAACAGCCCCAGCTCCCTCAGCCTCTCCTCATAGGGCCTGTGCTCGAGTCCCTTCACCAGCCTGGTTGCCCTTTGTTCTTTCTTTGGGGAAAAGTGTAGCATGATGTGCATTGCCACTGTCTCTTTGTTTTCAGACAACTTACCTAAGTTCCAGTCTTGCAGGTTGGACCTGAATTTGGGAGCTGATGGAAGTTCTAGTTGGGAACCTTCTGAAAGTGCTTCTGCAAGTCATGTGGAACAGATATCTCAGGACTGGAATTGTCACCTTTTCTGAACCAGGATTCACCTCATAAAGCAGAGAGTCTATCTGGAATGTTAATACTACTGCTAATTTCTACTTTTCTTTTAACTGTTTTGATTTAGGTGCGGTCTTAGATCTCCTAATGACAATAAGAGGTTGCTTACTTGAAGGAAAAAGAACAAAGAACCAACAAACCAAAGAACAGGGAACATTTTCATGCACTTTTGTTCTCCAGAATATCCTTGAGAGGATTCAGATGGCATAAGAGTGGGTGCTGTGCTTAGCTGTACAGCCCATTAAGAAAGAAGTGACACTGAAGGAAGGTGGGAGAGACTTCCAGTAAAGTTAGTAAGACTGAAATTTCTCTGGCCTGCAGGAAATTACTGGTGTGATACATGAACATTAAGGATCACAGGGAGCATGTCACAGGCTCATTCACTCTGTTTTTCACTTGTCTTTCCTACTGTGAAGGCTTTCTATTTCAACTTCCACTGAGCCATTTGCAAAACATTTGTCACAGCATGCTCTGCACTTGATATCCATAGGAACTGTATATTCTGAGTATAGCATCATGCCTCTATAATCATTTGGTATTTTGGATACTTCTTATTTCTCAGCTCAGCACTTACATTTGCCAGTTTGTTCCCTCATGCTGTAATGACTTCTTTTTCTCGAATTTTTACCATTAGTGCATTTATCCATTTTCTTGTTTGGTTACAGATCTCACTGGCTATGTCTATGATTTGGCTGTAGATTAAATCCAGACTCTGCTGGAATAAGAACACTCCCACTGCATGATGCAAAGTGCTGATAAGCTTACACTGGAGCCAGCAAAGTAAGTTTACAGTACTCAAAAAATGTTGATGAGCTAACTTTGTGCCAACTAACTTTATGCAAAGTCAGGACTGTCTGGCCATGCCAGATCTCCCACAGCTAGTGAACCTCCTACAGATAGTCTGTGAGACTTCTCACAGCCCCTTCCTGCTCACTTTCTGCCTGCTTGCCCACAGAGCCATTGTCTTTGGAAGCAGCCTTGCATCTTCTATATGGAGGCACAGGGCTTTCTATTTCCCTTTTTCTTTATTTTGAATCTGTAGTCACAGACCTAGCTGTGGTCCTGCCATGCGTTGTCTCTACATTGTCCCACTGCTTCAGGCTTTGCCCCTGCCCCATAACTGAATGTTAACTATGACATCATCACAGAGACAGGGAGAGAATTTGAGCCAGATCAAGGACATGTGTGCCTCTGCATTTTCCCAGATGTCAGGGTGTTTATCTCAAGCCAGAATGAAGGTGGGTAGATCTGAAACAGCTGTTAGAGCTCTAGGGGCAAACTCTTCTGCAGGTCTTCTATTGCCAGCACTTACAAATGTTCTGTGTAGTACGATATGGCTGTGTAGGAAGTTTTTATATTGCCCTTGCGTAGGGCTGAGTCCTATCCTGATGTTTAACTTTGAGCAGTTTTGGCCTGAGCCAGCTGAACTTCCCCCACAAATTTGGAAAACACCTTTGGCCAGGGACTGGCCCACAGGAAATGCTGACAAGGCCATCCTTTTTTGCTCCTGTAGAGGAAGGAAAATATTAGCTATCCAAACTTTCTGTGTTCAGGGCCATCTGAGAGGCCTTGGCTTTGTTTTATTTTTTGGTAGAGGACTAAAAGAGTTGTGCTTGACTAAGGTGAAGGCTCTGTAGAAGGGCTAGGTGGACTGAGGATGATAATGGCTGCTTAGATGCTGGGAAAATGCCATGCAAGTGCTACCAAGAACTTGGCAACTTCCTGACTGCAATGTAGCCAGATGCAGATGTTTGAGATTTTGGGCCTTCCTGTTTGCTGCCTTCTTTGAGGAAAAGAGGGAGCATCTGACAACAGATTCTGGATCTTTTTTTGAAGGCTTTTGGACCTTTTTCTATTTCCTTATCATTTTCTATGTATGCAGTCAGGTCCTAGGCATTTTGCCAATAAAACAGTCTAGCGTTGCTGGCAATTCTGTCCCTGCTCTTCTGTTAGTGACTGGGAACTGGTCTATTGCTCCCTATACCCTTCCTCTCTCAACATAAACTTTCCTGGTCCAGGACCCAGTGTATGTCGCATCTCGAGCCTTTAATTCTTGCTACACGTTTTTTACCTTGGGACACTGAATCACAGCCCAATACCTGTTTCACTCCACAAAAAGTCCTTACTGGCTTATTTTACTGGATATTAATATTAAATTTAAAATGCGCATACACACCTATGTAAACAGAAATAATGATTGGTTTTCTTGCTCAGAAAGACTCCTTGGAAAGAGCTTGGGCTGGCATCCTTCCTGCCCAGTTATCACATTCTATTAGCATTTCTGTTTATGTGTCTGTGGCTACACATATATATTTGATCTTGAGACAGGCAAAAGAGTACACCCAGATGTTTCCTGGGATAATAGGCTTTTCCACAGAGGCCATTTTTGTCTTCCCAATAAACTGAGTATTTTGGAGCATTTTGTGCCATGTATGAAGGATGCATGCTGTTGAAAAAATATTTATGTACCCCTGTAATTTCATTACATCATGAAGCATCATTAATTTCCTGCCAGACGTAATGGGGGGGCATCTGCATCTGATGGTTCCCCCATTTCAGCCTGGAGAAGAGGAGGCTCAGAGGAGACCTCGTTGCTCTCTACAACTCCCTGAAAGGAGGTTGGAGCCAGGCGGGGGTTGGTCTCTTTTCCCAGGCAACTCCCAGTAAGACAAGAGGGCATGGTCTTAAATTGTGCCGGGGGAAGTTCAGATTGGATATTAGAAAGAATTTTTTCACGGAAAGGGTGATCAGACA
This sequence comes from Florisuga fusca, assembly GCA_038090715.1. Classification (NCBI taxonomy): domain Eukaryota; kingdom Metazoa; phylum Chordata; class Aves; order Apodiformes; family Trochilidae; genus Florisuga; species Florisuga fusca. Next base: position 15,874,749 of record JAAWXA010000021.1, read on the forward strand.
TTGGAACGGGCTGCCCGGGGAGGTAGTGGACTCTTCGTCCCTGGAGACATTTAAAAAGAGACTGGATGTGGCACTCAGTGCCATGGTCTAGTGACTGCGGTGGTAGTTGATCAAGAGTTGGACTCGATGATCTCTGAGGTCCCTTCCAACCCAGCCCATTCTATGATTCTATGATTCTATGATGCATCATGGGTCTGTCAAAGTCTGTGTGCTGCATCTACTGGACTCTGTCATGGAAGTTTCTGGAGAGGGCATACTGGATCCAGCAGTTACAAGCTTTTCCCTCCATTCTCGCTGGGGCAACAACCAGGCACAGGAGCACACAAACAGAATCTGTCACCACCAGAGCTGATGTAGACAGAGGATATGTCAGCTGCCATCCATGACAGTCTAGAGCAAACTTTACTTATTTAGCTGAGGTATCTACAGTGATCTTTTCTATTTTCTGTTTAACCAATTTATGTACCTGTAGTCAGTTACCTGTCTGGGCACATAAGCTCAGTCAGCTTCAGTCAGGATAGGTGTAATCTGTGAAACTGAAAGGATGGGAGAGAGAAGAGCAGACTCATGGAAACAAAGTCTGGCCCAGAGGAGCTGTACTGTTCTTTTATTGTCCTGGGCCAGAGACAAACGACAGCTACAGCTGCACTCAATTACTTGCAATTACTTTTGTCCAAACAGGATGAAAGGCAGCAGATAGCAGAGGTAGGTTATGAGAGACCTAGCACATCGTGTGGTAAGGTCTTTAGTGTTCTTACTCCAACACCTCACATATTCTTGATATTTAAATCACCTGCCTCATAAGAACGGGTTTCCTGGTCCATGTCTCCATGTAGGGGACCTACATTTTCCTTAGTAACCAGTCGACTTAAATTCCATTAGCTTCCAGAGATCAAAATCCAGCAGAATAACAAACAGGCTGATAGCAATGTCTACTAGGGTTAAGTCTGGTTCTGTGATCCTGAGAGTTAAATCTAGTCTAAATTCTGTAGCTTCTGTTATGTGCTCTTTCCAGCATCTGTTTTCCAAAATCCTTTGTTTTCAAGTCTTTGTGCTTTTTTCCCTTGACAAATTCTAAGTTTTATTGTTATTTCTGTAGTTAGAATCCCAGAGCCTTCAGGGTTCAAATGGAAAAGCTCACTCATCTGGGATTTAAAGGATGGTAGAACCTGCAGGACAGAAGGACTGTAGGAAAAAGCAACAGAGACAAAAAACACATGGGGAAAATGAAGTTGCATCATTGTGTTCCTTTATTGGGACATATAAACAGCTGTGGTGCTCTTTCTGTGTCTGCAAGCTGAGCTGCTACATGAAAGCATGTAGATCTCTAAAAAAAAAAGAAGTCACTTTTCCTCAGAGCCAAAACAAAGGGGGCCCAGCTAGTTCAGCCTAGACATCTGCTCAGGAACTGGTGAGTACACAGAATGTATGAGCAGCATACATGGGAGGATCATGGGAGTGCACATACAATGGATGGGATGTGCACTGGGAGGATCTAAGTCTGCCAAGACTGAGGCATGTGTTCAGCCACTGAAATTTTTAGCAATTGCCAGATACTCAAGATTGATGGCTTAGAATTTCTACTCCCAGTCCCCATTCTTCTCCCACTTTTATATGCAAACACTGTATGGAGCAATCTGACAGCTGGGTCTTTCATCTTCACCCTTCAGAAGGCCACAGCATTTAATACTGTGCTGAGCAATAACTTCAAAATTATTGGAGAATTACTGAGAGTGACAACAGAGAAGTGGCTTGTCAACACTTTCCTGAACCAAAGCAGTAGGTACATCCACGGTTACCAAGTAACAGGGCTGCTAAGATGGCATCACTAAGGGGATTAGTGTCCACAGTAGTATATAATAACCTGTAGTACAAAACTTGTGACAGCAAGGAACAGGATTGGTCATATAGGAAAGGTAGAAGCCATGGATCAGGGCAGAAAGATGTGAAAGCAGTAGAGCAGATGGGAAAATAAATTTGAGCAGAGCCTGGTGTGATCTGTGTGCACTTCCTCTGGATGTAATCCAAGCTAAGATCCTTTGTGCAGTCACAGTCACAAACCAATCACAGATGAGATAAAGATACAGTTCTGAAGTGACTATGAACAGAAAAGCAGAGTCTAGGAGTTTTGAACATAAAAGTCCTATTCATTGACATACCAAATGAAACACCACTTACAGGGCAAATTCATGACAAATCTCCTTGAGCAACACCTCCTCCATCCTGGAATCTTCTATCCATTGTGGATTCTTACATGTTTGCAGACTATCCCTCTTCTACCAGCTGTTGTTCTTCTCAAAGGCACTGAAAGTGGAACAGCACAATCATAAATCTTAAGTGTTTCCAAACCAACTCCATGTGTTTCTTGCTGCTGAATGATGTTCATTGGGATGGCATTCAAAAGTAGAGGTTTGAAATACCTTTTTTTTTCCTGAATAAGTCAATCTCAAAAATGGGAATGAGGCTTTTAAACACAGAAGTGAGGTTTGACTGAAATGTGAACTAAAATGAATACAAATTAGCTGCTATGAATAACAATTGTCTTTCTTAAAAAAGGAAATTCAGCATGAGATAGAACGAGAAACCTCTACACTGCACTGTAATGCATTCTTTCCTCTACACTTGCTCTGAATCCATGACTTTTGGCATCTCCCTGAGACACAAAAAATTCACAGAATCATCAGATCACAGAACAGTTGAGATTGGAAGTGACCTCTGGAAGTCATATGTTCCAGAACTTCACACAATAAAAAATATGAAGTTGCACCAACACTGAATACACCAGGTTAATCACCTCTTTTGATCTGCTGGTGATGCTGTGTTTGATGCACTCCTGGATGCAGTTTGCCCTCATGGCTTCCCAGGCACAGTCGTAGATCCATATTTGCCCATGTGTATTATTCTACTCTTTCTGTTTTATCAGATGCCCAGGCAGATGACTGAGATGTTCCATTAGCCTTGTGCAGAGAGGTGTAAATGCACATTCAGCAAGAACTTCTAGTGATACCGTTCACAAAACCTTTGCTTAATTTGAAAACAGAAGCTAGGTTCCCCCGCAAAACTGCACAAGAACTTACTACATTGTAATGAGTTTGACATCTGACAACCCACAAAATGGACAAGTGTCCATTAGCTGCAAGCTGTGATCCTCAGGCAGCTAATGTTTATCTTTTGCTTGTACAGAATCACTGTTGTGCGGTCTCACTAAATGAAATGTGTATTTCTGTGCCTTCAACTGGGTTACATCTGTGTTCCAAAATATACTGGTTTACATGAAAACCACATGCTTTCACAAAACAGCTTCTCTGAGTGAAATTCTCAGCTATCCATGTGACCCTACACATAACCTGGAATTTTTTTTTTTTTCCAAAGAAATAAATGTTACTAGCTTTTGATTTTTAAAATCTATCTGCAAGATTTTAGACTCAATTCAAATTCTTGGTTTCTATGCTGCCTTTTCAGTCCTCCTCCTTTTTTTTTCCCCTCATCTTGAAGATAGCTTGGGAAATGCTCTTTCACTGCAAGTTATTCTTCATTTGCTGTTAGTTCTTCCCTACTTGGGCCTCTGAAACATTTACCTGAGTCAACCCTACCCTGTCACAGAGCTTTGGCAGCTAACAAACATTTAACACTGTTGGCAGTGATTAAAAGCAGAAAGACTTTTTCACCTTTCAGTTGCAAGATGTTGTTCCTGCTCACAACAGACAGCCCCAAACAGACTCAGCAAACACAAAACTGCAGCCAAACCACAGATCTGACAAACTGCAATCAAACAAACCATTAATCAAACAGATAAGCAAACAAATTAATTACTCCTAGGGAACAAGGACTTTATTTCTTCCACACCAGCAGTCACACAGCTTGGTCTTTCCTGCAGCTGCATTCTGACTTTGCTGAGAAAGAGGAAATGTGGATTTAAAAAGCCCGAAAGATATGCACACTTATTCTGCCCCTCTCCTCATAAGGGCTTAATTACTCCTCAAAAGAAAAATATCTTTAATAGATATTTCTTCTGACTAATTTCCTGAGCAACAAGAAGTTGAAAATTGGGAGGGGTTTTGTTGAATTTTTTTATAATTCCTATAGGGCTATGTGTTTTTGACTTCTGTTGGCTCCTAAGCCAGATGGGCCCAGTGTGGCTGCTGGTGTTAATAAATCCCAGCAAGGCATGAACAGTCCCACCCCATCCTATGTACCTGCTAACTATGGGATTAACTCTCCCATGCAGAAGGACATACTGCTTCAAAACAGTTTAGAAAGCATGTGAACCTTTATCCAAGTCTCCATTTGGCAGGTGAATGTTGTAATTTGGAGCTATATGGAAGCAGTCAACCATAACCTCGCTCCTCCTTTGACCTTGGTCCCCCCACTCATTCTTTAAGCAAAGGGCTTCAACAGCAGGAATGGCTATGAATCAGACACAAAATGAAATCTCTTGCTGTGGCAAAGTTAAAATGCCTAAATCTTGACAAGGGGTTATTTGTAACGTTTCCTGCTGCCTTGTCTGGGCTATTATCTGGTCAGAGTGCTGGCACTCCTCTTTCCACACAACGTATGCACAGTCTGTATGTATCTAATGCACACATTGTGACCTCCCAAGAGATGACAGGAGCCTAAACCCTGTACACAGCAGTGCCAGGGAACATAAACATTGCATGACACACCACAGTATGTTACAGATTATCAGAAACATGATAGCTGTGTTAGTGGGGTGATCCACACAGACTAATTTACCCAGCTCCTCAGCAGTTGCATTGATTGCAGTAGCCAAGCTGCAATGTGCAGTGCAGATGTATCTCTATCACAATGTTGAAGTATTTTGTGAATTTAGCCCAAAAGCCTGTAATCTCCCTTGAACTGAAATATATGTTGGCAGCATCTCTGGTCATCAAGTGACAGTTTGAATATTTATGAATGTAGACGTGTATTATCTTAGTATGATTTGGTAAACTTAATGTTACCAGCTCATAATCAAATAATCCAGATAATTCAGGAAATTCAGGTTTTTAGTATCTCCGTCTGCTTCCTCACTTTTCTTTGGCTGATACCAGCTATCAGCAAACAGGCATGGCCATGGTCTAACCTATATAGTAATAAATGGACCGAAAAATTCTCTCTTTAAGAAGGAGAAAAGAAAGTGTTGGATCAAGTATAGCTTAGAACAGTGGAAGAAGAGAAATAAAGGTTTATATTTCAAATTTATATTTCAACAACAATTCATCATAATTTTCTCATACAGAAACCTAGAACTGAAAGGTGAAACTTTTCGTTCCAAAATTAAAAGAAAAATCATGGGTGTTGAAAGCAGAATTGAGTTCTGTGAGATGTGACACAGAGGATATCAGTGGTTTGGAAGGTTTAATAACACATACTTGGAGAGCTTTCAAATATCTTTCTTAGAGATGACAATTCAAGTTTTAGTTAACAGATGCTTGTTTAAATGTAGCAATATACATAAAACACCAAAGATGTCAGAAGATATCTTATATTTTGATAGTGAGATATCTGAAAACAAGACAAATTATCTTTTTATCATTGGATGAATTAGATGCTAAAAAGTATTCTCCATACTTTTAAGTGTTTGGTTAAAAAACTGTTACAGAAATTCTTGGGCTCAGTAAAGAAATTACTAAGAGCTTTGGCTTTCTTCTGTCCACTTTATAATTATAATCACTTTATAATTTTTTTATTCAGAAACTGTTCCTGTTATTTCTTATGTAGAACATAGACAGTAATGGCTATTCATTATTTCAGAGATCCTGAATTTTTCTCCTATGAAGTACGTTGTCAAAAACCAGTTGCCTGCTCTCAAAACCATAAATCTTTCTCTGTATCTTTGTTATGATGCTTTTTGTATTTCTTTATATATTTCTGGACATAGGCTTTTATTATCACTACTTCTTGTATACTGAAAGAGCTATGCAGGCATAACTGTAGATAAAGAGCCTACAACCTGGAAAGACAAATTAGAAATAGAAGCTTAGGGAAGACACTGAAAGTAGTTTTACATTGAATGTATGTAGCCATGTGTTAAAATGATGGGGTGGGGGTTAATTAAGCTGAGACCAAGCACAAATCTTCACTGTCCTTGAGTTTTAATCATGCTTTTAAAAATGAGCACATGTTGACAGGTATGGCAGTCTGTACTGGCAGATGCAAGATGTCATTGCATACTGAATTAGAAATATTAACTAGGTTACTTCAGGAGATAAACACAGGTATTCAGGAGGTACCTCTGTCAGTGGAGCATAAGATTTACACTCAACTGAGATGATAAAATGTTAAAAAGACAACACTGGAGAATTCTACAAAAGGTTTTTCTAACTTTCAAAGGTTAGCTGGGTTACCTCGCCAATGAGGTGTGCTGAACAGTTCACACCATCACCAACTGGATGTAGGAGTGAACTATTCTGAAATCAATTTGGGTCACAAAAAACTTGTGTGAAGGAAGACTGAAGAGCTTGGAGTTGTTTAGAAAATCAGCAGCTAAGATGAGATGTGATAAAAACAAGAAATTAAATTAATGTAATATTGTCTCAGTCCCATACAAAAGCAAACGGATCTCTGGATAATGTCAATTATTTGACAAAACTTAAAAATTCAAAAGATATTGCCTAAAAAAAGTGTTGGGGATTGGCAGCAAAGATGTTGATTTGGGGATTTTAGCGAAAGATCAGGTTTTCCATGAAAAACAGACACTTTCAATATGAAAATGTTTCTTAGAAAACACAAATTTCATAGGAAATATTTGATCATCTCCAATTTTATTATGTAAAGTCCTAGGAGGATATGACGCAGGTATTTGACACATCTGCTGTTCAAGGTTAGTAAATTCATACAAGGTATGAAGTACTGTCTCACCATGGCTCAGGAAAAATTCTGCTGCCAGCATTTTCTCTGCAAAGTTGTCTCCTTTTTGAACTGACTTTAATTCAAATTGCAGCTCACTTGGTTCTGTTGACCTGCAAGGAACACCGCAAAGTCACCTCTTCAATAACTCAATGTTCTTTTAGCAATTATTGAGTGAAAATTTTCAACAAACTCAACATTTTATCCAAACATACTGCTTTTTTTTGTTCTGGCTTTTGACTTGTTTGGCAGCAAGAGCTGCAGGAGGTCTCCTGTTTTGCCTTAAAGGAAAAAAAATTGCAATTGTTAAATGTCAGCATAGCAAATGAAGGTATGCAACCATATCCATGATTGTTTCTAGTTAGAAGAAGCAAAAGATGCCTACAGCAAAGCAGAGGTGCTCTTGTGTTTATGTAAACAAATTAAATGATAATGGATTTGCTTTAATGTAATTTGTAAGGCTAAGTTTGCAGTCATCCAGAACAACAATCTGTTCCTCTGGAAGATAAAGCACACCAGTTCTCACATGCTCTTTTTTTTGTAAAAAATGTGAAAATGCATATTTAGATAGCAAAACATGTACTTTGCTCTGTAGTCAGTGCATAATCTTTTTCACTGAGAAAAAAATACACCGCCATATTTTGCAGAATCTTGGCAGGAAGGAAATTGTCTGCTACTACTGTTTCCTTGCTTTCTGGGGCATTGTGAAAAACATCTTATAGAACAGCTTTGAATACAGATGTTTCTTTTCCCTGCTGTATAGACACACTAGGCCAGATTCTCATCTCACATCTGTTGAGTGTAAATCTGGAATATTTCTACAAAAGTGAAGAAGGAACTGAGTATCATTTTGTATAGAAATTTGTCAAGAGTCCAGATGAAATTTTTAATAACCATTAAGAGTTAAAACATTTGTTTAAATGTCTTGACTATATGTGACTAGAAAACCAGACCACACATCTGACTTGTTCCACCTTTTAGAGCAGCTTCTGGTTTCATTATCTGGTTGGGCAACATTTCAGTGGAGGATACTTCTGTGGGTGGAAGGTGGGACGAGACGAAGGAAAAATAGGAAAGAAGATCCGGTCAATGCTATGAATGCCTCACTTATTCTTCATTGTTGCAACCTTCAATAAATTGTGCAATATTGCAGCTCAATGATGTTAGGCACAGCTTTATACTCTTAATAATACCTCTGTCTGAACAGGGATGAAAGAAAGTAAATGCCTGTCTCCATTTTTTTTTTTTTTTTAAATAATCCTGGAGAACTTTGATTAAAAAATAGAGATATAAGTAGCAGCACTCATGTGTTGGAATATTCAGAAGGGCTGGGCCAGAAAATTTGTTAATTAAGGTTACCAAACTTATAAAACTTTTCCCAGCCTTCATGCAAAAATTATTTTTTGCATGTTGTCAGCATTTTTTTTAAAGATCCCTCCTTTTTTTGACTGGCTTTTCTCTTAGTCATATCTAATTATATTCAGCTCGTCTTGAAGTTAATGAGCTAGTCCAGATGAAAATCAACAAATCTGAAATTTATTTCTTTCTCATGCCTCTCTGTAGTCCACACCCAGATGAGATCTGCTTCATGACACTTCTTCAGATGCAGTCTGATGAGAAACATTTTTTAAGTTTGCTTTTTAAACCTGATATATCCTAGGATTCAGCAAATGACCTCCATGTAGAACCTAATTTTAATCTGTCATTTTATGAAGTTCTAGTGAAAATGACAGTTCAATGTCTGAGCCAAAGAGCTTGAAAATGTTTAAACCAGCTTTAGTAATTTGAATGAAAAAGCATCTGTGTTTTTACTTACAGCCCAATCACTTTGAAATAACTGCTCATTTTTATCTATGGGTTGTACTGTATTTTTACTCCTTGTGTCTCTGAGTTCCCTCTAGGAATTGGTGTTGATTCCTACAGCCCATAGGACAAATCCAGTCTGCAGGGGCTAATCAAGTACCACCTCTTCCTCCTGGGTGATGTTCTACAATAGTGACCATGCAAGTATGGAGTCTAAGAAGCCAGTTCCCAGCCAGTCCATTTGGACCTGCACAACCCAGGTCAAAGAGAGTCAGCAGAATGAAGACAAAGCTCCACCCTGGCTTCAGGTCACCATGCCTTCCAAGTTCTCCCCAAAATCTTCTCTCTTCTTGCACCAGAAAAGGCTTATGCTCAGGAGAAGATCCTGGGTTCTGGATCCCAAGTGTAACTTAAAGCTTTAACAGAGTTCATGAGTTTAGTATTTCATGTTGCTTAGCTTTATGCTTTGCTGTTCTTTGCAGGCTAAACAGATTAGGGCAGAGTGCCCTAAGCAGATGTTATGAATCTTATATTTAAATTCATCTAAGGCATGTTGCTACTTCTATAGACTCATGAAATCCATAACCCACTCTTAACCTTACCACCTCTGAGTGCAGCAATACTTCAGCTCGTGGAAATCAAACGCAAAGAAACAAAAGGTTCATGCTAACATAAGAGTTCAAAATGGTACAAATTAAGCCATCTGGTGGACTTCTAGCTCTAAAGATGTGTATAAGAGTATTCCAATTTATCTACCTTGTTCTAAAGAAAGAATATCAGCATCTTAATATATGACCCACTCTGCTGGTATTTTTTCTCCCCTTGCTTGAGGGTATCAGTGTTTTTATTCAGTTTTATTCTGTGAAATGCCCTGAAAAGCACAATCTCACAAAACACAGTAATGCAATCTGTAATTATTTCGTGTCTCAGGGATGACATTTCTTATCATAACTGTAAAAGGCCCACCATCTTCACTACAACTCTAATGCATGAATACTGAGGGAAGATGAGATATAACTGAGATTGTGATTATATTGCTGTGTAATGAATCACAGAATCGTTCTGGTTGGAAAAGACCTTTAAGATCGTTAACCTAACTGTACCAACCTTTAACCTAACTCTACAAAATCTGGTGCTTAAACCATGTTCTGAAGTACCATATCTGTATGTCTTTTAAACACCTTCAGGCGTGGTGATTAAACCATTTCCCTAGGCAGCCTATTCCAGTGTTTAATTACCCTTTCAGTGAAGTTGTTTTTCTGATATCTAATCTAAACCTCTCTTGACGCAATGTTAAGGCTATTTCCTCTTGTCCTGCTGCTTGTTACCAGGGAAAAGAGACCAACACCTCCTTGTCTACACCCTCCTTTCTGGTGGTTGTCGATTGGTAGTTGCATTAAGGTGTCCCTCAACCTTCTTTTCTCCAGGCTAAACAATTCCCATTCCCACAGCTGCTTCTCATAAGGCTTGTGCTAAAGATTGTTCACCATCTTCATTGCCCTTCTTTGGACTCACTCCAGCACCTCAATGTCTTTCATGTAATGGAGGCCCAAAACTGAACACAGTATTCAAGGTGTGGAGATATGCAAACACATATATGTAAAAAAAAATTTAGAAATGGTATTGCTTTTATCTGTTACACATTATCTGATTTACTTTCATTCTCAAAGTTTCAAGTCTGAGTTTCAAGTCTCACTTTTTTACGGACTACACCACTCAGGGATACAGACAAGTCTGTTGTATCTGATGCAGCATGAAAGGAATTTTTACCAGTCATATTGGGAAGATACTGTCTCAAGAAACTCATGCAAAAACTTTATAGTCAGGAGTATCAGACATGTTTTTGAAAATATGCTCATCTGATAATTTATTAGGATTGGAGTCTACTGTCCAATGGTCAGTGACTGAAAATCTCAACTATTTTGGAATGGTGACTCACATATGCTGTTCCTCTCCTGTGTCTGATTTCCCTCATATGATGAACATTTCTATTAGCAGATCAGCACAGAAGCTTCAGCAAAATATAAAATTCTTATTTCTGCTTCTTTAAGAAATGGTTTCTTAAATGGTTAGTGCCCTATTTACCTGGGTGGTGTGCAACAACAGCAACCCTATGTCTTTCTTCCCACTATTTCCTGATGATGAAAGGAAATATGTTTATCAAATATGTAAATCAAGGTTGGCTTGACTTGTTTGGTGCTGTTTGTTCCCACAGTTTGAATTTGATTTCTTATGTCCCTTCTTTCTGTGAAATACAAAAGTCTTCAAATTTATATGTGATGTCAGGAGGAAAGATATTCCACAGAATATTTCGAAGAAAATTCCACAAATGCATATAGTCTAATAGTCTAATAACACCTAAGAGTTTTTAAATTTGTCCTTCTCCGTACAGAATCAAACAGAATCAAAACACTGATGCTAGAAAACAACAGAAAAAAATATTTTATCTGACGTGTTGCTCATACTGTTCCTCAGTGAAATAAACAGCAAAGCAAGAAATTCCTTGAACTGGAAGAAGGAAGTACTTATGCTTGTATGTATCTTCTTTTTCCTTAATGTCCAGTTATGGGCATTGCTGGAGGCAGAATACTGACCTAGATGGAGCTTTCATGAGAACCAGCATGACAATTCCCATGTTTTGTGGCATTTTTAAGGTCTAGAGGAATGAAAATACAAGTCTACCTCTAGCTGATAACATTATCAACAGCACTATTTTACAAATGAAGATAATTTTTACAGGATTACAGACCACAGTGGTAGCATGATTTGTCTCTAAAAAAAAATGTAATTCTGCAAGTAATCTCTGAAGTATTTACAAAATTAAGTAATATCACACTTTTTAATATTAAAATATGGTATTTATCATTAATAAAATAAAATATTTTTATGGTTTTGTAACTTTATTTATAGATATATGTTATATTTTATGATGTATAGCTCTGTTTTATATGAGTTACCACAGTGTTTTCATGTAAAGTTCTACAAACTATTACTGATTTTTCTATCCTGATTTTTTTTGGTCATAGCTCTATTGCTCTATGGTTTTAGTTAAGGAAGTCATATGTTTTATATTACTTGGCTTGTAAGAATAATAGTTGCTTCCATATTCCCATTAAGCCCTACAAGATTATCTAACTAATTTATTTGCAGGGTTTTTTCATTCTATTTCCCTATAAAGAAGTAGATCTGTTTATCTATTTCTCGTCTAAAAGGTCTCGTTTTCCCATAGAAGGAAAACAAGAAGACATTTCAAGTTGGATATTTAAGATTGTTCTAATTATCTCTGCTTGTCACAGTGAAAAACATTACTGTTAAAATGTAATAGTGTCCTAGACTATAAATGTTCTGTACCAAATACGAAGTAACATTTTCCTTTTGAAAACAAAGTATAACTGTGGAGACTGATTTAAAATCATTCTGCCTATCCCACAGCCATAGTCTTTGCTGGTATTGTGTTAAAGATAAGCACGTTCACTCCAACTGATGATTTGCTCCTGCCTACACGTGAAAGAAAGCTACTTTTAATTCCTAAAAAAGACCTTCCAGTGTAATCCTGAAAGCTTTCCTTCCAGTGAAATCCTGATTGGCTCTTTTAGCCTCAGGAGGTTAACAGCTCACATTTGGATGACAATTTTACCCCACAAATGGTTTATATGTGACAAGACAGAGTGAGCTACTACAGCCTTTCATCAAGCTGGAATAATGAAAAAGGGTTCAAACTAGAAAGTCCAGTCTATGCATTATTCCTGAACATTATAAACATCAAGTTATTGTAACACAGTGATGAACTCCACCAGTATGGATGGCCAACAAGTGTGCCTCGCTGGGGCAGGATGCAGACAAGATGAAACTAAGAGGAATGCAAAAATGACTTTTTTGTTCATATTGCTATGACTTGTGAGATAAGTGAAGTGCCCAAGAGTGCTCTCAGAGGCAGTGACAAGAACGTTTGGCAGGTGTAATATTGTGCCAGTGCCCTTGAATCTGGACTTCAGTTAGAGTTCTAGTTAAGAAAATCTTCACGTTGAAGACTTGTCCAATAAACCTGCTTTTATTGAAAACATTATGAATTATCATACTCTTGTAAAGATGATCAACTAAGACCCCGAGGCCATGTTACCTGGAATAGTTTGCATTCTTACAACTAACCTCTCCTACACCTCAAAAAGATGATTACATCCAATTTTCCTCTGGAATGGCCCATGGCCTGTGTTAGGGGTCAAAGTCAAGGTTTATTTGAGGGTGTTACATTGCTAATTGACAAAGATAAGAGTGTAAGCAATCACATGCCTGTGCCTGGGTCCACAAATTGACCATGTTTGTTCTACTAAAAGAGAGGATTAATGTGCAGCCAGCATAGACAGAACATCTTTTTCAAAAGGAAATGTAGAGGTTTTACAGGGCTTCTATATTATCAAAGTCTGGGCTGCTAGGAAGTGGTGCCACTAAAGAGGGGGTGCTGTACTCTATTGCAGCCTCAGCTTTTAGAGGAATTACACACTTATAGTTATTACTGATTAACACTCAGTACCATGTGGCCCCACAGCCAATGAAACCACTCTGTCTCCAAAACCTTTGCAGGGCCAATCTCTGCATCCAATTTCTTCAGTATTACAATATCCCTTGGCAAAATACCATATAATATTATATAAATTCCTGAAAAATTTTGAAAGTCAGCACATGATTTCCTAACAGATGCAGATTAATGAGTAGTATTGTATTATAGGAATGTAGGTAGAAAAGGGCATAGACTTCAGGATCTAAAAGAAAAAAAGAGTTAAACAGGACATAGAAAAAATACTTTTTTTTTCATCAACAGAGCATTTCACAAGTATTTTGGCTAAAGACTTCTACAAGGGCTGATTTAGATTTATTCATGAGAAAGGAGGATAACCTTTGATCTTTTTGAGTTTTCTTGCTGAACAAACTTTTTTAAAACATTCCTTTCTTCCTCATGCAACTATTGGTGTTAGCAGAAGTTGTCTTTTTGCAAAACTAGAAGGGTAATGAAAGACTAGACTACCAAAAAGAGAATTTCAATAAAATAAACTATTTTCTCTTTAATTAAATCCTTTGTTATGTGAAAACACAATATTCTTCTAATACAAAATCAGACTTTTTTAGAGTGGACGATCACATTGCTAGTAAAAATACAAAGTTAATCGTCATACTTTGGAATTTTAATGTCTTAGAATAAATTAGAATTCGTGGGTCCTAGCAATGAGAATTTCATGCCCTTCAGAAAACTGATCTTGTAGACTTTTATTATTTCCAAAACTATTGGTGTCTTAGCAAAGGCATCTCTTACAGTGCAAAAATCTCAACTCTCCTAGAGAGTTCTTCACTTCCTCAAAGGAAATTCAGAGGAAAGGCTGAAATGAAACAGTCAGACAGTAAATAATAAGGAAAATCATACTGTAAGTACTGAAATAGGTGTTTGCAAAACTACTCTCAGAGTGGAATTTCAGTGCAAAAGTGAAAAAAAGCCCAGTGGCCTCACTGGCCTTTAAATGAAAGGTGATGAAGCCCAAATGTGCCTCTGAATGATGAAGAAAAGTACTTCCATCCAAAATTACAATCTTCATTGCTCTGGCCTAGATGATACCAATATCTGAGACTCATGCATTTTGCTAGTAATGTCATATCGTCCAGATACAGCCAACCTAAAATGAGTAGGATTCAGCCAGGTGCTGATTGAGTTGGCTGGTGTGATTGTAAGTCTGTTTTGAAACATCTATGAAATACACAATTCATTGAAAAATTACTTATAACTGGGAAAAGGCTAATGTTTCTCCGGTTTCAAGAAAGACCAAAGAGAGAACTCTATACAAGTATGTCTGTCAGCTACATCTCTGTTCCTTGAAAGATGATGGAACAAGACCCTGGTAATTCAATGGCAACATAGATGACAAGATTTTTGGATCAGTGTGCATCCACCAGGGAGAAGTCATGCCTGATCAGCCTTACCTTCTGTGATGAAATGACCATATATGAAAACAGAAGGAAAGAGTGGATGTATCAATACTGACTTTAATACAGCCTTTAAAACCTCCTCCCATGGCATTTTCCTTTGGAAACTGAGAAATTATGGGCTGGATGGGTACAGTGCTGGGGATGTTGTAAGCTGATTGGAACTACTGGGTTCAGAAGATGCCATTTTGACACCCAGTTTGTGGCTAGGCAGGAGTGCTGTGCTCCAGAAGCTGATGTGGACTTTATTAAATTACGAGGGCAGAACAATGTGCCCATCAATAGAACTTCAATCTGTAGTGTATTGAGAGCTTGACGCCTAGACCAAGAGAAACTTCATGAAATTCAAGACAGGCAAATACAAGTTTTTGATCCTGACCTGATGTCATGGTTTAACACTGGCCTGGCAATTAAACCGAGTAACAGATGCTCTCTATCAATCCCCCTCTCCTCCCTGATAAGGAAAGGAGAGAGAATAAGGGAGAGAGAGACTGATGGGTTGGAAACTAAACTACACATCTTTAATGAAACAGTAATGATAAATAGGTAAAATTACTAAATATATACAAATATACAAATATACAGGAAAAATTGATACCACGTTCCTCCTCCCCTTCCCCCCAGTAACTCTCACATCACCACTGAGGCTGCAGGGCAGCCTTGGGAAAGTCCAGGCTGGACTCCTGGGGTAAGCAGCAGTCGGGGGGGATGGAGCTGGAGGCAGGAACACATAGATTCAGGCTGGCACGGATCAGGACCATAGGCAGACGAATAGACGGAATCCTCCCAGGATGCTGAAGCAAACAGGGACAGGGGAAGGAAAGGGCAGGAAGAAGAAGAAGAAGAGGCAGAAGGGTCTTTGACCCTCGTGATCCCTCAGATTTATACCGAGTATGATGTGTATGGGATGGAATACTCTGTTTGGTCAGTTCTGGCATCTGTCTTGTCCGGGCCTCCCCAAAGGAGGGGTTCAGGTAGGACTTCTTTACTCCTTCTGCAGGGTAGAATGTTCTTCAGACCTGAGCACTGTCCTTGGCTCTGCACACCAGTCTCTCGCAGTAACTCTAAACATCCAGTGTTATCAGTCCTAGAAGCAGACAGTGTCTGAAAAACTTGCTGTTAATTTGAGCAAGTGCAACTACTTACAAGAAATTTAGCTGAAAGCAAAAGTACAACCCAGAAAATCACCTTTATCCAGGACACCTGTTCAGTGTGGGCAGATATCCCATCTTAGCCTTGGCCTATCCCCAGAGAGATGTCCAGTGCTTGGCACTGTAGCTAACCCTGTCCCAGGCTGCCAGACTGTGTCCTGCCACCACTGCAGAGCCCCCATGGCCCCCAGTGAGACCCTGGTCCACACTGCATGCTGACAGTTTTGCACCCAAGATAGAGTAAGCCAGGGGTGCAAACCATGGGGTGGTAGCATGAAACCTACAGGACCTCAGCTGCTGCTGTGCACCCTGCCTATGTGTGACAGTGGGCACAGTTTCTCTACAACTGCTATATTGGTCAAGAACTTTTAATAGTGCTCCTCCTGAATTTATGTCTCAAATCTGAATGAAATGAGTGTGAAACGAGTGTGAAACTCAGTGCGTTTTCTAAATAGAAATACTTCAGGAAAATTATCCTAGAGGCTACTACAGAAGGTCAAGTAATTATTATTAGTTTGTCTATTTGTATTTTTCCCACAGTAATGACTATTTGTCTTTTCATCAATCACATTTCATCAGAATTTGATCCTCATGGGCAAGACTTCCCTTCAGGGTTTTACAGCCTCTCATACGCCTTTTTTTTATGACGATGCCCCCCACACCTAATGGTGTTTTTAAAGTGAATCATAGATTTGACTGTCTACATCTGAACCTGTTACTGATTACCTGGATTACTGATACCTCTGTAAGGTTATACAAGTGGCTGATATTCTCAACTCTGTTAGTGTTCAGCTATATTTTTTGATAAATATGAATATGTATGTGTATTATGTATATATGTACATATATATTATGTATGTATGTATATATATATATGTATATATAGAACTGTTGGAATCACCATGATGGTCAGTGAAAAGAAACCATCTTCTACCCAACACATGTGCCACCAGCAAGTCACACAGACACAGAAAAAAGGTGATGGGCAGAACCTCCCATGTGCACAAAAAGAGCATAATTTTTTGCAGCTCACTGGACAACAACTGAGGAGAATAAGTCCCAGTCCAGCACAGTGGGGGCAGTCCTGGCACCAGCTGCCTGGCTGCAGGCTGCCAGCAGAGCAGTGTGAGCACAGATGAGGTTTGGTAAGTGAAGTGCAGCAGACTGAGCGTGGATGTGGTGCTGACTGCAGGTCAGTGTCACAGCAGTCATGGTGGGCCACCTTACTGTCCCCGGTCCTGGGGATGCTGAGGTCAGTCTGTGTTAGCAGGAAGAGATTAGTATTCAGCTTTTGTTACTTTAACAGGAAAGTATTTGCCTACCTGCAAGAGGTGAAAGGCTCTTGCTTTCTACCATGTATCGCTATTACAGGCTATTAGAGGTTTCTTTCATGATTTATGAGTAGCAGATGTTATTAAATGGAAACATTAGAAGAAAAGCTAGAGAATTGTTAAAATACCTCTTTTCTCATTTTACTTTCATTTCAGTGACCGGTTCTTAAAAGCTAACCACAGCATACACAGAGGCTTTGCTCTTCTGGGACATGATGAGAAGAAAGTGATGTTGAAAGGAACAATTAAAGCATTCTGAAAGTCATTTATGTTCACAAAATTATGGGAGGATTTTCATTTTTGGCAGCTGACACAAAGAATTCTGTTACTTTTCATGTATTGCGTCTCAGGATTAATCCTTCTCCAATTTTTCACATGCTTCTAAGAGATCTTTACCTAGCAATAAGGAGGGGGCAAGCCTGCCTTGAGTTGTGAAACAAATACTTCTCAGTATTTGGAGAAGGGGTTGCCAGAGTCAAGACATTTTAAACTTTTATCATTCTGCTTATTAGAGACTGCAGACTGGCCAGATTATTAATTGCCAGGTGCTACTCATCTCTAGTCTTGGTTCTGCTGTTATCAAATCTGAGAGCAGGAGATACTTGCAGCTTACAAACCTAAAATAGCTCAAAAGTGTTGGTAGAGATATACTTGCTCTGAAGGTACATAAAGTGCTCTTTGTCAGTTTTGCTCCATAGTGTTAACTGACATACTGCATGCAGTGACTTGACAGTCCTGTTAAAACTTTAGTTTAAAAGTAACTAAAAGACTGAGAATTTGGCTGCTTGATACATGGGCCACTTCAGCCTTCATAACATAAAAAGAAGAGGCTTCCAGAGGTGCCAGATCAGCCCTCTTCATGACAAAGGCAAGGCTGATAAATGCATAGCTCCCATTTTAATTTAATATTCCTTTACTCTCTTTACTGGTGACAGGTCTGGAATGCTGAGGGCTGGAAGAACAAATAAATTTGGACCAGAGCTGTGGAAATAAAGATGTTCACGTGGTAATCTCTGACCTGCCAATCCAACAGGACTGGGAAACAGTGTAAAAAAAAAGTCTGAATTATTTCATATTGTGTGGAGCAAGGAATTGGATGTTTTCTGTACTGCTCTTGAGGGAACTGTTGGAAGCTGTTTCTTTAAGCTAGTAGTTTTGACATTGCTTTTAATTCAAATAATTTTAGACCAAATGGATATATTTTGATGTTTCACAGTAATGGCTAAATAACAGTTTTGTACAAAAATCTTGAAATTTTGACCTCACTGACATCAGGGGAAAAATTTCACTTATCACAGTGGGGCCATGGTTTCACCTAGCTCACTCTTTTTGACAATCTCCTTCACTAACTTCTTCAGCAGTATTTGCTTGTGACAAATTATCCATTAAAAGTTTAATTTTCCACTGAAAGTTCATTCAGTAGGGCTAGATCTGTGTCCAGGACTACCAAATATTGTGTGCCATAACATGAAATGCTGTGCAACAAAGAAGCATCATTGGTTTGATTCTTGTGGGTTTGTGAGCTTCATCAGTTGCTGAAAAAAAACCTTAAAAAATTAAAAGCCTATGTGAAATAAAAAACCTTTTCATTCTACCAGAGCTCCTCACATAAAAAAGGAAACAGCCGAAATGTTCCCTTGGACTACATCAATCTCGATCATTAACCAAACTGCATTATTATTTTTTTCACCAATTTTCACTCTATTCCTAGAAACACTCTAGCATGTGGCATAACACAGTAAAGGATGAGCTGGGATGTGCATCATGGGTATATGATTTCTTATTAAAAGCAATAGCACACTGTCCTGATCAGCAAGCTTACTCAAAAGCACATGTTTCTGGTAAGTCATTTTATCCTATAATCAGCTGAGCTTTCTTACACTGAAGATGAAAGCCCAAATTCCTGATTTTTTTTTGTTTTGGTTTGGTTTTGGTTTTGTTTTGGGGGTTTGTTTGGGTTTTTTTGAGCTTCATTGTAAACTGTATCAGATACTGCATGATATAACCTGACATGATATAAAGCAGCATTCCCAAATACAAGGAAAGCTTAATGTTATTTCAGCTGTCAGGCATATTTTTGGATAGTAAATTTTATAGTCAGTCTTTGTGAAAGAACACATAGAGAAAAGAATACAACTACTTGTAGACTTGAAATGTTATCAATTTCAGAAAGAGTAGTTGTGGATATGACTATTGTACTGTGATCTGTAGTATACACATTTTTAAAGTAACTGTACTATCTAAAGCTGTCAGAAATACAACAAATTAAAAATAAAATACCCATGTCCTCAAAATTCAACAAAGACAAGAGTACAACACATTATTAAAAGATCTCTGTAGGTAAAGCTAGGTAAAATAATGACAAAAGGAGGTGAGAAGAAACAGATATCATCATCTGCAAGAATTAAAAGATGGTGGGGGTCAAAGATGACATGATTGTTTTATGCAGCCAAAGAGACCTTAGACTCTTAGACTGAGTTCAGGGAGTATCTAGTGGCTCTCTGGGTATGTTTCCTAAACCAAGGTCTGTTAGACTGGTTAGACTCCTGAGGAAAGAGGAGAATGCCCCTTAATACTCAGGTCAATTTTAGACTGCCAGGGGAGAGTAGCATATGACCTAATACTGGCCTCTCCATCTCTAGTTACTCTCACTCTGACTGCATGTTTCAGGGGATTCAAATCAAGATCCCAAACTCTCACAGCCAGGGCACTGGGGCTCTTAAGTGGCTCATTTGCTCTTGCTCTGACTCTGCAGCATTACTTCAGTAGAAGTGCACTGACACTGGAACCAGAGGTGAGTTCAGGTTAAAACACCACAAAAAATCCTGTTAAAAGGCTGTCAGAGGGAAAAGGCACATGCACATACACAGCCCAGGTTCTGCTTTTAAATATTAGCTAATGCTGGAACATGGGATGGGGCTGGGGAATTTGGAGACTGATTACGAGTTATAGCCCTCTTCCTGTTTCCAGTGAAGTCAAAGGCAAAACTCCCATTGATCCCATGGGAACACATGCTATAGTTTCCCATTCCATAGCTCTAATATTTAATGGACTTAAACATCTTTGCTTAAAAAACAAAAAATCATGCTCCTGCTAACAATTTAGACATCACATTTCTTGAAGCTTGATGTAATTTGAAATAAACCAGATGTGAAAACTTCTACAAATGAGATTTATAAAGGAAACTAAATTTTAACCTGAATGTTGACTACTCTTCTGATACCACTAATATCAATAAAGGGAAGAAAAGTTATTTTTTGCAGCTTTATGGGGACAAAACCATTCTGCTACTCCCATATGAAAAATAACTCCCACTAGGACAACCTTACATACATGAGGATTCATTAGTGCTTCTGAGTAGTTCTCTCTAAGCTATTTTTATGGAAAGCACTGAGTGCAGAGGTCACACTGTACATCACACACAGCATACTGGGGAGCTTTCAGAAGCATAGGTATAGCTGAAGAGTTATATGTCCTGTCATATTACATGACTGTAACTATGTAAGGAAAGCCATTCAAATCTCTCTATAAAGCAGACTTAAAAATGCCTGAGTCCTTTGTACTGCAGACTGATGCTGTGCTAAAAAAGGACAAGGTCAGTCCTGGGATGAGAGTCTGGTCCTGCACTCACATTTAATGGGCAAATTAAAGTCTTTCTTACTGGCTTTCGTATGCTAGTCTTTCCTTTGACCATTCAAACTTTCAATTTTGAAGTGCCTAATTTTTTTCACACATATGACTTTCGTTGACAGTAAAATACAAGTCAGATTCAGGAGTGACGTCCTCCTGCACTTTTTCTCAGGGAAATAAAGAGGGACCTACCCTGGCTCAGTTATATGTTACTATCGTGGCTTTTCTCAGTTCAAAGCTTTGTATGAAATGTATTAGAAGAGGGTGGGGAAAACACATGAAGCCATTCCTAATAAACCTCCACCCAATTCCACAGGAGCCTCTATGGTCATGAAGAGGTGAGGAGGGGCCTCTTGGCCTCCTGTTCCCTCCTCTCAGAAGTGGCCTACCTTTTGTTCCTTGATTTAGGACGTCACTGGGTCAAGGTAAATAACAGCAAATACGTGTGTTGATCTTCGGACAAGTATGCTTATTTGGTTATTCTTTTAAATTTCATTCACCTTTTCCTCCTGTGTTGTCAATAGCCCTCAGGTCTCAGAAAATCCAACTTTCTATAGTCTTTCTAGTAAAGATAACCTTCTCTTTGAGAAAGAAGCAGGTTCTGGTCTCTGCTGCCTGATAACCAGAGAGAGGTTGCGTGGGAATAGTTCAAAGCTGTGCTAGGGGAGGTTTAGACTTGACATGAGGAAGCATTCATTTCCTGGGAGGGTGGTTAAACACTGAAATGGGCTTCCTAGAGAGCTGATCAGTGCCCCAGACCTGTCAATATTTAAAAGGTATCTGGGAAATCTTATTTAATAACATTCTTTAACACTTCATCAGCCCTGAATTGCTCGGACAGTTGGACTAGGTGATCTTTTAGCTTCTTTCCACCTGAACTGTTCTGTTCTGTTCTGTTCATCTAGCCTAGTTTATATAGTTATAGATTGTAGAAATAGATATCATGTATAAGGAACAAAACTGTAATTATCAGGAGCAGGTCAAAATATAAGGCACAGTTTGAAAACAAGGTTTTGCTCATATAGGTGTAGCTTTGCCCTCAGGAATCAGCCTTTATCAATTAATTCCTTAGTGCATATCAATACAATAATAGTATGATTAGGATACTTTACAAACACAAGATAAACATGTAAGTAAGTAGCAGGAAATAATCAGTTGGAGACCTCTCTAAAAAATTTGTTCATAAAGAAAGAACGTCTGACATTTTTAAAACTCTGCAGGAGTTAGATAATTAGTTTCCCCAGCACTGTAGTGGTATTTGAACAACTAATTCCTTTAGATCTCTTTAAAAATGGCAGATAGCCATATTATTAGAAGAAGAGGAAACAATGATTAAAAATGAACAAATGTTTTGGAAAAAGAGATATTTTGTTGAAGCAGATGTCTTCCAGAAGTGTATCTGTTTCAACAACATTTTTGCAGATCCAAGGCTTTCTGAGTAGTCTAACCAGAAAAAGGGAGAAAGATCAAGATTAATCCCCACGTTTCATGGATTGTATTGGTTTGATGCCGAGATGTCAAAGACAGAGATTGAATTCTTAGTCTGACAGTAAAATATCTATCCCAGACTGTAAGAAAGAGAAACAAATATGAACATACAGTGAAGTTAAAAGAACCCTCTCACATAAAAACTTTTCTGGTTTCAGCTCAAAACCAAGTGTTTCTTCACCATTTTATGTTGTAAAGTTTTCAATAGGTTTGGGATTTTTTATAAGCTGGAATCAAAATTTGAAACCTTAAATCTTGCTGAAAAACAGTGTTTGTATGGGAAACAGCATTGTATTATCTTTTTTTTTTGTTTTTGTCTACCTTCTTAATCCTGTGTAAAACTCCCTTCTTCTGGTTTTACTGGGAAAGGATGCTTCCAGTTTAGAAGAAGAGTGGAAATGTGAAAGGGTCACCAGTGCAACTTTTAACCAGCTTCTGCAGGGTTATGGTAGGCAGAACTCCACATATTTAAAGGTACACAGAGAGTCGCAAGCCCTTGAATAGTTTTGGCTTCCCATCATTATCTTCTCTCATGAAAGCTTGTGTTCTTCATGCAGACTGTCTCTGAAGTGCTGAACTGATTCTAGCTGGCTGTGTTGGCACCATTTCCCTGCAGGGATCCATTCATTGTCCCTGCAGGCACTTTGCTGTGGCATCTCTAAAGGGCAGTAACTGGGTAACTGATTCAGCCATTTCCTACCCCAGGCCTGATTTAGACAAATGTGTTAAAGCAGTTTTTCCAACATCTTCAGTTCTCTTTCCCTCTTATCCTCCAGGTTTTTGTGTTAAAGGCATTCAAACTTGAAGGTAAAGTGTTCTTGTTTTCAAAATGGGTAGTTCTGACAACTGTGTCTTAATCTGTTAAAGGCTGCAAGGACTATTTAAAGTTTTTATCTTTCTGGTAGAACCTGAAGCTAATTCAGATGCTGCAAAAGAAAATATACCTGAGCGCTACCGAGTTACATTGTAGTTCTCAACTGCTATTTCCCTTCCCTCACTTTCTTGTGTTTGGGTTTTTCTAAACCTTTTGAAACTGTAACGAAAACCATTACATTTTGGGCACTGACACCATGCAATACATTATGTTGCAAAGACTCTGAAATGCAAAGAGAGTATCTGTTCTGAAAATAGAAGCAGTATGGATGCCTCAGACTGTCACTACTTCATAACTCAGAGATCATTAACTTGGGCTATGGTGCTCTGAAGATAAACAGCAGCTCTGCATGGGCTGGATGTAGCACATGGGATCCACCACTGCTAGCTCAAGGATGTGGTCTTCATTGCACTACCAGGCATAGACATTATTTCCTCACCTTCTCCCTCACATCTCTAATGTATCTTCTTTCAATAAAATATTACTGAATATGTATATACATAAACCTCATGCAAGTGTATAAGATACATTTATGGCTGCTTTATTTTTCATGTTGCTTTGGAAAGCAAATAATAAGCAAACAAAGAACTGACCTATCAATAGTTCAAGTTTCAAGTGATATGGCAAACTATATAGGTTTCAAAAATACTGAGAAAAGTGTACTGATCCTCAACAGGAAAGGACAGCAATCCTTATCAACTAATAAGTTGAAATGAAGTAAAATAATGTAGGAAGGAAAAAAATATAGAAGAGGATGGGCAAAAAGTAGTCATCTGTGGAGTAAAAAGCCCATTTGCCTGAAAAAGTGATTTTCAGATATTAAAATACCACAGAATTATATGAATGCAGTGTGTTAGAATTAAATTTTAATAAAGCATTTTACATTCTTTGCCAAAAAATCTAGCTTGACATACTTCCCCAAGCCAATCTGAATTATTAAAGATATAAATGTAGATTTAGAACTGGCTGAAGGAGCAAATAAAGGATTATATTAAAGAAGAAATATCACACTGGAAGAGACAGCATGACTGGCAATTTGCCTTACTGACTGTGTCCATCTGGAAGTTGTAGTGTAGAGATGGATGAATTTCTGAGACAGCACTGAACTGGAAAAGGTGTTCATACTAGCTGGAAAGTGAAGGACTAAGGGAAGTGAAATTTTTGTTTAAATAACTGTAAATCCTGGGGGGGGCTGGGGAGAATAAATTTCCTTCAGAGGAAGGAAAAAACCTCAGAAAATTAGTGCAGCACATAAGCATTTTTGACAGTAATAATAATCCTACAAAATACTGTACAGTACTACTGAAGTTGAATGAATAACCAAGGATTCTTTGGGCTGTACATGTGAAGAGGTACCAAGGATGAGAAAAGCCTTCTGTAAGCAGCCAGGCTTAGAGCTTTCTGAAAGATGAAAAATAAACATACCTGCATATAAGTTAAAATAATAGGCCTAAATGTATTTATGTTGGAGAAGCAGCAAGCAGGGGTGAAGCATGGCAATAGTCCACATAGAGTTGACAGGTAAGGGCATGAACAATGAAAAAGGAACCACATAGTGATCATAATCCTTCACAGGAATGAAGGATTTAGATCTCAAAACCTTCATTCAGAGAGGCATGTTATTCTGGAAAGAAGACAGAGATGTATAAAACTGAAGTCTTTCAAATGATTGAATAGAACACTAAGACCAAGCCTTGAGAAAATGGATGCTCTAAGTCAGGCCTCCGGATGCATAATTAGCTGACAAGCACATTTATGTATTTTTGTGCCCATCAAAGGCTGATTTTACTTCCCTCCCCTCTCTCCAGATCTCTGTCCATGAGAAAAGTACACTAGTATTTCTAGGCCAAATGATACTGTTATTGTCCTCTGGTTCTGACTCTTGAAAAGCTGCAACTTGCAGAGCAGAATATGCAAGTCTGGACAAAGTCCTTCATACAAACATCTCCATTCAATCAAGGCTGCTTTGATTCAAACAAACACAATTACAACCTTCAGGGTTCTCCTGGTCCCTAGAACCACAGAACGTACTTGCTCTGCCTTACACAACAAAAAGTAGACAGTATCATAAGTAGGACTTCTTGTCATAAGAAGTTCATGCTTACAAAAACTTTTAAGATGACATTTTAACATCTTGTACAAAAACATTAGGTATTTATTTTTTAAATGTTAAAATAATTATTTTTGTTAAAATATATTTATTTTCCAGGTTTATTTTCCCAGGTTCCTCTTAAAAATTTTACAATTTCTGACTGATTATAGGCAAGTATAATAAATCACCCAACCCCTACATATTCACAAGTGACTGTGGTTTGCAATGAGATCCTGGAAAACTTTACATTTTCTAAAATAATATTTATTTTTAATATCCTGAACAACATTTATTTCAAGTGGCAGAAATAAAGTGCCTGGGATATATATAGTAGAAAGAGTTGAATTTCAGGCAAAGGTGGCTAGAACAGTTGAATGAAAATAGTACAGTGGAATTAAGTGCTGAGAGCTGCAGTAATGTGATGCCTCAGACTTTTCCTTCTGCAGACATATCTTGTAAAGTCTACAAAGCCCTGCTCTGGGCTAGACAGCCTTGTTTTTAGGCTCATACTCTCAGGCTCTTGTCCTAATCTCACTTCAAGGTGATGCCAGGCCTGGTTTTCTTGGCATACTGGTTTCCATCTGTGCACATGCACACACAAACGCATAGAGTGAAGACATGGTCAGGCTTAAGATGAGATCAGAAATCAATCAAGGTGATTGATAGACCAGTGGAAATGGAAACAAAATAGATTCAGGGGTTTTTTTTATCAATGCCAAAAAAAGACACATCAAAATCAAAAATAAAAAAATAATAAAAAAAAATTAAACAGTTACTTGCAAAGTTGAGCAAATGTTGCATGCTTTTATTTTTAGACAATTATCTCATTCTGGGGAAGAGGGAAAGACCCTGCAGGTATGCTTCCTCTGCTGCTTGTTTTGTTCTATTTCCTGCGGAGTCTGAACAGGGACCAACAGATTGCTGGAGGGATTGTCTGTCCCAGTTGAGTAGCCTCTGCTTTCTGATGAAATTTCTAGAGATCCTTTGTACTACTCATTGGACAAGCTCTAATCCACCTTGAATATGGCTTGTATCCTCCAAGTGACTTGTGTTATTTTAACTATCTTATTCTGAAACAAGAGTTCAGCTGCTTCTTGATGTTGACATTAAATGAATGACACCTATTTTACCACCACATACACACAGCCTCCTGTGTGGCAGTATTATACAGCCACCATGAAGATGATTTCTCAAGATTCTGGTAAAATTTATGCAGCTACAGCCAGATACTTGCTTTTCATACCTAATGCTAATAAAGATGCTAAATATTTTAAAACCCTTCAATTTCAAGGCTCCAGCTCTCCACTTTGCAGATAAATCACTCTGAAATGTTTTACATGTGTGGAATACCTTACAATGGGGATAGTGTCTACTTCACAGCTAAATAAATCAGAAATTTTTGACAAGTGCTAATATAAGGTAAGTCATGGAATATCCTGGCATGGAGGGTTCACCACTTCTATTAAACACTACACAGCCTACTGTCAGCAAACTCTCCCCTTGCACAGGTAAATCTTGCCAGGAGTGAGCAGCTCTGCTAGTTTCATAATGATTAACAGAAATGTAGGTATGCCTCACTTTGTGAGCAACGGAAAATAACCAGAGATCTCTCATAACAAGCCATGTGCATTACTTTAAAACTTTGCAAGCACCGAAGACATTAAATGTCACCACCAGCAGGGTGTACATGTTAGCCCGATAAAAAGCGTACGTTTGCCTGCAAGCCTGTGAAGTGAACCCTGTTGTTAGCCTGGCAGGTACTGCTGCCTGCTGATGAGGATCACAGCCAATGTCTCCCACAGCAGTTCTCACTGAGCAGGGGAATCAGGAAAAGGAGTGGAGCTGAGCCCACCTAGCACTGCACCCTGCAGGGCTGAGGATTCTGTTCACTGTTTAAAGATCCCAAGTATCCGGTAGACCTTCAGTCCCTGAGCCACCCCTCAGTAATTCAGTGTATGCTTGGCTACTCCTAAGCAACTCAGATACAAAGATTTTGTTCCTAGAAAAATCCACATTTGACTCTAGACAGAAGAGATGGTGCCTAAATTTGGAGTCTTCAGGCAATCTTACAGTTATGCTCTCTTCAGAGTCATGGGCTGCACTTGACTTTCATAGATGCAACCAAATGCATGAATACACAGTGTCTTCCATAGCAAAAGGATGCTTGCATCAAATACAGAAATAAAATGAGTAAAAGTGTGATCATCTAACAGTGCTAAAAGAATGACTAGTAGAAAACAAGAGTTTAATATTCTAGAAATAAATGTTAATTTTCATATACTTGCTTTGCTGGAAACAATACATTGAAAGAGTAAAATGTTTACTAAATCAGAAATAAATCGCACTCCTAGTTTTCCTGCAAGTAGAAGAAAACAGTTGAGTGTCACCTATGCTACAGAATTAGGATGAAATTTAAAATCAGCCATAATAAGAAGCAGATTTTTACATATTCTATTTAGCTTTCATGTATCTCCATTCATCCATGTTTCCACAAAAGTGGTAAAAATAATTGCTCTTTTTCTTCCTTTTAGGAAATAAGTCTTGAAGTTTTTAATCTCAGGTTATGCCTTTTTAGCCCTGCTCTCTAAAAGTTAAGCTTTGGCTTGGGGAGAAGACACCATATATTACATTTTATTGTGCAATAAGCCTGCTAGGATGCCATATGACAGCGTAAGATTAATTCATTTCCTTACCCTTCGTGCCTGTACAGGTGATTGGAGACAACACTTTCTGGTTGTCTTTAAAGGCATAAAGGAATCAGCATATTAAAAAGAGCCATTTCTAAGGAAAAAAATGCTGAACATGGATTAATGCAGTGTGAAATCACATTATGTGTAGAAACAATTGTTCCCTGCCAGCACTGAGTGATTTCAGTTTAGGGAGTTTTTATAAGGAGAAAAAATGTTATTTGTGAACACCTTAATACCTTAACATACCAGTTTTGAGAAACTGGAAATAGGTAGTTTTTTGACTAAGGATCTGCCATATGAAAAAAATTCAATCAGTATTTGGATCATAGATACTTCTTACATTCCTGCAGCAATTGTGGACTTGGAGGACTCAGGTCTGAAATGTTCAGCATGTATTCCCGTAAGGCATGAACTGAAGCATGAGATTCATGTTGAAAGATAGTTAGATTTATTTTTTTCCCCCCTTGTAGACAGAGGACAGCTTAAAGCACTTTTTAAACTCAGAGACAAGTTTTGAGTTTTACACATATCGCAGATCATTCATCTTCTGGGATGTATGGGAATAAAACTTCCCATGCACGGGAAATAAAATGAAACAAGTTTCTCGTAAAGTACCTTCTTATGATTTATACCTAAATACGTTTTAAAATATTGTTCAACATTTTGTTACTGTGCTCCACTGTAATACACTGCACAGAGACCAAATAACTGGAGAGAGAGCTCAGGGACCAACCTTCTGCAGCACTAACCGTGTGACCTCAAACCCATCCTTCAAAGTACTCAGCTCCTTATGATGTGCTTTAGGAAGCCACATGCAGACCTTCAGCTTGCAATAATTTTCTCATCTCTCACATATAAGAGGTTTCAAACATGCTTTTTGCTTTGCATTTGGAAGGACCCAAGAAAATTACAAGACCACTGGGAAGAAAACTAGGAAGCTACTGATTCCAGTGTTCTCTGCATTTGCCTGTGCATGTGTGGTGGTTTCAGACACAGGCTTTGGACTGTGACTCCTTGGTGAAGGGTTAACCTCACAGGCTGCCCCATGGGGACAAAATTCAACCTTGTCTTGAGCACTGTCTAATGGAGCTTCCCAGAAAATTCATTGGTGTCTGCACATCGACACCTTGGAGGAAAAAGGGCTTGATTCAAAATTCAGCTGTAGCCCCAGTCACTTTAGAAAGTAGTCAACATCAAGACCTGTCATCTCAGAGCTGCTCAGAGCACTGGTCTGGGGACTGAGGGGAAGGGTCAGCAAGACAGTTCAGGGTTCTGAACCTCCATGGATCTCAGTGCATGCACAAGAAAGAGGGAATGAATGAATTTGTATACATCTTTGGGCCCTTCAAAGCAAAATACAGCCCATCTGCCTATTCTGGCTTCTATCTACATCTACCAGCATTTCAAAAATGTTTTGCAACTTTCAGTTTTCCCACACAGAGAGACGAGAAATTTTTCATTTGTCTGGATGGCATATTTAATTAAAAAGGACAAATAAAAAAAAAGACAAATAAAACAAATATGAGCTATGCCCACATTAGTGTGTTCACAAGAGATGCAAAATGGATGCTTGGCCCTTTTGGGTTTGAATTAGCATGTGGAGCAGCAAGTTCCTCATGTCTGGGCAGCAGGGAGAGTCATCTGCAATTTGTGCTCAAGGCAGCTGCATAGAGAAAGAAAAACAGATTGCTTTTTTGGTTGTTTTGCTATTTGCCTTATAAGAAATACTTGTAGAGACAACATTTTAGGTAAACAGAAGATCTGAGGCTTTTCTATGTGACTGAAGTTTTGAGTAGGAAGTACTACACAAAGAGTTAGAGTTCTGTACATTTTTCTATATATCTTCATGTGTAATTTCTGCATTAGACAGAAGATAAAAGTTGTATCCCAAAGTCAGCAAATCATAAGTAAAATGTGACCATAAAGTTAATCTCATTTTATGCTTGACATGTTCATCTATTTAACATATTCTCTCATCCCTTTAAATGATAGCAACATACTTTTTTCACATTTCACTTAGGAATAATATAAGCTAAATAAGATCAGGCAAAAGGACTGTTCTTCCAGCTTTCTCCCTTGTAGCTGAAATTCTATCCTGTGTTCCTTAATCTCTATAATCTTTTCTTTTCCAGTTCATACTAACATACTCTTTAGAAATAGTATAATATGATGACAACATTCTTAGAAAAGTTTTCATTCTTTAGTAACTTCTGTTTTCCAATAGTATAGATTATTGTTATAAACTTTTATTTTTAAACCAGGATATCAAAAGAGCACAGTACACAAACCCTAAAAATAGCCCTTTGAAACAGACCTCTTAAAAACTAAGTTGGTGGTGTTCATGCAATTACACTTGCATAGTAATAATTACAATACTTTTAGAGCTTGGATTCTGGAAAGAGAAGGTGGGAAAGGTTTTAGCTACTTACCAATCTTTCACACAAATAACCTGAATTACTTTTAAGTTCAAAACTTGGAGAAACTGTCTTGAAAGTAGACTTTTTGAAACACAGATAACTCAATTCTGATTCTAGCTGAAAACCAGAAAGCAAGTGTGCTTTCCAAAGGCATTTCAAGCCCAAAGCAGAGCAGAAAAAAAGACAGATGTGATCTGAAAGTTAAGATAACATTTGACCCATGTGGTTAAAAGTCTAGTTTGAGCAAAGCCATTTTGCATTGCTTTGGATGTAGATGTTGACTTCTGCTTTGAGCTGAGCTGACTCTTAACATGACTTCTCATCTGGCTCTTAGAAGGGTGCTAGATATTGAGATCTCAGTGTGTTTATGAACTCAGAGAAGGAATTTGTATTGCTGAACATCCACTGCTCTTTCTGGTGAGATTTTCTTTTCTGTAGAACTGTGTACTATGTTCTTTTTATTTGAAAATAAATTGTGTCATTTCCCTATGAAACCAGAGACACACATCCTTTCTTGTAGGAGTAGTGCTACTGTAGTTGAGGGACTTCTCTCTCCTGATCCTGGGTTTAGGCCATGGTGAGGAAAGTTGCAACTTGAATATTTTGTACTGATCACTTCCAAGGTAATCTGAAAACTGTTGGAGAAAATTTCACTAATATCTGGAAGGTCAGACATTATCAGTATCCCAAAATCCTGATGTGGATACTACAGTCAGGAGAGCAAATGGAAAGTGTGATAGGTCATATCTGACCAGGAAGCCTGACTAGTACAGGTGGACTTCATTCAGTATTAACCTGAGCTGATTCACTTTACAGAGCCCAATTCAGGTTTAACCTGAAGCAATTTTTTATTTTTTTTTAATTTGATGGAATGAAGTTTTTTACATTTCAACCAAAAGTAATATATTTTTTGTCCTTTTTTTAAATGCAAAGCCAAATAGTCTGTGGACAAATAACAATTCCATTAATTCTTAGTAAATGAAACAGTATTTTCCAATAAGCTCTATATCATGTACTCACAGGTACATGAAGTATGTAACTCATTCAATATGGGATTCTTTACCTTTCACTTCATCAACAGCTACATACTTTTTTTTAGCACTTCCATCTGCTCTTAATTAACAAAAGCAAACAGTGATTGATAGGTTGATACTGTGTCTGGTAAGAGTCACAAGCTGTCAGTTTACAGGTGTGGTGAAAACTTAGAGCAGGGAAAACAGATTCCCCAACTGGGAGAAAGTTTTTTATAACCGAGTTTATGTGAGTTTAGACCTCCACTGGACTTGTAGGTTTCTTTTCATTTTAAAAGTTGAAAACAGGCTTCTACTTCTCCCCTTACATAAGTAAACAAACTATTTGGAAAAAAAAAAAAAACAAAACGTGAAACCCCTAAACTGACATTAACACTATTAATAAAGAATGTTGATTAAGGACAAAGAGCTATGGAAAAGACTATGGATGAAACATGGAGCAATGACCAACAATAGAACAAATCAAGGAATTTTACTGAAAAAGCAGCCAGAATAGGAAAGCATAATAATTTTTAGCATTTTCTCAAGGATGTGGAAAGCTGTTAACTGGAATATCTGTCAGTGCAGAAGGATACATATAGTGTTAAAATCGTGCTACTGAATTTTACAAAGAAAAAAAGGTAGTATAATTGGCTCAGTGGCACAGAAATGCAAAAAAGCTATAAAACAACCCCCTGCATGTTATGGAGAAGAAAGGAACTGCCATAGGTCTATAATTACAGTGAATATCGTAGAACTGTAATTATAAAAAAAGCTTACATTATCTGTGCATTTTTAGGGGGACAGTAGGGGAAAGAAGTATCAGTGCTCTTCAGCAATAGAGCAGCTGTTAGTTTTTAATCTTTCATGATAAACTTCAAGACTGTGAAATATGTTTTTACTTTGTACTTGTATGAAAACAAAACCTTTCAGACACTTATGCAGACAGTGACTTAGTATGTAAACAACCATTTAAAAACTTCTGTCATTTCTGTAAAAAATTTGTCCCTAAAGAGTTAACCCTGTTTAAACTTCTTTAAACTGATACATTCTTCAAAGTGTTTTGGATTGAATATCATAGATTTTTTTAATGAAGAAAACATTTTTAAAGATTTCCTTATGAACGTATCCTTTCCAAGACTTTCCCATAAACAATTAAGCTAAAGTAAAGAGGTGCACCCTCATCTCTGTCCAGTGGTCTGGGTTTTTTGTTCACTGGAACCAGACGTGTTATTTTACTATAAAATATTTGTGATTTGTTGAACTCTTTTTGTCATGACATGCCACCAGAGGGAAAAGGGTTACTTGGAGAAGGGCAAGTAAAGAAATATTACTATGCAAGTTTTATATAAAGGTACCTTTAAGTAATTTGACTACCTCCATAATTTTCACCTGCTAGGAATGTATTCTGGTATGTAGACCAGACATAGACATAAAGTCAGTCTAAATACAACCTAAATAAATTCAAAGGAAACATATTAATGTAGTTGAAAAGTTCTAAAAGTTGTTTTGCACTGACAATTATAAATAATTATATTTAACCTTTTATATATTTCTATTAAAAATCTATATCTTTAGTTAACCAGTGAACTATTTCATTTGGCTTTAAGTGTTAAAATCTCAAAAGAATTTCTAATTTTTTTTTTTAATATCTCCTTCTCAGAAGAATTCTGAAAATCATCCAGATTATGTCATCTTTAAGATTTTCAAAATTTCCATGAATCCTACTCCAGCTATGCAGAACTCCAGTGTGCATGTATAACTTCAGAGACTAAGGAACCAGGTTGGTTTGAAAATCCATCTATTTTACAGCTACCCTTTAGACCACTGTGATTATGACAAAATTTTTCCTACTGTATGTTAAGTGAAAAAAGCAGCCTTCAAATCAGCAGGACTAGATATGTCAGTAAAATTCACCATCTATACAGTTCATAAAAAATCAGTGTCCCAAGGGGCAACCTAAAAAGCTGAAGCAAAAATTTCTGAACGTATGCAATAGCTGCAGGTGGTGAAACACAGTGCTCCGGAATTATGTGAACACGTCTTGAAATTCTGTGTAGTAGTAGCAATAATTCAAGCATCTCCTAGTACTTTTCACGTCCAATTAATGCCATTTTGTTGTATCTCTCTTCAAAAGTTCAATCCATTTTCTGCTGGCAGGCCGACCCCATTCCACTGTGCTTGGAATGCAGTTCCTTTTATTGGAAGCACAGCCTCCATTATGTGCAGGGAACTACTTTGAAAACAGTTTATATTGCCTAACATCCAACCTGTGGTGGGAGTCTGATGAGACCTGGACAATTACGACTCCTTGGTGATGTACATTACTTATACTGGCTCATACCTATTGTGATTTTCTGGTATCCTTTACATATTGCATCTCAAATATTCTTGCAGGATGGAGGTCTGTGAGGACTAAATCAGCTGCTGATACTACAAGGGAGGCAGTTTTAGCCAGATACGACTGCCTTTTTTTGCATCTCTGCAGCAGGTACTTATATCAGGATTCCTGCAATTTTGGAGAAATCAGCTGGAGCACTGCCAGTATTCCCATTGTAAGACTTCTTCCTTCCAATGTCCAGCACTGCAAGGAAGCACAGAGATTAACAAATACTCTAACTTATTCAATTCTATTTCTCACAGTTCTCCATTGCATAGCTGTAGCAATAAGAGCAGAAAAAAAAGTGCCATAATATACATGTGCTTTATGTACCTGCTATGCATATATAGATATTCTTATAAATCTCTTGACATAATGAAACAAAATCATCACCATAAAATTACAAGGCAAACAAGTAGATTAAAATAAGTTGCTTTTTGGTAAGCTTGATTTCATTCAATAATGTATTATATTCAGGACAGTGCACAAAGTCTCTTCAGAGGACATGTGTGTCCTCATGATGTATTTGAACAATAGCATGTCCCCTAGATCTGCCATTTCATTTAAATCCCAAGACACTTTACTACAATTCATATGATGCCTGTAAAGCATCACTACAACTTGCCAGTTCAGAGCAAATCCCTCTCTTTGAACACCTTGTTGTGATGAGAGCTGCCTGCCAAGAAAGCTCTCAACAGACGGATTGAAGCTCTGAAGAATGTCTTTCTTGACTTAGAGATGTCTTTGACACCACTTTCACAGTAAGACTTGTAAATCCTTCTGTAATTTTGGGGAGGGATAAGAGATGTGTCTGCAAATGCACCTGATCAAAACATAAACCATTCCAGAGGTATTTCCTAATCTTCCCTCCACGTTTCTCAAAAGATAAAGTGTATTTCACTAATGCCTACGTTCTGCCTTAAAGGGTCAGCCACATTGCCCTAAAGCATGCAATATGGAGAAGAGGTATCTGCATAAATAAGAGGCTATATCAGGCGTTGCAGAGATACATGTGAAAGCAAATTAACAGCCAGGCTTTTGTAATGACTGTTTTTTATTTATCTATCACATGACAGAAAATTTTGGCCCCTTCATACCCTGTAGTCTCACTGTTTTGTTTAAATGGGTACTTTAACTGTAGCATAGAGACTTTGTACACACAGTACAAATTTTATCATTAGAATTTCTTTTTAACCTTCAAGCACATTAGCCAAATCTCTGTGCAGAGATAAGATTGCAGGAGTACAACAATAATTGCTCATGTAACAGAAGTTTTTTTGCTGAACTCTTAAATGACCCAAGACTGGTTCTGGACAAACCTTAAATGGCTTATCTAAACAATGAGATCCCCCCTGGGCCTGCAAAACTGCACTGACAATCTTGAGAATCATCTGTCTCACAATATTTCTGGTACTTCCTGCTCCAAGACTGATATACTGCAGCAGGACCTTCTTTGAAACACAATCTATTTATTTCTATATCTGATTTTAGCTGCAAATGGAAGGATAATGTACATAAAGCAGAAAAGAATAATTTGGAAGTATGCAATATTTAAAAATATATATTTTTAAGTGGTGTTTTTCACTAGCAAACCCGGTGGAAGAATATGAGAAAAAGTTTTTCCTGAAAATATGTTGTTTAAACTGAAGTGGTTTGTTAAATTGCATCACTTTTGACAGCATTTAATGGAAAGGTTTCTGAAGTTCAGAGTACACTGTTTATTTTAACCAGCATTAGAGAAACAAAAAACAGTCCAGTTTAAAGTGCATATTTTGACTAAATTCATATTTTTTTCACAAATTATTGAAAGAATTTTGTTTAAATTCAGACACTGAATGTAGATAAAATTAAGGATATAAACATCTGTGTGGACAAAGAATTCTTGACTTTTAATCTATTTATCTGTTCATGAAGTGTAACTCAGATTTTGCATTTATTTTGCTAAGAAGGACCAGAAAAAAAAATCAGAGATCTCCTAATGGAGGGGATCTGAATTAAATCAGCAATTGTGCAAGACAATTAAAAATGCTGGCTTTCCACTGAGAAAGGAGTTGAATAACTAAATGAACCTCCACTTAACATGCCTCATTCTAGGCATTCCAAAGAGCATAATAGAGAGGCATGTAAAAGGTGAAATGATACAATTTACAGAGCTTTAGCTCATTAATTTTTTGCAATTATAAATATCATTATGCTTTGTTCACTTGAGATTAATCAAATGAAGAAACTGCTGTCCTGGAATTTCTCTTGTTCCCAGAACAATTTAGAAGCTAGAATTTCACTGTGCTGCATTATTCTGAGAATGGAACAGTTTTGTAATGCTTACATCTGGCTTAGGAAGATGTCACCAGAATAAACACTAGAGAGGCATGAACAGAGATAAAGTTTGA
Source organism: Florisuga fusca (assembly GCA_038090715.1). Lineage (NCBI taxonomy): Eukaryota > Metazoa > Chordata > Aves > Apodiformes > Trochilidae > Florisuga > Florisuga fusca. Next base: position 15,910,824 of record JAAWXA010000021.1, read on the forward strand.
TTCCGGAGTCTGGGGTTATGTTACACAAAGTTTTCCTCGTTCAGTTCTGGTTTCAATGTGCCACAATACTATAGTCGTCAGAAACATAGTATCTTCAATATTTCTTTAAAATACTTCCTAGTCATTTCTTTAATTGACTTCTTTTAAATAACTTTTTAGGACTAGATTCTAAGAAAATAGTGAACAAATTTTCAGATGCATCAGCTGATGATGTAGCATGAGTGTTTCTGGCCAACAGCCAGCATAAAATTAATTTTTTGATTCTGTAAAATTAAATCAGATTCTTGTATCTGAGGACAAAATTCTAGTCTAGAGACAAGAAGTGGAATAATATACTGCATTTTATCATCTTGAGTATAATCTTATTCAACTTGTTGGTAAGAAATTCAACTTGCAAGAAATTTCTTTGCATAGAGTATTAAGTAGAAATTTGCTTTTGTTGCTCGTTTTTCTCTTGTAAAATTAAAATTATTTTGATCTATAGAGCCACTAAAGCGGTATAGAATATTTGAGGCCACAAAGTTGTAATGACTTAGATCTGACACCCATCAAGTTATCCCATTGATTCAATGTGTCTATGTAAAAATGTTTAAACGTAGACGTGTGTTTAAACCTTTCCAGATTGGTTTCTGAGAGTGCTTTGTCACAAAGGAGTGAATCCTCATGTACAAAAACATATAAACATGAACTTGACGCAAATATCATGTCTGGCACAATTACAACAGAAGACTGACAAGAGATTCTATTTTCTCCCTGAATGTAAAGCCCACATGCGAGAAGGTAGATATCTGACAGCCTCAGAAATGGACTCCGTTCACTTGGGTTGTGTTAACTACCAGAATCTATATTCCATGGTCTCTTGTACAGGTTATTCACAAATGAAATGCAAAAAAAGCATTCCAGAGGTTCATTCAGGCAGAGTTTGTGTTTGTCAGGCTCATCTAGAAGCTGGTGACCCAGAATGTACTACAAAATCCTAATGAGAACAAGATGGTTTTTCTTTTGAGTTTTCTAGTACTTGCTTAGTTTTTAGATAACCTCACAGTATCCAATCATCCTACTAAGAGTGATTCACATAGAGAAGGATATATATGGGAAGGTAAAGAAAACCCATGCACATTTTATTGAAGACAATGCTTTTTTTTTTTCTGAAAGATAAAGACAAATCTAATTTTAAGCAAATCTGCAAGCTGATTCACAAGTTCCTAACTCAGATGAAAAATAATGATATTTCTGCCACAGGTATTAAAACTGATGGAGTGAATAACAACAGTTGCACTAGTAACAATGCTAAGGGATCATCACTGTAATAAATCTAGAACCAAAATATTTCTCTGAACAGTATTTTTGTCTTTATATGTCTGGGTTATTACTGATATTTTTCATTCAGATTGTCAGTTCTTGCTCTTAGTGACTTTACATTAAATACATTAATTTTGAAAGTTTTATATTTATTATTCATTTGAAAAAAAATAGCATTTGCTTTGTATCAGAAATTATGCATTAGAAGACAGGCATTATTTTACCACAAAAGTTACTATCATTTCCACATATTCATCTATGCTTGAATGTTTCTGAAACAATTAAAACTGTTTAACATATATCACCCTAAATTGCCCATCAGAATGAAAAGTTTCAAGGTTTTGGACACAATTAATGACGTCTTTATCTACGTACACTTCTTTTTGTGAGAAGCAAGTAAAAATCTAGGTAATCTTATGCATATCAATGTAACTTTTGCCTAATACTAATTCATGCTTGAAGATAAAACCCATTTAACCAAATGTTTGAACTATACAAAAATGTATATATTCTGCAAATTGTCAGGAAAAGATTCCAATTTGTCATTTCTAATGTAAAATTTGTATTTTAATAATATTTTATCTCCATCTTATTTTCAATTCTGCATACTAGTCCAGCTCACCGAAAAATAATTGCATGAAATACAGTGGGGCAGATGTAAACCAACTGTTTCTAACTAACAGAATTTGCCTTGCCTTAGGATTTAAATAAGCAGCTCAAATAGACACTAATCTTGTCCCAGCCAAAAATGTCTCTACAGCAATACAGGCACTTAAGGTCAAAATCTAATGAGTGCTTGAGATTTGAGAGCACTTAACATTTTGTAGAAGCAATACATTAAGTAGAAAAGAAATGGGGGTGAGAGATCAGGCTCCTACCATGCAATTTTTAAAGAAGTGGCATTTTCAAGAACTCAGCATCTGTCCAGGTGGGCTGTAGTCCCAATGGAAAGACATTCTTATTCTACTGTAGGCACCCAGAGCCCCTAAGGGTATTGAGTTCCTAGCAGGCACAGTGCAAACACATAGATAGGTGTGATTCACTGGATCTATCATTAATATTAAACTACTATTTTGTATCACAAAGTTGCAACATCAACAAATGGTACTTATGGTACTGCATTTCAAGGAGGTCTAACATCAGAGACTGATGTGAAGTTGATAGTTCATTTTTATCCCAAAGAATAAGCTAGACAAGCAAGAAAACCAGAAAATATTACACTTCTTGTCATAAATCAGTGTTTTCTCTCTTGATGTGCCTGATTCAAAGCACTAAAATCTGAAAATTTAAAATGTTTTCTCTTGTGTATGATCTCTTCAGGGGCAGGTATGAATGAATAAAGGCAGAATGACAGTAGTTTTTGAAGCTTTTACCTTCTTATGTCATTCTTCAATCTGGTGACAATATTATAAATAAAAGCATGTTTGATTATTGTGGCTTTACTTATATCTCATTCAGATAGAAAAGGGAAAATTCCTCTTTAAATAACAGATGTAAGTATTCAGAGGATAGTTATCAGATCTGAAACTGTTTGCCACTGAGATCCTATGATGGGATGTAAATTCTGTAAAACATAGCTACCTGGGGAGAGAAAGTAGAATAAAATAAGAAAAAGGGAAAAAAAAATCACAATGTTCTTTTGTCACATGCCACTGAAATGTAGAGACCTGATTAACATGTAGCCTAACACACAGGCTTCATATCAGGTTCAGTGTGCTTTCTGGAAATTAATTCCATGTTTTGAAAATGGAGTTTAAATGTTTCCTAGATTATGTCTGTGTGTTCTGCATTTCTGAGAGCTGGATCCCTAAGGAGAAAAAAAAAAAGTCCCACAAGTTATTTGAAAAAGTTTAACAATCATCAAATATGAAAAGCAGGGGACATTTAAGCTGAGACAGATTATATTTGTAGTTTATTTAGTTACTAATGGATTTTGAATACAATGATTTATATTACAGTTAAAGCCAGCAACATTTTCTTTCCTTGTTATTCCAAACATGAGGGAAAAAATTTCAATGTGTTTAAATTATTTGTTTGATTGTCCACTTCCATCTGTTCGCTACAACTTAACTCTAGCAATAGGTTTCACATTTTAAAACATATGCAAACGCTTCATGAATTCACAGAAAAAGTTTTAAAATTTGGGAGAAACTTCATTTTCTGAGTCCCTGACTCCTATTGTCTGTAATCAAAGACAATCAAAATTTGTATTTCCCTAAAATATCTATGCTGTCTCTCTTGACAGCAGGTCTGTTTCTTGCCTCCAGTGTTCTGTGGAAGAGTTGTTACAAGACCTCATTGCCCTGATGTTTAAGACTATTTTTTCTAAATTCCATCCAATTTTTTTTATATACTACTTTTCTCTTGTTTCATTGTGGTCCTTAAGTTTAAACAACACTTTGGAATTTTGCACATAAAATACATTCACTCTAAACCTTTTGCTACAGATCAAAGAGATTTTCTCCCTGAACAATACTTCTTCCATCATTATACCAGTAATTCCAGTTTCATGACATGAGCAGTTTCCAAAAGAAAACTTCTACCCCCTGTGTTCAGGTCACTAACTGAAACATTTTAATATGATTAATCCCAAGCTAGTTCTTCAAGAGCTAAACCAAAGTGTCCTTCCAAGCATTTTTGAAGCCTGCTCTCTACTCAGTACACAATGTCCTAATTTACTATTCCTCATTTTTCTTCGGTTAATTAGTGATTTTAAATTACTTACTAAAGTTCATTTTATGCAGTTTTATGAAGTTTCCATGCAGTCATGGAAGGAAAATGACTGATTAAATTGGAAAATATGACTATTCCTGCGAAATACATTCCCTTCAATTCCCTTTTCCAGAAATAAATACAAGGAATATAACAGGAAACAAAGACTGTTTAGGGGCTATATGCAGCAATGACCAGAAGCAGAAGTGCTAGAAATTTTAAAAGCACCATCCTTCTGCAAGACTTCAGTCCGACTGGGCAGGCTCCAGAGGATCAGATAAACATCTGAACTTCTAGACACTTGTCCATAGCTTAGCCAAATTCCAAATCTTTTGGGGTCACCCATCATTCTGAATTTCCTTATTTTTATGTTTGTCAGACCCTTTTAACCCCAAATTTTCAGAGGTTCATAGAAATTAATTGCTCAACTCCCCCAAAATCCAGAGGTTGGGTGATTAAATTCCACTTAACTCTGAAAAGTTAGAGTTCACTATTACTTAATGTATAACCCTGTCTAAAAAATGTCATTAACATACACAACTCATACAATTGCAGAAATTCTAGTATCCCCTTAAGGTGAAGCTGCTCTTGTCCTGCTACGTATATGCATGTGTCATGGATTTCCTTGTTTATGAGTGATTATTAAAAAACAATACAAAACAAAAACTTGAAAGTGTTAAAACTCAAGACCGTTAGAAAGTGTAAGTTCTGACAAGTATCAAAATCTGTGAAATTATTTTATTTTTCTTAATAAAGGTTGTTCTTTAAGAACACACAATTAGAAGTAGCCTATAATTATATGTATTTTTATGTGTTGTAGGTTTTTACTGTCCACAGAAAATAATAACTGTGGTTCTACCAGTTACATCATACCTGGGGGTATTTTTCATGTTTTAAAAAAGATTTTTATTCCCTTTTCAAATATAAAGCTGTGTCTATACGTATTCATAGAATATGTAAATGAGGCACCCATTGAAAATACCTTCACATTTGCCTATCTGAAAATGAACATAAAGGAATATAAAATAATAATAGTGTCTAATTTGTTTCATTTTTCAGTGACTTAGAATTCTTGTCATCTTTGTGACTTCAAAATCAGTGGGGCTAGAAAGTTCAGTGCCTCACAGTACACGTGTTTGAGGAGGAGTATAAGTTATTACAGGCTTGTCTCCATGTAAAAGAAACTTTCTGAAAGTTTCAGGTTTCTTTAGAGATAACTGCAGAAATTCCAATAGACTAAATATTGAGAAAATACAGTAAGTCTGAAGTGCTTTCCCAGTAATTTAGGTGTTTTAGGTGTTTTACATGCAGAATTCAGTGGAAAATAAAACATTAGTTAAAATAAATCTCACCAACACTTTCTCATTAAAAGAAAATAGTTACAAAATGTTTTATGAAATTTGGCTTTTGGATACTGATATTGAATGAAAGTTAAAATTGTTTTTTCTAGGCCTGCAGGGGTGAAGGCGCCAAAATTCCTAAATAAGTCCTAAATGTGTCTTTGGTCTTTTTGCAAATGACTTTACTGCTGATGTGATTCAACATGCAAAATTTAAGGAAAATTGATCTCTAAAGTCCAAATGCACCCACCCAAATAACAACCCAGAGAGGAAAAAAAAGCCCCAAACTGAAACAAAAGGCACTTTTATTCACAATGTCTTGATAGTAGTACCATAGCTATTTCAGAATAAAGCACAGCCTTACAAGAGAGCAGTACATGTTTGAAAAATGCAACAAGTTTAGTAGTCATTCTAGTCCTATTGCCACAATTTCAGTATAACATTGACAATATTCTATTTTCCCTAATTGAGAATGATGTGTTGCTTGCACATTAAAGTTTAGTTGCCTTTTCATCTTATATCAAATGAAAAAATATTAGCTTGACATTGAAGTGCAGCATTTATCTTCACTTAATAACAAAACATTGGTTTGACATTGCAATGTGATATTTGTCCTAATATGACAATTTTTCTTTTTATACTACGTTTGTTTGCCAAATCATTCCTACTGGCAAATTGAAACCACAAAATAGCCCTTAGCCTTTCATTCTGTTTGAATTCCCCAAACTCCATTAAAAGAGAATATTGACATCCTTAACACATTACAACAAAACTTTCTGTCATGGCACAAAAAACCAGTACATTTGTTTTGTGTTTGTAATTTGCTATGGTCATATCTACAATGGTATCTAGTCAAATTTTGGACTCTCTATCACTGAATACCCTTACTAGGTTTCAGCCATCTTCCTGGATTTAACCACAAGCTCTGTACTGAGGTTAGCAAGGCATAAAAATTAGATTGGTTCTAAATGGATGTTTAAATTGGATAATGTGCAAAATCACTGTCTGTGTGAGACAGCGGGATGATAAATGAGCATGAGCTAGAGTGGGAAGCCCTCTGGGTTATGTATCTCCTGAAATCCCCACGAGGAGTGAGACCGCATCCTAGATTTAACTGCAGATGTAGGCACTAGTAGTCATCAATTTTTTACAAAAAGTTTAATGAAGGAAAGATTTAGAAGGAAAGACACCACGTCAAATAGTTCTGACATAGTTAAAGTTTTAGCTGATCTGTTCAAAACTGAAACTGAAAGGAAAATAATTTTTCAAGACAGTAATATAGAGGGGAATTGAAATGCTGTGAGAGTTTAATCTATTTTTTTATTGTTAAAACTTTCACTAAATTACAACATAAATGACTGAGAATTTAGTTAGGATTTTGTTCCCCCAATGAATTACCTGTTTCTGTTAAAGTGATGGACATTTTTCCACTGAAATAAATAGGAACCGCTGGTGTGATGGGGGTTGTAGAAGGGCAGTGCTGGGAAGAAAATGACCATTACTTGTAGTATTTGTGTAAGATATCACAGTTCGTGTTGTACTGAGATCACTATAAATTTAAAAAAAAAAAAATGAACAACATATCTTTAAAGATGTTTACCTGCAGCGTAGAAAACTGAGGTCCATCTCCCAGTGCCTTTTCTCATGTTGACTCATACTTAATCACTCTAACAGGAGCCCCACTGAGTATGGTGGGTTTGTGTCTACTGAGGAACTGCTGGAGTTGAAATGCATCAGAATCTGCTCATAATATGTGAATGGTCTGTATCACACAGCTTCCATAATCTCTATATAAACACACTGTAAAGTTTATACACACTAAGGTGAAACGACCATAGTGCAGCGTGCAGGTCCAACTTCCAGCACTTGTTATCTTGGTGAAGAGTGCTGGGATTGTCCTGTAGCAAACACTGGGAGTTGAAAGAAAGGTCAACAACAGTTATAAAATAAAGTTCTACCATATGGTGTGTTATTGTTTTCATATGCTGTGAAGTATGGACCATCAAAAGAGTGAGTTCCAAAGCAAACCTAAACCTTCTAAAACTAAGCTGAGCCCAAATCATGTCAATCATTAAAATTTGAGCCAACTGTTATAAATTTAATTTAATTCTCTTTTCAGGTATCTTGCTCACATTTTTCAGAAAAGAATTGTAACAAACTGTGAAGAGAAGGTTCTTATCACATTATTGGTTCAAATAAAATTTTACAAGGTATCTAGTCCTACATACAAAAAACCCTACTTTGGCACTACTCAAGATACTCAAAATACTAACTTATACTTCTCTAAATCAAGTCTAAGCTTTGCATCATGACCTGTGTGATCCTGCACAGCTCTCTTCCAAATGATGCTTGTCATATGTATAACAGAATCACAGAGTGGGTGAGGTTGGAAGGGACCTCTGGAGGTCACCTGGTCTAACACTCTTCTTCACCCAGGGACACATAGAGACAGGTGCCCAGGACCATGCCCAGGGGGCTTTGGAACATCTCTAAGCAGGATGACTCTCTCTCATATGGGGGAGCCCAGAACTGGACACACTGCTCCGGATGGAAGGGAAGGGTCACTTCTCCCAGCCTGCTGGCATCACATCTTATGCAGTTCAGGATACCTTTAGCCTTTTTGCTGTAATGTTCTGGCTCTTGTTCTATCTGACGTCCACCAAACTCCTCAGGCCCTTTTCTGACAAGGTATTTTCCAGCCAGTCAGCCTCCAAGGATGTAGTTGTTAAAAATTATTTTTCTTTCCCACTTGAAGAATCCAGAAATTTAAACAAAATTGTCAGCTGTCAAACAAAACAACAACAAAAAAGTATTCTTCCACTGGACCACTGGAAAATTAAAAGCAAGAAGTGTATGAAACTTCAGGTTTATATGACAGTTGTTTGGAGCTTTACAGACAGCCATTGGAGGAACACAACTAATTAACCACTTGGTCAAAGTACATGTACATTTGAAGGATATCTCAAGGAGTTATTTTAGCAATCCGCCTTAATATCAACAGGTCAGTCTAATAGTGGTAGGCGTAAGTCATTAATGTTTATATACTTGGATGGAAAAGAAACATATTTTCCTAAATCTGCAAAGATTGTACAGGGCAGCTATGAGGGACAGCCAGATTTATTCTAGGATGATTCAGCCCTGTGGAACTGAAAGTAGCATGGGCAGACCACAGGGAAATAGCTGGGAATTAAAGAATACAGAAAATCTCATTACTCACAAGAGCTCTTTTGTGCAGTTCAGCATAGTCCACTTTGGGAAGGAGTTGTTTAGGCTTGTCCACATGGAGACTTCACATTATTTTGCAACAGCTTTCCTTGGCAACTGTTCAGATCGATTCAAACAGCCTGTATTGATATGACAGACAATGAGAGCACTGTCAAAAGTGAGAGAGAAAGGGATCCTTATAGGGACCTGTCTTAAAGCAACAGTCCATTGCTTTCTAAAGAGCTTTCTTTTACTCACTTCAGTGGCCACAAGCTCACCACAAAAGAAATTCCTTTTTTTGTTTCTCAGAAAGGTCAAAACAGATGAGCAGATGACTGCAGATAAAGTAAGAACAGATCTGACTTCAGTGTCCTCGCCCAGCTGAACTGAAAAAATACTTATGCTGCTTTTCAGACTATCTCCTCACTCTGATATTCTAGTTGAATCTAAATTGGGTTAGAAGCAGGAGAAACAAAGACAGACTGTTTCTGGCTTAATCAGAAGTCCCAGGAGAAAAACTAGTTGCAAGATTACCAGCATGATTTCTCAATCTCAAGCAGGCCAAACAAGCTTCCAAAAAACATTCAAAAAATTGGAAGTGTGTCTAAATAATTTTCCATATCAGTTCAGAGTCCTCTCTATTTCAAATCCATGGTGGAATTTTAAATCCATACTGGAAAAGGAACAGAAGAATTAACTAAAGAACATTATTTCTTTTCCCAGTGCTCATCTGTCTACTGATCACTGCTAGCTAAATACAAATTGCCTGAACTAATATTACCATTTTTCTATTACTATTAAAATCTCCAAAGTTTGGCAGTAGAATTCCCTGTAAAACTCCTGATTTTAATTCTGAAATTGACTCAGAGAAGTTGTGTTGGCTTGAAAAATGCCAGGTGAAAATGAAGTGAGAATAAATTAGCGAATAAAGACCAAGTAATAATAATTACATTAGCTGTCATTGTCACAAATGAAAGTAGATCTTTGGTTTTGGTGCTTCATACACAATCTCATTGTTACCCTGCAGTCTGTGGTGCACAACTACAGGGATATGTAGGGACAGAAAGATTTTTCATGCTGTGGAGGCAGACCTTCAGTGATATTTGATGTGATGTTATCTGTGACGGAACAACATCAGATCTAGGAGCTGAGATTTAGCTCCATATTTTTAGCATTTTTTCTCCTCTTCCTGGTTTCTGATAGCTATGAAAATATTTTCCTAATGCAAATATTCTCTCACTAGGCCCTCACTGCATGTATCAGTTTAGTTTTCTTTCAGGAGTTCATTACACAGCCCACGTTGTCCAACTATGCTACAGCTTCCACACACAGTCCCTTGCATTTTGTAGTTGAATTATACGTTTTGTAGTTGAAGAGAACAAATGTATTGTTGAGTATCATGTGAATTTTCAATCCCTGTTTCAACAAGGTCTAATTGTGCTTCTAGATTTGAAAAATTAAAGCCACCAAAACTCAATGCAATTCTGGATGTAGAGTCAGTGGAGAGCCTGCTCAGGAGAGAGACCATTCAGTTTTGCACAGAGAAGTCTCTGAACTTCTTCCAAGTTCACCACCTGAGCACAGTGATTTATGAGACATTGTTTTCTTCCACGTTCCCACACCACACACAGGAGGAACTTTCAGCTGCAAATCTCAGTTTCCTCTGACAATGCAGTATTATCCCTCTGACAGTAATTCATCTCTACTACAGCAGAAATGCATCAGCCTTTCTCAAAAGCAAAAATAAAAAATAAACGCAAAAAAAAAAAATTGCAAAAGCTATCAGCTACACAATAAAAACCAGACTGGTTATTTCAAAAGATAAAGCAGCAGTCTTATCACAGTATAACAAACTTACCTGTGAGCCAAAATCAAAATTATCTTTCACTGGTAATTTTCAAACATCTCCAAATACAAATCACTACATGTTCAGAATTTTATTATAATTAAAACTTAATCCCACTAAGTTACATAGGCATAATTGCACACAGAAAAGGGAAATTGTAAAAAAAAAAACAACAAAAACCAACAACTTTATTGAAAAACACTTAAAATAATATATCTCTTAAAAAATAATTTAAAAACTAAAAACTGTACCAAAATTAAAATAAGAAGTTTCATACACAAACATTTATATTTCTTTTCAAAGGCAATAGACCAGCTTGCAGCTCCCAGTTTTCTGTCTTTCTATATAAAAAATAAGCATCCATTTTCAGCAGAACATTCAATCTCCTTTAAACTTCCATTTAGAAAAATATTAAAAAGATTCAAAGCAGAATAAAGCAGAAGATTCTAAAAAGACAAGAATATTATAGAATATGTCATCAGCTTCACACAACTTGACAGAAATTTAAGGGTTGCCTATAAGAATTATGGATTATTATAAAAATTTAGAAAATATTAATAAGTGAACTCAATAAGCATAACTCATAACAATTTTACGTGGAATTGGAAGATTGTATAAATGGATTCTTTTGCAGCTTCAGAATGCCTTCTGTGTTGGAGATAGTTTTGTATGTAAAGGAAGTTTCAAAGATTTGTGGGCTTCCCTTTGCCATCTAGCTGTGAACATTAAACTTCTAAAAAACTTAGATAAATTTCTTGTATCATTTAACTTACCTTATTCTAAGTCACGTTGGAAAGTGGAATCATATTCAAAAATAGAAATGAATAAAGTATGAAAAATATTAACCTAGAAAGAGTATATCTATTTGAAACACTAACTGAAAGTAAAACTGATTTTGATTAATATAATGTCAATCAATTGGAAAGCAGTTACAGTTTTTCACTGAAATTTTTAAACAAGATAGAAATGAAGAAAAAAGGAACATTTTCCTGCATTTTGGAGTGGTCTTCACTAAAAGAAGGACTGGTTTGACTTTTTAAAATCTAAATTATATGCTTTTTCAGCAATTTTTTGCATATGAGACAGTGCAAATAGCCTCATTTATCACTTCATATTGGAAATTACTAGTAAAAAGAACAGGCACTAAAAATTATCTCGTTTCAGCCCGTGATTTGGACAAACTTGCAGATACCTACACCATTCTCAGTAGGTGTTTACATGAACTGACCTAGAAAGCATCCAATGAAAATTTCACAATATCTCATACTAAATATCCTTTAATAAAACTGAATATCTACTTCCATTTGTCCAGTTCTTGTGACCAAGGAGAACAATTTGATTACACTTCTTTGTGGTCAAGTGGAAGAGTCTTATGCCGCCTTCCCTAAGTCTGCTGTTTACTAGATGAAACAAACTCAGCTCTTTCAACCTTTTCTAATACTTCATGGTATCAAAACCTCTTTTCATGCTTGTCTCTCTCTTCTCAACTAATTTGTACTGATCTATGTCTTTCTAGAAGTATGACGTGCACAAAAATCCAAGTAAAACCTTATATTTCCTGAAAAAACCTTTCTAGTTACTTCCTGGATGAACATCCTGGAAGGGGACTTGTTCAGTCCTTTTTTACAGCCTCATTAATGTATGTTATGTTTAGATCCAATTTCTGTCATAAGAAAGAACTTTTTTTCTGTTATGCTTTTTCTTCACAAACCCTTCACACTTTTTAAACTGTGTTTTACTGTGTTGATTTCAGACTCTCTTCAATAATTCTCTTCAAGTAACCCTTTTGAATGGCCATAAGGAATTACATTATGCTTAGGTCTTGTCACCAGTTTGACTTTAGTGTTATCCTTCCATAAAAAAGATTAAGTGGCCCATGAAAATCCATTAGTGTCTCCTACAATAAATAACATCTTTTATTTCTACCCAGAGGAGTTTAAAAAAGTTATGCTCTCTCTCTTCTTCAAAGTAATAATTGGCAACATCACTGAGGTAATAAAGTCACCAAATCCCAGCCACCTTACTTACACTGCTAGATCAAATGACTTTAGAAAAGTTAATGGTCTGAGCAATTTGAATGGAATTCAGCCCTGGGTGGCATACTGGTCATTTTTATAATGATTAGGTAGAAACATGTCTCTGTGTAGGACTGAACTTCATTTGTCAGTTCATTTAACCACCAAAATATAGAAGAACCTCAGGAAACTCTGTTCTGTGTGCTACCATTATCTGTCCTATTCTTGGAAAAGTTCATCAGTCTAAGAAATTACAAATTAAAAAAAACAATTTTAAGTATTTTCATGGATTGGATTCATGCTTTGTTCTTGTAGTAATACAACAAATATTGAAGATATTGAAGCAACTTTTTGCACGTAAGTACTAAGTGATGCCTCTTAGGTTTCTTCAAAAGGCTATTTCATTGCTATAGGTACATTTTTTCTCCTTTCTTTTCCTTTTTCTTTTGGAACAAACATCCCCCAAAACCACACAAAGCACTAGAAGAGTTTATTTTCTTAATCAAAATGTGTTTCAAACTTCTTAACACCACATCCCTGGGACAGGTATTCCAGGGTACCCACTTATTTATCTGTCTCCTTTAAAAGAAGGGATTTTTGCATGACTTGTGAGGTAGAAGACATTGTCAAGTCATTACTCCTAAATATTTTATTTGCTTGGTCTCTTCATCAAATTCCTTTAATTGCATTACACAATCCCATTGTGCCTTAAATGATACACATCTGGAATGCAGCATAAAGGGTTTATTGGATTGATAGCCCTTATTTCTTTAAAATAAAGTACTGTAGAAAATCTCATTTTTTGTTTGTACTGGTCTAAGAAGAAGGTAGGGATGAAGGGATTTGTTGTTACAAAAATGTTATGTGTAGTAATTAAAATATCCCATTTGTTTTACTGAGAGTGATTGACAAGAGTATAGCATCACTTTGATTATTTACAGACCCACTATTTCAGAAAAATTTACTTAAGTAAGAAGATTTGGCAGCTTTGTATCCCCTGGAAACCTACATAAGTAGATTTGGCTCACAATTTTATTAAACAGTGAGAAATAGTCTAGAGGTATTTTTCTTCTTACCCTCTCAATGGGATCAGCAGATACAGCTAAGGGATCTGGGGAAATTCCTTATCTGATTATGGTATTAGTAATAGATAAAGTTCAGACTTGTTTTTAACATACAATAACATGAGACAAAGTCAATATTGTTATTCAGATATGCTTCAGTTCCCCCAATAGAACTAAAGTAATTCACTATGCTTGTTTCTGTTTTGGCAATCAGGATCAATTATTGTGCTAGATGATGTATGAAGACACCCCAGTGTGCCTGCAATCTCATTTAGGGAAAGATAAAATTGATATGTAAAATGCAAAAGAGATTGTAAAATTATTAATATTATACCAAATAATTAAATTAACCTACTGTATCATTTTTGTCCACTTTCTTTTGGCTATCAACTGCATGTCCATCACAAAGCTGCATGCCTATAGCAGTTGGATTTGTATTCAGAAATATTTGACACAGAATCAGAGTCAAAGCAAGCTCGTATTTTTATTTTCTTTTGCCACCTATAGCAGTAATTATTTGCTGATTTCAAGTCAGTTATATACAAATAAGCATTTCAACCTCATATCAGACTTATTTTCACCAGTGACCATGTCAGATGCTTCACATTAATATTCAAAAAGCCCATATGAGTAAACAGAGGTGTCTAGAAGTAGAAACAGCCCTAATCAATGAGGCATGGTATTTATTATTTGTTCTGAAACTTGTTTCAAACACATTAAATCCTTTTAATATCAATGTTTTATTTCTTTTATCTGGTATCACCCTTTACTTTTCTTGTTAGGGTGATAGGAGCATCATGTGTCAGAAATGTTTGGAATGCACTATGAAGAAAATTATTATCTTTCATGCATTTTAGATTTCTTACACTCAAGTTTCTTTTAATGTCTCACATTTTTAAGAGCCAGGAGAACAGAAGCTACAAAAATGTAGGTTTTAATTCATTCTTTGTATATTTCTATATAGTGCCAGGACAGGTTGTCTTCTATTATAAGCAAAGTAATCTTTGAATTTCTCTTGATATAAATATTTCTATAGCCATAGGTTTTGTAATTTCATCACATGATTCTGACTAATTCTGCATTCTGCTTTTTTGGGGTTTTTTTCCTTTTAAGATGGGGTGGCCAATTTTACATAAAGTATTCCAGACAAACATATAAAGGAATTGTGTAATAGTAATAACAATTTAAAATAAAAATTCCCAATTCTTACAAACCCTAGTGACTTAGGGAATCTTTCATCTGATTCCTGTCTAACTCCCTTGAACATAGGTCCTCACTAACGTATCTGCACTAATAGCCAGATCCCTAAACTAGGCTGGTGCTGTTAATTTTAGGTTCTTCTAAAGTACTTTAGTTTTTCCCTATGGTATTGTTTTATATTTATCAGCATTGAAATCCAACTGTAATAACACTGATTCAATTTAATCTACCTCGTTATATATCTCTGAATTTTTTTACAGTTCTCTGGGCAACTTACCAAAATCTTTCTAATCTACAGTTCTACGTCAAGCTACCAAATATTTTCTATTCTTATGTATCCCAGCATCTGCTCACTGTGCCCATAAAATCAATGACAGTAATGCAGAAATTAGTGAAATTTTAAAAGACTTTAATACTTCCTCCTCTGGGAAGAAAACACTTCTTGAAATAAGATTCGGTTTGGGAAACAGCAGGAAAGAGAAAACAATGGTAAAAAGCCTGGACACAAAATTATTTTGTGTGACTACATACATTGGAGAAAATGTCCAGAAAAGGAAAGCTGTTAACCATTTCCTAAAAGCAGACAGACTTGATACCCACTACATGTCTTCAGAGCTTCATTTTAACATTGGATTCTTTAGTAAATAACTCTTGTCCTTGGTATTTTCTGGGTAGAATTTCCCAAACTGAATCCTGCTCTGCCTGCTAACTGCCTTCAGGATCTTCAAGATCAGAAAAAAGTCCTTAAACTGGAAGACAAAGCCTCTTACCAAGATGGAATTCTACACAAACTTCTTTTTTTTTTCTTTTTCCTTTTTTTTTTTCTTTTTCCTCTTCTTTTTCTTTTTTCTTCTTTCTTTTTTCTTTCCTCTTTTCTCTTTTTCCTTTCTTTTTTTTTTCTTTTTCTTTTTCTTTTTCTTTTTTTTTTTTTTTTTTTTTTTTAGGTTGGTTTTTTTTAGGTTTTTTTATGTTTTTTTTTAGTTGTGTTTTTTTTTTTTTCACTGGATGGAACCAGAATGAAGGTAGAAAACTAAATTTTGTACCAGCTGGAACCTGCTTATGGCAGTCACATTCAGTTTCTAAACACACATTTAAAGTAGCCTTTGTGGGAGTTGGGTAAAACTGCAGACTACTGCAGTAAAAATCTCATCAGAGAAAAGGGAATTAATTTTCCCAGCCAGCTGGAGGGGAAAAAAGGAACTTTTGGAAACTCATGCTACCTGTTCATCCAGGGTCGGCAAGGAGTCAAACAGAGCCCTGAGGCTTTGCACAGTTTTGATGAATGACAGCTGTATTTCTTTAATGAAAGGTTAAAGCAATTTTTTTTTTTACCAGATATTCCAAGGATTTCCCTTTTCAGGTCAGTCCTCTTCCCTGGGTTCAGCTTGATCAGTGGGGAATGGCTTTTAGCATTCTGACAGTCCAAAATCGGGAAGCCCAGAAATCTATCAGTTGACAGAACCACATAATTTCTTTTTATTTTCTGATTGCAGCTAAAGGCAGACAGCAATGTCAGTCATGATGTACATCTGAGTTCCATGCAATCATCTAAAATGGCCAGCATGTGCCTAGTCTTCATGGAGCTTTTGACAAATGCCACTATCAGAAGCAAATGGAGGACATGGAGATTTGAGCCTTTTTTCCTAGCTGTTAGGCAGGAATATAAGGTGGGCAGAATTCAAATCTATTCTCTAATCTAGTGCTGTATGTGTAGGGTTGGCAGGTCTTCTTTATGGAATAGGAAACATCTTTTGTGTGAAACAGAGTAAGATAAAGCAAACAGAAATTCACAACATCATTTTTACGATGCCAGCCTTCAGAAAGAAATTCATGTTAAGAAATTTAATCAGTATAGGGAAACCGCCACCTGATATAATTTTTACTTGTCAGCCTCTGTCTTGTAGGAAAATAGGCTGAAATATCTCCATATGTAGCAGATAATTCTCTTCCAATTTTTGGAAGAGGTAAGCTGTGTTAGGCATCTCATGAGTGTTTGATTATAGCAGAACAAAGGTATTTTAATGTAAATAGGTCTGCCATAATTCCACATTAAGTAATTAAAAATAACCTACCTGTCCATATGGCATTCACCAGAGTATTAACCCAAACTGACCAACATTAGCATAAAACTCTTTTCTGACAAGCTAAATAGAAAAGATGGTCTTGTAAAATATTCTAACAGTAGAAAAATTGAAGGTTTAACAGACTCATTGAGGAAAAAAAAAGGTATATGAGCAAAAGGAGAATGATCTGAAAGGCAAACAGAAGGAATTTCAATCCAGTTAGATCTGCTCACCAAAATGTGTCACAAGAGAACTTGAGATCTCTTAGGCTACACTTACATATTTAAATACCTTAGGTCCAAGAAATTTCTTTCCAGATTCCAGGGCAAATAGCACAGACCACCCACATCCACATCTCCTAGCACTTGGCCCTGTGTCTCTTCTCAATCCTGTGCTCTTTCTGAGCAAGATGTGATATTAGGGTTTACGTGTTGGTTTTTATTCAGTGTCCGAAAGCAACACTGATGTCTCTTAGAGTGGGGTTTTTTTCAGAGCATGATATTGCAATTGCATGTTACATGTCAAGGGAAGGTGCATGAGGGCACTTGAGATGGCAAGGCTTGTTGGAATAAAGAAGAAAACATGGGGAAAAGTTCAACACTTGCTGCAGTTTTGACAATCCTGCCTGTTGGGGGTGGTCCTGGGTGCGTGTTATCCACAAATCCAAGCTTGGGCTTTGTCTCAGAGAAAATCAGTGACCATTAGTGACTAGATGGTACCTAGAAGCAATTAATAACAATTAAGGAATATTGATGGCAGGCAGTTCGTCTATGTCTCTCACTGTTATGTCTTCAGAAACATAAATACGTGTTTTGTGAGGAATACAGGGCTTGGGAAGAACACAGAGGAACTGCCTGATCCCATAGGAATGAGATTAGGAACGACAAAGCCCAGATGGAATTGAATTTTGCAAGAGATGTCAAAGGCAACTAAAGGGACTTCTATACACATGTAGGTGACAAAATGAAGATCAGGGAAAATTTGGGTCTGCTTCTGAAGAAGATGGAGGACTTGATGACACCAAACATGGAAAAGGCTGAGGTACTGAATGCCTTCCTCACCTCAGCCTTAACTAGTAAGACCAATAGGCAACCCAAGTCCAAGAAACATGGGGGAAAACCTGGAGCAAGGAATACATATTTGACATAGCCAAATCCAAGGGACCTGATGGGCTGCACTGAAATATAACAAGGGAGATGGTATATGTGATTGCAAGGCCACTCTCAGTCTTCATACAATCAGGGTAAGAAGTGCCTGAACACTGCAAGAAGGCAAACATTTCCCATATTAAGAAGGGTGAGAAGGAGAACCCAGGGAACTACAGGATCATAGAGAAGAATGGGCTGGAAGTGTATGGAGTGAAGTGGACTGAAATGTTGCTCAATGACCAGGTGCAGAATGGTAATCAGTGGCACAAAGTCTAGTTGGAGGCTAGTAACTAATGGTGTACCCCAGAGGTCAATACTGGGTCCAGTCCTGTTTAACATCTTCATTAATGATCAGGATGATGTAACTTTGCTGATGACACAAAATGGGAAAGAGTGGCTGATGATAGACCAGGGGATCCTGCTGTCATCAGAATGACTTCAACAGGATGGAGGAATGGGCTTACAAGTATGTCATGAAGTTCAACAAGGGCCACAGAGATGATTAAGGGATTGGATCATTCCTGTCAGGAAAGGCAGAGGGAGACTGGACTTGTCAGCTTGGAGAAGGCCCAAGGAGAATCTCATCAGTGTAGCTGAAGGGAGAGTGCACAAAGGATAGAGCTAAGCTCTTTTCAGTATCAGGACCAGAGGCAGTGGTCACAACCTGAAAGTCTCCTCTGAACATCAGAAAACATTTTTTGTTGTTGTGAGGGTGATTGAGCACTGGCACAGCTTGACCAGGGAGGTTGGATGTCTCCTTAGGAATATCCAAAAGCCACCTGGACACAATCCTGGCCAGCTGTGCCTAAGTGTCCTTGCTTGAGCAGAGGGGTTGGACTGGATGGAAATCCTTTTCAACCTCCCCCATTTTATGCTTCTGGTATTCTGTGTTGGACTGCCCACTTAATATCAGACTTTAAAACAAGATTAAGTAACAAAGATTACATAGTAATGGTTGTGTTCACTTAGAAAAAAATTTCAACCTAATTATTAAGTTAAAGGTTTTTTAATTTCTTTAGCAGATTGTTAAGAACTAAATAGAAGGAGAGCATTAGTTCAACGTTGGCATGCAAAGGTGTGGATGATGGCTGTAAGATTTGCACTGGTGTAAACAAGCAGCCTCTGCCAGATGTCTCTGTCTGAAAAGAGACAGATCTTCAAACACAGAAGGTTTAAAACATCAGTTAGTTGGTCACAGGATATCTCAACATGTTGGCTCAGTGTCCAGTACAAGGGAGTCCTCATCCTAGATGAGGTCAGCTTCACAGCACAAGCATAACACATTATAAATTATATGTACAGTGTTTTTCCTAGTCCTGTACGTATACAACATTTTAAAGAGCATCTTTATTTATAGGGACCTAACCTGTCTCATTCACTAACTTTTAATGAAATCATATTACTTTCTTCTTGTCATAGCTGAGTTCAGCTGCATTATATATGACTGCCTGGAGAATTGTTGGGAAGAAAATATGTTATACATTTCCCTGAAGTGTCACAACACTAAAGATTTTAATGCAGATATTCTTTGTGGTTGAATTGCTCTCTCAACCTCTCATTAAAGTAATTTAAGAGTAAACCTTCTTTTTATATGCAGTCATTCTCTTCAGTTAAGTTCCTTAATCCCCTCCTCCAGGTTTTCAGAGACCAACATTTATTTTCTCCTAAAATGTCTTGTCTTGGGACACTATCATCCTAGTCACATCTTAGAGAACTGTCTTGCTTTGAAGAATTGGTGAACCAAGAAATTAGGAAGACAAGGCTTTTAGTCAAATTATTTATTATACTGGTAGTTTGTTATTTGCAATGATGAAACCAGGTAGTGCAGTTTGCCTACAATAACTAAGCCATTGTCCATGAATTAACAGTATTTTTATTAAAACATCCAGTTTTCTAAGAGTTGGAAACCACAATAGCTATATTTACTCATGATTCATTCCAAATCCTAGCAGTAAGTGAACTGAAACTGAAGTTTTTGTTAATGTTTATGTGACAACTGCAATGTCTGTTGACACCAAGAACCCAAAGAGATCTCCACATTCGTAACAGTGTACTCCTGACCTAAAGAGCTGAACTCCAAAAATCAGAGCTGTAATTGATAAACATTTCAAAAGAAAAAGTGCAGCAAAAATTCCCTTGAACTCACTGGAGCTTGAGAGCAATGTAGCTTGTCATTAAGTTTCAGCTGAAAACTAGGTATTTTACATTGTGTATCAAATCTTTATTTAGTGAGCATCATGGACCTATTGCAGGTTGTGAAAGCTAAAAATTTAGACTAAGCCTCACAGAAGAATGACAATATAGTTTCATTTTGGGGTAAATAAAGTGGAAACCAGGTTTAAGCAGTAATGCTGTTGTTTGGTTTTGAGGTTTTTTTTTAAATCAAGCTTGCTGTGATGTTAGTCAATGGTGTTGACTTCAGTCTTCGCAATGGTCCAGAGTAACCACCTGTGAACAGAGATGCACAGTAAATCCCAGCGTGGGCATACACAAGTTATGAGACATCTGAAGTGAGCAGAGAAGCAAGTTTGTTGTGCTTTATGAGGAGATTAGGCAGCTACTTCCCTAGGAAAACTGTTTAGAAAATGCAATGTTTTCCCATGAAAAATGGGAGAAGTACCTACAGGCACCGTAGGAATGCATCTATTTCAATATCTTCCCAGTGGAAATGAGAGAACCCCGGTTTTCTGAAAGTTTATGGACCTTGTCTGCAATTGCCCTGTCTCCTGAACCAGCTGGCCTGCCTGACTTGCAGGAATCACAATCCATGTCTTTGGAAAACTAGGTGCCATAGAAATCCCAGCTCTCCAACACAGCTGGGCCTTCACAGTTCATAGCCATTAATACACTTCACACTGCTCCAGGAATGAGTTCCTCTGGGTTCCAGCAGTTTCTAAATCACAACTCCTACACTTTTTTTTTTCTTTCTTTTTTTCTTTTTTTTTTCTTTTTCTTTTTTTCTTTTTTCTTTTTCTTTTTTTCTTTTTTCTTTTTCTTTTTTCTTTTTTCTTTTTCTTTTTATCTTTTCTTTTTCTTTTTTTCTTTTCTTTTTCTTTTTCTTTTTCTTTTTTTCTTTTCTTTTTCTTTTTCTTTTTCTTTTTTTTTTTCATTTTTAAGTGTACCTTAAACTTTCTAAATAGGTCTGAACAACATTTTAAGTGCTTCATTTTAATTTCTTCTTCAAAGTATCTCCTCTGTTGTACTAAAACTGCTCCATCATAACATCAAATAAGGGAAGAAATACTGGGAACAAGGAAAAAAGGTGCCTCACTTAATACAAGCAAGAGTAGCAGCTGTTTTACTGCAACAGCAAAATTCAACCATGTTGCCATTCAAATATTAAAACCAGGCATGTATTGAAATTGTGTTGAGGGCTAATTTTCTTTTTCTAGTTCAAAGTTTAAGGCTCTTTCATGAAAACTCTAAATAAAAGGCACTCTGAAGAGAAAAATTTTAAAACCTCTATGTTTGCAGTAGATGTTCTTTGAAATAATTTTTTTTAAAATTAATGATAATTCATAAATAATTAAGAGTTATCTAAAAGTTGCACAAAATCAAAATACATGTTAACAAAAATAAGAAAAAATAAATATTAGAAATATTTCAAAATTTTAAAAAATCATTTTTACAGTGATTCTCAATTAAATTTATTCTTTTTTTAAAGTAAGTATTATAGTTAGTTTGAAATTGAACTCATAACAGGTTCTTTTTTCCCTGGAGACCTTCTCAGTTTTAAGTTTTCATTTCAAATTCAAATAGAAGCAAATGTCAAACCCACTAGTAATGGATTTTCCTGTCTTTGTCCAGTTCTGTTTGCAAGAACCAAGAGATTTTTTTAGGCTACACTATGAGATTGTACTATTTTCTTTGGCAGTCTGTGAACCATAACCAAGGAAATATTGCCTTTGTAGATATCAATTTAGATGCCTACTATTTCAGTCTACAGTGTATTTCAAACATATGTCTGCTACAGAGTTGCCAATTCAATATATATCATTCTTTTAGGATTTATTGCTATTATTTGCAAAGTACCTTCAGAAGAAGCACATGAGAAGCAGATTGAATCAGAGTGGAATGAACCAGCTCTGAAAAACTGGATATATTAGATGAAACAACTGAACAAACTGAAAAATACAAGAATGCCTCACAAACTAAAGGCCTGTGCAGAAACATTGTGTGCATGTTAATTAAATCTTTGGAACCTACTCATCTAGTAAATTGTGAAGATTTTTTTCCATTATGAGCATCAAACATCTGCCATTAAATTTATGTACCTCTGTACAGGTGGAGCTGTACCCAAAAAGTGCAGAAATGCCAAAGTCTGACATCCCACCTGCCCTCAGGAATGTTTCTTACCACCAATTGATTCCTCAGCATCAGTGAAAAATTAATTTCGTTTCCTTAAACTTTAGAAAGGTGGAAATGCATTTATGGATTTGAAGTGCATAATGGGTGTTTTAGTCGAATAATTTTATGAACTGACTGATTTCTTGAATTACTGAAGTTGCTTGCTAAAAAAATGAAAACGAAATGGGGAAAAAAATCAGATTAGCATTGTTTTTATTTAGAAATAAAATAATCCCTATATTGCATTTTTAACGGTGCATTTTTAAAAGCAAATCCTTGTATTATTGGAAAGTTGAATTTATAGAAATTTGAGGTTTGGTAATATTTAAAATTATTCCAATATTTTAATTAAAAAATTACTAACGGTGAAAAAAATCAATGGAAGCAAGTATGAAAGTGATTTTAAAATAATTAAAATAGTCTTTAATCTGAAACACTTAACCAGATTTTATTTATTATACAAATTTAGGAAAATAGTGCATGTAGTGTTCAGTTTCAGAACCCGTGAGCTAAAGTTAAAATGCTGTACAGGTGTTGTATTTGAAAAATATTTTTGGCTTAAACTAGACTGCTCTGCTACTTCTTTCAAGTGCAACTGAATTGCTGGGATGCATTTGCCTTAGGGAGTGAGAATTTTTGGCAAAAACATATTCTCAGACTCCGGTGTAAGACTGCATGCTCAGCTGTAGCAGAAACAGTGAACTCTTGCTTGTTGAGCAGGTGAGGTGCAACACCTCCCAAAATATTTTTTCACTTTCCGTCCCCACCCAGGACACTGCCAATAACACTGGAGTGCTGTAAGCTCATCTTTTCCTTCCTGTACTTATAAAGATGCATATTTATAATTTATTTACCCAGTTACAGTCCTTAGAAGAATCGTTAAAATCTGGTGACCTGAGCTACTCTTTGAATGAAGCCTTCCCTGCCACATCTGCCTCTCTGGCACCATAAACCCTGCTGCAAATTATGCTGATTCTGAGTGCAGCAGCCTAGAAACAATATCCTGTTTTCCAGAGTCCCTGAGAAAGGCTGGGGAAGAGTGATGACTCCTTTACAGGGTAGTGACACTCCTTTTCCCCTGGAGTACTGATTTCCACCTCAGAAAACATTTTTCATGCTCTAAAATGAATGCCTTGCCATAATTTCCTGGATGCCAGCCACATCTAGCAGGTTAAAACCTTCAGAGATTTTCCAATCTGCAGGACTTTTTAAAGAGCAGGAATGGCTCAAGTATGATTCGAGTCCAAATGCAGAGTTTAAAACACTAGAGATATCTAAAAATAGTGCTCAGCAAGAGTGGAGAAAGGGTCCTGTGCCTCCTTAATCTCCAGATTCATCATGGGAGAGAAGCTACCTAGATAGATACTAGACACTGGTGATTTGTGTCCATGTGACGATTGACTAGATATTACAACAGATCTTCATGGGAAGAAAATACATATTGTGGAATCATTTGAACAAGCCAGTAAAATTATAGCCATTGGGCTGAAGCAAATCTTGATCTGTAGGAAGAAAGATCAGTACAGACCTGCTCACAAAACAGGGAGTTCAGAAGTTTGAAAACATCCTTGCTCCTTCTTTTTGTGTTTGTAAAAGCTTGTCATACCAGCTCTTCATTATTTGTTACAGCAACACAGATGCTCCAGTTCAGTGATAGGAACAGGACTTGTGGAGATGGCATCTTGTTCTGTGTTAACCCTAGAATCATGGAGTGGTTCCATATCTTCTATACCTCCACCTCATTTCTCTTCTACTCTGTTCTAAGCAGAAGTATCACTTGCTTTGGGACATTGTTAGCAATGCTCTCTTTTGTCCTCCCCACACGTCTTGCCCATTCCCTTGAGTTCCTTTTCAGTAGAAGGCTTCAAAACCATACCTATACTGCAACATTCTGGTAGATTTTTTTGTTTACAGTAATACCCAAACAACACTAATATGGTCATACAAATCTCTTATTTCACCAGTGCACGGTGGAGGTTCCACTGCTACAGGAATAACGAGAAGAAATTCCTAACTTGGGTGTAGCAGTTGGATAGGCCCCTTGGCCTGTCACCTCAGTATTAAATTTATCTAAACATCAATCTAATTAGAAAAGCATACAGTCCTTAGACCTCTGAAGACATAATTTTTATTAGATGTTGCTTCTAACTTGATTTGATGGAAAGAAATGAGCAAGATTTTCACTAAACCATCTGTTAGATAGTAACAATGAGATATCATGACTTATGGCCATTTGGTGAATATATTTCCAATATTTAGAGCTATGTAATGAGAAAGAATCCCTTGACATAAAAAAATCTTCTTTCAAGGAGGTCCTGGGAAAGACTCCAGACACAGACAGATTCACAGATGGAGTGTCACAGTGTATCATATATTTACTTCAGTAACACAGTTCAACTTTAAGAAATAAAACACAACAACCATTTGAAGTAGCATTTGCTAAATTCCAGCAATCCCATTGCTCTCTATCTGAAAACAGGTTAATCATGTCCATGCATTTCACCCAACCATTACCTATCTGTGTTAGAGGAAAGAAGCAATAGACAGAAAAAACAAACACTGCTAATTGCAGGTTTAACTTGTGCTATATATCTTCCTCTCTACATGCCAGGTTCCATGTCCCACTCATTCATATCTCTAGAGCATATGTACAAACGCATGCTGAAAATAAATAATGTCTCATGCAAAGAAGAAATGCACATTTTTTTTTTTCAAATATCCGTAGCACAGTAGCAATAAAATACATTATGTTCTGATAGAAAAAAAAAGCACCTCAGCATTTAACACCTAAATCTTCATCTCCAGCTTCAAATATTTCAAAATAAAAAATAAAAAATCCCTATGTGTCATATGTTTCTCAGATAAATCTCAATATCTGTAAGAAGTACCATTAAATCCTCCAGAAGATGTGCAGTAATGCATAATTTTTTCTCTTTGTAAAACAAAGAAAATTAATCAGCCTCCTATTTCAGATGAGACTCCCTCACATATTTCATATGGTCTTTGACAGCAGCTTTACCTATTTCTTCTCCTAGTGAGTGCTGGTGAGGCAGCTGCAGAGCAAGAGTGGAAGGCTGTTTGCAGAAAGAGCAGATTGTTTTTCTTTCTCTGGATAAGTTAACATTTTAGCACACAAAGTTATTTTTGGCGGAACCAATAGAACCAGCCATTGAGACAGTCTGATCCCACAACCCTCTATTGTTTCACAGGATAGTCCCAGTTTTCATTTTCTGTAAAAAGTCTTGAAAAAGTCTAGTTCCTCTAAAAACCTCCATTGCTATCCAGCTGTTGAACTTTCTGCACACCTCAAAGCCGTTCTTTGCACAAATAACTAGGAAATTTTAATCACTATAAAATAAGGAAAACAGAGCACTGATTTCTCACCAACCACTGATTAATGACATGCATACATCTCTGGCTCACAGCTGCACTTGGGGAGTCCAGGGAGAAGAATACCTGTAAGCTCCTTAACAAAGAAAAAGCCCTTGGAGGGGACATGCCACAATCACAGTAAAGCAAAGTAGAGTATGAACAGTTTGCTATCAGAACATCAGTCATCAGAAGTAAATTCCTGTATTTTGCATGACAGCCAGAGTCTGTAATTTTTGGAAGTAATAATTGTGAGGTTGACAGCAACATTCCTTGCATCTGGCAAAACCTGCTCAGGCCAGCCCTTCTGGGGTGCTCACAGATGGGTATTCAGCTGTGTCCACCTAAGTCATCTTGGAGAACTAGTCAGATTACAAAGTGCATCTCTGGGTCTACCTGTGTGACTCCATACATGGAGACTCGTATGGTGATGAAGTGGAAATGCTTAAATCAAAGCTTCTAGAAGAGGCAGATAGATGTGTTGTTTCAAGACAAGTAGAATTAGTAGTGATGGATATATTTAAGGCTGCCAAAGTCCAGCTGGGATCAGTTCTCAGAAAGTACAGAGGGAAGACAGATTATGTGTTCTACTGAACTGCATACACACCTACATCACTACAAATCTCAGATCTCTGACATTTCATAATGAAATAATACTGTGTATTTTAAGGTAAAATAGATTTTGAAAGGGATAAGAGAAGTGAAGAGCATAATACAGTCCCTCTTCTTTACTTCCTCTCCAGTGCTGAGGGCCAGAGAAATGAATAAAAGATTACTGATTTTACGCAGAATCTTGAAG
Organism: Florisuga fusca; assembly: GCA_038090715.1. Taxonomy (NCBI): domain Eukaryota; kingdom Metazoa; phylum Chordata; class Aves; order Apodiformes; family Trochilidae; genus Florisuga; species Florisuga fusca. The sequence continues at coordinate 15,937,233 of JAAWXA010000021.1, forward strand.
GTGTTATTTAGTTTTACTGAATCTCTGAAGAACACTTTGTATCAAGAAGTGTTGATTGGCATAGAAAAACCAGGTAGATTATAATATCAACAGAAACAAGTGATAACAACGGTACTTTTTCTTCCAATGGGGCAATACAAGCATATTTCTGTTTTTCATGCTAACTACATTCATTATGAAAGGTGAGAGAAGTTTACTTGGGGCACGTGGAGCCTGTCGTTTACAAGTGTGATGCTAACATAAGGAACCACTAGATCATATATGTAAAAACAATGGCATAATCTCTGGGATAAGTTTTGCCCTCTCCTTACGCTAATAGATAGATGTTTCAACATTTAAAATTAATATATGATTGATTAAGCCTGTGTGTTTCTTTAATTTTTTTCTTTTTTTTTCCCTTTATGAATGAAATAGTTTTGTTCTGCATGCTGAAGAAGGCATAGCAAACAGCAATACAGAAGCACACAGAGAGAAAAGATGCATTTCTGTCTGTCTGTAATATTACAAGAACTCAAATTCTTTTGGAATAGAGAGGTGGATATTCAAGTGTTCATCACATGTGAAATGGAGACAAAACATGAACTTGGTTGCTTTCTTGAGCACTTTGATACCTCTGTTTAAGTGTTGTCTTTTGGGTCAGCTTTAACAGAATAATCATTTAACTGGAAGACCTGTGGAAGTAAAAATGATGAAATTTTTCTTTAACCAGTAGAATACCTTTATAAACTGGTGAATTGCCCATCTTTAAAGGAGAATGGGCCATAAGGGACTACACTTACATCAAAGACGATCCCAAAGGCTTGAAATATTAGCACTAAAGTGTAGAGACCTTAGCTATGGAAACAAAGATGGTTTACTATTAAACACTCTTCCTGTAATGAATCACAAACAAATCTTACTCTACCTAGGAAAAATATTAGTATTTCAATCATATATAGTGCAAATACATCCCAGTGCAAACAAAGTGCATATTTATTGCTTGTACTTTCTGTGTTACACTTCTGCAAAATGATTAAATGGATATACTGTTAATGCTGTAGTTGTGGAATGACAGTCGTCAAGAAAGCCTTCATCATATTAGCCTTTCCCACTTCTGTATGGAATGGTTAAGTTTTGGAACAAAGAAATCAGCCATTTGGATCAAACTGGTTTTATCTTGTCCATAATCTGCTTTTGACAAAAAAAAAAGCATCATATATTTTCAGTGAACTGGATATGATCTATGGCAACAAGCATGTGCTGCCTGTCATATGGCATCTACTAGCTCAGCTGAAAATATATAGTGCTATGCAGTGAGGTTTTTCATTGACTGAAATAAATGGTTATAATTACATAAACACAGTAAAAACCTTGTAACTTTGCAGTTGTGTTGCTCATTTTCCTTCTTCAGAGTTGCAAAACAGATTATTAAACATTTAAGACAAAACCTTAGTATAACCTGGTAACTAAAGGTGCAGGAAAAGTGTAAGGAGTCTTAGTGACTGGACAAACCCCACATCAACAGTTTGACAGTGCAATGGACAGAACACTGAGATCCTAATTTTAAATCTTCAAGTTATACATTGAACTTGTTCCTGAGAAGTCTTACTCACACAAAGCTTCAATTATTAAAAAAATTTCAGGAGAAACTTCTTTACAGAAAGAGTGGTTAAGCACTGAAACAGGCTACCCAAGGAGGTGGCTGAGTCTTCATCCCTGACTGTGTTTAAAATCATCTGGATGTGGTGCCTGGGGAAACAGTTTAGTGGTGGGTCATCAGGAGTAGGATAATAGGGTTAGGATGAAGTTGGACTTGATGATCTGGAAGATCTTTTCCTGCCTGAGCAATTCATGATTATGTGATTATATCCCATCTCTGTTTGGTATAAAGTCAATACAAATCATTCTACTTTTAGCAGTTTATGCCCTCGGCTAATGTAATTTTATCATTGAATGGTACCTTAATGAAAAGTGAAAAGTAGTGGATCATTATCATGTTGAACTCCTTTCAGATATACATTAGAGGATAAATTTTCAGCTGTTATTCATACCAGACCATATGTTTAGCTGGGTCATACTGGTGGTTTGCCCTTGGTTAGATCAAATGTCGGACTGTTACATACACACACAGATTCTTCCAGTGCAAATAAGTTGTTAAAGTATGTTCTAACTAACAAAGGCATAAAAAACCTCAGGTGGAGAACAATATCACTACTGGGATTCTCTTTACAGAATGGGACGTGGGTGAATTATCACCCTGACAATAAACAACTTCTTTATAAAGCCAGAGCAACAAATATACACATTGTTTTTAGAGTTTAAGGTTTTTAGCAGCAATATTCTTGAAGACGTATTTCCATAAAGATTCAAGTTCTTTACTGAACTTGTATCTGAAACACACAAAAAGAGATGTAATTGGTAATTGTAACATTGAAAAAGCATCAATTTTTATTTATGTTAGAAACTAAGTAGTTAGAAGAATGACTTTTTAAAAATCAAAATGTTATTTTCTTGTGAATTTCCCAAAAGGCTGCAGTCAGCTAGGGAGACAGATTCATTATTGAACCTTCTATCCTCTCAAAGGCACCCTCGCTTAAATGGTCAAAAATGATCTATTTACATATGTATCAGCAGCTGCTTTTCTTAAGGGTTTTTTGCATGCCTAAGATTGCAGAATAACAAACTTCAAATTACACTATTCTACATCAGTCTAGAATATTGAATATTGTGATATTATCTCAGAAGCACCTGTTTTGGTGATGTGAAATAGAAGAAGGAAAGTTGTTTGGTTTTTCTTTTTTCTCCTCCACTTCTGTTTTCATAGTCTCTGTAGGCTTTGGGATCATTTAGCAGTCTGCCCAGCTACCATGAACTTCAGAAAGTAATTTTCTATTTGGTTGGTCCAAGTAGTTGTTAGCAAACTGGTTTCTGCAGCTATTCAGTTTCCTCTCAGCCAAAAGGCAAAGGACCAAAGGAAAGCCCTCATTTTTCCACACACAGAGTTACCATAAAATAATGTGTGTTTTCTCTAGAAACATAAGCCTGAAATTGTCTTACAGCTATTTGACCACATTGTAACTATCTTATTTAACATGTACTGTGAGAATTTATGCTCTAGTTACACAGAATTAGTGTTGGGTTAGGTCTTTCTGCAAATGAACCTTGTAATTTTTCCTTGTTCATCATGCTTCTTTGGTGTCCATCTACACTAATGACTAAATTTAATGCTTTGAAGTAAGTGACAGACATTTTACATGTTAATACTCTCTCTTATTGTTTCCAAAGTAGTTTATTTTTCAAAGCCAGCCAGGGTTGATAGAGAAGCAACGTTCTCAGTTCAGCCTGAGATAAACTTCTAAGAATAATTACTGGGTATTATGTAACTCAATATTATTTTTAAAAATAATTTTAAAAACCACATAACACCAAAACTAAAACAAAACCTTTACTCATTATTATGAATCAACATTTTTCATGTATATGTAAGCCAGGAGTTTACTCCTGGTGTTAATGATTGTAAGAGTAAAGTAACCCCTGTTACAACATTCCGAGGAGCTGCAGATCCCAGTCAGTATCTGCATCCCAACAGCTCTTGGTGACAACACTTTTGTGATGAGGAGTCTGAGGTACTGTAGTGGCTTCTGGCCTTGGAAAACAAGGTGTCAGGGAAGCTGTTCTGCAGCTATTTCAACCCATCACTGGTTCTTTCAACCTAAACAGGTCCAAATTAGAAATGTTTGCAGCAACTAGCTGATTTGTCACCTCAGTTCCCTTCCACCCTCTTCCCATTAAAGCTGTTCACAAACTCAGAGAAACAGCTCACATTTAAGCACACTAAGAAGCCTTGTAAAATGCACTTAGAAAGAAAGCTATGTTTGGACTTGAAAGGACTCCAACTGAGAGCTCAGCAGCAGTGCACAATTCCTCCTAACACTGCCCATATTGAATCTGTCATATCTTTGTAAAGAAAAAAAATGCACATTTCAGATGCAGCATCTTGTATAATACAAAATTAATTTTAAAATAAAAGTGAAAGCCCATGGAAATGCAGAAGTTGGAGCTGAATTAATTCTGTCTCTGGGAAAGAATTTCTACCCAGAAGCATTACCTTATATATAATTATTTGATAGGTAATGACAAATGACCTAATGATTAGAAAAGTTGTCAACACCATAGATTTGCCTGCAATTGAAAGCATCTGGAGCCCTATGTGGAAATAATTGCCACAAAATCTGATTTTAAAATGAAATGTGCCAACCATGCTTACCTCATTGCATAAATTCTTATTGCACTTCTGAAATAATCTCATATTTATGTTTTAAAAGATAGGGAAGTGATACAACTCAAGAGCTACCATTCTAAAAAAAATGACTGTACAACAGAGTGTGAGAACTTTAACAAGCAATGATAAGTCACTTATGGAAGGTTCTCTAAATAATATCGCTCATAAGTGTACTGAAAAAAGTGGTAATAATACATGAAAGACAGGAATGTACTTTGTAATTTCGGAACAACTTTATATGTCAGACTGCCAGATAAATATTTACAACACACTCCAGCTCAGCTGAACTTATATGACTTCAATCAGAGGAAACTGCTTCCAGACACGGAGGTCGTGAAATATGTTATCAACTTTCCAGAGCCTGCCTTCAAACTCACACTGAAAGTGGAGAGCCACATGGCTGTCTAGTGTTATGCAGACTTAGAAACACTGATAGGAAGTTTATTAAACACCCCCATGGGAAAAAAATAAAAATAAAAAAAAATTGTGCTGCTATCATATTATTTAATGAAAACTAGGGAAGGTCATACTTTATGTATGATTTTTGTTTAACCATGCCTGGGAACACAGACCTGTGACACAGGCCAGGCAGATTGCTGAGACTGTGAATATGGATGGTAAAAATCACATTGACAAGTGAGAACAAATGCATAGAAAGCAAGTTGTCTTCTTTTTAAAGAAATGTTACTAGTGTTATATCAGAGTGGAAGGGGGAAGCTTACCTGTTAGAAATTAGTTCATTCAGTGAATGAAGACAGAGGCTGCCCAAAGCTGTCATTTAAGCCACAGTCACAAGTGACAACAAATAATTATTTCCGAAGATAATCATTCAGACATTAAAGAAGCAAATGTGAAGAATGAACAGCATTTCTAAGAAATGTCATGTTCCACTTGACATCATTATTATTCTCTTATTAATAGACTAAGTTGACTGATTATATGATATGATCACGCAAAGGACCTTTCACCTGCTAAACTGAAGACAGGTAGAAGCAAAGTATTCCAGGTATGACACAACCTTGCAATTTAGGTATAGGGTCATGTACAATAAATTCTCCAAAATGCAGTTAAAAGGAGTGTTTTGGTTTCAATTACTATTTTGAAGCATCACTAGCTATGCTGAGAATTAAAAAAATTCCCAATCAGGAATCCCTCCTCTAATGAAAATGTTTGGCTTCTTTTTGTTTGCTTTTTGCTTTCTGAATCTTAGGAACATCAAGCATACTATTTTCTAGTTTTTAAACATGATGAGAAAAGCTAGAAATTACTTTTGCTTCATATATTTGGACTTTTATTTTTTGATAAATAAAAAATAAAACAGAACATGCAGTAATAATGCAATAAAATAATATTCTAACCTTTCTTCATTGGGATTTTATACTTATCTGGAAAAAAAAGAAAGAAAAGGATTAGCCTCTTAACTCTTTTTCTTTCAACAGTAGAGTATTTATTACTTCTTGCACACCCAATATATAGCTATTGATGATCCTGTTGTATACTACAGGATACTTCTATTACTACTGGACAGCAATGTTGCTACTGAAAGAAAAAACTATAAAACAGTAAAAAAAATAGAAATCACTGTTTTCTTGTCTGATTCTCACAGTAAATAAAAAAATACTATTTTTATATATATATACATACTGCTGTAAGTATAAAAGCACACACAAATGAATTAGTTTAGGTATATTACTGCCCAAATAATCTGAAATTAGTTTATCATGGGATAAACTAATAATATGTATATATTATATAAAACATAATATGGACTGTTATTACCAGCACATTGAATATGTCAGTTCTCAGCACATATACCAATGCATGTGGATTGTCAGGGAAAGGCAGAGCCATAGACTATTCACACGCTTTGGTCTATTTGCTGTCTCTGAACACTTTTAATTAAAACAGAAGATAATGCATGCCCACAGCAGCCACATGAAACCTTTGCCAATGTCCAACCCATCAATCCAAGAAATACAAATTAAGATAACTGCAATTTAGAGACCCATGTTAGACTGAGTTCCAGAATATTTGTTGTGATGCATAGCAAGGAAAGAGGCAGGTAGGTGGCAGGGAGAAGGGCTAAATTTATGCTTTTTTCAAGGTGATAAAAGAAAGATTTTCCATGCCTATTAGAGACTCACGAATCATATACTTGGCCTAATGAAAGGATGGGCAAGTTGTGCTACTTAGCCCACCCATTTATTGACATTCCTGTTTGGCTCTCAAGCAAATTAATTTGATTGATTTAACTTGCAACATTCCAAAGAAAAGATCTGAGGGAGGTACTTTTACGGGAAAAGTGTAGAAGTATTTTCCTTTTTCCAAAAGCTGTCCTGGGGACAAAAAACATATTAATGCATGGCCTAAATCTCCCCTCAAACAGCTCAGTGGTTTTCCCTACTATTGAAGCAGAAGCCCATCACCAAATTCAAATGTGTTTAATTTTAATTCCTTTGTCCCATAACCTGTTTTATTTTAACACAAACTGTCAGGGGAACAAGATACTGTGAAACTCGATTGCTGTCTCTTACTGGTGAGATAATCGATGTTCCAGGCCTGTTGCTCTTATCTTTGGGGAGTGTTTAACAGCATGATGGGAGTTCCATTTTGATTTGTGACTGTCTCATCTGGGTGGCCCAAGCAGTCCATGGGAGGTGTGAACAAACAGACAGCTGTTGCTTTTATAAAGCAAAGAGTGTGTACAGGATCTTAGGTTTTATTTTTGAGGCAAATAGAATCTTGGGATTATAGCAAGTAAGAGCTGGGGATCAAGCTGGTGCCTGCACATTGGATATTATTTGTTTGAAGGGGGATTCACTCATCCAAAACCAGGTCTGTCTGGAAGTCATACATACAAGAAATAATAGAAAAAAATTATGTACTAGACGATTCAGTCCTTCTTGTAGCCTAAACAGCAAAACATTTGCAGGATCATAGGGATATTCTGCCAATTTTAAATAAATTACATTTTCTAATGCTTCATCTCTCTCAAACCTCTTTTTTAAAAGGTTTCCTTTTCAAGCATGGCATCAGTAACTGTTACTTGTAATGGTAAAATATGAACAATGAAATTAAAAGAATATCTCTTTACACAAGAGGCCTTAGGTTACTAAAATGTCTCAGACACAATGCTATTTTAAAATTAGTTCAGATATATTTAAGAAGGGGTAAAGAAAACTGTTGTTAGAAAGCTCCTCTGAACATAAGAAGGTGTAATCTCTACTGATTGTTTAAAAAAATATATCCTGACATAATGTATGGTTTTCTATTAAAAAGAGAAACACATTAAGAGATTGTACCAGGTTTCGGTTGTTAGGGCCACTGTTCAATTAAGTGTATTTCAGCTGGAGGTTTTAAGCCACAACTTAGTTAAGAAAGTTGATGACCTACAGGAATATGTAGAGTATGCATGGTGCTGAAAGGCAAGAGAGTGAAGTTTGACTCTATTAAGATGGATGTGGAGTGATTGATAACATGTGTGAGAACGTAGATAGGAGTCTTGAACGCGGAAGCAAAGGAGACAGGGAGTGTATTTTTACTTGTTTCTAAAACTTCTTCTCTAGACCCAGAAGGGACAGAGTGCATATTTGTACTCTCCAGTTTGTTGTGGTAAATATGATTTTTTTAAAGATCTGTGGAACCACAACTAAACCTAGAACATTGGAAACACTATGACTTGAATTCATCACAAGGTCTTCATATTTGGTAAAAGAATCACGTTCTGTTGCACACAACCACAAAAAATCTGTCAACATTCATCAGGAACATTACATTGAAACAAAAAATCCCCTGAGTCCTCCTCTGCCTTTTTGCAGAACTATCTTTTCACTTTCTATGCAGCCAGATCCAAGGAAGTAACCTTAGAAGACTTTGACATAGGCACACATATAAAAAGAGATTATCTGCCTTCTCAACCTGAAAGAGATGGTTAGAAATAATTAGGCAACCGTTCCTTAAATTTGAGTTAAGCCATTTGAAAATGTTGGGTATTAAGTCTTCTGCCCATCAATAAGACATGCTGTACATGTTTATCCTAAAACCAGTGGTTTCAATTTGTTGCAATCAGTAGACTCTCAATCGCTAAACAGTGATGATTTCTTTAACTTCTTTTTTTTTTTTTTAACTTAAGCATTAGAATTTACATAGGCTAAACATAATGTACGCAACCTAAGTCAGTCAAACATCCTCAGACTTCTAGTTGTTATAACAACCCATTTTCTGGACCTGATTTTTCAATGTAATTTATTAAACTTCCATGTGAGTTGGTGCCCCTTTTCTTCATTATCTTTACTTTGTCAGTAAGATATCTTCCTGTATAAGCATTTTCAAAATTCTCCATTACATATTGAAACATCAGTCTTGTAGCTAGGGCTGCCTAAAGCAATGGTGTCTCTATTTTGCCATGCAAGTCCATTCCCCATTTGAGCTTTTTCTGTCCCTCTGCACCATGACAACAGGCACACAAGCGGGCTGCACTTAATACAAGAACTAAATAAGATGGAGAAAGATCTTTCTCTACCTTGCTGAGAGCTACAGAGTGGATGCTGATATTCAAAAGGCAAGAGAGGACACTCATCTAAAGACAATCATTCCTCCTTAAGTACCATGATCTTCCACTTGCTGTTGTTTTTAACCAAACTTTCTAATATTTATTAAACTTAGCGTTTTCCTCCAAGTCATAAACTGTCAGTAAAACAAACATATTAATAAATAGATTGGGGTAATTTTTTGTATTTATCACCATGTAAAAGAATCTCTGGAAAATGTTCTACAACTCTTTTCCCCTGCTTTGTTCAGATTGTTCCTAAAGAAGTTTTGAAGTTCTCAGTCAGTATTTTCCATTTTGTATCTACTGTCCTCACTGAAAATGTACCATAATCTGCTTTCCACACATTAGAAAATGTTCTTCCCAAAAGTTGATGAAAATTATCTCTATTAAAAACTGAGTAAATACAAAAAAAGGCAGTTCTGTGATTTATTGTTGCATGTCCATCTTCAGATATACTATGTAAATAAAAAGAACAGTGATCAGTTAATCTGAAACAATAAAACATTTTAAATTTGACGCTAAATAACCACATTTTTGAGGTCATAAGCTAAATATTTCCAGGATTTTCCATATTATTTTTGTTGAGTTCAAAAGTAAGTTTACCAGTAAGGAGCTCTTAATTCTACCACCTGATTTTTTGGCAGACTTGAGGAAATCAGTTCTTTAAACTTCTTTTTTTTTTTAATTGAAAATTTAAAGGGTTCATCACCACAGTTCTTGTTTCAAAGTGAACGCTTTGGGTATTTCAGGAAAGAGTGGCTTGTTTTACTCACACCTGGCTCCTCACTGCTACTGCTCTGTCTCTCTCTGCCTATTGCAGAGCCTTCACAAACCCTTTCCTTCCCAACTTCCTTCAGCAGTGCTGTACAATTATTATTTTCCTTCCTGAAGCAAGTGCTATACAATTCCCATTGGGGGCCAACACACAAGCATTATCCCATGATTGTTTCTAGCTCACTTTGGTTACATTCATCACCTCTGGAATATAATTTTTCTTGGTCTGTTTACTTCTTTTTTTAATACCATCAGTGAGCAGTGAAGCTCTGCCATCTTTGCCTGTGAAAAATATTTCCTTGCTATGCATGAATAGACCTTTAATTTAATGCCTTTGTCCTAACACATGAAAGTGGATTTATGAAAGCACTTCTTGTTTGGTCCTCATGAATCCTCCCCATCTGACCATTCTTTTTATGCTTTTTCACATTTGGTTTAAGTCACAACATATTATGCTAAAAACTTGTGGCTCTACTTCATAACACTGAAGCAGGACGACTCACAATAAATTGATTTATGATCTGTAAAAAGATCTTACAGAATGCGTGAGCCCCGGCCCTCAGTTCAGTGCATATACATAGAAGACATACAGATGCATGTGCCTGTGTGTGTACATGTATATCATATATAAGTTTCTATGATGTTACTGCAAAGTGGTAAGGGTTCAAGATCTGAAGTTTTCTTGCTGTGCTACGGTTTAGGTCATTAGCCAAAATACACTGATAGCACATATATCAGTAGCACAGTCAGTAGAAACACACTTTACAGTAACTGCCTCCTACCTCTACTACTACATAGACATTTCTTAGCAAAACTTATATGCATGACTACTTTCTGAAAGATAAAGAGAGAAGCAGGGGACAGAGAGGAAAGTGAAAAAAAAAAAACCAAACATGCAGTAAGTTGCTACAGATCTCTCCACTGACTCCAGCTTACAGGTTTCACTTATCTTTTTAGAAAAGAAAACAGTTGGCACATTTTTGTCAGGGTGAAATAAACAGTGTTATTTTAAGCAAAGATTATATACATATTTTCAAAACCTCTTGGCATGACTAAGAGTGAGACATTAGGAAAATAGTAGTGTCTGTTTTTTGTAAAATTCCTCCGGTTCCTACAGAGATCCTCTCCGACCACAAAGATTTACAAGGAAAAAGAAAATATAATGAATTCTCTCATAACTGCTTATGCCTCGTATACCTGATTTTTATATAAATATATCCTGATTCTGACTATAAGGAGCACTTTTTTTTTTTGTCAGTCATCAGCAAAACTTTCTTCTTTAAAAAGTAAAACATAAATTTGACTAAAAATAAGTAGAAGTAATTAGGACTGAGATATTCTACTTTTCCCCTCAGATGCAGTGTTCATATTTAATTGTAGAGTATCTGAATGTTACTATGTTTATCTGAATTTATTCTGCTTGTGGTTATAAAATTGTTGAAAAACTCGATGAAATCCTTGTTTTCTATGTATTTTGGGTGAAGATTTTAGAGCAGTGATATTTCTTTATGAATGTAAATTTTCTTGTACCATCTACTCAATAAAGTTCAGTCTTTATCCTTGCCTTTCTATACTTTTTCTTCAGTTTTACCACCCTGCAAAACCTTTTAGAAGGTGTCTATATTTCTAGTTTTACACCTGAGATTGTAAAAAGTTCAAGGTGTTACAGTAGCTGCTTATTTCTTACAACAAGCAGAGAATCGTCGAATTTCTGTCCCAAATTGTAGTTTTTAAGGGGACAAATCTGATACACTCCAACTATCGTCACATTCATTGATGATCTCATTGTCACTCCTCTTTATTAGTATTCTGTAATGCTCGGAAAAGAATATAGAAAGATAAACTATCTTTGGGATAGCTTGGGATAATCAAAATAACTTTAAGTTCTAGTAGTTTGAGTCCTAATTTCAGAATTAATTTTTCATTAAAAATGATATTATGGTTTGAAATTAATGGTAAACCAGCACGAATTGGGTCTTCCCATCTGCTTATTTTTGACAGATATGAGTCGATAAACCCTGGAAGTGTAGGAAATTGCAGTAACAGAGCTATTTGCAGATCATCCTTGTTTGATGCACCTCCAAGGATGCACTGGCAATCTGAAATGTAGAATCCATTAATATGGAGGAGTAGGCAGAGCTTACTTTCATTAGCAAAGCCTGGCCTGAATTAACATTTCATTACGAAGCCTGGCAGTCAGCTAACTAGGAGTTCACTGTTCTGAGACAGTTGTGAGCACCCATTCAAGTGGGAAACAGTAAGCATGCAGGTACCATTTGTCATACACACACACAACCTATGCACGTTCCTTCTAGGATATAACTACCTGTGATTAGTGGATAGGTGTATGAACACTAGGTAACTTAAAGCCATGTAGATCCACAAAAATAGTTTGAAATATTGCTGTATTTAAAACAGCTTTTGTTCCATTGTTCTGGCTCTTCACATCCCCTTCACAGATAATGAGTGATTTTTTTCTAAAAAATACTTTGTGTACATTTGTATCACTGAACTATGACCAGGCTTGATGAGGAGGACAACTGTACAAAGAAGCCTGAAACACTAGTAAAATTGTGTCTGTCAGAGATAAGTCTGCTGGGTATTTGTTTTGAACAAGATTGTACTCTGGCAACACAGTACTGCAAATGTTCTAATAGCAGTTTTGGCACAGCCACATACTCCGATCTTAATTTAAGTTGTCAGGCTCATCATGAAGTGAACTGCTTGCATTTTATTTTAATCTAGTGTATGTCAATCCCATGTGAGAAGCTAACAAAAGAATGGGTTAAAGCAACAGCTCACTCACATCCTCACCTGGCTTGAGAGAGGCAACAAAAAGTATCCAGCTTATGATGACAGGAAAAGAAGGAAAGCTCTGCTCAAAAAATTGCATTTTCTCAGAGTCTCTTAAGCAACAAAGCAGAGGGATGAAATTGTATTACAGGCTTCTGTGTGATTTCTGTGAATTATGTCCAGGGACTGAGTCACCCTAAATGGGTGTGTGTATTGCAGACATGGAAGTTTGACATCTACACTGTCCCATTCTAGTCCATAGAGAAAAAAAGATCACTTCTAGAACATCATTTCATCTTGAGATAGGTGTGCTGAAAACATGTCTGTCCATCATTCTACTGCTTAAGGTCTTCATTCCTACAGTACCTCGAGAGGCAGAGAAGTGCATTCTGCAGTAGAGGACAAGGATGCTGGAGGCAATGTTCACAAAGGTATTTAGACAACAGCTTCTAATTAGGTACCTAATTTCTTCCAAAATTCATGTACATACTGTGTTTGCCTAAGGTTAAGCTATAAATTATAATAACCTTTCAATACCTGGCTCTGTTTGCATGTGGCTACGCAGGAAATGTTTAGCAAAGCAGGGAAGCAATGTGACTTTTGCAAGCTTAGACCAGCATTAAAGCTCCCCGGTCATCTGGCCTCTGTGTTATCTCTCAGCTTTGTCTAGCTGGTGTTCCTGAATATTTATTTGGCTAGTTCCTATGTCTTCACGTTTCAGTGGACTCACTGCTCTTGAGAAGTTGCCTTATGTATTGTCCTTAACAAAATCACTCACAATCACAAGTTATTTGAAAAGCAGTATAGATATCCCTGAGGAGGAATAGCGCAGGCTGGAGGTTCTCCTTTGTTTCCTTGTCTTTTCTTCCCTGGCACCTTAATCTTTCTTGCTTAATTAATTACACTGAAAGTATCAACTTTCATCAACACTATGGAATATCAGCTTCACAGCTAAAAACCCTGAGTCAAGAGGCATTCGGCTTAATTTCAAAGTGGACTAAATTAAAAAAAAATAAAAAGAAGCAATAGTTCAGTTTTAAAGGAGATGCTCTTGCTAAATGAACTGACCGTTCCCAAACCCCACACTCATTTTCTCTTGTCAAACTGTCATCTGCTCCAAGGAAAGGGCAGGGAACTGAGGTCTAACTCATATTGTAGCCCCCAGCTCTCTCCTTATTGCAGGACTGATATAAGTGGTCCATCAAATGTGAGACATCTCTGACCTAAAAGCTGAAGAGATATGACAGTAGCACAAAAAAAAAAGTGTCCATCTTCTAATTAGAGCTTGTGAGCTCAAAAATGTGGTGTGGTGCTAGTATATCTGGATGCCTACTGAAATGGCTGGCTTGTGTCTGACTTGGCATGTGGGTAAAACTTTCCTGTGTTCACCCAAACCCACCAGTTAACACCTTTCCATGGTCCAGTCATACCTGCCCTGCAGAACTGCAGGGTTGTGAGGGATCAGGTCTGTCAGACCTGTGGCATCTCCCAAATTCTGATGGGAAGAGAACTCTCAGCTGTGTTTCCTGATGCTCACACTGGCATTCAGTGAGGGAGACAAAGGATCTATCACAATATGCCTCAACTCTTCTATGTGGCCAAGTGAAGATTTAGTCTCAGAAATAAATATCAAGATGTGTCAAGAAAAATGTGTACAGAGACTTCAGGCATGTCTGCACAGCAAAGGGAAGAAATGTTTGAACTCGAAGCTTAAGCAGTTATTTGGAGTCCAAGTGTTGATTTAATGACTCTTTGTTGATACATTTCCTTTTTCCAGATATTTAGAAAAAAACACCTCCTGTTTTTCTAAAAGGATTATCCATTCTGTCACAAAATATGCCAAACATCTGATTGCCATTTACACCTGGATGAATTCTTTCCCTGTTTAAAAAGAATAACTCTTTTAAATTATTTCTAATGACTTTACAAAAGCACACTGTGTTTTATAATTAACTGCTAATAGGTAGCTACATGACTGGAAAAGGCTTAATAAATTTAATTAAACTACTTAAACATTTACATTGCTCTAATCAGCTGTTAGGAAATGAGTATGATACTTGGTTTTATGATTAATTTAAAAAAAACATTTTATGAATATAAATAGCCTTTTAGTTGAAAGCTATGTATTCAGTAATAAATGCAAAAAGTGCTTGCACATCTTATTCCATAGAAGTGAGCATGATTTCCTCAGCAGATGCTTATAATGCAAGGAAAAGCTCCTGTCTGGCAAGAGTTCCTGTAAAACTGTTACTGACAGAGTTAATCCCTCAGATTTCTGTCTTCATTTAATCTTCTCCTTGTATGTTAAAGATGAGGGATGAGGACTGGCTGTTTATTTTCCTGCTTTCTGACAGGTTGCTGGTTTACTTTGACAAGCAAATTATTTTTAAACACAGTGATGAATAGGCTGTTTGTAACACTACAGGTTTGGGTCAAAATTCATTGATTATCATGAATAAAATCACTGATTTGTCATTTGCCTTTTATCTGTCCATGGGAGAAGCAGCTGGGGTGCCACATGGAACTAGAAGCTGAAAAAATGGGTGACATCCCACCAAACGAAAAGTTCATGGCACAAAGCACAGGTAACCTGAGGGATGGGTGAGTTTAAAAGTATTGGTTTTGTGAGGATTTATGGGTCTGCAAAAGTAAGGCAAGAAGTCTCTCACTGAGGATGGAAGAAGAAGACACCAATGTACTGGTATTATAGTCCTGAGAAAAGATAGCTGGGAGCTGCTTCCTGACCTTGTGCAGTTAGCAAAACCCTTACTCCCTGTCCTTGAAATCTTGCTGTGTCCACATCAGAACCAATGTCATCAGAGTTTCTGCTCCAAAGTGGTTCAGTCAACAGCACAGCAGTGCTGTGGTGCATGAGTCCAGGCAGAACTCAAGACAGGTCTTTAAGCAGCCATTCACATGACCATTCCTGTGCAACCTCTAGGTCAAGGTCTCCAGCTGCTGATTACCTGAACATATTCACCCTACACCTTCCCCTCAATTTCTTTCCCTGTAGTAGCATCCACTACCAGGTAACTATTCAAAATAAGAAAATAGGAAAAATGGACTTTAGATTTATTCTGCATGTTCCTCAGTTTTGCCTACTTTACATAGTAAAAAAAAAATAATTAAAAGACATCACAAGAATCCTTGCAGTACATTGGAAGAGTCATATTTGGAGTCTTCATTTCATACTGCATGACTAAATATTCCTGATTTTTTCTAACAATAAAATTATTACAGTGGTAACAGTGACATGCAGAGGTTCTTTTGCAAAAGGGAAATCATATAGATCAACTACAGTTTGGAGAAAATAAAATAAATTTTGGCCTATTAAACAATAAATAAGGGGATGCAGGCCTTCCTTATTACTTCTTTACTTTCATTTTGTTAAATTCCTTTGAATCACAGTAAATATCCAAATGAGCTCTGAAATAATAAGAGACACAAAGCTTTTCTCTGTATTTAAGTCTCTGTATTGTTGAGTGAACTCTATAATGAGAGTTTCAATGTATTCCTAGTTTCAACTTCACTTACACATTTTGTTTGTCGATTTATTTCTATAGTATGCACCACAGTAGCATCTAGCAGTAGAGTCAGATTATATTAGGTGATGCTATAGAAATGTACAAGAAAACAAGATTCTCCATTCCTACTACTTGGGTACTAGATATTCCTACTACTTGGGTACTACTTGGGTAGTTGATGCTTGGTCATGTACTAGATATGTAGTGGCTGACTCAAGAATAACTATATTCTGAAACAGGGCTATGATAGAGCAAGACTTGTGAAGAAGTGGTAAATGCAAAGCAAAAAAATGGCTGAACACTCAGAATCAATCAGTGATTCACAGAATTTGTCTTTAGGTAGAACTACACAGTGTGTGGGGCCTCGGCAGGCTTTGATGGGTTTACCAGAGGGTTATTATTAGATGAAGAATATGATGGAGAGATTTCTAATGTGCATTTTAAAACCTGCATGTCAAGTGAAGAGAAAAATGTCTTCAAAGTTAGATAATATAGTAAAATATTTTATATGGATGAGCAAAGAACATCCATCTGTCAGCTGCTTTGGAACAATATTGTTTTATATTTACAATATAAGTGTATTTTGTACTGCAATGCTAAATATAAACCAGACATCACAGAAGCTGTTATGCAAGGATCCCCATTCAGCTTTGCCAGCAAATGTCAACACTGACCCCACAACACCCAATGCCTAGGGCCTCTCTTAAACAGAGAATGACAATTGTACTGAACTGTGGGAGCACTTATACTGTAGAGAACAGAGGCTAAAACAAGACCCACCAAACTTATTTTCACTTGAGATCAAAGCCAGAATGCAAGTTCAATTCTCCAGACATCAAAGACCATCACAAAAGCCCACTGTGCCACTTCAACCTGAAATTATGCACTTATTGTGTACAATGAGAAGTTTACAGCTTTTATCTCAGAGTGCAATGCAAGAAATTCAGTTATCTCAAAATATCAAATCAATGTAAAGAATAATAACAGTAATAGTCATCATTATCATCTTCATCATCATTATCTTCATCATCATCTGGACTTGATCAGTAAGAACACTGGTAATTAAAAGAATTGTTTCTATTCTGCCCAGATTTCACTTTAAGTAAACTATGAAAATGATTAAGTAAAAAGACCTTATCCACAGACAATGAAATCAGTATATTATTTTTTTAAAATTTAATTTGATGACACTCTGACTTAAGGTTCTCATGGCTTTACTGTGTTTCATACACAGAGACCTCAGAAATGGTTTTGGTTTAACCTGTTTTACTTAACTGAAGATTATAACCCCCTGCAGTCCTGTTTCCTTAGCCTCTGAAATTATCAGAAAGGCCACACACTTCTTTAGGCAAGAAAGCAGAAGATGATTCCACAGTTGTGGCTAATGTTAGTTCCTGTTCAACATTCACATTTCCTTTCAAGTAGGTACATTGATTGAAATCAGTGCAAAGACCTCATCAGTGCCACCAAAGCAGGACAGTGTTAGATCTGCAATGTTTTCTTTTCCAGTAATGTAACAGATAACGAGGTGATTTAAAAAGCTGCTTTCTTAAACTGAAGGAATGAATTTGAATGAATTGCATGTGATTTTGATATTAAACAACAAAATGTTGATGTCATTATGCTATGTGGCATTAAGAAAAAAAATGCAGAGTATATGCTTTTAGCTGGCCTGATGGAATTTAACCTTTTTTTTTTTTTTTCATTTTATTTGAGATACCACATGAAATATTTTCGGTAGAGTGTGTACACTTAACCAGATAATAGTTCTATTGACAAAAATCTATTTCTTATTAGTCCTCCACATCAAACCCCACAGAATAAAGCCTGCAGAAGAGGTGAAAAGGGAGGCGCTGATCTCTTCTCCCTGCTATCCAGTGATAGGACATGTGGGAATGGTTCAAAGCTGTGCATGGAGAGGTTTGGACTTGACATTAGGAAGCATTTCTTTACCAAGAAGGTGCTTAAACACTGGAGCAGGCTTCCTAGAGAGATGAATGATACCCCAAGCCTGTCAATGTTTAAGAGGCATTTGGACAATGCTGTTGAGCTGCATGCTTTAACTTTTGGACAGACCTGAACTGGTCAGGCACTCAGACTAGGTGATCACTATAGGTCCCTTCCTATTAAAACAGTCTGTTCTGTTCTGTTCTGTTCTGTTCTATTCTATTCTATTCTGTAGCACTTTAGCAACCCATAATCCAGAGCTCATGCACAAACAGAAATCTTTAACCTGAAACCTCTCATTCCAGAAAAGCTGCAAAACAGGAGACACAAGAAGCACAGATGCATTTACACTTTGTTTTGGTTACCATTAATCTGTACTACATTGTAAATTGATGGTACAAGGGGTTACTTTGTGGCTCACTTCCACTCTTGTTGCCTTGTGTTCAAGTGGCTGCTTGGTGTTGATTACTCTACACTGACAACTCAGTGTAAAGTTGCCTCTGTAGCCAAATGAGAATCAAGGCCAGAAACCAGTGCTGTTAACTCAGCTTCTAGTGAATGAGAGAATGCACGATACACTGTGATAAACAGTTCTAGCTAATAAAAGCCACAGGACTAAATAAGTACAAAAGCCAAATTGCATGTTGAGCCCCTAGGAGTCCAGCCTCCCAAGCTGTGAGTGAGGCACATTTGCAAGTAGCAAGCAATAAGTCCCTGATTACATTGTGCCCACCCACATTGTATCTGGGCCCTGAATATTATATACTAAGAAAAAATTGTTTGAGCATTTTACAATAGCAATGTATAAACATAAAAGTCAATAGTATCTTCAATATATTCTAAACTACTAGAATTTCAGAAAGAAATTTTTCATCCTCAGTTTTGGCATTAGCCCATTTCTATTATTGTATTTTATTAGATTTTCATATTGTAATATTCCTAGAAAACTAAATATTTATATGAAGGTGCCAGGGAATTAAGACTCCACACAGAATTTCATTAAAAATCTTTGAGTTTTTCCTGCCCTATAAAAATAAATAGCTTTTTCTTCAACTGAAGAAAACATGGTCACTGAATAAGAGTACAATTCATCACCCCTCCAAGTTGCTCTTTAGCAATACCCCTTGTCTCTCAGAGATAAGTCTAAATTCATTGCTTTTTGAAAATCTTCACTCTTAAATGTCTGTAAAAGTAAAAACATGCACTGAAAATACTTTGTCTGTTTCTTCCAAAGAATTAAACCATTAAAGAATAATAAGATTTATTTTCAAAATAGCTATTAAATAACCATGGGATTACAGATATTAAGCCCAAAGACAGAAGGTTTGGAAGGAAAAGGAACAACATCAGTGTGAGCAGAGCTCTGCACTCTGAGCAGCCAAAGACTCCAGGCTGGACCACAGTCCATGGTTCCCAGGACTACAGCTGGTGTACCCCCATCATGGTTAGACAGAGAAACCTGTTCCCTGGGGGAAGGGGAAGCTGTCAGGATCCTGTTGACCCTGGTTTTTGGGGTAGTAGTAAGGAGCAGAAGCTGATCCTGCAAACAATTATTACATTGCTCCCACTGCCAGGGAAGGCAGTCACCACTAAGACATGTGACTTATAAAGAACAAAAAGGTTTAAATGGGTAAAACTGAGTCTTGTATTTGCAGCTGACAGCACGGAGGGCAGACTGAAGCTAGACAAAATTCACCTAGACATACCACCTAGTAATTTCCCATCAGAACATTTTTTCGTGACAGTAATATATAACATGGACAAGAGCACCAGAACCTCAGCTGGAGTAAACACAGTGACACTACAACAGAGTAACTGAGGTCAGGCCAGGTTTGCAGCAACGTAAATTCCATGATGTTTTGTAGTTTTATGCAAAAAAAACCCTGGAATAGGTTGTTTTGAACAAAATTTTAAAGTGTGCAAAAAAATTCTTGGTGGTCATAATGACTATACCTTCAATAAATGAAAGCAAAAAGTTATTTTAATCTCTCGTGTTAATCCCTCACTCAGTTTTGCTTTCTGTCTCAGTAATATTGTTTTAATACTTGTGCCAATGGAAGCCCTGCCAATATATTCACAGAAGGTTGATAGATTTTGCCAATACTATATTAAGAAGGACATCTAAGAAATGCAAACATTTAGTAGACTTTTATGAAAAGTGATGTCTGTCCAGCATCTCATACCAGTGGATAAAAAAGAAAATAAACTAAGACCCAGACCTCTGGAATACATTCATATTTCATATGAAAAAGAGACTCACTCTTTGTCCTGTGAAATAATGGTTATAGATTTCCATTATTTGCTTTCATTTACCCCAATATGCTCACAGAATCTCACACTATCTTTATCATGTAGCTCTAGCAGTCTAGATCCTACAAGACAACACCAAAGATACATGAACATACAGAAAAATGAGAAGTAAAGAAAAAAAAAGGATGATGATACTGAGCTCATGAGACTAGCCAGGTCAGTAGCCATATCTAGTGAGTTCATTGGGTTTTTTCCTTCTCTTTATTCTCTTGTAGCCTGGATAACTGTAGTTGGTTGAAAGTTAGTACATTAGCAGCTTTTCCAGAGATACAGAGACAATTACATGGAACCAGTTGTAGAGTTCACAGAAAGAAGCAGAAAGAAGCAAATCAGGAAAAGTGAAGGTGTGATGTAATTCTGACACAGAGCTAACCCCAGAATTTCAGTTTCTCCATGGAAAAAAATGGGTCTTGGTCTGTAAGCCAAACTGAATGGCAATGCTTGGGAGACAAAGATTCCTTGAAATCTTACAGGTACATCCACTGAAGAAAAGCAGAGAAATGGAAGGGCTTCCCATGTTCTATCAAAAACTCTCTCAGAACAATTACTTGAGTATAATGCCTTGATTTTTATGACAAAGTCTATTCTGATCCAAATAATTTTGTTAAGTTGTTCATGCTTTGAAAAGAAAACTGGGGAAAATCAGGATTAGATTGTTAAATTTAAGGCTTAAGACTTTGTCCTTATCTTCATTATCATTAATCACAACAAATTATTCCAAAAGCTTAGTCTGCTTTTAATAGTCGTAGCAAACAGCATAAAAATACTTGGATGGAAAAATCTTACAATGGGTTGATGAGGGGTGACCCTGTCAGAAAAGACATGATTTTAGAAGCTTGGAATCACAGAAGAGATAGGGCTGCAAGAAAGCTCCCTGCAAGAGAGCACAGGAAGTTTGTGGGTTTTTACCACAAGAAGAGTAGTCTGTGAAATATGAGAGTGTAAAATGTATCAGGTTCTGCACAACAACAGCATCTTAAATGGATGTCAATTGAACGTTTCAAAGTTGTGATAGTTAAAAATTAAGATTTTTTTTTTTTCCACATGGATTGGAAGTAAAGATTCTCCCTGGAGATGTGACCTTAAGCTCTGGAAAGAAAGTGGAGGCTTACACAATCCCCATCTACAGGCATCAAGCCCAGGAAAGGCAGCGGTGATATTGTGCAAAGATAACCAACACCTAAGAGAGATTATTAAGAATTCTTTTTCAGGCATGCTGAGCTTCCCTTGATATTAAGTAGCACTGACAAGACTGTGAAAGGATTTGAATTTAACTTGGAGGATTAAACCTTTAAGTCTCTGCCATACAGAAGAGAGCTGGAGTTGTGTTTGTAAAGGAGATCCACAGGAAGGCAAAATAGAAGTAGGATTAAGGATGAGTCCCACGAAACCTCAGAGAGACCTGTGAGGAAGGTGTGCTGGATCCTCAGGGAAAGAGTAGCAAATGTTATTTGCACATATTGTTGTAAATTGTGTTGGAAAATCCAAACTTTTGTTTAAAGAAATGCAGTACAACAAGGATTAATACAAACAAACTCTGTCATATAGTTTAAGAAATACGATTTCCAAAGATCTAAATGGTGGCTCTTAATAAATAAATTTGCTACATTATTTCTATTGGTCCATGAGCAACAAGGCAATCAACTGCTGCCAAACGTGTGATATTTAATATTATACAGGTTCTTTTCTCTCAGGCTCTCAGTTCATGTCCTCTGGTGTCTCACTCTCTCTTAAATAGATTCTTACATCTTCCTCCAAATTTAATGATCATAATAACATTTTCAGCTAAGTTTAGAAAAATACTGTACAACATATTTAAATTGAGTATTTGGTTTCAAAAGCATCACAATAAAAAATTACAGAACTTGTACTCAAGCCTGTAGAGTAATAGAGAATGATATGCCATGGTTTAGGAATGTCTATAAAAATGCATTATAGTTCCATAAATTGTGCTAGTTTTTAATTTGTTTAATTCTAGGATATTTTCTCATCGATGTCTACCTATTTCTCTATCTATTTGCACAGGTTATGCTGAGCATGGGAATGCTGACTATGGTGTGACTCTTTTATTGAGGTCTCATAGTCAATTGACCTAGAATCAAAAGTTCCGTTTGCACTGAGATATATAACACCTCCAAAACACATATAGCACATCCACATTCAATATTGAATACTGAAATATTTAACGAGTGCATTTAACATACCAATAACTGGTAATAGTTTTGAAACCACCAGATTGAGAGCCTCTCAGACTGTAGAAGGATAATCATTCTCAGGTTGCCCTCTACTGTTTTAAATTAGAAAGACAAGGGAGTAGTTCAGAGGGAAGAATAGGAAGATAAAAGCCTTGCACAAAGGATTCATATCTTTCTGAAAAAAATCCATTAATTTTGGAAGTAAGCATCAGAGTAGTAGAAACACTCTAAATAGGATTTAATGATGGAGCACAAGTAGAAAACTCAGACGTAACTTGATTCCTAAGGACTGTAAACCTCTTACTTTCCCTGGATGAAACAAACCACTGAAGGAAACACATTTCTTTAAAAGAGTTTTAATCATATTTGGGCTGTTGTTGAAAATATTAAAATTATTGCCATATGGCATCACTATGGCATATGGTGGGGGAGGATGAGGGGTGGGAGGGAGGAGACCTGAATGGCTCTTGTGTGCATTTTCTTCATGAGACTGATTTAGGTTTCTAACATGGCTCTGTTTCTTGTATGTGTTCTGCATGCCCTTTATTACTCCAAATTATAGTTACATCTTGTGACCCTTACTTGACCTTAGCATAGTTTTTGTTTAGGATTATGTCTATAGAGGGTCACTACCAATTAAATTCAATATGACATTGAACTCACACAATAAATTCAAGAGAATGCAGTGTATAGAGAGTTCTCATTGCCTTTAGGGAGAAGCTTTTCTGCCTCTAAAAAAACCACTCTGAACCGACCCAGATGTACAAGGACAATACTCACTGCCTACACAGAACAGGTTCTGGAGTCCTTTGATCTTAGCCTCCCCATTTCTTTTCTAAACATCTTCAAAGGGCTGCCTTTCTGAAAAGAGAAGTTCCCTCATCCTTGTTTGCTGACAGGAAGGGCATGTGGAAGCTCTTGTTATTTTATTGTTTGATTTACTTAAAAAGCAAATGTAAAAGGTCTGACATTTGTGACACAGTGATCCAAAACTCTTCAACACACAGCTCAGTTCTGTATCATGACAAACTCAGAGAAATAAATAGCTACAGCCACACACAATGATTAATCTGAATAAGTCACAGTGTAAAAGTGAATGTTTGTTCCATTGACATGAGTCTAACACAGTAAAATCCCAATATACTTAAAGCCTGTCCAAAGGGTCCCTGTTACTTAAAAACAAACAAACAAACAAAACAAAACAAAACAAACAAAAAAAAACAAACAAACAAAACAAACAAACAAACAAACAAACAAACAAAAAAAAAAAAAAAAAAAAGATCTTGGAATATAGAGAAGTTCTTTTGATTGGAATGGGCATTATCTATGATTTTCATTCATACTATTGGAAAATCTGAAGGAAAAGGTGTAAATAAGTGACTTCTTTAGCATTATTTTTAGACTGACTGATTGTCTCAACACTTTAAGTATTCTTTAAGTCTATCAAGGTAAGAAAACAATTCTTTTAGAAAATTTCTCCAGAATTGACAGACTAGTAATGAATGGCAAGATTAAAGAGCTATGCAGGACCTGACACTTCACAAGCTTCCTATATAGGTCTTTATAACAGTTCAAAGTCCGTGTGGTCAAATACTTTTTTTGTGTTCTATGGCAGCTCAGAGACTATTTTGTGAACCCTTAAAAGTGCCTCTATTTCTACCACAACAGAATCCTAGAAATGTTAGTCATTGTTCCAATTCATGCTCTGTATTTTCAATCAAGAGGGGAAGACAGGCATTTCTCCATTTCCCATGATGAGGACAGAGGAAACCAGCTTCTAAGTGTGCCTAAGATCAAAGGTCTAAGTAGGCTTGCTTTGAGCTATTTGAATCTTAGCTGAATGGAGACTTACATTGATTGTAAGACTTCTACTTTCAAGAGCTCTGACTCCTTTAGTATTTCATAAAGGTCAGAAAACACAACTTCTACTGTATGTTCTCTAATAAATGGAGCACTACTCTGTTCTGTCAAAGAACAAATATATAATCTCAGGAGAGAACTTCACGTTCTGACTCCTAAATGGAAAAAATTGCCCTTCTGTAGCCCTTATAAATGTCTGTGCAAGTTCTAAAAAGGAATTGTTCCTCAAAACTCAAGATTTCTTGACCATCCTTTAGAAGTTCTAAACTCTTCAGTGCCTTGCATGAGGATGAATGTTGATTCTGGATTTTGTTTACCACAGTTTGCCTTGTTTGTCTAAAAGCTGGTGTTATGGACAGCTGATATTGATCAATTCCTAGCAAACCTCCTGGCATGTTTCTTTTTTCATCCCAAAGAGCACTCTCTCAAACAACATCTGAGAAGTGTTTGGGGATAGTACAGGGTACAGCAGAAAGAACATTTAGTTATATGGATGTGAATTGTATCATGACATGCTCCCAACAGCCCATTTTAGTTACATGCACAGACACAAACAAAGATTCTATCCCTTTGGCTCTTAGCAGCTCTTCTGAGATAGCTTGCAGTGGGCCAAATTCCTTAACATTACAAAAAGGAGTACAAGATGATTGAAAAACTTTTAAACTCAACCTACAGGTTGATCCATCCCTCTCCTTGAATCTAGAAAGTCTTCTAGACTTAAAAGAAACTATTTGCAGTTATGATCTGCAAATACTACACCAACACAAAAGGCCGTGGCAGACTAGTAGTACCATACAAACATTAGAAACATCCCCGTGCAATGCCCACTATAGAGAACAGAAGGACTCTCCTACTGACATTGGTAGACACTGGATAAAGCTTAGAAAACAGTCAAAGAAGATGCAATCTAACTATGTACACAGAACTGAAGAAAATCCAAGAATAAATAAAATAGTGATAATATTAGGAACATGCAGCTAGCTAGGAAGCTGTCAAAGGCACAGGAGTAGAAATTCCACAACAAAACTTGAGTTGAGAGCCAAAGAATGTGGATTTATTTCACTAATGATGACAAGTTCAAGGCCTCTATGCAAAACTACGATGAGTGCTGAAAGATGAATTGACACAGGCTATGCACTTCATCTGAGGACTGCAGATACAGTTCTTACAGGAGGATAGGATCATTCAGAGCACAAAGTTATTACAGGCAGAACAATGACTGCTGTAATAAAATTATGTACAACAGGTCAGAGGCACAAAAAAAAAGCTGTTTCTTTCCGGGGGATACTTAAAGTCTTTTTCGGTTTCAGAGCTGATAATAACACTTTCTATATCAAGAAACAGCTGTGAATCCCCTGCTATGTATATTATCAGTTCTTTCACTGTGGAAGAGGGAAATGCTACAGATAGATGCAAAAATTCCCCTTTCACAAGCTTATTTTTAACATGACTTAACAGAGTAACATCTCTGGCTGTATCAAAATTGTGATCTTTCTGTGTTTACAAACTGTACTTAGAAACTTGTATTAGTTAAGTTCAGTAGGAGTCTGAAGGGGTTCCAACTGAATGCATAGGAAATTCCACTAATTCAAGATAAAAGTAGGCACTATGATGCACTAAATGTCCAATTATAAACTGCTGGATGGCCTCAGCATTCCATCTGGCCCTTCAAATCAGGGCTTGATAAGGGAACGTTTGGACAGAGAGGCATGAAAAATGAAAGTTATGAAGGGAGGAGGAAAGACTTCTACTTGTCAACAAGAGCTTTGGCTTTCGTTTTGAAGATTAAAATGCAGCTATTTCTCAAAATGTTCTTGAGATTTAAACATGCTTAAGTAGCTATAAGGATTAATAATTACTAAAAAACTCTGTAAACCAAAAATACCAGGGAGTAACTGACTTAACGAAGACCTGGTTCTTGCACTTACTCTGCAAGTTACTCTGAATTAATGAAATGGAATCTTAAACACAACTTTAGCACTATACTTTCTAGATTTTTTAATGGTTTCTTTTGCTCTAGATTCCAGACATTCAACCCTAAATTAAACTGATTTGTCATGGAGCTAGACTTTGGTGCTACAAACTCCTCAGAAATTTTGAAATGTATTAAAAAAAAAAAACAAACCAAAAAGCAAAAAACAAACCAACAACAAAAAATGAAACAAAAAAACCCCCAATTCATGCATCATCCAGTTTGCTATATTTTTATTTTTATGCAGAACTTCCACAGAGCATGACATCTCTCCTACCATTTCCACTCAAGTTTGTCTCGCAGTGATATGCAT
This sequence comes from Florisuga fusca, assembly GCA_038090715.1. Taxonomy (NCBI): domain Eukaryota; kingdom Metazoa; phylum Chordata; class Aves; order Apodiformes; family Trochilidae; genus Florisuga; species Florisuga fusca. Next base: position 15,963,734 of record JAAWXA010000021.1, read on the forward strand.
TTACAGATATGGTCTAGATTTTGATTATAAAACTTGCACTCTTATGCTTACAGATATCCAGGTTAAAAAGTTAATCTAAACATAAACCAGGATACTCAACTAGAATCTTTCTTTTGGCATATTTGAATACTCATCTACAAAGAAAAACATAATATAATCTTGTCATCTTGAAGAATATTCTAGTCATTCACTGATTAGAGTAAAGGTGGACCAAAGACTTGCAATGTTGTGCTCACCAAGTCTGTAAAATCTTATATCATGCCAGGCCTGTAATGCTACTTTTCATTTTGTATTTTTCAATCCATTCATATACTATGGAAGAATATGAGAAAAACTTCACATATATATACAAAAAATCTCAATGAAGTGTGTTTATCTATCTATCTATCTATAGACCACCTGGAAGCTTGTCTCAATTACATCTCTAACTGCTAAACTGAAAATTGATATTATGCATAGAAGCATATACATTGAAGGTGCTTTCTAGAAAAGAAGTAAATCCAAGCATAAGTTTAGAATTATTTTTTCCTTTTCATAGTGAAAAAAACCCAACCCATTTAGCTGAAAGATCTATAGCAGCAGCCCACATGGAAATGACTCCTGTAATTAGTAGCAAGCAAATATGATACTTAAGGGCAACTGGCAAGATAAAAATGTTCAGGTCAGGGCAATCAGCTGAGAAAGCATAAGTAGGATAAAATGCTTCCAATGGAAGACATAGTCCTAATGAGATTGAACACAGTTGCCTGCTCTGTTGAATGCCAATAAAGTTATTCGGAATTTTAAACTACTGTAATAAGTAAAGTTTAAAAAATACCAGAATTTTTTTATTCTTCTCTCCATAAGAATAATATAATTTAATTGAGCTGGGAAAATACCAGCTCAAAAGTATTCATTAAGTGCATAGTTCTTGAGACACAAGCGATAATTAAATTAATACAAAATATAGTCTTATATCTCATGTACTCTACTACCCTAAAAATTAAATAAATGTATATACAAAACACTTCTCAGTTTTAGAAAAATGAAAGCTGGTGTTCTTAAATCATCCGATGCTGAGCAAAAAGGAAGCTGAATATCTTTTAAAAAATATGAAACTTTTGAAAAATTACAGGGAGAAAATATCTAAATATTTAATGAAATCATAAGAGACACTAGTATGTATTATTTACACTTACTCAGGAGTAAACCAATAAAATAGAACATTGCTGGGTTTGTTCGCAAAAGCAAACACAGTGGAATGAGACAGTTTGGAAGAAAGCAAAGATTTACTTACTGTGAAACTTCACTTAAATGCTTTGCAACCTGTTTTTCAATCATTACTTGCTTGAGTTAAATGGAGCCAAAAACAAATGCTAACTACCAATATCAAAATTCAGTGCCCAGTTCTCTTCTTCATCTTGTAAAACATGGTCCTATCATACTTTTGAAGTTCGTGCTCAATACTGTATGGACCATGTCTTCTCAAACTACTTTATGTCCATATTCCTTTGAGCAAAATAAGTTGGGAATCTATAAGAGCAGAACAAAAAAACTTCTGAAGTATGATAAACATTTTCTTACGGTGAAAATTATGCAAGTGATAAGCAAACTTTTTCCATGACTGCTGCTATATTCACTGCTCATTTTTTCAATTGAACTTATCTGTAATCATAGGATAACTCACCTCCTCCATACTTCTACATCACAGTTTAAAAAAAAAAAAAAAAAAAAAAAAAAAATCACAAGGTGATCCTCGGATCATCATATATTAAAGTAAAGTGCTCTCTCTGATTTTTTTTTTTTTTTTATTACTTTGTGCTTCTTTAACTAAATTCTTACTTATATTCCAGTTCTGGAGCCATACATACCTCACCCTCAAAAATACTGTGTCTAGATAGTAAAATAATATTAATAACTACCTTTGGTGCAGTGATAGAAGCATCAGCCATGCACATTGACCACTCACTGGATTAACTTCTTAAGAAGTAAAGTATGTTTAAATCTTTGGAGGAACTACTGGAGAAATACAAACTAGTATTATTATGTTACAACAGATGTTCCCCAAGAATTTGCCAAAAAGCTGAAAACTCAAATTATTTTATGAAGTGGCTTTGTTGTTTCAACTGTCTTTGAAGTGAAGAATAACATTTTCTAAGAGCTGTGATTTATAGGCATACTGTTTTATTTCTAGTATTTTGTAAATCATGTGGAGGTTTTTTTCTGATCTTGTAATGCAACAGCTCAACTCCTCTCTTATGTCAAGAGAAAAAATGAAAAAAAAAAAAACCAAACCCCATAAACAAAGGAAACTCTCTTGGGGCTTGTAATTTACAAAGGATACACTGGCATAATGCATACCAGAAAAAAACTGTAGGCAATTTCACACTTGCTTTCTGGTTATTGGAATCTTGTCACTTCATTGGATGTAGGGCTCTTACACCTGCTTTACACTAAGCTTACACTAAATAACGCAATGCTAGTTCTGTAGGTATCTCTTTCACTGAATACGATACATCTGTATTACACAAAAATTGTCCTAGAAATCACCAGCCTGTCCTGCATCAGCCAGGGATAATTCCTGGACAACTAACTGAAGTGTTCAGGGGTTTACGAAGAATGAGGAGCCAGTCCTCAAGAAAATTCCAGAAGCAGTGCAGGAAGTTTTCTGAAACAAACATGGGTATCTCTGTAACATGCTGCACCATTCACTCTGGACATGGTTATAGATCCTGAAACAAATTCATTCTTCTTGGTCATTTCACTGGTGAACCCTAATATGCAGTAGCAGATAGCACTAAAACCAGATGAGTTTGCAGCAGCACGGAGTCCCTAATGCCAACAATAAAAACCATTTATTTTTAACTGTTGAAAATCCCCGTTTTTTTCTTACAAAATGCCAACCAATTTTAGAATTAGACTTCTATGTCAACTTAGAGTTGGGCTTATCATTTCTCAAAATGACCATATTTTGTCCCTCAATATGACATTTATTCCCAGAGCTCTAGTTAACAAGCGCTGAGTTGAACAAGTGCAATGAATTACATAGTAGATACACCATTTACCAGAATTAGTAAAATATGTGATAAATCTAATGGCTTTCCCATCCCTACTTCCCCTAATTTGTAAAAAAGCAAAATGCAGATGACTAAGCAACAATTTGATTTCATCAATGACCTCCAACATCTTAACCACATCTTTAAGGAGTTACCTGATATTACCTTTTTGGGGGCACTGTCCTGGTTTCATCTGGGACAGAGTTAATTTTTACCATAGAAGCTGGTACAGCACTGTATTTTGGATTTAGGATGAGAATAATGTTGATAACACACTGATGTTTTAGTTGTTGCTAAGCACTGAGCAGCTTCTCATGCCTTCCCAGTGAGTGAGGTGGGGATGCACATGAAGTTGGGAGGGGGCACAGCCAGGACACCTGACCCCAGCTGGACAAGGGGAAATGCCACATGATGGGGTGTCATCCTCAGCATCTAAACTGAGGGAGCTGATGAGGGGGGGAGAGGCAATTGCTGCTCAGGGATGGGCGTGGCATTGATCAGCAGATGGTGAAAAATTGCATTGGGCATCCCTCATTTTGAATAATCTATGATGATGATGATGTAATCTGCTTTTCTGTCCTATTAAACTGTCTTAATCTCAACCCATAAGTTTCACTTCTTTGTTTTCCTGAATCTCTCCCCCATCCCACAGCAGAGGGAGGAATGGGAAAGCAACTGTGTGGTGCTAAGTTGCCGAGTCAGAACCATTTCTTGTATTGAAAAGGTCCCTGCACTTCTCCTGGAAGTCTGGAGCAGCAATTTGTGCTGCAAAGTTACCAGAGTATTTTGCATTTCTTTGTCAAGCAGAAGTCCTGGGGCCTGAAAAGTGATGATAAATCAAAACCTTGGCCTGCTGCTCTGTAAACTCAAGAGAGAAAACAAAGCATTTAATGACTTACTGGTAACTCATCTGAGGTCACAATATTAATTCCTATCAGTAGCTAATTAAATGAATAGGAATACAGAAAAGCTGGATGATATTCATTTATGAAAAGGTTCACATAGCTGTACCAACCTTATTTAGGCAGGCACCTAGAAAAACATCTAATTATTCAAAAGTCAAGTGGTTGTGGAAGGGAAAAAGTCTCTGAGTGCAACTGTTCTGAACTAAGAATTCGCTTATCTGGAAAAAATGTCCAGAAACCCAAATGACTGGCTCCATCCATGTGTGTGTCTCTCTCTGTGAAATCTCACTGACATTATAGAGGAATATAAGAAGATCAGAACATGCTTAGATGTTATATTGTTAAACATCTAGTCTACATTTTACAAGTGCACCAATACAGAATTAAGAGGAGTTGACTTGACTCTTTCAAGACCCATAAAGTACTTTGGAAAAAACTATATTGAGGGATCCCAAGGCAACCACTGAAAGCCTTAACCCTGAAAACTGAAATACTTCTAAGTTTTTGGTGATTTTATATGTCATCATAAATGTGTCTTCATGGTTTATTTCTTGAATTCCACTTTTTGTTAATTTGTTTTTTGTTGTTGGTTTGTTGGGGTTTTTTGTGGTTTTTTGTTTGGTTGGGTTTTTTTAATGTATATTTACAGAATATATATTGCTGGAAAGAATTACTAACAGAGTACTTACCCCACACCAGTTTATAGTGCATTCTAAATTATATTATTTCCTTTTCGGGGGCTATCTACCCTCTAAAATGTGCTTTTCTAACAATTCTGTATGTGTTCTAAGTGAATCAATTATATTTGCATGTTCCAATTTGATTTCTACATCTGGCATCTCTTTAATGAGTTATTTTCTCATTAGACCATATGAAAAATTACAGCTTTGTTCAAACAATTTTGCATTAAAAAATGCATACGTTTGCTTCATGAAGGAAATAAGAAGAGTCTAGGGATGCTGGAGTTAACTGCATGGGCTGGCTACTTGAGATTTAACAGTTCTTGCTATTGATGGCTGTCAGTGTTGCATGTAAGTGTTATATGCCCCATTGCCTCCCAATTCTGTACTTTCTGTAACAGTAATACTGCTCAAAGAATGATGTAAGACATTCAGCTGGTAGTCAACAATCTACGATTAAAACAATTTAAAATGTGCTGGATAGTCTAATCCCTTTAATTCTTCATTTGCATGACAATTGGTCTTCATATTTTCCCTGAGTTTAAAACTGTAAGAAAACAAGACAGAGTTTCATTTCCTCATTAAAAGTTTCCATTACTTTAAGATAAAATCTGAGCAGTAGCTGGGGCATAGAAAGTGAGGAGACTGCCCCAAAAAATTCTCACACAACTCTCCTTCAAAATATGGTCTGGACAGGAAGAATTTTTTGTATTTCCTACCCCTGAACATCAGCATCATATATTACCAGTCTATTTCCAAAGACCCAAAAGGAAAAGGAAAGAGGAACCTGCCTGTGAAGGAGAGATCAGGGCATAGCAGAGGCTTGAGCAATTTTTTTCAAAGGATAAGTTTGAGGACAAAAGGGAAACAGCAGAAATTTAAGCCAGCCTTCAGCAGGCTTCCTTCTCCAAATTGTTAGACCTCATGCTGGGCTGGACAGATGGGTGGGTGAGTGGTGGCATGGATGTATGAAGAGAATTTTTAACAGAAACCTGTAAAAGAAATATAAAACTCAAGATAATCTTTAACCTCGCTGTAAGCCAACACGAGAGTGAAAGCAGACTGATTTCACTTGGTTGTGTGATCTGAAATTCTGACAAGTTTGAAGCGTAGGATAATAAGTTTTGGAACAATATATTCTTTTCCAGTGTCTCGTATTATGCTCCAGAAGAACAATGGTTTTGCTTAAAAGAAAAAAATCTTTACTCATGTAATGGGAAAGATCATTGTATGTTTTAAATCAGATTCATATTTTTAATGCTATATCTGCCAATGTTTGCAGAGTCTTAACAGACAGCCTGAAAAACGTGACTTTTCCCATTTGGGTATTAAGTCACCCGTAAAACTCTAGAAAGAAACTTCTTACAGCAACATAACTGCATATTTTTAGTATTGTTTTCTTAAAACTAACAACAAAACATAGGAGGAAAATTGGGTAACTGTTCCTTTAACCGCTATGCAAATTTGTCAAATGCTTTTCATTTAATATGTGACATTTCCAGTTTTTTCCATTGTTAAACAAATTACCTAAGAAAAAAGATTTCCTGAGAGTAACATCTCATTACAGTGAGATGTCCTTGAGAAGTTCTGATGAATTTTATAAATGAGCCAAAAATGAATGAGCAAATTACCAGAGCTGAACTCAATCCCAAGGCGGAAGAGTCAGACCCCAGCAGACCAACAAGAAAGTTGAACTCTGAAAGTCAAAACATCAACAAGGACTATAAAAACCCTCGTGCAGAGAAAGCAGAGAGCACCACTGCAAAAGGCTCTGGCATCACCTGTGCAAGAGTCAAATCAACAGCATTCTCACTGGAATGGGGGCTGGGATGTTAGAAACATCATTTTTATTCCTTTTTTCATTTAATGTATCCTCTAACATCACTTATCTCCCCAATTACATTACACTATTGTTCTTGTAAGAATAAATTTTTCTTATTGTGGGTAGCTCTTTAAACCAGGCGGGGCTGTTGTAGAGTATACTTTGTGTTCTTTTCATTTACTCCTATAAACACAAAAATTGGAGTCAGCTGTCATTTTACTTGAAATTAAGAGGATGAATAGCACTTTGGCATTACAATTGAATCCAGATTACTCTTTTAAGAAAGAAACAACAAGTTATGCCTTGAAGAGTATGTGGAAGATTTATTACAAATGCACAACACAAAATCATTTAATGAAACCACAGCTACAGCGTAATATATATTGTTTTATTTTTCATACTTAGTTCTGGCAGATGCTAATTATTCCACCCCAAACCAACACATGTATTTAATTATTGCTTTGTGTTAAAAGCTGATATAAAATCCAGCAATAGAACACAAGATAAAGCAATTTAAATATATTTTTTTATTATTGGGAATTATATATTTTTCTTTATCTTGTGTTTAAAATATAATTCTACTATCATCACTTATTATTCTGAGATTTTCTTGCTTATCTTGATTTTCCCTTCAGGAAAAAACCCAGCTTAGACTGTCACATTGTTTTGTGACGAGAAAACAATGAAAACACAGTCTAATGCAAAGCTCATTGAAGTAAATGAAAACAAAATTCGACAAAAAAAAAGCAGTTTCTTTCAGTTGCCTTTGGCTAGGATGCTGCCTCCTTGGCATGTAGCTACATCATTGAGAAAACGTGCAAGTAAAATCTGGTAACAATAGCAGAGTAGGCACCTGTACTAGCCACATACTAGCAATGAGGTGACCTTTCCAAAACACTTATCTCCAAGCCACCCATGAGGCCATGCCTGCAGCAGTCTGTCCCTCACTTGGCTTTGTAAGGTCTTCCCTTGTCCTGCAGTCCCCAGCTCTCCACTACTCTTTAAGGGGTGTGCAGTGGGGTGCTCCTGAGCCACCCATCTACAGTGCTCCCTGGAGATCTCCTCAGGGCTTTTGGGGTATTTCAGAGAATTTTCTGTGCAAGAGAGATGAAGCAAGCTTAATATTCAGCACTCTACAAGGCTCTCAATTATTTTATGGCCAGTTTGCAGAAGAGAGAGAAAAATCACTTCCTGGATTATAAAACCGTGCTAAAAGTGGTGGGTATCAGGACCAGGGGATCTTTATTTCCTTCCTCTGGTGACCTATGACAAGTTTCTAGCCTTTAGTACAAAGCATCTGCAGGGCACTGGCTTGCTCTCTTGCTGCTGCTTCGCCAGCTACAAATTCAGGCTGCATTCCCTATTGCTATCCTATGAAGTTTTTCCCCTGTATTCCCGACAGCATCATGGGCACTAAGACTGTGACTCTTCTCATGTGCCTCTTCCTGGAGGTTCAGTGCTCTGAAGTCCTCACCTACCAGTAACCTACAAAAAGCTATTATTTTAGAAACTGGCCCGTCTCTCATTTGCCACCCTTCCAGCACAGCCAGAGAACACAGCCCTTGACAAACTCTAACAATAGAAAGTGGGAAGAAATGATCACGGCTCTACTTTCTACTGGAGAGGTGGGTTAAGAGCTCTATTGCAACTTAGTTGAGTTCCTTGAGACGATCAAGCTAAACAGTATATCTAGAGGTAATTGTATTATTCTTGGCATAAGACACGGACAAAATGTACAGGAAATAACACTTTCCATCTTTCAAAGTGTTTCTTCCTGTGCTGAGAAAAAGGACTAGCAATGTATTTTGATTTTACATCTTGGTGTTATTCATCAGTCAATTGTTTCTCTCTGGAAACATCACATTCCACGAACTCTATGGCTGTAAGGAGTTAGAAATTTGACCAGCAACCTTTCAGCCAGGTCATAACTAAGCTTATATCTAAAATAGATCATGTATGTGAAGCATCTATTTTATCCTGACCTCTAAGAAATCCTGATTTTGAGGCTGAACCTTAATATTTAAGAGTGCCCTCCTTCTCCTGATGACTGCCAGGGTCTTTCTCTTCCTTAGAACCAGGCTGTCTGCCTCTTCTCTCATAGTTACTGGTCTCCTGCTTCTCATCTCCTTGGGTCTTTCACACTACTGTAACAAATTGCTATAGCTCTGGAAAATCTCTTTTTTTAAAATGACTTTGTTAACAACCTCCTTGGCCAGCTGCTCCGAGACTCCTGATCTCCCTGCATTCTGCCTTTTGGTTATTTCTTTCTCTGGGGCTGGATGTAAGGAATGACATTCTCTCCTCATTTTTAAAGGAGATTTTGAAAGGAAAATATGAAAGAAATAGCTTTAAAAAAAAGACTTTTTTACTGTCTGAAGCCAGACTTTTCCCTGTTGACTTTCTTGTGTTCTTGACATTGGAAAAGACAGAGGAGAAAAAAAGGATTTTTAACTTTCCTCTGGGCATTTCCTGTTTCCTTAAGTCCATTTATACAAGCTTATCCAAGTAAGAGAGAAACAAACCTGATAAGTGTGAAAGAAAATTTCAGCTTTCCTGTTACCTGATGCGTCATTGCACATCATAGTTCCTAGCAGCTGCATTTCAGGAGAGCAGACTTTGGGCTCCTCAGGGATCTACTTGGAGAAATCCCCCATGATGTTTTCTTGTCGAGAAGAGCAGTCCAGGAGACCTGGTTGATTTTCAAGGACTGACTCTTTCAAACTCAAAACAGATCCTCCTCATGTTCAGCAAATCAAGCAAAGGCAGTTTGGAAGAATCCTGCATGGATGAACAAGAAGATTGTGACAAAATTCAAACAAAATGAAATCATATAGGAAGCAAGAACAGGTGATCCAGGAGGAATATGAAACCTGTTTAGGCATTCAGTGTTGGAAAAGACAAATCCATCTGGAGTTAAATCTGGTGAGGTATGTGAAGAACAATAAGAAAGACTTCCATGTATTTATCAGTAGCTAAATGAAGATCTGACTAAGGAAACATTAGGAGCACTTCTGAACAGAATAGAGGGCCTGCTGACAAAGGACATGGGGAAGGTCAAGGTGCTCAATGCTGTCTTTGCTCTGCTCTTCGTTGCCAAGCTCAGCCATCAGGAATTCCAGGCCTCTGAGGACTACAGAAAAGTGTGGGCCAAGGAAGACTTATCCATGGAGGGGAATTAGGTTAGGCAATATTTAAACAAATAGGAAGTATGAACATCCATGGATTTTGATGGGATGCAACAATGGATGAAACTGGGGGAGGTTCCTGAGGACTGGAAGAAAGTCCATGTTATTCCCACCTTCAAGAACAGAAAGAAAGAGCATCTGTCCAATTCTAGACTGCTCAATATCACCTCAATTACTGAGAAGATGATGGAGCAAATAATCCTGAAAACTGTTGCTAAACATATTAAGGACACAAAGGTAATGGGGAGACATCAACATGGATTTATGAAGGTGAAATCTTACTTGACAAACCTGATTGTTTTCTACTATAAGTTGTTCTATGAAGGAGGGAAAATTAGCTGATGTTGTTTATCTTGATTTTAGTAACGCTGGTAAACTTGTTGAACATGAGCCATTAGAGTGTCTTAGCACAAAGAAGACCAACAGAAACCTGTTCTACCTCAGGAAAAAGCATCAACAGCAGGTTGCTGGAAATAATCCTGCCTCTATCTGTTTGTGAGAGGCACCCAGAGCCCTGCTCTCCCTAGCAAAGGAACAAATAAAAACTCTGGTGTGAGTCCAGTGAAAGACCACAAATACATCTTTAAGTACTGGAGCATCTGCCACAAAAGAAGCATCTGAAGAGCTTCGGCTGTTTAGGTTGGATAAGAGAAAACTCAGGAGAATCTTAAAACACAAATAAATACATGATGAGAAGGAATAAAGATGACAGAGCCATCCTCTTGTGTGCAGTAAAAGGGCAAGAGGTAATGGGAGCAAAGTGAAATAAAGGAAATTCCATCTAAATTTAATAAAACCTTTTTTATTCTAAATATAACAGAATACTTTGAACAACTTGCTCCAACAAAGAGTCTGTGGATTCTTGATGCTCAGGGAGAGCTCAGAGGAGGGCCTAGAAGATTATCAGAGGGCTGGAGCACCTCTCCTATGAAAGCAGGCTGAGAGAGTTGGATTTGTTCAACCTGGAGAAGAGAAGGCTCTGAGGAGACCCTATAGATGCCTTCCAGTACCTGAAGGGGCCTATAGGAAAGCTGGGGAAGGACAAATTACAGGAGCACGTTGTGATAAGACAAAGGGTAATGGTTTTAAACTGTAAGAGTGTAGATTTAGCTTAGACATTAGGAAGAAATTCTACAGTATGAGGGTGGTGAGACAATGGAACAGGTTGCCCAAGGAGGTTTTGGATGCCCCATCCCTGGAACTGTTCATGATCAGGTTGGCTGGGACTTTGAGCATCCTGGTCTAGCAGGAGATGTCCCTGTCCATGGCAGGAGGGTTGGAATTAGATGATCTTTAAATCCCTTTAATCCCAGACAATTATAAATATACTAAAGAAATAAATTATGGAAGTAACTCAAAACCTAGCTTTACACAGCCTTGAGCACTCTGCTCTAGCTGACCCTGCTTTGAGCAGGTGATTTTACCAGTGTCTCCAGAAACCCCTTCAACTTCAATCGTTCTCTTATTCCATGAGTCTGTTTCCAAAAATAACTCCCTTATTATGCAAATATAATAAAATCTGTTCTGTTTGCACCATGTTTTCAATGAAAAGAATACACATCAGAGGAAAATTCATGTCACAGTCCCTAAGAAACAGGTATATATTGCTAGGATATATGAAAAAAAAACCCAACAAAAAAAAAACCCAGCTCCCATCAAGAGGAGGATATATGCCCCCATCCAGAGGCAGGAATAAAAATAATTCAATTGTGTAATTCTGCACAATGAAAATTTCCTAGTGCTTTCTACAGGGCTCTAAAAAAAATCACACAGTGCTGAAAAATATCCTTATGTGAAATGTTGTCTCCTTCCATGATTGCATGCTGTCTTTAGGCTTTCTCATAGCTGTGTATTGTCAGCTATTTATCATCACTGTTTTGCAGAAATATTTGTACACACGTTTTTATATTGTTCATCTAAGAAAGGAAATATCACTGAGAAATAAGGCTCAGCATCTAATCTGTTAAGTCTTGATTAGTTTTAGATGAAGTGCAGAAGTACACTTGAACTCTGGATTGCGAGGAACTTGCAGTGGATCTTTTATTTCTTAGTTTGATGTTTCTGCTGTGCTGCTGAACTTGAAAATGAGCAGTTTAGAAATCAGGAAGCCAAAGTTTATGAAAGACTTTTTTTTTTTTTTTTTTTTTTTTTTTTTTTTTTTTTTTTTTTTTTTTTTTGCATGCTGTCTTAAGTTTCTGTCAAGTGTCCTTCTCCTCATCCTGCAGAAACGCTGCTGCATGAATTGCAAAACCATTCTCTCCCACTGCCGGGTAAGATGGACCTCTGTGAAAAGCTGAAAAGCCACGAGAATCTAAAGCAAAAGGCAGGACTGTAAGGGATGAAAAGGCCTCCACAAATCTGGGGTACCCTCAGGAGTGGGATAGCCCGGGGTACCCCAGACAGGCTCCTGCACCCGCTCCGATGCGGCAGCGGAGAGAGAAGCAGAAGTAGCAGCATCAGCAGCAGGAAAAGCCGGAGGAGCAGCCCTTCTCCGTGGCCTCGGGGCGGCACTGGCGCTCCACCTCGGGAAGCGGGAGTGCTCCCGAAATTTGCAGCTGGTTTATTCCTGCCGTGCAGGGCCATCAGACAGTAATCCTTTTATCAAATCCGCCTGTTTTGGGGTTGTTGTTTTTTTTACTTCAGAAGTGTCCCTAGAAAAATAAAAGAGCACAGAAGAGCTGTGCAGTGTCTGTGCAATAACTCTTGTGCTTAGTCCTAGCCAAGCTGAAGTGTCAAGAGAATGGCTACCCATAGTAACTCAGCATTTCTGTTTCTGCATGAGAATATTAAAAATCATAGAATTGGCTGGGTTGGAAGGGACCTCAGAGATCATAGAGTCGAACCCTTGATCAACTACCACCGCAGTCACTAGACCATGGCACTGAGTGCCACATCCAGTTTCTTTTTAAATGTCTCCAGGGACGAAGAGTCCACTACCTCCCCGAGCAGCCCGTTCCAATGTCTGATCACCCTTTCCGTGAAAAAATTCTTTCTAATATCCAATCTAAACTTCTTCACACACACATTGTTGTTTTGATTTTGTTCAAAGATAAACCTGTAGAGTCAGGCATCTTTTTTATTTAAAATACTCTTAATCTCTTCCACAGCAAAAATAAAAATGTGGAATATATTAATATGCATGTTGGTGTTCTGGGTAAAGTTCCTAGGACAAGTTTTCTTGGAGGTTGGTAATAAACCAAAATCTGTTAGGATTTCTTGAGAACTTTCCCAGGTTTACTGGATCTGACATTTCCTTCTGTAGTTTTGCGTCAGAGTGGTTTAGGAAATGAGACATTAATTCATTACAGTAAAAGTGATGACAGCAAAATCTCTCATCCCTGTTCAAGATGCACTCCACTTTTCTTCACCAAAATAGTTCCCAGTTACCCAGCTAATGCTTAATATGAAGGAAGTATAAACTATTTTTTTATTTTGTGCATAAACTGAATCTAAATTACCTAAAAAATCAAGTCTAAAATACCTTTGGCATGAGTATGTCTTTACAGCTGTCTTTACAGTACATTCTATAACGTGAAAAACAAGGAAAAAATTGTTCTGTGCTCATTGGTACTTGAATATGAAAGGCCCTTTCTGATCTGTGTTTAGATAGAATGAATTACTTTAAATTCTTTACCAATAGATTTTAATTAAAATAAATCAATATTGCTGCCTCCGGTAGATGCCTTTTACCCAGAAATCTTCATTTGATTACATTCAAATGAAGCAGTGGCCAATTTTTATCAAGTGCCATATTTCAAAATGTGTTTATTTTGGTTCTTGTTCCTTTGAGAAGATCTTTTAAAGATCTGGGTTCTTTGTGAATTCTAATCTGTTAATCTTCTGATGCAAAACTGATAAGCTCTTAGAAAGAAGTCATACTTGAACATAGTGGTTAGATAATAATTTTGTTATACCCTGCTAAGCAGTGACAGACTGTTTAGAGATTACAGATGAAACAAAGATGATAAAGCAATTGACTCCTCTTGACTAAATCTGAAATACTAGTAGCAGTGTTTCTCTGCAGTGCTGATGGTCCTGATTTATTCCTGCAGAAGATAACAGAAAATCAACACAGTGGGCTGGAGAACGGTTGATCCAGAAGAAAGTGTATGATTAAATAGTATTTAGAAAAACAGGGCAGTTAACTGGAAATTAACAGGCATGATTGTATCTAATAATATGGTATTAGAACAGCCTACAAAGATAGGCTGAGGGAGCTGGGGTTGTTCAGCCTGTAGAAAGCTCTAGGGAGACCTAACAGCAGTGTCTGAAGAGGGCCTGCAGGAAGGCTGGAGAGGGACTCCTTGCAAGGGCCTCTAGTGACAGGAAGAGCATCAATGGCTTTAAACTAGACAAGAGTAGATTCAGATGGTAGGATATTAGGAAAACATTCTTTACCATGAGGGTAGTAGGATAATGGAAGAGGATGCCCAGGGAGGTAGTTGAGGCCTCAGCCCTGCAGATATTCAGGGTGATGCTTGATGAGGCTCTGAGCAACCTGATCTAGTTGGGGATGTCCCTGATTACTTCAGGGGGGTTGGACTAGATGACATTTAGAGGTCCCTTCCAACCCAAATTATTCTATAATTCTATGAGCAGCTCAGAGTTGCCATTAGAGACCAAAGTCCATGTGGTGTAGACACAAGCCACAGACCAAAAGCTTTGGGCAATCTTGATGATATTCCAGGAAAAGAAAGTTTGCTAAGCTTCGCTCACTGGCAAGAACCCACATATGCGTGAATCACAGTTTGTGGTAAAGAGTTTATAGCTCTGCCCTCCATCCTTGTTCAAATAAAATTATGTGGCAGGTATAGAGGAGAAGGGGCCCTGTCCAAAAGGGATCTCATTAGGATGGAACAGCAATCAAGCCAAATATTAATGTGCTAATAGACATGGTATCCTAGATTCTGATGATGTTCACAGAGAGATGTGGGTTAGAAAACGTGCCTGGTGTTATTTTGCCTCCCTGACCAATGTACAACGTTGGCAAAGTCTGTGTTTACTGTTATGGTGACCATAAATATTATCATAACGCATTCCTGCTCTGTAATTCCCAGTTAACAAAGTTTTCCAGTGGAAATTTAGGCAAAGCAGTGAAACAAATTCTCCTTTGACTAAACAAGAAGAAATCTCAGGCAACGTAAAAACCTGAGTGGTTTTAATTCCTACCTAAGAAGAGATGCCTATGGGTAAGGAACATACTGTCTGGAAATGTATTTGCTCAAAATGGAAAATAATAGTAAAGTATTAAACTTTTTAAATTCTTTCAACTATGCAATACCATCATGCTAACACAAAATCAGCAGGCAACATGTTATCCTTGAAATATAAGCATGGGATTATACAAATTTATGGTAAAAATTAAGATCAGAGGAAGTGAGGCACAGAAAGACAAAATGTGTGCATAACATCCTAGGAGGTGGTGTCCCCTTCTCCATCTCTCTGAAGACAGTATGAATACTTTTCTATGTTTCTTGGAGGCCATACTTGACATTTATGATGGAAGGGGCTCTGGCCCAGCTCTTTTCTGCTGCTGTGTGCATCATGCCACTCTCTGGTCATATGTTCTACTCAAGTCCCTGGACATTCTGTGGCCTTCTGCAGGGACAGAGTTAAAGACTTTGTTCCTTTTTCAGTTTTCTTTGAAGACTTGCCAGCCTGTCTCTGGCAGACAATTCCCATCTTCATATGAGCTGTAGTTCTGTCAGTTGCTAAGAGAAATGATAAAAAGCCCAAGACCATGTTGGGCAACTCGTAGCTTTCATGCTAACAGAGATGAAAATATTTCTGCTCAGAGCTTTGGAATGCTGTCACCCTCCTTCTCTGGGGTGGTTTTCCTTTCAAGGGTCTTGTCCAGAAATGCTTGGACAAACTGGAAAGAAATTAAGTGCTGCTATTCACTTGGTAACATTTATTATAGGCATGGAGAACAAACAACAATCAGTCAGGCCCTCTGAGTGCTGCTTTGACTTCCAGTTTACACAACAAAGTAAAATATCCTCCTTGGCTTCTATTCAGTTTTATGATCCACAGAAATCTGTATAAAGTTTAACACAAATTTTATCATTTGCATTGCAGAACTGAATTCAACAAAACACTCCACATTTCTGCAAAGCTTTCTAAAATGTGAGCCATGTTTGTGGCTTGATTTACATATTTACCTCTTAAAGGTTCAGCCTTATTTAAGATTAAATTTATTAACAAATCTTTGAGCTAATACATCTTTCCTATTTTTCAGTTACATTTCTGGTGTCTTCCACTACTGTAAATATTTTTTGTGTGCAATGCCTGAATATTTCCATTTTCTTCATGCAGAGAGCTTGAATTAAAGGACATGGGTGGGAGGATTTTATGAGCAGACAGCAAGACAAAAAAGTCATAAGGCAACATAAACTGAGATTGAGTATTTCATGCAGAAACTGAAGAATTTTAAAATTTTAAATTCTGCAAACTTGGCAACTGCTTGAATATGTGGCATTAATAGTGGATCCCAGCTTTATAAAAAATTGCAGCAGGCAGCTGATTTCCAGAAGAGGGAAATTTTGGTGTCCCCTGTGTAGAAGTGAGCAGAACAAAGCATTCCTCCTGCAGCATTACCAGAGTGGCTGAACTCTACCTTGACAGGGGGCACAGCACTGATGCACATACAGCAGGCTGCTCAAATGTACCTGATTGCCTTGAGAATCTCACCCAGTCCAGATCTCCAGCATGAAGGAGAGATGGAGAATCAATTATTAAAAGTACTCTCTGGGACATTTTCATGATGATCTGGTTCCTCTGCACAAACATGCAATGATGTGCTCCCATTTATCATTGTACGGGCAGATAGCAGCATGGCAAGAGGCCTTGCTTTGGCTTTTTCTGCTGAGGGTATTCCAGTAATTCTTTCACTTTTTTTAGCACTGGAGACAGTTATTTCTGTGTCCTTTCTCTTTGTAAGTGCATGACAAGAAAGTGTCATGTTGATAAGAGCATTCTCTGACAGTTCTGCAGGTGAACATGAGGCTCTCTTGAAGGCACTAATCTCAGGATCTCTGTAATGTTCCCCAAAAAAGTAAAAAGACAGAGAATGGCTGCACAACTAGTTGCATGATGCTACTATTTTTTACACGTCAAGAAACTAGTCTTTTCACTAGTTTTTAATGAAAAGTATGACATCAAAGTCATCCAGGCCCAGGGGCCAAGTGAATGACTGGAAAACAGCTAGAGACAAATGCTTAGGACACGATCACATGAATCTTTAGGCCCAAGCATTTTGCAAAATCTTACCCATGGAGCTGAATCCCAAAAATCCTTTTGATGGGAAAACCATCATGCATTTTCCTCTAATGAGACACATCTCTCCAACTGCTTTTTAATTCAGGCTGTTAAATAAAATGCCGACTCGGTGCAAACAGGTCTCTTTGCAGAACACTGTAGCCACAGTGCTCCTCTGAGTGACTTTTTCTTGGGAAAAGGATTAACACTGAAATATCCCACAGCTGCGACAAGTTACAGTAATTCCTCCTTGTTGAGCCATCAAAACCTGCAGTATCAGCTCTGCTGCCTGAGTGTCTACTCACTGACTGCAGAAGCACTGATTTGGACCAGCTCTGTTGTTCTGTGTGCCTCAAGCACAGCATGTTCAGCCAAGGCCCCTTTAAAATGTGGCTTATATGTGAAATGGATTTGAATTGTCTCTTACCTAAGAGAACGGAGGCTAACATCAGAGATTCTGTAACACAGCGGCATTTGAAAACAACAATTTTTGTGAAGTGAAGCATCTGTTTCTATTCTGGGTGTCCATTTCTGTCTGCAAAAGATATTACCAGCTATCACTTGACACAAAGTATGAGACAATGAAATGGAAATACTAAATTACTTCCTTGTTAAAAACACTTTAATTCTCTCTGTTTTGGGTTTTCTTTTTCTTTTTCTTTTTTTTTTTTTTTTTTTTTTTTTTTTTTTTTTTTCTTTTTTTTTTTTGGTTTTTTAATACTGCTGTTAGATTTCCAATTAGATATTCAGACTCATTTTTTCCTGCAGCACTCTTGCCAAATGAATGACTTTAGACAGTAAACTACCTGGAAATATTTGCATACAACCTGTGTTATAATTTCAAGCAAAGAACTAAAACAAATGTTAAGCTGGCAATGTATCCAACACAGTTAATTTCCTTTACTGCCTCCTTATCTCTTCATGGGTTTTTTTCAGATTGAAAAAATATTGACTTGCCTGATCTAATCTGTCTGAGACCTTTTTATTGCTTCTCTAATCTGAATGTTTTTAGCAGTACCCTCTGCCTGGCGTGATTTCTCATGCTGAACATGTAATGGTACGAAGACTTTTTGAATTAAAACTATGGTTGTGCTCAGCTAATTTGAAATATGACTGCCTAAAACATTCTGCCACTATTCTCTCTATAGCATCACAGTGTTAGCTCAACCCACTTTTTTCTCCTGCTACAGCTTTTCTGATATATATTTCTCTTTCTGAGACCAGACATTGCAGAACCAGTCCTGAGAACTCTCCCAGGCTGGCACAACACCACAGTCCAAAGATTTCTGACTAATTTTTCATTTGATGAGCACTGATTTTTCTATATGTACTGCCCTCAATATTTCCCATAAGGACTAAGCGAATTTGTACAATAGTTTTGAGGAATATTACAGACCAAATACATACAATAAAGAAAAATTTTCCATATATAATTGGGATCTCAACACTATCAGATCTGCCAGTCTACTGCAGCTTTCACTGTTGTGGCTAAAACAGTCTAGATTTGAGGACTTTTGTTGGATTTATAACAAACACGAACCTCCACTTACCAAATTTGGTATTGAGAAAAAGAACATAGACACACACACACACACAAACCCTTAACATAACCCCTCCAATCCTCCATCCACAGTCTCTATTTTCCTTCTGTGTGCCATGCTTTCCACTAACTCTATTAAAAACCCTCCCACTGAGGTAGTGCAACACGGTCCCCCCAGGGGTTTTCCTGCCCTGGTGCCAGGTGTTCACGTGCTCATCAGGGTGTCCATACCCCTTTCAACATGGAGAGTTTCCTACTCCCAGAGTGCATCTCCAGGCCCCAGCAGTTGCCATTGTCCTTCTAAAATATTTTTGAGTAGAAGGACAGGGGGTTTCTAGGTTCAGTTTTCCCACTGTTGACAATACTTGTTTTAGTACCAGCTGGAAGCATCTGTAACCATGGTGGGGCAGTTCCTGGCCTCCTCACACCAGTCACCACTGCCTGTCTTTGCAAGTAAAACCTGTAACTTATGCCCCTTTATGCAGGCATGTCACATAGAACTTCAGAAAGCAGTTGCCATTGTCCTTCTAAAATATTTTTGAGTAGCTTACACATGACACAGTATTGTCAAAATAGCAATGAATTTCTAATACCTCAGATACGTATGTTGTACTCTTTTGCTTCACACTACTGAATGTTTCTCCCCAGAAGAATCCTTTGAACTTGTAATTTTCATATGAAGTAGACACTTATTTTTGAGGGTTTTTTATTTTAAAGTAGTTTTGCCGCTTGGCAGATACCAATCGTGCCCCATTCTACTAAGTAACTTTCACTCATCTCCATTTGAATCATTTTCTGGAATAAACAACTCACACAAGAAATAATATTTTCTTCTACTTCTTCAAACAAAAGAGCAAAATTAAAAGCCTGGCATTTTCTGTAAAAGGCTAAATCAAGCATGATGCTCACAGTCTTCTGAATGGCAATTTGCATAACTAGCACTGAACTGGCATTGAATATGCAAGACACTGGGTCCAAGCCAACGGCTTCACATGCTGTGGAGGGGTTCCTATTTATACATATGCTTTCTATCTGTCCCATGATCCAGAGATACTAGGAGTCATTAAAATAACATTCTTGGAAGAAATGAGAGCATTTTCAGAATTTTGAGGGCTTATTAAGCTTATTCTAGTTTTTCAATTGTTGCTGTCCCCCACTGATGAAAAACCGCCTTGGTAATTATATCTTTTAATGAAGACCAGAAAAAGGATTTATTCTCCAAGGAGGCAACAGACTTACCTACAAAGGCTGAATGGAAGAGGTAAGGAAGATACCATCCACAAAGCTAGTTTTGAAAAAATTAAATTGTATTTTTGTGTTTCCATTTACAAAGAAAATATTTTTCTAACTGTGCCATATGGCACATAGTTTTGAGCAACTTGGGTTGCTCACATACAGCTGGTCATAACCTGTGAGATACTGGATGGCCTCCTTGTTTCTTAAGACCACAGTGTCCTGTGAATCTAGCATTTTTTAGGTCACAATAACATCTTTATTACTACTACTATTAAATAGTTATTAAAATTGAAAGTGTGAAATACATTTTGGATGCAATTTGCTTTGAAGATCTGAAGCTGAATATCTACCCATGGAGAGACTTCACTGAAAAATAGCATTTGTGAGCCTGTGCTTCTGATTACTTCTGATGTTGACTTCCAGAAAGTTTAGGACTCTTGCCAGTTTAAGATTACAGCGCTCTTCAGCTTGGACAGAAAAATTTTGCAATGTGGTTTTTTTTTTTTCTTTATCTTTATCTGACCAAATACCAATGTGGAATTTCTCCAAAAAATAGGATAACATTTGAGACACCAGCCAAGACCATGCTTTTCTAGATTTGTGCCTCCTCAAACTCATGGTGATCCTCTGAAGTCTCTACGGGCCTTCTGGGAGCCAACAAACAAGATGAACACAGCAGTATCTGGAAGCTTTATCTCAGAAAGATGTACAGGTTCAGCTGCAATACCCATCAAAGCTTATGCACCTCAATGTCTTGCCTCAGTTCCACTCTGAAGTTTAATGTGACATAGCAGAATGTTACATGACAGAATGGGGTTTTTTTAGCCTTCTAAACAAAGATATGTTTCCATCTATTTGAATTTAGATGAATATGCGTGGCTCTCAAGAAACATAGTAGAGGAGAAATGGTGGTGGTGATGACCTCTAGCAGTCTGTGGAGAAAACAGGTGGGGACTCCAAAGTGGCTGACTGCCACAGTTCAAGAAGGCTTGTGAGTCAGTCCTCAGATATATCATCTCAACTGTACAAATATATTTATACAAGAATTAAAAATTAGTTACAGGCCACATGCACATGTAGTCCTTCAGAGCAATAAATACATGCAGCACTCTCATGTATTCCTGCAGGAAACTTGTTTCCCTTGTATATGGCTTAGTTCACACTTAGTTGGGTTTCTGTGTCCAATGGATGGCAAAAGTGCTGTTAATAATTAGGCCAAGCTAAGCAAAGCTCTGATAAGTCAGGATTTTATATATACTATGGTGGGTTGTCTATTAAGGCTCACCTGCACACGTATTCTCCATTTCATACAGAAGGAACTGTATAGTCTGAAGACTCTTTAAAACTGCCCCACTGATCACTGTGCACTTTGCATAGCAGATGCCATGTGGAAATTGTGTGGGTGCTATGTTTAAAACAGTTTGGTCCTGCATGAGATCTTTCATCAGTTAATCTTCCAATGCAACTTTTTTCATCAGTGAATGCTTTGTTAAAGTGTTTTTACAAACCACAGAGGTCAGAAATAAGCGTAAGAGGACTTTCCTATTAGTCTGAGGGAACTGAGATAGCACATTACCAACAGGTCAGAGAATCTATGTGCTTAGTGTTGAATATAATTAGAGAAAGAAATTTGTTAAAATTAACACCACCAATCAAAATTTAGAATCATAGTCACTCCAGGTTTCTCTAGACATTACAATCTGCCTGACCAGCCCACTGTTGCCTAGTTCCCAAGAAGGCAGAAAGTACACACAGTTCTGTGTACATAAAAGACCTCAATGTTGTCAATCAGCCTCAGGACAGCTGCACTCTGGATCATGATCTACTCTCAGAACCTTTAAATTCCAGGGGATAGGGATGGGATAACATTTTCTATAGGAAAGGAAAGTGACTTCTGCTTGTCAAACGCAGGATTGAAAATGAGCTACAGTCAGTGGACAATTTTGCTGCTGAAATAACAAGGTAGGTAAAAGGAGGCTGAAGGAAGGTTCTCCCACCAGAACCTCGTTCTTTTTGAGACTAACTCAGGTAGAGGAAAAAACACAGTTCAGAAATTATGAAAATGCTGTATTCCACAGAAGAGATGCTGCTTAGGAATCAGTTGTCTTCTTCTAGGCTTCATGTTCTACTTCAGATCTTAACAAACATATGCTGGGTTTCAAAACTGGTCTTGAATACTGTCCAGGCTGAAATGCATACCACAGATTCATGGCCAGCAACAGGTCCCTCAGCCTTAAATGACCTGTATTTGCTCAAGAAGTTTTCATCTACATTTATATCTGTTAATTAGCTATTTTAATAGGAAAAATGTAATTTGGCTTTATTATAAAGTTATTTGTGACAGGCACTTCTGTTGTACAGCTGAATTCTCCATCTCCTCTGTGACTTCAGCACAGCAATGCTTGCTTTCTGCTTAAAAACATGCTGATAATCATCAGTGCCAGTATGGTCAACTAACTTTTCTAAGAAGTGGATTTGGAGTCTTCCCAGATAATGCATCTGCCCTTTCTTTTTACATTACACCAAAAAAATGAAGCTGACCAGGAAAATCATGAGAATTAATATACGTGCTTTCTCTCTCTGAAAAACATTTGAATTTTCTTCAGAGTGGCTATGTAACTCAGAAAGTTATGTAAAAACATCTGCAATATTGCAAAGCACCTGTAGAATAAAGTTAGTAGGAGTTGCCTGAATTATGGTACGGGCAGCACTGAGAGCATGAAGGAAGAAAGAGTAGGAAAAAACCCCAGATCCTTGTGATACACTGTTTGCATGAAGGAAAAATAAGAGCAAAATGAGAATAAGTATGAGGAATGATTGCCTCATTCAACTAATCAGTATTGCAGAGCTGCAGCTTATTTATAATCAGAAGAAACAATTTTGGTCATTTTAAAATGCTTTCATTTAGTGTTCATGCACCCTTATCATAACTGCATGCAAAATTCAGATTGAAAATGTTTTGTTCTTACTGTTTGATCTTACCATTGCCAATCTTATATGAACAATCACTTCACCATGAGCTGGAAAATTCTTCCTGATTTCAGTTGAAAGTCAGATATACCCTTGTAAGAACATTGCAGCTTTCCTGCCCAGGTCACTGACTCTCTTTATCAACTGTCCCAACAGGACTGATCAAAGATTTTGATATTGAATAATCACACTGAATTGGGATTGAACTGGTTTGAATTTATAAATTCATAATGAAAGCACAATGAAGAAAAAAAAATAAAAAAGAAAAAACCCTCAAAAACTGTTACCCAAACTATGTCAGTAAAGCAAATACCACCATATATTTTTATATAAAAACCTAGAAAGAGGCTCTAATGGATCAAAACAATAGTTTGATATTCTGCCTCAAGCAGTGGCAATCAATGTGCAATATTGTGTGAGTGCATGAGACATTATCTGCAGTCTGTTAATCTCATACTCCCTTAGCATTTGCAATGATTGGATCAGGGATGGCCATTATACTTGCCTATATATTTCACTATTCCTGTTTCAGATTATGGGTGTGAGAGGATACATACTTGCCTATTCCTTTCATCATCTCTTTATAGACCTTAAGTCCATAAAATTCTCTTTAAGTCTCTAGAGGGAAAATATCTGATCACAAAATAAATTACTACAACCTTAAGAGTTTGAATCCACATGCCCTAATCAAGAGAATAAGCAGTCTGCAAGACATTTTATGTAGAAAGGCCACTCACTGCTCCTGCCAAAGCCAGACCACAGGGTAACAAGGAACATGAGGCCAAAAGGAGAGTACCAAACTGTGACAAAGAAATTCTGTGGCTGCACTCCATGTCCCCAGGATTCTTGTTGTGTACATAGTACTACACAGCACCTCAATAAAAGACTGAAACAAATCTGGACCAAAGATAAGAACCCCCCTGCAGCTGAAGGGGGGGCTAACCATGACTTTTGTACATGGTTATCTATACCCCCAAGTCCATTCAAAAAGAGAAATAAAACATAACCTCTCACCAAAGTTTCTGATAAAAGATGACTTAGGGAAAAAAAAAAAAAAAAGGCTCTCATCTCTCTTATCGTTCCCATAAAGCCCCTTAAGTCTGACAGGGAAGCTAAGACATAGTTGCAAGCCAAGAGATGACATAGTCTCTAA
The DNA here is from genome assembly GCA_038090715.1 of Florisuga fusca. Classification (NCBI taxonomy): domain Eukaryota; kingdom Metazoa; phylum Chordata; class Aves; order Apodiformes; family Trochilidae; genus Florisuga; species Florisuga fusca. The sequence continues at coordinate 15,987,517 of JAAWXA010000021.1, forward strand.
CTGCCACTGTTTGGTCTCTGGAGCTGAATTTTTATTTTTAGACGTGACTGGGGAAAAGCAAAGGAGCCTCATTTTCAGTGTTTATTCATTTGTGGTCTATGAGCTATTAGTTAGCTTCATTGGAATTGCCCAATTAAAATCAACAGGATGATAGGGATATCATTGAAGATACAATATGAAAACAAGGAGGCTGGGCAGATATTTCACAACTGGCATGACCACAGATATACTGCCAGACAGTTTAAGTAAGGACCCAACTCATGGAGGTGGAGGAGGAGGTATGTCCATTAGACAGAAACAGAGCTAATTTGCATTAAAAGTGTATCAGCTGAAGTCTAGAAGAGTTTGACAATAGCTGAAGTCTGGCCTTATTTAGCATGCTCTTTCCTGTCATACTTGTTGCATTTTCACTCCTGAGAGCACTTCACAGCTGGCCTGCCTTGTCTCAGGAGTCCCTGTTAGGTCAGGCTGCTCTAATCCTGCCTAATGCTGGTGGCTTTTCCTCACTGCCGGACACAGTCTTCTCTTAAAAGAAATTATGCCAGGTTCAGAGCAGAACTTCTGGTTGAGAACTAAACAAAAAGCTGACAGTGGTTTCTGGGTTACACTTCCCCAAGGGTACATTTTGTTCTTGTTGGTGTAGGTCCAAAATAACATCAGACTAAAGTTTACTGGAATTTCTGCTGGCTTGCACCATCGGATGTGAAAGTGAACTAGTGTCAGGAGACAAGGACTTTTTGTTGGTGGAGAGAAAGAGATGTGCAGTCTGAATAAAAAAATCTCTCCTACCCCCTGGCAGGTTGTAACATCAGCCATCAGTGGCATCAGCCATTTAAAAAACCTGGCATTTGTGCTGGTAGTATCAGTTAATGTTATTCTATATTTTATATCATCTGCATAACAAAACTGCAGCACTAACTTTGATCTTAATCAGCTGGGGAATAGTTTCTTAATTTGGAAGTTTTCAATCAAGGTTTTAACAATATTTTGAGTTTTAATGAAAAAAATAAAGTTAATGTGACATTCCATTAATTTTTTTGTTGTTGTTTTTAGCTAACTCAAATGAAAATCTACTTTGTATTTTTTCTGCTCTGCACTTCTCTATACTAAAAAATCATACTGGTAGAGGAAGACAGATAATATAGCTTCTACAAGTATTCACTTTTCTTTCAGACATCTTTATATTAAGCATAGAGGTACAAAAGGAGAATAATTTCGTAACACTAATGCATGTAACATGGAATGTTTGCATTTCCATCATGTGGAAAACAAATCTTTTTTTCCCCAGGAATAAGAAAAGAGACATGTAACAATAATTTCTCACTAGCAAGAGCAGCTAAGACGCTTTAAAGACCAGTCAGCCACAAAATAATCACTTTAAACTTACACCTGCTCCTCTTTTTATGTTTTATTTGTGGAAATGTTTAATTTGAAGAGACAAATGCTAGAGCTCAGGATAAAGGAAAGCATACTGAGGACAGAGAGATCCTAAATGCAAAGTGGGGCTATGCAACTGTGTCTTCTAGGACAGGTAAAGATAAAAGAATCTACACTTTTGAAAAGTAATTTTTTGCACATCATTACATAACATTTTTAAAAATTATTATTACAGCATGGGAAGTTCTTTATCCTACTGACTTGAATCTCTTCTAGTTTTAAACAAATTTCCAAGAGTTACTCATTAAACTAGGGGCATATAAATCTTGTGAACACAGGAGCTCCACTGGTCTGACTCCTTTCACTGTCTCTGAAAAACACATTAAAAAAACCTAATGACAGTTCTGAAAGAATCAAAAAGTGCCATCTGTATATGGTCACCTAGTTACCAGAAAATAAATAATACCTTTACAAAGCTGCTAACCATCAAATTTAAAGGAAGTAAGAGGAAGAGTGGGCACAGGCTGTTTTGAAAACCTGATCTTCTTCACTTTACCAAGTAACAGTATCTGTTCGAAGATCCTGAAGCAGTAGCATATACCAGCTACTGCTGGTACTGCCAGCATATTTCCTCAGCTCTCCAATCATCCCAGTAGAAATATGAAAGTCAACATCATGAGATCTTCTGTAACATCCCAAAGGGGAGTAGTCCAGAAGTCACCCCACTGCTCAGCACTTAGGAGGCCACCACTGGGGTTCTGTTCCTGGTTTAAGGTACTCAGTACATGAGAGGAATGGAGAAAGTCCACTGGAGTGTAACTAAATAGTTAGAGGGATGGTGCACAAAACATCTGAAGAGAGGACAAAGGTACCATATTTTGCCTAAAGAAGAGGCAGCTAAAGGGAAATCTAGCAGCAGATTTCAGTGGCCTGATCAGGGTTTATGGAGAAGACTGAGCTCAGGTCCTTTCAGAAGTGCACAGCAAACAGGCGAGGGGCAATGTAGACAAATAGCAACACAAAAAAAATCCCTGCCAAGATGGTCACACATGGCAACACAGGCAAGAGAGGTTGTGAAAGCTTAAGGAGATTTGATGTAACTTTGAGGAGAGACTGGGACAAGATGATCTCTCAAGAGAGAGTGATAGAATCATAAATATCTCAAGTTGGATGGGATCCCTAAGGATCATTGAACCCAGCTCCCTACTCCTCACAAGACTACCTAAAACTAAACCATACGACTAAAAGCACCGTCCAGATGCTCCTTGAACTCTGACAGGTTTGGTGCCATGACCACTTTCCTGGGGACCCTGCTCCAGTGACTGACCATGCTCTCAGTGGATAAACTTTTACTAATGTACAAGGAATGGTTCTATCTAATCTCAGGAGAAGTATGACACTATAAAACCTCAGTGCTATGAATACATTGATAGGATACACCACGCAAAGGCAAGTTAAAAAACAGATGTCTAGGACAAAGGAGAAACTACTTGCTACTTAGGGATAGGTTTCTTGTACCTACAGTCTCAAGGACATGCTGTCTATGAAGGTAAAGGGAATAAGTGAAATCCATCTGTACCTAAAGTACAGTGCCTTCTCAAATACAGAAATCACAGAATGTTAGGGGTTGGAAGGGACCTTAAGAGATCATTGAGTCCAACCCCCCTGCCAGAGCAGGACCACCTAGAGTAGGTCACACAGGAATATGTCCAGGTGGGTTTTAAATGTCTCCAGAAGAGACTTGACAACATCACTGGGCAGCCTGTTCCAGTGTTCTGTCGCCCTCACAGGGAAAAATCTCTTTCTTACATTTACATAGAACCTCCTATGCTCTAACTTGCATGTATTACCCCTTCTCCCATCATTGCTCATCACTGAGAAGAGCCTGGCTCCAGCCTCCTGACACTCACCCTTTACGTATTTGTAAACATTACTGAGGTGACCCCTCAGTCTCCTCTTGTCCAAGCTAAAGAGACCCAGCTTCCTCAGCCTTTCCTCATAAGAGAGATGCTCCACTTAGAATTGTTTTGGTTGGAAAAGACCTTTAAGATCATAGAGTCCAACCATCCCCCTAGCACTGCCAAGTCCACCACTAAACCATGTCCCTAAGCACCACATTTACACGATTGCTGTGCACATATGGTAAGTATCAATATAACAGCTGTCTGGAAAACCCTCAAATTTTCTACTCCAGTGACAGAAAATTTGCATCCACACACCTTCTCCATTTCTTTTATGTGTATGCAATTCCAAAGGAATACAACTCTTAGAATCCAAAAGGACCAGAAGTATTTTACTCAGAAGCTTGTGGCATTATTTTATTGTATTTTGTAGCATGACATGCCTAATACAGTATTTTGTAAACACTACTAAAGGGATTGTCTCAGGGCATTCACTCCACTTACAGCCAAATTTAATAACCAGTAAGCAAAGTAAGCAAACAGGCAGCTACAGTTCTTACTGTCCTTTTTTTTTTTTTTTAAAGGAGCATTTAATGTCCAAATTAAAATAGCAGCCCAGGATCAGAAAACTTAGTCCTGTAGATTATTATGTTCTATGTAAATATGAACATATTCTAAATGAAAGATGGTGAAAACCTCATGGTTAAGTGGAAGTCCACAAGTGGTTTTATGGAACATTCATATGTACCTAAATACTGGATGCTTTTGTAGCAACACTTCTCCTAGTTAAATATGGATATATTTGTGCTTAGTTCCCTAATTCACCTGTAAAGCATAAAACAGGTCATAAAACTAAAGACTGTGATTTTTTTGATTTTTCTAAAGAATACATGAAAAATAGTTTTGTCTTTTTGAAGTCTGGGTCTGGTGTCTGTTTTACCGTTTCCTTGCTTTATGTAGGTCATATGCAAGTTTGACTCCTAGAATTGGAATAACTTCTGTAAGTTAAAATAAATGACAGCATTTTAGTATGGTCATTTCCCAGTGGTGACACATCCTGCCATTTTAACTTCCTTCACAGAAAATTCTCTCCACCTCTCCCCCCCAAACCCCNACCCCCCCCCCCGTAAAACAAACACTAGATGCAGATTAAATTTGCTAATCTTCTAGAAATTATTTGCAATACTGGGGTTTGCTATACTTTTGACTGACTGAATTTACATAGCTTTTTCTTTTATTTCTCTCCTATTCAGGTATTTGCTGTATCTGACTGGATCAGGACTAACAGAAATAAAACATTGTGCATTATGTTTGAAAAAAAACAAACCCAACAACAAAAAACCAAACCACAAAACACTACACATACAATCTTAAATACCGAGAAAATTCCACATAGTTTGTCTCCTGACACATCATTGTGCCCCAGCTTGAAAAAAGTTACACTTCTTTTTCTGAGACAAGATACACTGGGGCAGAGCTAGGAGTAGGGTATAGCAGAAGACACTCATGGTTTACTAGTCTGGTAAGTATGCTTCAGAGCTGACACTCCATTGCCAGGGTCAGCACAAGGTAGTTTAGCTATCTGAATGGGCTTTACAAATGAGAGAAAAAAATCCAGTTTGTAACTATTGAGAAATATGAAAAGATACTTAAAACATAGTAAAAAGTAAACATTTACTGGATTATTTTAAAAGTATATTACTAGAACCAACAGGACATAACTTTCAACATGTATAAAGTATTATACATAAAAATGCATAGATGTACAGTAAATACGTTCATTTATATGTAGACAGAGTAATATGTACACATAGGGTCTGTTGTGCTTCTGGAACTCTAAGCAGTAGTTCCTGCAGTATATTGTCTTAAAGCAGTTTTATTATACAACTGTTTTAATGTAGTAGGTGCTGAGAACATACATTAATGCTAAGTAGGTAAGTCATACCCATTCACTCTTGAAATGTACAAATACAGGAAAAAAAGGCCATATTTGCAATAGTACCTACACCTCCAAGACTTCCTGGTTTTTCATTTAAATATGCACAAGTCCGCCTAATGGTGATGTAGAGGTTTCTTTCCTGCTTTCCTTCTGTGTCAACATGCTGATGGAGCACTCAGGACAAAATCTTTCATGCAGTTCAGCATCACTTTCACTGATTCAACTCAGTGTGCTCTGACCTTGAAGTCTTCAGGTCAAAAAGTAGAGAAAAAATAAAATCAAAAATATATAAATAAACCAAACATGCTTGTGGGCTTTTTTTTTTTTTTTCACAAGTTATTTGCCACCAATACTGTCAAAGGAGCATATAGCAGCTTTTGTGCACTTCACAAAAAATATATTAAAGAAAATCAAGTCTTTATTGGCTTGTTTTATCTGTTGCTAAAAAGATGCTGTGCTGCTTCTGAGCCCTTTCCATCAAATTCTTTTTCTTCTTTTTCTTGTCCTTTTTGTCCTTAGTTTTTGTTGGTCTTCTTCCTAAAATAAAAAGAAAAAAAATCAGTATTGATTGCTCAATTAAGTAAAGAATACAGAGGTGACATTAAACCACAGCTGAAAAACTCAGTGGTACATAAATGATCAATGGGTAATATGCTGGCTAATGAGCTCCCAGCATCAGTGAAAACAGAAATTTTCAATGTGGTACAAGAAGAAACAGGATCTTTGACTGTCATCACTTACACACAGGCACAATTTTGCTGGAATGAGTAATGAAGTTGATGTAGGTCTCACTTTGTGAGAAGAAGTCACACAAGCAATGTTATGCAAGTGCCTGGGGCCCTGAGCCAAACAAGTACGTAACCTTCTAACTCACTGGAAGCTGGAAACAAGCCTTAAACCCTTGCGTACATTGGCTTGAGTGAGTAATCCTATTTAAGTCAAGTTCAATATATCTGCGATTTTGAAGAGAAATTAGGCATTACAGCCCAAGTATTTGGTTGGATCTTGTCCTACATGCTTTGGCAGAATGCATGTCCCCTCTGTGAAGAACGTGTTATTGCTCATTAATGCCTGATTCTCACAGCATATCACTAGGCTGAAACAAAAATTTCATTACATACTTTTTGCTTCCGGAAGTTATAAATACTTAAAATTACTGGAAATTAAAAATACTCTGCCTTGAGGATGGGGAAGGTTTTTTCCTGTTCAGCACTAATAATTAATCAGTGCCCTTTGATTATCTGAGTAAAGATGCCAAAGACTGAAAAAAAAAAAGCTAGCTACAAAGGCCCTCATTCAGCAATGCATTACCTTTTAAGTATATGCTTAAATCATATCAACTCTAGTAGGATTTAAGGAGATGATCAAATGCTGTCTGGAGTAGAGAACAGTCTGGGTTTTCTTGGCAGTACCATATACTAAAATACACAATCAATGATAAAAAAAAATAAGGTTATTAATCTCTAGAGGTCCCAACTTTGTAAACTTTCAGGAGAGCTAAACTGAGAAGACAGTAAAGGGAAATTCAAATAGCAGTTGACACAAAAATGTGAAAATGCATTACTCAACTGCAATGTCTGCACATTATTAACTGGGAGAACTGCTTGCTTTGTCATATTTGCATATTGTTTCTCAAGTAAAAAGCTCTGAACCAGTAAGAAGCATTTTTCTGTATTTGATAATACCGCTGAATAAACATGATTTTCAAATTATAAAATAATTATGATCATTTAAAAATACAGGATTATTTAGTTGAGATTACATATTTGTACCATATCTAGGTTACTGTTCTGTAGGACTTATCATAGTATATATCATTGCATATAAAATAGGATAGCACATTAAGGTAATGATCACGTGAGTTTAATTCAATTTAAAATCATAAGGGACCTTGGAGTTTACTTCTGCTTCTTATTAAAGTCAGGCATAAATATTACTATGGCATTTGGCCATTTTTAAATCTAGTTAATCCTACACAGTAAAACCTCAGTCCAACCAATCATTAATCAAAGCAGCTTTTAAGTTAAAACTCTTCAGTAACACTGTATCTAATGACTAGGCACACCTAATGAGGTCAGAGGGAAGGAATACTTGACACAAAGTGGCATTACAGCAACATGGCTTCAATTATAGAAGCTCCATACCAAAATTTTGTTATGTGATTGTACCATTTAGTATACTGTAAAGTATCAGAACCAGAATGAATATATAGTTAAACACTGTAATCTATTTTAAATATTCTAAAAATCTTAACCCAAAGCTTTTAAATACTTACTAAGGAAGCAGTAGATGACAGGAAACCACTTGAAACAAGTGATAACACTTCTGACCAGAACAGTAGAATCTATTAGAGCTTCATTACAGTTTTGCTCTCCTGTTCGCTCAGTGTTCTTATTTTCTAAGGTTTTTCACTGTACAGACCAATTAGTAGGAGAAATATAAACTCCAGTCAGAGCCAAATCTAGTTTTCTCTACAGCCTCCTATATAATAAATACTTGCTGTAAGTTAAGGTAGTGAAAGATTCTATTATTTTTCCTCTGAAAACTCTGACATGCACAGATAAAATAACAACACACAACCCACTTGATATCTCTGTCTGAGCCTTACAAAGCAGCTCAGACACCACAAGCATCAAATCAAATTGCCAGCACACTCTCCATACAGTATCTCTAAAACAGAAATGAACCGGACTAGCTTTCAGTGATTTGACACAGAGTTGTGCAACAAACAATTGCAGTGCTTCTGCTGCTCTGCAGGAACCATCCCCATACCTGCTTTTGCCCCATGGCACACTGCAGGTGAGTTACCCTCTGCTAGAGGTGCCACCTGTGTGAGGCAGCAACATGGAGCCACTGATACCACTGATACTCCTGGTAGTGCGCTCGTTGGCTGCTCAGTGTATTTCCAAGAACCCTGTCGTACAGAGGAAGTTTCATTCTTCTCAGGACAGCATTAAACCACACAGAGAAAATCCAGACAGTTGGCAAGGCTAAGGGAGTCCCAAATTCTGACTGTCATTTTAACCAGAAAACTGAATATAAAAGGTATTTCTTGCCTAACCATGTGTTCCCATATTGCTAGTAGAAGACAACAGAGAACAGCAAGAAAAAAAGCAACTATAAAGTGTAGAGCTTAAACAAATGAGAATTTTTATTGAATTCAGATTTCAATTGCAGCACTTTTTGTCAGCAGAAGCACAGTGAAGAGAAGTAACTTCTAAATATCCTGCTGCAGATGTATTTTGAAGAACATGATGCTTATCATACAGAAAGTAGATCCTCAGAGAAGATCAGGGAGCTAAATTCTCCCAGTTCCCCAACTGGAGCACGGTGGGGTGAGGAGGGCTGATGGAGGAGGTGCTCCCTCTGCTCTGTGCCATGTGCCAAGGCTCCCCATCACCAGGGAGACTTCCACAGCCTCCCCCACACCTCACCATGCTTTGCTGCTCCAGGGGGTGAGAGCCCTGACCCCAAGACCCTCTCTGCATGGGAAGCAGCAGAGCTCTTCCATGCCTAGCTTTGCTGGGGCAGTTGTAAAGAAGTGAAATTTAGTTACAGTGTATTATAGTCCAGAACTTGCTGTTTGGGAACAAGTCCAGAACAAGTGTTTTACTGCTATCAAGAACAGTTTATAGTATTACTGCACAGGACAAAAAGTAGCAATATCTGAGATACTAAGTCTTATCCACCTCGCTTGTAAACCCCTACTGATAAGAAAGAGCTCCCAAGAAAGCAAATCTTCCTGCTCACTCTTTAAGGGACATTACATCCTTCCTAGTGATAACTTGCTGGCTTGTCACCTGGCAGACAGCCACATACACCTGGATTCTCCTTTCCAAGTTGCAGGCCTCCACACCATGTCTCATCTTCAGTCTTTATTTTATGACTGCAGACAATCTATTTTTGAAAGACTGGTCTTAAGAGCATTGGGAACAATTACAAATAAGTCACACAAAGAGTAGGACATCTGAACACTGTTCAGGTTACTGTGTTCCTATTTTAAATTTGATTAAGTTTTCCTCTGCATATTAACTAGTTAACTTTTCCTTGAAAAGCCTTCTTAGCTCTGTCTGAAAAGGGTCTCAGTTTTTATTATCAGAGACAGCTCTAAACATAACTTAACTAACCCATTTAATACTCTGTAAAGTCATGTGTATACACTGAAACATATAGGACCAAAGAAAGATCTGGTATTTAGCTGGATTTGGTGTTCAATTATCTAGCAAATAAAAGTCTTCAAAGCTTTTCAGTCATTCTGTCATATTTCTGCACAGGTTATTTTACAGACACAAGACTGGCAAAGCCATTCATTCAAACCCTTTATTACATTGTTATAAAATTCAGTTTTGTTTTATAAATTACCACTGAGTAACTCCTCATTTTCTAAGTATCTTCTCCAATGATTTATACCTTTACAGTGTTATTCATTAAACTTTTGCTTAGACCACTTGGTTCTGGTAGGTAGATGGGCAACTAATGCACTATGCAATGAAACATTACTATTAGCTACCAATGTACCACAGGTTCTACTGGTATGATAACACAAAGGCAATGGTACAATAACATGCAGTTACTAATGCAGTTCCAACAAGAATTCCTGAAAAAAAACCCCCATTGTTTATGCTAATATACATAACAATTGTCTGTGCACCAGAGAGTAACAGCTAGAAAAATATTTAACTTGGCTCTTGCTGGATTATTTTTCTTCCTTTTTTTGTTGTTTTTGTAGCATTTTACCAGAATTGGCCCTACAGCTGCTTTATACTGGTATACTGAAGACTTGTGCTCAGTTCTCTGGTTTGTCTTATACCCCAACCTGCAAGGTGTTTGGAAATTCTGCATGCTCCTGCATGGACCCACCTGTTTAACTTGGGATACACATGACCTGGTTCAGAAGCAGCCTTTATCACCTTTTGTGAGCTGCAAAAGCACCTTTCTCCAGAGAGAGTTTGGGTAGCAGATTCCTAACACTGAGGGCATTCCTGCTTCTCCAGAACTAGAATCCAGCAAATGTACACACAGGAACTCCCAGTCACGTTGCTGGAGATCTGTGGCTCAGACAGACAGCACCAGTTCAGTATCTGAATTGTCCTTTGCCTGCTGTATAAGTGCTGTTATATGTGCTGCTCTTCTAACAAAATCTGTCCACTGCTTTTTCCAGTAAATGGAGACAACACAGTACACATCCACATGAGGGCAGCAAGAGCTTAAATTTAAAACATTTAATGAAAGAAAAAAAAAAGCAACACCTATCTGCAGCTTTATTTCATGCCCCCACAATTTTTCAGTGTAATAAAGACAAAAATATTTAAATATAAGAATGTTTAATAATCCCCTTTATATTTAAATATTTTTGTCTTTATTGGTGATTACTGAATAATGGGACTTGCAAATGTATGCCCTCTTGCCTTCCCAGGATTTTCATATGCAGAATTTTCACTGCTGGCAGCAAAGGCAGGATGGTGTTCTGGGATAAGAGCAGACCTTGCTAAACACTCTTTTTAATCCTTTCTTTCCCTTCATTAACCCTTTTAGAAGCTAAATGTTGCACACCTGTACATTTTCCTATGGCTGCAGTACTATCATAGAGTCTGTGTGTGGCAGCATCTCATCCGTGTGGGAAGCGACAAGAGTTATTACACTCAAGTCATAGCACTGACAGATGGCAGACACCAGAGAACTAATGACAGCAATGAAAAGATGATAGAGATGCTCTATTATTAACCAGTCTGGTCAACTCCTGGATTGACAGGAAGCTGAACATGAGCCAGCAGTGTGCCCAGGTGGCCAAGAAGGCCAATGGCATCCTGGCCTGTATCAGGAACAGCATGGCCAGCAGGTCCAAGGAAGTGATTCTGCCCCTGTACTCAGCACTGGTGAGGCCACACCTCGAGTACTGTGTCCAGTTCTGGGCCCCTCAGTTCAGGAGATTGAGGTGCTGGAGCAGGTCCAAAGGAGGGCAACCAGGCTGGTGAAGGGACTCGAGCACAGATCCTATGAGGAGAGGCTGAGGGTGCTGGGGCTGTTCAGCCTGGAGAAGAGGAGGCTCAGGGGAGACCTCATCACTCTCTACAACTCCCTGAAAGGAGGCTGTAGCCAGGTGGGGGTTGGTCTCTTTTCCCAGGCAACTATCAACAAGACAAGAGGGCGTGGACTTAAGTCGTACCAGGGGAAGTTTAGGTTGTATATTAGAAAGAATTTATTTACGGAGAGGGTGATCAGACATTGGAATGGGCTGCCCGGGGAAGTAGTGGATTCTCCATCCCTGGAGATATTTAAAAAGAGACTGGATGTGGCACTCAGTGCCATGGTCTAGTAACTGCAGTGGTAGTGGGTCAAGGGTTGGACTTGATGATCTCTGAGGTCCCTTACAACCCAGACAGTTCTATGATTCTATGAACTCAACAGTAAGATGGCAGATGTAAGCTTCTGGAGAAGCCTTCTCTGGCAGGACAACTTCTGTCCTGCAAAGACCTGTGAATGCCTCATAATTTACTCCCCATTTACACTGCACATCAAAATACACATAAACAGTCACTGCAAAATTCCAACAGCCAAGAAGACAAAGGATTCAGTCCAGAATCCCCCATTCCTGCGCCTTTCAGTCGGGTTAAATTTTTAGATACTGAAACTGCCAGAGAAATGCACAAATTGTTAAGAAATTTTTTAAACACAGTCAATGAAGGAAAAAAAAAATTCCCCACTGGTACAAAGTCAACCTCTTCCTAAAGAGTGAGTTACAAACCAAGACTGGCAAGTGGCCCACAAGAAGAGGACACAAAGAGCTTTAATAAAGTAGTAAACCCCACCTTGTTGGCACTTCTGCCAATGTCACCTGCTCCAAAATTCACAACAGCTTTCTTAAGCTAGTGTGCAGTTTTGGTTTTTTTCTTAGCACCATCAAATTTAGGCTGGAATTGGCTATGCTCAATGTGAGCAACAGAAGGAATATAGCTTGGAGGAAAGCAACCAAAGAATAGCTTTTTGGACAGGGACTAAAAGACACTGGGACTTGGATGACGAAACTAGGAAAGACATAAGAAGGTTAAGGAGATGGGACAGAAAGGGTCAAGCATCAGGAAACACTTGCTTATTTTCCTGAGTGAATTTCTAATGCCATTTCAAATCCTGTGAAAATTTATTTGCATTTAAAGAGAACAGAAGAGATGGTATGACCACACAGAGTACACCAGCTGCCCACAGCACCAATTCAAATCCCCAAATACCCGAGTTGTAAACCTGGGTTAATGTTTGCAAAGCATTGAAGTAATAATGGACACCGCAGAAACATGTTAATTATTTTATCATTCTTTCTTCATTTTCAAAGGCTGAATAATATTGAGCAAACATGTGTCTTAGAACAATAAAATAGAAAAATTATACTGTAATTATAGACTTCATCATAACTGATACAAAAAAAAAAAGAAGCAAATGAATGCATTCCTTCAGCTTTGAAGTGCTGGAGTTTGCAAGCTTACAGATCTTCTTTAGTTTTTTTCTTTTTTTTGTGAAATACTCATAGGGAAAAACATAAATTATACATATTCCCAGTCTACTGAAGTAATAGACTAAGAAAATTCATTCCCTTACATAAATGCACAGTTTTATGCTTTTCACACATTTTTGTTTAATTGATGTCAGCTTTCTTGATTAAAATTAGGGAAATGTGTATCTTGAGTAAACCTGGTAATTTCTACATCTATTATTACAAAAGCACAGGTAATGCAGAGCAAACCTCTGTGATATCTTCTTCAGTTCCTAACAGTCAGAATTCTGTTATTTTATTTTGAACCTATTAATTCCATAACTTTGAATAAATTATTATAAACCAACATTTAACATAGGATATGCTTGGTGTCTGTATACACCAGGCATCAGCTACTGAGATGAAAGCTAATTTAAAAGAATCAAATAACTCTTCAACTAAAAGAAATATCAAATATCCCAAGTTTCTGTATCTTAATCCTTTTTTGTTTCAACACATCCACTAAGAGATTAAAGGTTTTACTATTTAAGGCAAAATAATTGAAGCTCTTTCTCCCAAAGGACCAAAGTATTTTTCATCGGGGCTGAATGGAAACTAAGCAAGCAATACTAAAATCTGATGTTCTTTCCTTCTGGACAATACCGAGTATCATCAGACATTGCCATCTGTTTAAGAAATACTGATTCCTCCACAAAGAATGGAATTTACATGTCACAGTCTATTGAGATTCAGTAGACTTTTTCCTCAACTTTTAGAGCAAATTCACTGGGAGAAGAGTCATCTTACACCACTGAAGTAAAATGCATTTTCCACAGTGCACTTTTCCAAAGTATACAGTAGATGGCAGTGAGATATTAACTGAAAACTGGCTTCCATTTCCAAAATTTCAAAGAATATTAAGGTTTTTGGTAGAAGTACCCATTATTTTACCTAAAACATAAGCCATTCTATTGATCAATGACTATAAAAAGTTCAAAAAATAAAAATCCACACATAGGAACTTGGAGAAGAAAGTAAAAGAAAAAACACTAGGGGAAAAAGAAAACTAGTAAACTCAATGTGACATGGAAAGTCCCAGAAAACTCTTAGAGAAAACCTATCTTTAACTGACTAATATAGATATGTAATCCTTTCAATCACAGTTGTGTAAAAACTGGTGGGTTTCCATTAAAAAAAAATATTTATCTAATGTACGTTTAGCTCAAAAATGAAATGATATGAATAAGACTCTGAATTTGGTAAGAGGTTGCCAAGAGAAGCTGTGGAGGCCTCATCCCTGGAAGTGTTCAAGGCCAGGTTGGATGATGCTTTGAGCAACCTGGTCTAGTGGAAGGTGTGCCTGCCCATGCAGGGGGGTGGGAGCCAGATGATCTTTAAGGTTCTTTCTAATCCAAACTATTCTATGATTCTATGAATATCAGTCTCATGAAGGGTATTTACTAGTCTTATCTTGGTCAACATCATGTCAAAGCAGATGCTTTGCAAGCAGAACCAAGCAAAATATTTTCAATGAAAGGTTTGGGGCTGCTTATTTTCCTTCCTTTCACAGTGCAATCTAAAGGAATTTTCAAAACAATAAAAGAATATATATACACAGTCAAGAATAGGCATGCACATGTAAGCATATAAATATATTTTAACTTTATAGGCAGCAATTATAGCTAAGAAACATTTGGCTTTGGTCTGCCTTAGGTTTGATTGGACACTAATCCGACTGAAAACTCCCTCTGTCCAATTTTTTAAAACAGATTTCTTATTTTTCTTCTATTCCTCCTTTTTCTAGCCAATCTAATTAATTTTATTTTTATCTCATCATGTAGGGAATAGAACATAAGTCCTATTGAGACAACATCTATTTGTAGCACCTGTAAAGTTTAATTTCATAATGAAAATGTAATTTTGTTCAGTAAAGGGTTTCATACAAAGATTATACTGGGAAGTTTTTAGAGACTTTTTTTGTCTTATGTGAAATACAATTTCATTGTGAAGACTTGGTCTCTTTAAACTCCCTTTAGGATTTCTGGTCAAGAACTGAGGAATAATTTCATTTCATGACACTTTTCTTTGTTTCTTATTTTTCAACTGAAACAGCTCAAAAATAGTTTTCATTATTACTCCTGCCTCTCTTGAAGTTATGCACAAGTAACCTCATTGAAGTTCCATAAGAAAAGCAGCTAAACTGAACACCTGATGACAGAATAAAGTACTATCCAGAAGGAAGACTCCTACCAAGTAACAGCTGAAAGTGAAAATTAATGTGTTATTCCTAATAATAATAATAATCCCTCAGTCTGCTCATCGGGAGTGGTGAACCACATTAATGGCTGCATCTGCATTGTTCACAGATACTGGTTTGGTTTATATTCAAGAAGGTGCTGCAGCAGAACTTCCCCCCTTATAGCTTTTACTATCTGTAGTATGGTCACAATACAGTCACTGTTTTGGTCTTCTAGTTACCGTATTACAATTTCTGATATAATTCTGAAATATCTAGTCTATATATTATGAAACCTCTTTTGATTTATGAAATACCTCTATCTGGTTTATTTTCATGCTAGGGTAATTTATGTTTTAACTAGTTAATTCCTGACCATATAGCTA
Source organism: Florisuga fusca (assembly GCA_038090715.1). NCBI lineage: Eukaryota > Metazoa > Chordata > Aves > Apodiformes > Trochilidae > Florisuga > Florisuga fusca. Next base: position 16,002,821 of record JAAWXA010000021.1, read on the forward strand.
CGGGAAGTTTATTCACTACCAAAAGCTGTAGAAAGGGCACTTCAGACCCTAAATCTTACTAATTTACCAATAGTCACAGAGCAGATTTTCAGGGATATTAAATACTGCACAGCCATTTATAGAAGATTGATACATAAGGTATCTAATACAGCACTTTAGATTGCTGAAGCTTTTGTTTGCATACTACTGTCATTAAACCACTGTCACAACTCTAGCAATAGCTTCACGGCCCCTGAACCTTCTATGAAAGTCTGTTCTTTATATGGAGTCAACTTTACAATGAAGTTAGGAACATAAAGTCATCTGACTGGCTTCTGTTGACTATGACCTGGAACCACCTTTGAAGCTCTGTGATTATCTTTTAAAAAGGACTGCATGAGGAGTTCTGCAAGGAAGTGACAAGGCATCAGGATGACAGTCCCTCCATAAGATGCTGCACCTGAGCCCACCTGCTGCCTCCAGAAGTGGCAGCACAGCTCTCCCAGCTTATTGATCCTAGTTTTTTTCCACTGCAAACATGCCACGGAGATAAAGCCTTGGAAGGGAAAAGCTGGCCTAATGGGTGAGTTTCAGCACTGCAGGACAAAACCAAGGACTGTTCTGTGCTGCCTGACATATTTGGCCTGGAACACAAATGAAAGAAAAGTTGTATGACCATCAGCTTTTTGTGTTACTGTCTATTTTGTTTCATAAAGATGTACCAGTAACTCTATTTTCATTTTCAGGAATGTAGAGCTTTGCTGTAGCCCTGGCTTCTGGGCTGGCCACGTTTCTGGCACGCAGACCATGTCTGGAGGGGGCTGTCTCAAACTCTCGACCATGAAACTGTAAAAACATTCATCATGAATTTAAAACCACTGAATGGAATTTCCTCAGCCTTCCTCCTGAACTTTTTTCTGAGGGTTTGAGCAATGTTTGGTTCAGCTCTCTGCATAATACTTGCCACAGGGAAAACTTTGCACCACCATCCCCAGCAAACTCCCCACAAGAAGCTCTTTAGGAGCCCCCATGTTGGTGTAAAGTGTCAACTAAACTTTTTGACTGGCTGCACTTGCAGCCTGAACATGAGCTTGGCTGAGGACAGGAAATATTAGTAAGTCAGGATCAAGGACCTAAGACAAACTGAGCTTAAAAGTATTTCTTCTTAGCTTTCTCCAAAGTAATGCATAAACAGACCACGGGCCAACGTAACTTTATTTTCCCCCCAAGGCACTAAATTGGTGTACACCACTCATTAATTTCTTGTTCCCAGGAAAATTAATTTTGCTCAAGGTATCATGAGTGAGCCTTTAAAAATAAGATAGTTAATGAGTTTCAGTGGATGGGTTTTAAAATATTTAATAACTTTTTTTTAGTACTGCAGATAATGAGTTATCGATAGGCATTTCCCACCCTTTTTAATGCTAATCAGAATATAATGTCAAAGAGCCAAAAGCAGAAAATTCATTTTGATATGCTTGGAGATTTTCACAGTGAAAGACTCATATTTAAAGGAAATAAATGAGGTGGTTTCAAAGTTATGGTTATTTAAAACGGAAATTCATATAGAAACAAACAATTTCTGCTGTACTTTCTTGAAATTATGCTCTCTAGCTTTTCCAAATAAATTCAAGTCTGGGTGTAATAGCAGCATTAGACATAACGTGTTCTATATTAAATTTTACTGCAGATCCACATGGGATCATAATAAAGACAAAACACAAGCCAAATAACCTGTGATTTATCCAAGTTTATTATTAGGCTTAATAACTTAAATTGTGTTGTTTTGCCTTGAAGCCAGCTGAATCAATTCTTATCTGAAGTTCACTGCATCAAGACTGTCTCAAACCTGAATACCTTTTCAAAGTCTGTACTTTAAATAATAAACACCTAGATAGGAAAATTAAATAATGCATATCTTTTATGAATACTTGCATTTTATATTAATATACTTGCAAACATGATTTATTCCTTAAAACTTAAGATGTTGCAGCGATTACAGGTGAGAAGTGGGGTCAAGAGAACCTTTAGTCAGATCTCTTATGTAAACATGAGAAATAAAATAATATTTTCATTTGTTGAGGTTAGTAATACTTGTTGGAGAAATTAATCCAATCTAGATCTGAAGACAAAAGCAAGTGGAGGATCCACCACTTTCTCTGCTAACTGTCCCAGGAGGTAATTATCCCACTGCCAGACTTACATACCCAATTCCTAGCTTAAATTTTAATATCCAACTATTATTTCTAATAGGCCTTTCTGTCCTAGATCAACATTTTCTCAATATGCACTGCAGATAAAATTCTGCTCCTAATCTTTCCAAGAAGTTAATCATTTAGCAGTCTTTGTGCACCTTTCTCTAAAGCTCATTTTGTACCCCTAACACTCAGGTTTTTTATGCTTATCTTCACAGTTTTCAACTGACCTGTTTGTTCAGCTTTCCAACAACTTGTATAAAATATGGGTGTCAGATTGGATGCCAGAGTTCTGCTCATACATGGGATAAAACTGATTTATTGTGCTTATTACCTTATATTATCCTTATTACCAAAGTTACACAGCCAAGAATTGCATTTGCAATTTTTCTCTGAGTAGTTGACTCACATGATTTCTTCTGAGAAACACTGCTTTTAAGATGCTACACCTCATCCTGCAGGTGTGCATTCCTAGTCATCAAAGTCTTTCATCTTTCAGGATAACTTTACATTTAACTAAAAAAAAAAAGATTGTGTTTAAATGGGGGCACTTTACAAAGCAACCTGGATCTTTCCTTAGGTCTGCTCTAGAATATTGTTTATCATTATTCTTAGATGATTTTTTTTAATGTTTATGTCATTGTCTGAAACAAATAGCAATACTTAGAGAACTGTATTAAGGTCATCACCACTTTTTCCAGCCAGACAGCAGGTTTTTTAATATTTACTTTGTGGCAAAGAGAATCGTAGAATCGTAGAAAATTAGGGGTTGGAAGGGACCTTGAAAGATCATCCAGTCCAACTCCCCCTGCAAGAGCAGGAATAAAACATTATAGATTTATAAAAGTCCCAAGTCTGAACATTTTCAAGTGTGGTAGTTAGTCCTGCCCATGACTTCTGTCAGCTTCATTTCTACAGCTGCAAATTTTAATTCAAAAGGAATTGACTTTGCAGATGCTTTCAACATATGAAGGTACAGGCTTAGTCCTCACACAAAGAAATTTTACTTGGAAAGGAATTCTGGTTGGTTAAATTTATCTGCTGATGGTATGACAAAGATAAACAAACCAATGAAACCCAGCTTGAGCTGGACTTAACTGAATGCCTCTAACAAATTGACATCAGAAGCTGCAATGAGAAAATAAAAATATGCAGCCTCTCAGGGGAGTGCCACAGACTTATCATTCACCTTCGCTATAAAAACGTGTACTAGGAAGAGCCATGAGAAGCCTGAATTTCCAGAATGAAACCAAAATTACTGCAGCTATGGGGAATGCCCTTTTTCTGCACCCAGCCAGAGCAGCAGAGGACACTTTGCCCCAACCATTCCTTGGTGCCCACCACCTGGCGATTATCCAGCCCAGCTTTGCAGAGGCTGTATTAACAACTGCAAACGCAGGGGAGGACAGAGGTGTGCCCCTGGGAAGCCTGGCTGCCTCCCTGGGAGCTGTGGAGTTGCACAGGGCTGCAGGAGGAGCCCTATGAGTCCTTCCCCCTGGGCACAGCTGCAGGGCAGAGCTGGCTTCACCTATAACAACCAGGCAGAACTGCAGAAAAGGCTTCTCTGAAAATTGTTTTACTAAACTGAAGTACACTCTTGAGAGTAAATTTATCCACGAGCTGTTTCATGTGCTTAAGCAGACTGAATAATGAGGACGGATTTGTCCTATGTGCATCAGTGCTTAAACATGGTGTATTTCATAGTCACCGAATGGCTAAAGTTAGAAGGGACCTTAAAGATCATCTATGTTAAGTATTTAAAGCCATGTATTTTTTTAACCTAGCACTGACCTGAGGGACAACAACAAAAATAATTTTCTGCTCCCAGGTAAGAGGCATTGATTTGCTAGGGGAAGGAGTAATCTGCAGCACCTCTGCTATGCCAACCTGCTGCTACAGATGCTCTCTGCACCACAGGGGCTTCCCCCCCCATTGACAGAGCAGCTGGATGTAGCCTTGGCATCACATGATGTAAGCAGCAGTATAACACGGTGTCTAAAATACACCTGGGGTGGACAGGTGGTTCCCTTCTTATTCTGAAATACATCTTCAAGAAAGCACTAAAATCTCCACCATCAGTTTAAAGAACCAGTCTAAACTAAATTGAAAACTTTTTGTTTGTTGTTTGGTTTTTGTTTTGTTTGTTTGGGGTTTTTTTCTAGCATAAAACATTTTACAGTATATACTCACTGATAAATTTGAATAAAAATGTATGGATTCTTTAAGAAGAAAATAAAAAAGAATATATGAAATAAACACAGCATGTAGCTTAGGGGCTCGTTGCCATAAAAGTCTTTTCCTGACTGGAAGTTACAGAAGTACTTAAAAAACAGATGTACATCAAAGGCTGCTGATTAGAAGCACAGAGAGAAATAATTATCAGTTGTTTTTTGGTTGTTTTTGTTTTGTGTTTTTTTAAAATAAATTCTTTATTCTAATACCAATAAAACCTTAGCATGTACAGAATGATTCTATGGGTTTAATTACTCATATGAAAAATATAAATGCTATACATCATCACTTTCCTATGGCTAGTTTGGGTGAGGGTCTGATGGATATAAGATATTGGCTTTCTTATTTAGTGACAGTATTAGCTTAAAGACATTACATGTCTTTACATGCAAGACATCTGAAATGGTTCAAGATCTATTTATTTTTGCTTAGAAGAGACTGATGCTAATAATTCTTTGTAGGCTTGAGGTATTTCCACCAGTCATTACTAAGGCTGGCAGTCATAGACACTCCATCCTGCAGTATGGTACAGTGGGTACAGCAGTACAAACCACCAGTCCTTGTGGAACTGGTTGGCAGCTGCAAGGGCAACATCTTATGAATAAAATAAAAAGAGCCAGGGCACAAGTTTGAGCATGGTCCTGAAACACAAGCAGGTTCCCTGGCATGTTTCTGATGTGTGCCAACTGATACTTCTCCCAAGAAGCATATATTCCTCTCTGTACGTTCTTTACAGAAGATGAAAGAAACATTTACTCAAACCCTTTAGACTTCACTAATTTCAAATTAGTAGCTGTTTTTCAAGATGAAAAGTTTTTATAGTTCTGATTTTAGATGCATATGTGATAAGCCCCTGGACTGGAATACAAAGACTTCAAAACCAGTCATGCAAGTGCATAATTTTAGCTACATACTTGTGCTGGCTGATAGTGCTTTGAATGCTGGAAGGAAGCATTTATTTGAACCACGCTCAGTTAAGTGATTATCAGCTTCTTACATTGAAGTATAGTTGATCTCTACTGAATGCTAATTACTTCACTATGTTAGCAAACACTCATCTCTTGGCCAGTGCCTTCGTCACAATCTGTTCCATCTGTTGATTTAAACTGTCCTGTAAGTTTAATAGTGGGTGACAAGTGCATCACGTAGGGTGTGATATACTTATCAAATTAGTTACAAGTATCCAATCACCTGGTTATTTTCTCTACTGAGACAATAAATCCACTATTACAGTCACTTTCCTCTCACTAACTCAAACTAAAAGACAGCATTTTCTTCTTGTCATTTGCTGACTTAAGAAGACTCCTTTCAAAAATGCTGGTTTATTTTGCTCTTCTTCCAGTTATGCTCAGCATCTTTCACGTCCCTTCTGTTCAGGCAAATAATTATTTACTTCCTAGCACTATCCAGTTATTCTTCTTTAAATTTCTTTCCAGACATACAGGATTTGAAAATGTGATTTCTGCTGTTAACTTCCATGTAAATAAACTTTAAATAATAGCTTTTTACCCAGACCTAATACCAATAGGAAATACAGTACTAACACACAGTCAAAAAGAAATGTTTCTAATAGAGAAAAAGCATTTCTCCCTGGTTTGCCTTCCCATGCAGGCAATTGAAATCTGCACAATTATATAAATTATTACTTAGAAATGGCCAGTGTTATAATTTTTGTAATTAGAAGTATGGGAACGTCCTACATAAGAGTCACAAAGTAGATTGACTCCCAGATCTGTGAGACCAACATTCATAATGGGCATTAATATTTATTTATATACAATTAACTAAATGGAAAAACACTGCCATCTATAAAATAAGCATGCCAAATAGAAAAAGTTGAGTTTTAAAATGCACATTAGGATGTCATATCAACATCATACTATAAGTTAAAACTTTAGTTATACATTTAAATTTTCATTTGAAAAATGAAAATAGTTAAATTTCATTTAAAGGAAAATACCTTCCAACTGTTTCTAGAATACTGAAAATAAATTGACTATTTTGAACTACTTATGAGTTTCTGTATAGATCTAACCAACAGACAAACCATACAGAAGAATTTAAGAGTGATTTGTGAGCTAAGAGCAACAAAGCAATTATTCACTGTCAGGAAATATATCTATTTAGATTACATGATCATAATATTATTTGTTTCCAACAAATACAATCCTATGATCTTTAAACAATACACTATTTTGAAATACCTCTGAGTTAATAAGTTAGATGACTGATTTATTTTTGAAAATCTGGATAAATATACAAGTGAAATCCTTGTGAATCAAGACTTTCCGTGCCAAGTCAACTGTGAGGGATTTTTTATGATTAAGTATGAATTCCTGGAAAACATGGTTTATCATAGAAAAACTGGCAAAACTTTTACAGTATTTGCTCTAACAGGCGCCACTGTAATGGGCTGCAGATCTATGAATAGTTTTAGCTTCTGTTCCTGGTCTAACACTGAAAATTACAATATGCTACAAAGTGGGAAAAGAGTTCTTTTTTTTTTTTCTTTTGTAAATTGTAATAGACGGGGTTGATTTCAATCCATAATTTACATAATGAAGACCTTCACTGGCCTGATCTCATAATTTCTCAAAACCACTCTTTTGATAAGTGATTCTGTTCTGAAATTTCATCTGGCAATGAAAATACATTGTTGAAGAACAGATTTATTCTCTTCTTACGTGCAAGAATTACTGCTTGGGAACATATCTGAGCTTTCAAACAACAGCTCAGATAAAAGTTACAATCAGTAACAGAATTCTGTTCATCCCATAAGTCCTAAACAATGTGTTGACCCTCAAATTTCACAAATCCTTAAAAGCCTATATGGATAATGTTACAGGCTCAGACAGTCAGCTGGTAGTATCAGAGTACAAAACCATGAAAGCAGCTTTTCTCGGTCAACCAAACATCCACTGCAACCATTGCAGTAGCCCAAAAGTAACAGGTTGGTAGCAGTTTCAGAGTCGAGGAAAAATAAATGGTCCCTCACACAAGAAACCACAGCCCCATGAGGCCTGAAATGCCCACGGCCATACAGAGGCAAGGACTGCTGATGAAGGGCTTGCAAAAAGCTTTTCGCTGGGAAATGTATTTTCTGGTCAAACCTCTGTAAGTGAAATCCCCAATATCTGCCCAGCTTCTCTGCTGCTTCATGAGTTACAGCTGATTAGGAAGTGCTTTCATGCTGAAAGTCAGGATATCTGTTACCTTATGGCCCTGAATATCAGGTTGATCCCTGACATGACCCGATATGAATCTACTTCTTATACAATGCCAACCTACAGCACCATGTAGAAACACACAGGCTGAGACTGAAAAACCTGTAGGTCCATAGTGCAACATCCAAAAATGTATGCATCACTCCACTCCTAAATTAAATGCCTAACAAATCAGGCACATTTCAGGCCTGCATTTCATTTAACCTAGGTTTACTACCATAGAAATTCATTGTGTATTTCTGCATGTGGCCTCTGATTACACAGTTTTGAAAGACTGGTCCAGAATGGTAGTTGCAAAAGATGAAGGATGTGGAAACAATAATTTCTGATAAAATGGCTGGCTAAGATTTCCTCTCATAAGCTGACTACATCAGACAACACTCTGAAGTAGGAGGTTTTTGTGCAAGGAAACATAAAATTATTTCCCCTGTGCCTAAATGGGGTCAGAAAAGAGAAAAGCATCTGTTAATATTCAGTGTTGAGGCAAACTTATTCAGCCAACAATTGTGTTAATGCAAATGACAACAGTTTGTTGCAGATGTGCAACTGATTATAATGCAGTCAAATCATTTGGGCTTTTTGCAGTAAGAGACTCCAGACTTAAGATGATGGTGGGTTCAATAAGCATTTTAAAACAAAATTTTAAACACGGTGCTTTCTGTCAACGCCCCCAGCCTGAACCACCAAAACTGCAGACTTCCATTTCTAAATGTTATTTGGAGAAGATTGAGATGAAGAGTGACTCAGAAATCAAAGTACAAGTTTCACCATAGTACTCTATATGTTTCAGAAATTTTCTCCAAAATTACCCTCAGTGTTCCAGTGAGGTGCACAGCTTCCCATCACTCATCTATTCTTATGAATTGCCCTTTCCCAATATGGAAATGTTCACACTTGGACTAAAACCTCAGGTACTCTAAACTACATAGCCACAAGGCACATATTGCATCACTTGTTTTTCTGTTATTAATGAAGAACCATATGCCTGAGGAAAAACCATGAACTTTCTATTTGTGGCAACATTCTTATTTTTAAAGATAGATAGCCTAATAATTTATGGTCATTTTGCCATCACTGCAAATTGTATTTTGAAACTAAACTATGCCTATCAGAGAATGGTTGAAGCTTGAAGGGACCTCTGGAGTTCATCTGGTCTAACCTCTCCTGCTCAAGCAGGACTATGGATATAGCTGTTTGCCCATGACTATGTTCAGGTGGCTTTTGACTGTCTCCAAGGATGGAGCCACTACAGCCTTCCTGGACAACCTCTCCCAATAAAAAGTTTTCCCTGATGTTGAGATGGAACCTTCTGTGTTTCAGTTTGTGGTCATTGCCTTGTGTCCTGGTACTTGGCACCACAAGAGCAGGTTCTGTCTTTTTTGCACCTCCCTTCATATATTTACCCACACTGATGGGATCCTCCTGAGACTTCTTCAGGTTGAACAGTCCCAGCTCTCTCAGCTCCGGTACCTTTAATCATCTTTGTGCCTTTGTTCAACTCTCTCCAGTATGTTCATAACTCTCATCTACTTCAAAGCCCAGAGGTGGGCACAGCATTCCAGGTGTGGCCTCCCCAGTGTTAAGCAGAGGGGAAGGATCTTCCTCCTCAAACTGCTGTTAACACTCCTCCCTCCTCATGCAGTCTAGGACACACTATCCTTCCTTGCTGAAATGACACATTGCTGACTCAAATATATAAATATAATGAGATTTCTAACTTAAAGTTTTTACAAGTATAGCCCACTTACTTAGATAACCTATTGAATAAAAAATGGTATCCACCAAAATTATCTGGTAGGCTGATAGAAAGGCTATTAGCCAATCTAGATTAATTACATCAATTAATTTATTTCACACAGAATGAAAAACAGTTTAAAAATAGGAAGGGTGAACTACAGCATAAATGAGTAAGTAGAAGAGACACATTGAGTGGAAACCTCTGGTTATTAAAAAAAAAAAAAAATCCTGCAAGCAAAGGAAGAAGAAGGAAACCATGGTAGTGGGGAGGAATATAGTTAAAGAGAGAACTGCGAACTGGAGATGTTCAAAAATGTGCCTGGTATTCAGTAATCACACAACCAAAGACAGAGGGAACGACAGGTAGCCGTTTAATTTATGCTAAGTGCTGTTTTTTATAATCACCCTCAAAATGAAGTAATTATTTAATTTATTAGTTTTTAAATAAAGTATTGTAATTTTATAGGAAGATGAAGAAATTACAATGTTATGCATGTCTGCTAAGCTCAGCAACTTCAAAAAATTCATTTGATAAAGCACTGGTTTGATGTATATCTGGAGCTGTGATTTTCAGTATGTACTAGGAAAGCACCTGCACAAGATCTGTCCTTGTATGGGCATCCTGAGTTCACAGCCACTCCTTCAAACGAGATGGGAGTCACTCCATCAAATCTTGTCTCAATACAGGACTAAAAAATTATGTATATTTGATCAGAATATTATGAAACACTGTAAGACTTTTTTTTTTTCCTCAAGTAACAAAAAAATATAACAAACTGTTTGTGGATAAGTTAGAAGTAGAAATGTCCCAACAAAAATGCACAGTGTGCACAACAGCTATGTCTCCTCTCCAAGCTGCATTATTTCAATGAAACTCATTTACTGCAGTAACCATGAAATGGAGTTTTTGGGTTATTTATGAGCCACATCTTGACATTTAGAAAAATAGCTGTATATCAAGTAACAGAATTATACACACTAGAATAACAATATAATCATACAAAACAAAACACAATCCGTTAACCACAATTTGAATATTTTCATATGCTTCTGCAATTCCTACTTTTAGACAGTTCTGGAACCTCCAAAAGACTGGAAGAAAAACTGTTCTTGTGGCATGATTTCAAGGAGAGAATTTACATCCCCTTTTAATGTTAAGATAAATCAAATGATGGTCAAGAATTTTTGTGATGATAAAGGAAGCTAACTATTCTTGAGGTCACAGTTAGGATTCTAGGTAGGCATGTGGGTCAATATCTAGACTGTCTTCAAAGACATACTGTGTTATCATTATTCCAAACTGTTAAGTAATTCATCAGTACCTACCATAAAGAAATCTCTTTCCCTCTCTCCTTCTTTCATTATTTCACCTCTTGACATAGCTTTTGTAAAAATAATGTTTTAAAGACCTGAAAAGAAATTGAATATATTTTCACTGATACCAAACAATTCCAAAAATAGTTCAAAAAATATCTGTATCACCAAACTATTGTCAAAGTCATGGAGGGCTCCTTCAGGGAGTGGTCAGCACATGTGACCACGAGATTATTTTGACCCATTTGGGTTAAAACAAAACAAAACAACCAACCAGCCAAACAAACAAAAAAAAAAAAAAAAAAAAAAAAAAAGAGAGAGAGAGAGAGAATATGTTTCTATGGAACTATTTGTAATCTACCATTTTACAGCCTTGAATTTTAGTATGAAGACATATGAGAAGGCAAAAGTGCCACAGCACATTATACAATACCATTACTCTCAGGCAGAAAAAGGCTAACTTTACGATGGACATTTTCACAAAATCCTGAGGGATTCAGAACAGCAAATCCAACTACAAGTCAGTAAGGCATTTTGAAAAGAGCCAGAGGAATCTCTTAAAATGCATTCACCCCTCCGAAAGAACACTCTTCAGTAGCAAATGTTCGGAAGTGCTCAGAACTCAGTAGGGCTTGTGAATAACAAACTTGTTTTTGAACATGTTTTTGAAAGCCTGAACAACAGCAGCCGTGTATTAAAAGAAGCATCAATAGCTAAAGATTCAAAATATTCTAGATGCAAGTATCTTCTGGGTCTTAGAACTATTAGCAAGCCTAGAAGCACACAAACACTTTTATTTTTATGCATATACATGTTAATATTTGTATTATATATAAACAAACAACTGTTGTCCGACTCTCTCTAACACAAAGAATTCTCTTTTGGGGATAACATGATAAGTTTTAGGTATGAATGAAAAAACTGAGATGTCAGAACTATTTAGAAAAATTTTAAGTGCACACAAAATATAAGTTTCCATATCTTAGCCAGATGTGCTGAGGCTTACAAAATCAAAGCAGAATAAGAAGAGTTGGCTTTCAAGCTACAGTGACTCAAACATTTCCAAATTTTAACATTATATACATGACTAAATACTTGATTGCCTGTTGGTTGTTTTTTTTTTTTCATCAAAATAAAACTAGATTGTAATAAACACTGTATGAAGTTCCAAGCAAGGAAGACCTAGATCTGATCATTATTACGTTCTTTTAAAATCTGGCAGAAAAATTTTCCAAAACTTCCAAACTAGGCAAAGTGCCTCTTGCACTTATCTTCACAAGTGTAGGATCACCATTAAGTACATTTTAGCTCCTTTTTAAAGGGAAAATATGTTGGAGATTAAAATGAGCTTGCAAAAATGAGATTATGGAGCTTGTTTAGTTTTACTTCTGCCAAGCACAAACAATTTTTCTCTGAGTCCCTACTGAGTCATATGGCTAACGGCAGTAACTATTATCACTTCATTTTCTCTAGAATGGCTTAGGCTTGAAACCTACCACACAGTTGCCTGCTCTGGACTGTAAAACAATTGGAAAGTGATTGTTCTAAAAATCTATTACATGTGGCAGCATGGTGGCATCACTACTGTTCCATGGCCTTTTAAAATGTGCTTTTTTAAAATTTTAAATTTGGCTCAGCTAAACACCATATTCACATGAACACTAATGTAATAGAACTTCAATCAACTCAAGTATGAAGACTAAAAATAACACTTTTTTTTTTAAGTTACTTTTAGCTAGCAGAATGTAAATATAACTGAGGACTGCAGTATTTTTATCTGTAGCAGGAAATTGGTGTGCTTGATAAAGGATTTGGAAAGTCTTACTGTATCATAAGGGGGTTAAGTGCAATCTCTTTGAAGACACAGAATTATACCTATTCAACACAAATTAAACTGCTGACAGGAACCAAGGAAGTAAATTTCCATCTATTATTTTTCTCGGTCACAACGCACTGTGTTAGCTTGTTTTTCAGAGTCTAAACTAGAATAGAAATTTCTAATCTCCTCAAATTAGCATGCTAGATCACGGCATTGGAGTGCTCTTTCATAAATAACACTTGATTTTTTGCTGCTGACTAGGTTATATGTGTACATGCCATGAAAGTAAGCTCTTGGGAAATACACCAGATCCTACATGTCCTACACAAAACCTTCTCTTCTTCACAAATTACAGTCAAAAGGTTTTAATAACAAAATAGAGAAGAGTTTTCGCATGAATACTTAAACGAGACACAGCATCTTAGCAAACACTGAAAACTCTAAACCACCACCTTAACATAATGTTCCTTTTGGGTTCGGATGTCAGGTACAAGTTTGACAACCACTGAGTAAAAAAATCATGAGCCAGGCACAAGTAAAATTTAAAACTTCTAGATTTTAAAGCAATAAACAATTCTCAGTGCTTTTTATTTAATTTGTGGTGTTGAAACACTCAGGGTATCCATATTTTCAGACTTTTGCCTGCAGCTACACATACTGGAAAAACAGCCAAAACATGAAGGGTGTTATTATGTGGTGGTTCCAGCAGCTGAGCTTCAAGAAATCAGGAAACTGGTGGCAAAAATCACACAAGAAAATAATACAGGGAACCTCCAGTAATGTTCTCATTACTACTTTATTCTCCTTACTTAATCATCTTAGGAAGTAATAAAGTAAATCCTTTTTATAACAATTCCTGAAAATGATGCATGGTAACTTCCACAGATCAGAGTTTTGCTGAAGGAAGTATGTGAGCTTTCTCCAAGTGTCCATGGAGTATGAATACTCATGGATTTCAGGGCATCTGTACCTTCTCTTTGGCAAGTGAAACATTGCTGTGCTGATAATATCAGAGTTTCACATCCTGAAAGAGTGTCTTTCCAAAATCTGCCATTTTTGATTGAGGCAGAAGCACCAAGTTTCCACATCACACTGTTCTCTGTAAAAAGGACCTCTCTTGTTCTTGTTTGTTATTATCTTAGAACAAAAAACATTAGAAAAAATAGCGTAGGTGGTATAAAATTTATACAAAACAATTCAGTTGCTAGAGAGCTGCCATAATGTCTTTACCCATTACTGACCAGCTCTAGGGAGTTTACATGGCTAATTGTATTTTGGTTCACATAGAAAAATGAAACACACCCCTATCAATAGACCCACACCCTGTTTTAATAGGCATGAAAGATGATACGGAGATGCTGACTTAGACAATGGTCTAACAAATGTATAAATAAATAAATCTTTGGTCTTCTTTTGCAACATGTTGCTCCCAGCTTTTAAGTGCACTCACTGATGCAGCCAGTTATAACTTCAAGTCCAGCAATTATATTTAAAATCTAAATCTATACTTAACTCATTGGGGACTGTGCTTTCTTTTTTGTTTTGTTTTGGTAGTTTGTTTTTGTTTGAGTATTTGTGTTTTTTGTTTGTTTGTTTTCTTAATAATTTCTTCTGGAACAAGCTTCCAACCTTCCCTGAATTGGAAAGAGGTTCCAAATGTGAGATGGATTATAGTTACATTCTGGCTCCTATTTTAAATTCATTTTAAAGTTCTGAGATCCTTTTACTTTACAGAATAAGGGATGATTACAAAACAACCAGATTTTGTTCTAATTTAAATCGTCACGCAATGACACTTCGATGGAACTTCTGACTTTTGGCAGTAACAATCAAGAAATTCATGCTCATCAGTGCATGAGAGATCAACAGGAACTCATCTACAGAACACTGACTTTTTCCAGATAAGTATCACACCCGAAGAACTATGATGTGAACACTTTGTAAGTGTTTGAGATACTGTAAATCTATGACACTGTAATAAAAGGGAGCAAGATGTTCCCCTACAATGAAATGGAATTTCTTTTATCTCCCTGGAAAAAGTTCTTCAGATAGTTGAAAAAAAGTAAGAGAAAAGTAATATATTATTCTTTCACAACATACTCCACCCAAAAAACACTAGTCAGGAAAAGACATATGAATCAACTTTTTTTTAGAGCTTGAAATTTTAAGGACAATTACTTATTTAATAAAAAACCTTCAGTTGAAAGAATATTCAGCATGTTATAAAACTTCTTACGAAACACTTTGCTTTTTTTTGGGCCATCTCTATTACAGACTTCTGCAGAAATTTTAAATCCCTCTTCTCCTTTTTCTTGCCACAGCTGCAAGAGAAAAATAACCTTATCTCCCAGGATTTTTCCATTTATATGTCTAGGACTCTTGATGCAGTGGTTTCCCCTGCCCTCAAAAGAGGTATTACTGCAGCCTACGCTCTGTCTCTTATACAGGATTGTAGAGCCGATTAAAAGAGTCTGGTGGCAGAATAATCATCTATGGAGTGCTCTGAATTACAGCTGATAGCAGCTATTCTTAAGTTTTGCAGAGAATATGCTTAAACACCTCCAATGATTATGAATAAATTATTCAGGCCACTACATCAGAATGTCAGGTTTTGTAAAACTGACACAGTCTATATAACCTTGAAGCCAATTTACTTTTAATTAAAGATTTATCTCCCTGTGTTCTGCTTTCTTTTAGCTAGAAGCCTCCCACCAGCTACTCTAGTTGCTTCACCTGAGCAATGTGACATGGGACTTCCTCAGTAGAGAGGAATTTTATCTCTGAATTTTTTAAGGTCCAGAAATTTCTTTGGCCATCAGTTATTAAGTAGAATCTTTCTTCTGTTCTACATACATCAAATGTGTATGTCCTTCCTAGTGCAATATGGCAGTTGTGAACTGATTTTTACAAAATCACAGCATATCTTTCCTGTGCAATCTCTTTTAATGCTTAAAGTTTATTTTCTATATTTGGCCAGATTGTGGCTTTTCTTTGCTAGGCCTCACAGAAGTTGTTTCTTCTAGTTTACATGCTACAAGCAACTAATGGCAAATCAAGAGGTAAATAAAATAATCAGGTCTATAAATTCAGAGCACAAAAACAAATCTGGAATTTACCATCTTTGTGGTAGATTTTTACTAGCTTTGTTTTAGAAATCCTTTAGGCAATTTTTACTTCAAGTAACGGATAAATGTAGCACTTCTGTCAGTACTGAAGATACTATAGTATTAAAGATAAATGCAATTAGCTGCAGGACAGCTATGCTAGATCTGATCAAAGGTGCTTGGCAGTTGCATCTACTCAACAGCTAAAGTTTCATTGTGCAAACTGAAAGTGATGAATTAAGCAAACAAAAGTTTAGCAGTTTTTGCAGTACTCTTTCTACTGTGCTGAACATTTTGTATAAGTACAGTGGACAATGAATTCAAGATGTACATTTGTATCTGACATAGAAGCAGAATAATTTAAGAGCTGGTTCACTACATTGTGTGTCAGGGTGTTATGGGATATTAATGTCATTGGAAATACCTGTGATCTTTATGCTACATGATAGTGCAACTCAAAATAGGTGCCTGAAACTCATGCCCCTTTTTATAACTTCTTAAACACAGTTCTTAATAAATCTGATGTGCTGTAATGCATCTGGTCTTATTGGTGCCCTACTGCTGCTGCTTTTGGTACTGGTACCTGCACACTGCTCTCTAGCAGTCTCTGACTTGGTACCAAGTTCACAGAACTCAGACTTAGGTGTCTGATCAGCTAATGCCAAGGAATGCTCATCAAAAATAAAAAAAAAATATAATTTGAGGTAAAAGTCTTGAAATGGAAAAATATAAGAACTACCAACCTAAACAGGTACTACAGGAAGGAAAACAGTTTGTTATTGTGTCTGCAAGATTTATATGTAGTAAATAGATGTGCCTGGCACAGGATGAAAGGGTCAAACTTGAAGACGACATGTAAAGCTGACATGTAAACTCAGCCATGATTTGAACTCCAAAAGCCTTCCTGAGTCACATGGCATAAAGACACATGGACTGATAAACTCACATCAAATGTCAAAGACTATGGAAGACTCTAATCTGGTGGAGGACACTTTACATTAGATTTTTGAGGCCCCTTCAGAAACTAAGCCATGACAGGTTAGACATACCAAATAAATATGTTTGAGAGAGAGGACTTAGTGCATAAAGGAACTCCTTGGGGAACCAAACATGTTGGTGCAGTAGTGTGTCCATCACAATTCACACTGCTTCTGTGCCTGATCATCTGGTGCAGAATGTTATACTGATGCAGGTAAAATGCTGAGTTCTCTCTGTGGTATTGCATTGCTATTTTACACCCTACTACTTATTTGAGGCTCATTCATTCCGAAGACTGGTCCCAGAAAAATAACCTGAGGTTATAGTACCATGAAAAAACAGTGCAGAGTGGGGATGCCCTGTTCATCACAAGTAGTTCTTGCTTTCTGTTGCTCTTTTTCAAGGGCTTATGTTCCTACACATTTTCTGACAGTTAACTGCATTTGAATTAACCTGCAATTGAAATTGTTCAAGAGGAAGCTCCTTTCATTCAGTTCTGAGGTACAAAGAAAAAATACTTTGGGAATCGGTGCTTTTCAATAAGCTTTTAAACCTGAGGTAACATTATCTCAAAATATCACAGAAAGCTCTCAAAAAAGCCAAAAAAAAAATCCAAACAAAAGAAAGCAAACAAAATCAACAAACAAGCAACAATAAAGAAACAAACCATGACATTCCTCCATTCTGTCCATGCTGCTCATAAGAGGTAAAGATGAAGACATAACTAGAAGTCCTCTATAAAGAATTAAAACAACACTTCTTGAAAAATCAGTGCAGCCTAGTTCTATCTAACACTAGTGGTGATTTGATCAAATGAGAGCAGCTGGGGAGACTGCTCCTCCACCTATTCCCTGTTGGCAATCCCCTCGACTCCTGTAGCCAGCTGGTGCGAGTTAATTAAATTAAATCTGGCCTACAGCAACGTACTGGAAGCTGCTGCATTTATAAATTGAGCAGTGTCCCTTTCCAGAATTTTTGTGAGCCCCTCCGTGTTAACTGACAGGAATAAACCCCACAAGAGATCGCGTCTTAGCTCATCGTTAGCACTCATAAGCTACGCTTCCACACAGCAGATGTAGTTCTTTACCACAAACATAGAATTTCATGGCCTGAAAACATATCTGCACAGCACTGTGCCAGAGCTTATAAATCCCGTTTCTCATCAGGGCAACATTATGCTGACACTTTTAGACTGTTGCCATTTCTTGAGCTACTTTATGCAGCACCAGCTAGGTAGCCTCTGAACCTAGAACCTCTGAACCTCCTTTCCATCACTGTAAATGTGCCTGCTGTGTGCCAGATTTTGAAAAGTTATTAGAAACCAGTCAATGAAACCACCTGTGCAGACAGGCTTTACCTTTTGCATTCAGCTAACACAGACATTAATTAATAAGAACTCAAACGTCCCTATATGAGTTTTTTCCCTCTAGAGCCAAAGAATAGAAAGAAGCTGTAACTGACTATTTCTCAGATTCTTTCCTCTCTCCTCCTCTTTGCTGTATTCTTTGCTCTCCAGATTTCCCCGGTCTGTCTGTGGGATAGGAATAACTTCTGCCTAAGTCATCCTGGATCCGTGAGGCTCCTGATCCATTAGGCTACCTTAGATTGCCACTAGCTATCAGGCAAACAGGTCACAGAGCATTCAAAATGATTCTCCAGGAGAAAGCTATTAAAGAGGGTAGAGACAGGACATCACAGTCAATCAAGTTGCAGCAGAGTAATGAATTCCTAGATTAACAGCCACGCAGCTGTGATTAGCTGCATGTATACTGCAGGCCTACTGCAGGTCAGAGGGTGCTAATTTCCTTTGCACTGGTACTGTGCAAAGAGTATGCACCCAGTTATGCCTCAGCTGAATACCTTTTATCCACTTTAGTTGATAATTTAACTGTTAGTAATCACATGTGCATCCAAAGAATCTCTATTCTGTCAAGTTGGTTAGAGATCACCAAACCAGTCCTGCAGAGCAAGGCCCAGAATTCAGTCATTGAATTTCTGATGGCATCCTTAAGGAGGATGAGAAAGATCTAAATATCACATACAAATACTGCATATTTTCTAAATATTATAATATGATGAAGTCATACTATTTCAGTAACAGTTGCCATTATTTATGGAATAACTTACAATATCCAAACAATTACATTCTTAGTACATGTTCTGCTTAAGAGATGAACTGCACAGAAGATGAGGAGTATCAGAAATATCCAACCAAAAATTCTGACAGGAGTACATAAATCTTGTGAAAACAAATAACAGCCTAACTGGGTTATTATTTAAGAAGAGACTGCTGTGCAAGGAAGGTCTTAGTGAATCTATAAACACAGGTTGATTGCTCTCAAGTTATGCCACACCTGAAACAGATGGCTCTCCAGACAGACCTGCCATACCCAGGACCATAGTTTGGGAGAGGATATAGAACTGTCTCTCACTGACTGATCCTCAGGGAGGAAACCATCATCTCAGGTAGTTGAGTGTTTGCTGGTTTCTCTATTGGGACTGAAATGACAGACACTATCATGTTCAAAAAAGCTCTCTGGTTGAGAATCAAAAATGAGTAAGTATACGGCTTTTCCTCCTAGAGGTGGGTTGGAGTTTCAGAATAAGTGAAAGACAAAAACCAACTGGAGATGCTTCATAAGGGCATGCAAAATAAACTTTGTACAGCACCTAGTACCTTTTATGGACAAATTCAATCTATGTACTTGGATCAGCTACAGCTCTTCACTATTTGTATTTCCATGTGGATTAGCAGCTGGCTCTGCTTCAGCATTTTAACAAAACTCTGAACTGTATAATTGCCATGAGACAGTTCTAACTCACACTCTGGTCATTTAGGAGGATTTACACTCTGGTATTTACTCAGTTATTCATTAAAAACAGATAACTCCCATAGGAGTAACTGCATCACATGATACACATGCTACCTCTGAAATACAATATACTTAAGGAAACACACATGTTGAAAGTATTTATCTGGTCTATGCCATAATAATGGCAGTAAGTGAACTGTGCATACAATCTTTTAATAACTGGGAAAACTATGCTAAAATCTTCCTATTATGTTAACTAAAAATTAAGATTGAAGGATGATTACAGGAAAAATGTGCATAAATTGGCCCTTCTGTACTGCTAGTAATTCCTGGATAACCACTTAAAAAGAAACTGAAAATGTATCATGCTGCACTATGATAAAACAAGACAAAATTCCACAGGCTGATTTGTCCTGATAAGGCACTTAGAACTAAAACCTTGCACTCTGGGATCTACAGTCCATTATAAGATATGCTTTGGGCAGTGGTACTGAAGAACGAAAGGTCAAACAGAAATCAGATGCCCACAAACTTCCTTCACAAAAGTGTTTTACTAACGTCATGGAAGGCACCCCCTAAAGGTGACTTTCGTCAGATTTTATTTCTAGTCTTAAAAAACACTATGCATTCTTAAATTCTGATTAAGTGAAAGAGAACTAAGCCCTGACACATCAGTTAACTAAGCAAACAAACCAAAACCACACTCCACTACAACAGCACTCCTGGGAAATTCAGGCTACTTACATATATCTAAGCTAAGTTACAGATTTCAGTTGAAGTGTAATTTCACCGTTTTCACAGAAACCCACATATTTTAATAACAGCGACTGTAAGCCATAATAATATTTATCTGGACTAAAACAGCAAGAAAGTTTTGTAGGAGCACCATGGCTAAATATCAAGCTGCCTCAACTCTCATGCAGGATCCACCACACCACTTTCAAGGAAAACACCAACCCAAATGCTGAACAGTTACCTAAATCACATAATTCTTGAAAGAGTTATTTTCAACAAGTGCTGATAGTTCTCAGAGCACTTAGTTGTTTAGCCACTCACTTTAACTGACTTAATTGCAAGTGTATAGAAAACAGAGGAGGATGAGTTAACAGCCACATCTTGTTCACAGAGCTTTGAGAGGCATCCAGACTATCAAGCAACAGGATACAATTTAGTAACAGTGACATGGAATTCTTGTAAAATCTGCAAAGGAAACCTGGATGTCAATCCTTGCTGAATAGGACTTGGTTTTAGAATTAAACATAATTGCTAACCAAATTGATGTTCAAGTTTCCATAGCTTATAAAAATTATTTCTAAGTCTTTTCAGCTATGAGTCTAACTGGATTGAATTTCCCCTTTAGATAATAACTAAGGAATGGATTGAGAAAAATAACAGCAATTTTTTGAAAGTCACACAAAGTTTATACTTGAACTCATTTTAAAGACTGTGAATCAATGCAGTTATTTAATTGTTTATCTCACACATGTGTAGGCATTTATATATTAATTATATTTTAATTCAGAAAATTAAAGTAAAAGTTTCTGCATCTATTTCAGTTACTTTCTATTATCTTAACAGCTGAGATACACTTTATCACAGCTTTAACCTGCAAATCTACGAGGCATCAGTTATAGAAGTGCTCCAATAGACATACATATATTCATACACATCTAAACTTCAATGAATAGAAATGCCATGAAAATCTAATTACAAATTTCTATATTTTCTGTATTTATAGCACATTTCTATATTTTTCACTTAGAAAAAAACAATAACACCACCATTTTTTCTGTAATTTATAAATCACCTCACAAAGGCATATGAAGAAGAACAGAGCTATGACCAAAAAAGGGAAAATATTTAATCTCTGAGGATTTTCATAGTAATAGCTAATCCTGGTTTTCTCACAGCTGACCTGATCTGAACAGGAGGCTGGACTAAGTAATCTTCTGTGGTTCTTTCTAACCTGAACTACTTATAATTCAATTTTTATTAACTTTTTTACTATTACCAAACAGAGATGACAACCCTTGTGCTCTTTCTAAAAGCTGGAACAAACTTATTGACTATTGATATTACAACTATACCTCTTGCCTATATGCCTTAATTTAAGATACTTAAAGTCCAATTGTAGGTACTCCAACAGAAATGAGCAGTACTGTGGGTTTAGTTTTCCTTCAGGCTTAGTTTTTCTCTACTATTAATTTTCACCTGCAGCAGTCCCTTCTGAATGTAATCAGCTAACAGGTAGAATTAAACCTCAACATTTTAATGCTCAGCACAACACTGGTTGTATGAAGCAGATATTGATAATCCAGATGAGCATATTCTGCAGCTGACAAACAATTTTTTCCTGAACAAACATATTAATAAGCATGCTAGGCTCTGAGGGTTAAGCCACACTATAAAACAGGTTTTGTTTTCTGTAAAGCCTCCAAGCTATGTTCACCTTGTCCCTTCTTGCTCTCAACTTGCCAGCTCCTTCACAAATCTTGCAGAATACCTATCAACTAAAATAATCAACAAAATATTTGCTCATTACTTTTCCCATCTGCAATGTGTAAAGTGTCTTTTGTGGGGTACACTTAGTTTAAGCTCTCTGATGATGATGAAGAGGTTTTTTCCTTCAGAAGTTCGAGTCGTGCTTTTTAACCCAAAATAATGGGTTATATTTTCAGCCAATCTAAGGCCAAGCCATCTTGGCCAGAGTATAATTTGCTCACAAACATACCTCAAGGAGGCAAGCCTGCTTGTTTATACTAATATTCTAGCAGAGCGAGCAGTCAGAGGAGCTATGTCTGCTGCAGCTTATACCTATCTGCTGAGGGCATAAAAAGGGCAGAGTTGGTCTGATGCTCCTGCAAAATCAACAGAGAGCTGCAATGGGCAATGACAATATATTGTTGTAAATAATGTCTGTTAAAAAATGCTGTTAAAACTTGTAATGCCTATCTTTCAGTATTACAGTGACAAATAATATTCCAGTGTCTTCAGGATTCACACAACACTAACCGAAGCAGTAGGTCATTACTGTTTGTAAAGGTTATCATCTTTCCCAAAGCCACAATGCTTTTTATTTGCTACCATCCCTCTTCAGATCATGCCTCAACTTAAGATAATCTTCTTGAAGTAAGTTTGGTTTCTTTTATCTCTAACCTGCCACATCCATTAATGTTATGGCATTTAACAAACAATGTAATGAAATCCTAAAATTACTAAAAATGTCAGCAAGTTAGACTTTTCTTTAAGATCTGAAAAGTCAAAGCAACTCTAAAATACAGCTCAATATCTGCATCTCTGTAGTTCCTCTGCTGGAGGAATGTTTTCTTAGACTGCAAAAGTGCATTAACATCATACAAAGGTACATTGTGCTATATATCTTTTAGATCCTCTACAAGATTTAAAAATTACAAGTGTGCAGCATTCACCAAAAGACAATTAAGTTAACAGGTCAAATAGTAAGGTAAATTAAGAAATTAGCACTTCCAACTAAACTTTTATCCTGATTAAAGCTAAACATGTAAATTCCTAAACAAAACAGTTAACATCATATTCAAAATGTTAGACATATTCTGCATATTATTTCAACATTAACAAAACGTGTTAAATGAAGAGATCTTAGCACTGTAGCAAACAGGCTTGTTTTGTTCCTTTTCCCTCTGACCAGTCATTCCAGCATCTAATCGTTAGTAGAAGATACCAGAATTTTTGCAGAGCTCAAACAGCAATAACTTAGGTTCTTTCAGCCTAAGGCCACAACACTTTCTGCTGTTCACAGCCACAGAATCATCCAGGTTAGTCCACAATCAACTTCTTGCTTTCAGAAGCATCAAGACCTTTAAGACCAGATTGTCCATGGCTTTGCCAAATCAGATCTTTGAAACTTTCAAGGATGGTGACTGAACAGTCTACTGAGACAATCTAGCCAAGTGCTTGACTGCCCTCATGGAGAAGGCAATAATTCTTGCTGTTCCTGGACCAGTCTTTGCCACGTGGGCTAGCCATTCTTGTGGCAATACACAGTGACAAACAGGAGACATAAAATGTCAGAAATAAAGAAAGATATAAAAGCCATAAAAGAAAGCCATAAATGAAAAACATAAAAGAAAAACATAAAACATTCCCACTCAGAAGAAATATGTCAATTCAAAGAAGGAAAAATACTTACCTACTAAGCCTAATTATACCTGTAGCATGGATTCTATTAGAAATTATGCGTTTAGTATACTTTCAGCGTATAGCTACTATCTTTAAAGTGTATGTACAGTTTTACTCAAAGTATTCTACCTTAAATAGTTTTTCAAACTGAGATCATTAATTCCCTGCTTGCCACATCACTAGTAGGTTAGCAGATTAAAAGAACTCAAACTACTTAATAGTAATTTTTCAGCTCTGCATATTTATTGGTTTTCTTTATTTAAGTATACACTCTTTAACCTTTAAATATTTTCAGTCATAATTTCTGAATATTAATAATGAAATGAATGGCACCATAAGGACAGAATGTGTGACTGGGTCTTTTTACTATTACTCTTCCCGAAGCTTTAAATCCTTTTGCAGCAATGGTAAGAAAAATTACTGCATAAAAAGGCTCCAAAGTCTAATCAAGCAGCACTAAGTCCATGCAATTGCATGTCTGTGTAAAGGAAAGAGCTCCCTTCCACTGTAGCCTCATGACCTGGTCTGCTGCCTTACATCTTTCAAGCTCAGGAAACTAATGCATTCATACATCCCATCTTCATCTCTCTTTCTTCATGTCCAAAATTAGCATTCAGAAATGTCACTATGATTTCTACTAAAAATTAAAGAGTAATAGTCATGTATCAGATAACTTAAGTATTGCAGTCTGAGGGAAGAAGTAGAGAGCTGCTTTGCTAGCTTTTGTAATACTTAATAAGAAACATGAAAGCAATCTGCAAGTACCTCCAGGCTACAAGCAAGAGAGGAGTAATTTATTGAGGTGGACTAGGGGAAACATGTGAAAAATATGTGAAAATAGAAGATAAAAAGTATAATAAAATCCAGGAAATTTTGTACCTAGCAAACTGTTCAGTATAGAATATTTCTGCCTGGTACACTCCCCATTGCTTGCAAAGCAATCGCTCTTTTAATTTTTTCTTCTTTTTGATCTGAAGAGGAGAAAATTCCTAATCAGGAAGAGACCAGCATGGCAGGAGGTGGCCTGAATGATCCAAGTAATCTTTTTCTGAGACTCATAGTATGAGTCATGTTACACCCAAACCACAGGGTAACATACATAATATATGCAGATGCACAAATATGACATTCCCATCTAGCAATAGCAGTTAAATCAGTGAGTAGTGACAATAAGAAAGTATCACTAAATAACGTATTTGCAATCAAGCAGAGAATCTTATTATGTTGCTGGCTTCAGTAAGAAGAAGTGAAATCATCTTTCACTTGCATTCCAGCCTGAATCTCTACAGCTCTGCAAATACTGAGAAAGTGATAAAGAATTCTTAATCATCAACTCGATTTGTACCACAGCCATATGGCCAGATGGATAACATCTCAATTCCTCATATATATGAAACTGAAACATTTAGTAAAAAAACTGAATTTAACTCCACTTCTGCAAATGTATAAAAATCCCATTCAGAAATTTTCTGCAGTATGGACCAAAATAGTAACTCTAAAATGTACAGAATTAAAAAGCATGTGTCAAAAGCCTTTATTTAAACCTGTTCTACCAGAAATACCCTCACTTCCTGTGCTCAGTTTAATCCATCACAATCTACAACCATCCTAGCTGTGTAATCCAATACTTATCCTACACATTTCTGTGAATTTATGTACTGAGAACATTAGGAAGAAAGGATTTATTAACAGCGTCTCAACCAACATTTACAGGGATTATGGTTCTTCAGTCCCTCAGTAGTGCTGACCTTACATTTTTTTCCTTATTTCCTCAGCTTAGAGTTCAATTTAAAAATTTTAATATTAGGAAAATGTTGTATTTTGAAAAACACAGAATCCTTTCCTCAGCAGCAAAGACCTGGTTGATTTGAGCTTCCCTGTAAACCAGTGTCTCTCCCTCCTGCTACTTCACAGGGATTAAGTAAGCAACAAAACATTTTAAGTGTCGAATGGGCCATCCTGCTAACTACATTAAATATGATAAGGGCATAGGATCTTTGAACAGACGTGTTTATAATAATAATGAAAACATAAACCAAAGCTTGGGTATTGAACAGGACAATCTTAGTGGCTTCCTCACCTGTACAGATGCCTGGCCCTAGGGAAAACTTACCTCAGGCACTTAAAACACTAGTGACACACTCACTGCTGAGAGTTTCTTAGGATTGAGAAAAGGAATTTATAGTCTGGCTGGTGGTTTATATGATTGTATGGAAACAGTATTAAGCATCAGCATTCAGTGTGGAAAGCTCAGACCTGCAGTTTTGTACATTTATTATTTTATTATTTTGTACAGTTATTTATTTCTAGTTCTGAAAACACAAGTAGGGAATTCCACACCATGGCAGGACAGGGGAGAATTGTAACCTTTAGGATCCACTGGAGCCCATGGTTAAGAGGGAATACTACCAGCCTTCCCCACTGAATTTGTATTTGTAGCAACAAATTTCCTGGTACACAGGGAGACTGCAGAGATTTGGTCAAAGGGGAATTTGACAGCTGGATGTGGTGATCATAGATGTCTTTTTCCAACTGAGACAATTCTGTGTGATTCTGTGTGTGACAGACTATGCAATATATTTTCTCTCTCTTAGGAAAGCCCACCAGTATGCCTTTGAAAAAATAAAATTAGAGAGGGTGACTTGCTGAAGAAGAAAATTTGGAACTTATGAGCTACTTATCTGCTACAAAAACCAATGAATGTTCAATAGTTCCAGACTACCATGGCTACAGCTTTCATAAATATCATGGTCTACTTAAACACTCTTCCCAAACTACTTGCAACAATTTGAACAATTTCTATCCTAACTAAATTATCAAGCCTAACACACACTAATAAATTTATACTTGCCAGGAGTTTATACAGGAACTGGACACTGCATCCATGAAATGCATTGGGTATATACATTGGGTAAAAAAATCTCTACCACATATAGCTGCATTAAAGATACTCTGCAATATTCTAAGATTTTCCACCACAAACTAAACTTCATACATCTGAATGGAAAAAAAAAATTGGAGATTTTGTAGAACTTCACATAGGCTTTTTTGATTCCTCACTTTTTAGAAGGAAAACATTTCCCCCATTGATCTGATCAATATTGCTGTTGGGGCTTCAGACTTTGTTCGAGGTAACTGGATCAGCTCATCTACCTTAGTGGGTTACAAGCATTAATAAGTGTATTGACCTTGATGTGGATGCAGCTGATGTGCATGCAAAGATACCATGAGACACATAACCACAGCAGCCCAAATCAGTCTTGATTTTTACCTTTTCTTTTTCCTTTCTCTAGAGATGTTAATTTTGTAGCTTTCACTCTTCATGCCTTTGAGATGTTTATTTAGGTTGCAGATTAACTGTACAATGCATGCCAGGACCACTATGACTACGCACTATTTGTGTGAGAGTACAGGGAGAGGGACAGGGAGGAAGAATTAACCTGGATCACAAAGAATCAACTTTTTCTTCTCTCCAGATTGTGTCATTGTCCTAGATGAAAAAGGAAAGCTTGCATGAATTTAATCTAAACTTTATGCATAAATTTTCAAACATACTGGTGGACAGTATGTTCAAGGCAACAGAGACATAATCTAACAATTCCAGAAACAAACCATACTTATGCTCCTATTATAAGATTTCCTATTGTAAGATTTTTTTTTTTCAGTTTTAGCTTATTTATCAGTTTATGTTTTTTCTCAGGATTCTGCAGCTCTTTGTTCCTTTTATTTGTCTGATCTCATGGTTGATCCAGCTTGCAGCAGGAGGCTAGATTAGAGATCTCTTGAAGTCCCTTCAAGCCTGAATCCTTCTTAAATTCTATGATTCCAAAAGGAATGGCATGTTTATCATCTGTTGATCATGAACATCTCCTACAAAACTGTAAACATTCAGTCTGCACAAGTAAAAACTTTTGATTCAAATTAAAAAGACAACAAAAACTCCTCTTTACCAGTGACATGTCTCCACTTTTGGGTCTACAAAACTGAACACAAATTTGAAACTCTATTTTAATTTTCAAATTAATGTCCCTGCTTAAGTCTTAGAAGGCCATGATAAAAAAAATATAATAATTTTACTGTCTATTTGTGGAAACTGTCATAGCCAGTCGCATTCTGAAAAGCTTGGTATTTGTCACTATTCTGCTTGTATCACACCTAGAGTAGTTTGCCTCTGAGCAAGTAACACATTCCAGCTTACAGTTACAGCTAACATTGTCTTATGTGATTAACTTACCTTACTTTACTTCATCACATCTCATCTGCATCGAGGTTTAGAATCCTGATCTTTCCTGCAATGTTCTACCATCTATTCCACCATTTTCACATTGAAGCTCAAACTGCAACGTGTTATGGCTCTTCCCCAAGGCATCTCTTTGAAAAAGCCTCACTACCATATCAGAAAAACAGTTTCACAGACTACTGAAAGACTGGTCATTCCCATGCTAAGCCTTTCCCTGGGGTCTTGCTGCACAAATTAAGAATGCTGTAGTACTGCTGCCTTCCAGCCTTCTCTGGCAGAGCAGAAACAGATTTTCCTTTCAGCTGGGATGAGATAGCTTTTTTTTTTTTCCCCCAAGTTAGAAATAGGATTTCAGCTAGGGAATCTCATAAAGATTTTTGTGGCACAGACTAGGCTTACCTCCTGGACAATGCCTCACAGCCATTTTACACCGTCTGGATTCTGCAATGGTTGGGCACGGTATCGTGTCTTTTGCTGGTTTCTTCACAATTTGCCTTGTTCTTGTTTCCAGGCCCCACTTAAATCCACATGTTTTGTTATTTCTGCTGCAAGTTCCCCACTCACTCCACTGACCCACTTCACAGCCTTCTGATAAAGCAAAAGAAAACACAAGTTAGTGATTCTTCTGGTTTAAACTTGTTTAATTTCTCTTATTTATTCATAAGCACACACCATTAGTAAGCATCACTTAAAAGCTTCAGTATTAACAGGCAAAAACTTAGAAACCAAACATTTTACAGAACCTGAAAGAATCTTTCTAGCCTGTATCACCCTGTGCATAAAACAGTCATATTACAAATTGGACTCTAAAGACATGTTCAAAACCTCCCCAAATCAGGAAATCAATTTAGATTTTTTTCTCTTTTTAATAAATAAATCCTATCTGGGTGTCACTTTGATTTGCAAAGCTCAGGAGTTCACACTTCCAGGACCTCTCCATTTTGAAGTGTATGGAACACTCTTGAAAGAAAGAGTGTATTCTGACACAATTCCCAGGCTTCTAGATTGGTCAAGATCTATATCAATTTGTGAGTATTGAGAAAGATTGTGAGAACTAACAATGCTGGCTCAGAGTTATAAAGTAAATTTTCACTAAAACCCGCTTATTTGGTGGTTTAGATTTCTCACTTGCTAATGGAAAAGAGGGGAGCTGCAGAGAATTTGAAACTCAGAGGTTCAAGAAATTCAATCTGCCCTGCCTCTGGGTCCTGGTCTTGGTAAAAGGCAAAATGAACAAGTAGTTTTGTGAGGTGAGAATCCACTGAGTTCAGCATTGACTTAAAATTCTAATGCAAATCTAGCCTTTCTGACATCCTACAAATTCTAAGTTATAAATCCTCATACAAGGTCACAGCTAAGAGGATAACATTCTTATGTAGAACAAGAGTAGTATTCCCAATGTAACATCTCAAAGTTTGAAAATTACTATTTTTATTATTACTACTTCTACTGGTAAAGAGATCCAGACACAATCTATTAGTGAATATTTCTTGATAGAAAACACTAAGCATGAATTTAAAATCAGTGTTGTAAGTATTTGAACCCGGCCACCTGGCAAAATAGATGCTTCAGCAGCACTGTGGTGCTAGAGGACTCACCTACACATTCCATAAGATCTTCCAAGGCTGCAAATCCAGGGGGACATCCTCGGAAGCAGCGGCCTCTGTGTGAGTAGAAGCCAGGTTTGCATTTGGTACAAAAGTCTCTGCTAAAGCAGGAGTCGCAGTTTTCTATTCTGCATCCTGAATCAAAAGGATCACAAGGAACAATAAAACAGCTGAGTTTGGGTGAGACTAAAAATGAAGGGATTTACAGAGCAATAAAACAGCAAATAGAATTGCTATACTGAGGAATATTGTCATGCTGAAATCTATCTGCTCTGGAAGAGAAGTTACAGTTATCCATAACTACCTACCACAGATGAGGCAATCCCAACACAGTTACAGGCGGGGTGGAGAATGGGTTGAGAACAGCCCTGAGGAGAAGGATTTGGGGGTGTTGGTTGATGAAAAGCTAACATGACACGGCAACGTGCTCTTGCAGCCCAGAAAGCCAACCGTGTCCTGGGCTTCATCAAAAGAAGCGTGGCCAAGAGGTCAAGAGAGGTGATTCTCCCCTTCTACTCAGCTCTTGTGAGACCCCACCTGGAGTACTGGGTTCAGTTCTGGAGTCCCCATCATAAGAAGGACATGCAGCTGCTGAAGTGAGTTCAGAGGAGGGCCACAAAGATGAGCAAGTGGCTGGAGCATCTCTTCTACGGACACAGACTGAGAGAATTGGGGTTGTTCAGCTTGAAGAAGAGAAAGCTCCAGGAAAACCTGATAGCAGCCTTTCAGTACCTGATGTGGGGCTACAGGAAAGATGGGGAGGGACTTTTTACAAGAGCATGTAGCAACAGGACAAGGGGTAATGGTTTTCAACTGAAAGAGGGTAGATTTAGAGTAGCCATTAGGAAGAAATTATTGAGTGTGAGGGTGATGAGACACTGGAAAAGATTAACCTGGGAAGTTGTGGCTGCCCCCTTCCTGGAAGCGTTCCAGGCCAAGTTGGATGGAACTTGGAGAAACCTGGTCCAGGGGGAGGTGCCCCTGCCCATAAAGCGGGGGGGTGGAACTAGATCATAGAATCATAGAATCGGCTGGGTTGGAAGGGACCTCAGAGCTCATTGAGTCCAACCCTTGATCAACTACCGCTGCAGTCACTAGACCATGGCACTGAGTGCCACATCCAGTCTCTTTTTGAATATCTCCAGGGACGAAGAGTCCACTACCTCCCCAGGCAGCCTGTTCCAATGTCTGATCACCCTTTCCGTGAAAAAATTCTTTCTAATATCCAATATGAACTTCCCCCGGCACAATTTAAGACCATGCCCTCTTGTCTTACTGAGAGTTGCCTGGGAAAAGAGACCAACCCCCGCCTGGCTCCAACCTCCTTTCAGGGAGTTGTAGAGAGTGATGAGGTCTCCCCTGAGCCTCCTCTTCTCCAGGCTGAACAGCCCCAGCTCCCTCAGCCTCTCCTCATAGGGTCTGTGTTCAAGTCCCTTCACCAGCTTGGTTGCCCTCTTTGAACCTGTTCGAGGACCTCGATATCCTTCTTGAACTGAGGGGCCCAGAACTGGACACAGTACTCGAGGTGTGGCCTCACCAGCGCTGAGTGCAGGGGAAGAATCACTTCCTTGGACCTGCTGGTGACGCTGTTCCTGATACAGGCCAGGATGCCATTGGCCTTCTTGGCCACCTGGGCACACTGCTGGCTCATGTTCAGCTTCCTGTCAACCCAGACTCCCAGGTCCCTTTCTGCCTGGCTGCTCTCCAGCCACTCTGTCCCCAGCCTGTAGTGCTGCATGGGGTTGTTGTGGCCAAAGTGCAGGACCCGGCACTTGGCCTTGTTGAACCTCATCCCATTGGAATCAGCCCATCTTTGGGCTCCTTTGAGGTCCTTTCCAACCCAAAAAAACCACTATGATTCTATGGTTTTGCCCTATATCCTTTGAATCCTATTTTTTTTTAATAAACTGTAGATGAAACCTACAATTAATTTATATTTTAGTTAATTATATGTTTTTTGAGGGAAAATACTGAATGTAAATAATTCTTGTGTTAAGTAATTTTGCGGAAAATAAGATGTGGCATGGCAGACTATTTTGGGAATCATTCATGTGTTACACATACTTTAATCCGTTTATTATTTGTCATTGTAAATGGAATTAGGTTTTTTTCCTATTATCTAACCCCATAAATACCTGAATGAATGCTTTTATATGTTATATTTGATTTCCATATCTACACAGATGCATGTGTTACAATGCAAAAACCTTCAGTTTCTCGGGATACAACTGCTCTTCATTATTAATGAAGACGTTTCATTAAAAAAAAAGCCATTATTGAATGACTAAAACTTGTAAAGCTATTATAGGTAGCAGGAAAAAAAGCAAAACAAAAAACTATTGCCTTCTGAAATAACTGATTTCTTCAAAAATTTAAGAGAAAATATACATAGAGTCTCAGAAGAAGACTGTACAGGAACATCCTGTTTCATAATAAAACATGGCAACTTGGAAATTAATTAGATATCAACAATTATATGTACACCTGAAAAGCCGAAATGCTTACATGGCGAGTTATGAAAGTCATTCATAACTGCAAAATATGCTAGTGAAAAATGTTCTGAAGATTAAAGAGGAAAAGCCATTATACTTGGAATAGTAACAAACATTTTAAATTAATAAACTTCACGTAATTTATGTAAACTACATTAATTGTAATCTGTGTTAAGCTACCTGAAGTTACAGCAGGAACGGTTATTCATTTCATGCTACAATATACTAAAACTTTTGGTAACATGGCATTCATTTACTCTTCCTTCTGTTCTAAAATAAAAAAAAATCATGAAGCATAAGAACTTCTGAAGTAGCTACTGGTAAGTATCCTTTTACAACACTTGAAATTTAACCAGTCTTTATAAAACAGATTTTAATATTTATTCTTGAGCTTCAGCAGGCCAAAATGGGGCACAGCATAGCACTTAAACTGGGTGGTGGTGGTAAATTATTCTTTGTTGGCAATTAGGGAAATAGGAGGCTTTTTAGATCAGGTTTCTTGTGGCATGGGACAATAAATTAGGCAGATTGCATGAAAAGGAAGAAAGATTTCAAATGCTGGTACAGCTTTCTTTGGTTAGAAGGAATGTGAACATCAGTCTGAAATCTTGTACTGCCAAAGGGAAGCTCTGCAGGCTTTCTTTAGACCCAACACAAAACCTGCATGCCACCAGTTTCAGTGTCCAGCATCTCACAGAGGCTTTAACAACTGATGTTCATCTGACCAGCATGAGTTGAGCTGCTTACCAATCGTTTAGTTTATAGGAAATTTCCAAAAATTGCAGTTTCTCTTTAAACTTGTTCTCTTAAATCAAATATCCAGGGTGCTTAAATATGCAGAAAAAACATTTGCCTCTTGCCCACTCACACCCATACAGTTTGAAAAGACATCAAGTTTTTTCCAAACCATAGTCCGCTTATGAGGTGCAGAACAGAACATTAAAAGCAAAATTAGCATAATGTGACCCTCCCTCACATCCAAATGACACAAGTATATTTTTAAAGTAATATTTTAACTATTGCTATCAAAAGGCGTTGGGGAGTAACATGTTTACTGTTTACTCTGTTTGAACTTTCCTGGGTGGAAGAGGGATTAAAAGAAAAACTTTTGGTACAACTTGCCTTTTGATGTCATATAAAGATGCTTAGCAGGAAAAACCCTGCCTCACATTATGCTGGAGAAATCCTACATTAGACTATCACTATTTAACATCACATATATTAATGTCCCCTATTTAAGTATTAAACAAATAAATCAATCTTATTTCAGTTTCTGGATCATACCTCAAAATTATCATCCTATTTATATGTTTTGGTTTTTTTTTTTTTTCTATGACAGTTCTGTTTTGTCCTTGCCATGGCAATTGTATTTTGGAAACATTAGCAGGGCTCCTGGGTTAAAACTGGGTGGATATTTCCACCAAGGCAGCTGATTTTCCATTTTTTTCCTATGAAGGTAATCTACTAAAAATATGAAATGCCTATTATTTAATCTGTATCAGATGCAATTTAAAGGGAAATACTGAAATAATAAGAATGCTTTAGGAATTCTTAAATTACAACATTAGTTCACCAGAGTGATACTCAGCACAATGCTTGGGATTACTGGGTGCTAATAGTAATCATATTTAACTCAGTAATAGACCACACTGAAGCTGAAGATAACTGGGACTAACATCCTTTTTGACATCCTCAATATACTTTGTTTCAAATCATGAAGGGTTTTTGTAAGAAAATTTTAATAAACTAAAGAACTAAAGAAGAGCAGTACTACAAAAACTAAAAAAGCTGCCTTTCTGTAAGCCTATTTCTAATTAGAGTCAAAGAAGCCATTATAAAATACAGACATTTTTTTAAGAGTTTGGTTATTTAGTGTCTATCTTCTTTTTATTATATTGTTTAAATACTTTGGGGGTAAACTTTCTCTTCTAAAAAAATAAAAGTGATATGAAAAATTATTTTAACCAGGTTAGTAAGTTGGAATAAATGAATTATTTAAATTTGTTTGCTTTTACAGCTAAATATACCAACATGGAGAGAGAAAGAATGTACAGTTTTAGTTGTACTCCTACAGAATGCTGATATTCAATTATGAATATCCATAGAATTGCAGAGTGCCAGAATCGTCTGGTCCAACCTTTCTATGTAGGGTATTTAGATACATTGTTTTGGCATTATAACTGTGTCGAATTTTATATTTTTTATTGTTCATCAGTATCATTCTGTGGTACACTTTGTTAAATATAATTTTTAATGCCAGTATAATGCAGTATTAGAATTTTTTTGCATTCTGTTAAGTAATAAATTAGATAATAAATTAATAATTTAGTATAAAACCTATAGAAGAGTTAACATTATATAAATTATTTTTTAAATCAGGATTTTAAAAAATGGTTTTAGCCTTTACACATAATATTGTAAAACCCAAGGAAATATGTTTTAAATTAATGTCCTAAACTGCTTTATTCTCATTGCCAGTTTTTAACCCTTCACATTTTCTAATCTCAGCACCTTACACGTAACTCTGGAGAAGGAAAGGAAAATTTTTCCAAATTGTTTTTTTTTTTTTGCCCTACTGCAGAGGAGGGCGATGAGGTTGGTGAAGGGTTTAGAGGGAAAGCTGCATGAGGAGCAGCTAAAGGCAATTGGTCTGTTCAACCTGGAGGAGACTGAGGGAGACCTCACCCCAGTTTACTGCTTCCTCACTAAGGAAGGAGGAGGAGCAGGCGCTGACCCCTTCTCTCTGGTGACTGATGACAGAGCCCGAGCGAATGGTAGGAAGATGTGCTTTGGGAAGTTTAGGTTAGGCATTAGGAAAAAGTTTTTCACCCAGAGGGTGGTTGAGCAGTAGAAAAGGTTCCCCAGGGAAGCAGTGATGGCACCAAGCCTGCCTGAGTTCAAGAAGTGTTTGGATGATGCTCTCAGGCACACAGTGTGATTCTTGGGGTGCCCTACACAGGGACAGGAGTTGGACTTGATGATCCTGATGGGTCCCTTACAGCTCAACAGATTCTATTATTTTATGATTTTCAAAGCTCCTTTCTATATCCTTTCAGATTCCCTTTCAATTAACTAGTTAGCTTACTGAGACAATCAACCTGAAACAAGTGAGTTTGGTGGGTTTTTTTAATCTTGAGAAGGTTCTTTTCAAATCAATTTTATTACTTCAGTTTACTAGCTATAGATCCAATTGCTTTTCTCACCAGTTCAGTGGCTTGATTTTCTGTGTAATTGCAATAGATAAAGCATGCTGCTAGTGAATTCTTTCAGTTCCACTTCAAAGACTACCTAGAAGTTTACAACACCAAAAAACCCCAAAGGAAACAAGACCAAAAAACCTAAGCATAGCAATGATTTTCGACCCAAGGAGCCCTATAGAGGGAAGAAATAGATATTGCATAACCCACAGTATTCTTCAGAAAAGCTTTGATTTCTTTCCTCCAAAAATAACAGAAAATGTTGCCCCTAACTAAACAGATAGACAGAGTAGGTGCCTGGGAGATTTTAGAGGCATCAAGGAAGAGAGCCTAGAAGTGGAAGCTTTGGAATCACAGGGAAAGATGGGTGTTGAGGGGAGAAAGAACTGATCAGTTCAGTCATGCCCAAGAAGTCCAAGGAGCAACCACATACCTTTGAGAGGCCTACCATACTTGCAGGACAACAATGACAAGGCTGGAAAGCTAATCTTCAGGACCTAAGAGCGAAGGAGCAAAGGCTGCTTCGCTGCTGCTGTTCCCATTTAGTCAGCAACAACAGGCCTCTAGGTTAGGGCATACATTTGTGAATCCCTGTGTCTTCTGTCCCTTATACTCATCAGGGCTCTGCTGCCCACCAGACCTCAAAGCCAAATATTTGCCCTATCCTTCCAAGTGAAAGGTAGAAAATACCCTTGAAAGCTACCCCCATAAGAATATCACACATCTACCTCAGGTACCATCATCATACAACTGGACTACAAAGAAGCCCTCAGGGAGGCCCAGAGAGATCTGCTTGTAAGTCTGATTATTTAGCAGAGCCTATTTCTAAACAGATGACATTTTTAAAATTGTTACACCATACTTCCCAGAGTTGTATGCAAATGCTAAAAGAACAACATACTGACCTCACTGAAGGCAAGAGTCCTAATTACTTAAGCAAGGGCAGTCCAATAACTTTCTTATTCCGTTAGATAAAGAACAAAATTAATATAAAAATTCTAATGAGAGATAATCTTTCATGCTGAGTACATATTTATAAAGTGAAAACTGAAGAAAAGCAGTATTCCAAACCTAACTTTCAAGAAGTCTGTTTTCAACATTAAACCATCACAGGAGTTGTTACAAATCCACAGCTCCATGACTTCACCTCCCAGGAGAAAGGGTGGAAGAGAAGTCACTACTTTAACTGGTGAAGCAAAACTGGGATGAAATGAGACAGAAGCATTCTACTCAAGCATCTTCAGTGTGTAGAGAAAACAAACAAAACAACTTATTCACAGAATCACAGAATCATCCGGGTTAGAAAGGAACTCTGAGATCACCAAGTCCAACCCTTGATCCATTACCACTGTGTTACCAGACCATGGCACTGAGTGCCACATCCAGTCTCTTCTTAAAAACGCCCAGGGATGGAGAATCCACCCCCTCCCTGGGCATCCCATTTCAATGCCTGATCACCCTCTCTATAAAGAATTTTTTCCTAATATCTAAACTAAACCACTCCTGACGCAGCTTAAATCCATGCCCTCTTGTCTTACTGATAGATGCCTGGAAGAGACTGACTGTCCCCGGGCTACATCCTCCTTTCAGGGAGCTGTAGGGAGTGATGAGGTCTCCCCTGAGCCTCCTCTTCTCCAGACTAAACACCCCCAGTTCCCTCAGCCTCTCCTCATAGGACTTGAGCTGGAGTCCCTTCACAGCCTCCTTGCTCTCCTCTGGACCTGCTCCATCACCTCAATCTCTTTCCTGAACTGAGGGGCCCAGAACTGGACACAGTACTCGAGGTGTGGCCTCACCAGCACTGAGTACAGGGGAAGAATCATTTCCCTGGACCTGCTGGCCACACTGTTCCTGATACAGGCCAGGATGCCACTGGCCTTCTTGGCCACCTGGGCACACTGCTGGCTCATGTTCAGCTTCCTGTCAATCCAAACCCCCAGGTCCCTCTCTGTCTGGCTGCTCTCCAGCCACTCT
This sequence comes from Florisuga fusca, assembly GCA_038090715.1. Taxonomy (NCBI): domain Eukaryota; kingdom Metazoa; phylum Chordata; class Aves; order Apodiformes; family Trochilidae; genus Florisuga; species Florisuga fusca. Next base: position 16,039,884 of record JAAWXA010000021.1, read on the forward strand.
GTCCCCAGCCTGTAGCACTGCATGGGGTTGTTGTGGCCAAAGTGCAGGACCCGGCACTTGGCCTTGTTGAACCTCATCCCATTGGAATCAGCCCAACTCTCCAGTCTGTCCAGGTCCCTCTACAGAGCCCTCCTGCCTTCCAGCTGATCCACACTCCCCCCCAGCTTAGTGTCATCTGCGAATTTGCTAATGGTGGACTCAATCCCCTCATTCAAATTGTCAGTGCAGATATTAAACAGAACTAGGCCCAGCACTGATCCCGGGGGATACCACTCATAAGGAGCCACCAGTTGGATCAGCACCATTCAGCACCACTCTCTGGGGGCCTCCAGCAGTTCCTAATCCAGCACAGAGTGCTCCTGTCTGAGCCGTGGGCTGACAGCTTTTTCAGGAGAATACTATGGAAGACGGTGTCAAAGGCTTTGCTGAAATCCAGGTAGACTACATCCACAGCCTTCCTTCAATAGAGCTCTGAAATATTAATTTATGGGACAAGATATGTAACATCTCCAATGGGAAGTCTGTTGATAATGTGAAGTCTTACTTCAGGCTGACAGAAGAGTAAGAATTTGAATGACTGACATTTCAGTGGGTAGCAAGGGGAGATTATAATATGTAAAAGTGCCCCCATGTTTGAGAGCAGTTACAGAATACACTCATATAAGAACCTTAATTCCATGAGCCACTCCTCAGCCAATGGCCCAGAAACTTACAGCACTGAAGAAACAGATTCTTTGGTTCTGCAGAGCAGGAAAAGAAAGAAAAATATCATAATACTTCCATCAAAAAGGCCATTGTCTGAAAAGAATCCAAAGACAGCAATTTAAACATCTTTGACTTTTCTTACTGAAACGGGGTAGCAAAGATTTAGGAATCAAAGTCCCTTTTTCCCTGATTTTCATTGATTTTCCCTAGGGCACATGAGAAATATTTTTCTTCTAAAGAGCTTTTACACACACACATCAGAGTTTTTTAAAAAGTAATTGCTATGAACTATGCTTCAGTCAAGGTTAGGGCAACTAATCTGGTCTGTAAAAAGTGCATTTCCCTAGCCAGCAATAAAATATTTGTATGAAGGCTTTATAATCTCACTCATATCACTCAAATGTTTCCCTGCTGTTTCCTTAAATAGTATAAAAACCCCAGATCTGATTGATGTGGTTGAAACTTGAAATATTTATAGAAATGCCAAATGGTGCATTAAAGAACTCTGGAAGGAGAAAGCCGAGATTATGAATAATACCCAAATCAGAGATATATTTTAAGCAGATGAACCACAGTGATGTTAAAAGATTTTCCTGCCCTGCTTTGACTTCCTAACAGTTGTGATAAACCACTCCTACTCAGTCTTTTTTTTTTTAATAAGCATTAAAGAATTGACAGACTTATACTTTAGAGGAGGAATCAAAAGCCCAGAAGTTCAAAACACAAATTCAGACATTGAATTCAATTTTGAGCCAGGTTCATATGCTTGTTATTGTAAAAAAAGAGTATGTACTCCTACAAACATTAATTCTGCATTATTATTACAGAAAGCATAACATTACCAAAACAAATTCTTCAATAGTAAAATTTATCACAGCTTATAAAGTGAAGCAGAGTATGGATTGTAGGGGACTATAATGCAATTGAATATCACAATAAAGCATAAAATGCTCTGTATTACATGTGCTTCATATTTTAATATGCTTAACACAAAAAAGGTTGAGAGCAGCATAGGTGAAAGGGACCTGGGGGTGCAGGTGGATGGAAGGATGACCATGAGCCAACAATGTGCCCTTGTGGCCAAGAAGGCCAATGGCATCCTGGGGTGCATTAGAGGGACGTGGTTCTCCTCCCCCTCTACTCTGCCTTGGTGAGGCCACATCTGGAATATTGTGTCCAGTTTTGGACCCCTCAGTTCCAGAAGGACCGGGAACTGCTTGAGAGAGTCCAGTGCAGAGCAACAAAGATAATTTAGGGAGTAGAACATCTCCCTTGTGAGGAAAGACTGAGGGAGCTGGGTCTCTTCAGCTTGGAGAAGAGGAGAATGAGGGGTGAACTCATCAGTGTTTATAAATATTTAAGGACAAGTGCCAGGAGGATGGAGACAAGCTTTTCATAGGGGTGACCAACAACAGGACAAGGGGCAATGGTTATAAACTGGAGCATAGGCAGTTCCATAGAAATATAAGGAAGAATTTTTTCACTGAGGCTGACAGAGCACTGAAACAGGCTGCCCAGGGAGGTTACGGAGTCTCCTTCCCTGGAGACATTCAAAGTCCACCTGGACACATTCCTATGTGACCTCCTCTAGGTGACCCTGCTCTGGCAGGACGGGTTGGTATAGATGATCTTTCAAGGTCCCTTTCAAGGTCCTGACTTTCTATGATTCTATCACTCTATAATTCTAAGGTTTACTGTATTAGCTAATTACAGCTAACTATGTATCTTCTAATGGAAATATGATGAATTTTAAAGTCAGAAGACATCTCTCTCAAAAAGTGGTAACTTCTAAGTGTTTTTACTTATACACATAATTTTGACGAACTTACTTAAGCCTTATTTTGCCTTTCTGAAAGATCCCTAATCTGTAGTATTTATGATGTCACATTGTTCCATTATAAACATGATCAATACAATAGAATGTTCACCCATAACTGACTTCTTTACAAAGGTATAATACGTAGTGGAAAAGACAGCTGGTCAGTTCCTAGCAAGGTTAAAAAGAACAGCAATTCACAGGAAGTTCTGCTCTGTGTCAAATGCAGACACCAGTGAAGAGCACTTGAGTGTGGAAACAGAAGCAAGAACATGAGAGGATCTGCATGAGGGGAAACCAGCAAGCACCAGAGCAAGGAAGAGGACTATACTGAGCATGCTGGAGACAGAGAGATAATGATCATATTTTGCAAAGGGAAGCAGCTGTCTGAGTCTGAGAAAGGGAACGGGACATTCCTAAACTGAAGGCTTTGGTAGCCTAAGTACTGGAATTGCCTTCTTGATTGAGGTGTCCCCTTGCATTTAAGATAAAGTAATAGAGGGGAGAATGTTCCACTACAGGCAGCTTTTTCCTTTTGGAGGTCAAAATCAGTCTTTGCATTAGGGCATCACTCAGGAGGGGTCCCTGGTTCCGTAACTTGTGAGGTTTGTAATCCTGGGGTGTAACTAACAGTTGCAGGGTCCAAAGATCAGACTTTGCTCTTTCACACTGAGCTCTGTCTCACAGCTCCCTACTCATCTTAGATCCCTCTTCCTCTTCCAACCCAGAACCCTGATCCTCTCCTGCATTTCCTGAGCTGGGAGCAACTTTGAAAATCCAGACAGACCACACATAAGGGACAAATATTGTGCTAGTGCTAACAAGAGCAGGAGATTGAAGAAAGAGAGCTGAAGAAAGCTATGATGTGAGGAGTTCTTGTTGGGGACAGAGCATTAGTTGGACAACAAATAAAAAGAGGAGATAGTAAGGAGAGGAGGAAAACCATAAGCAAAAGAGCTTTAAACTACAAGGGAATACTTAGTTATTTAACCTACTACACAGATATGTCTTAGGTAGTTGCAGATTATGATGATGATGATTATTATTAATCAAAGTTTTTAAGCTACAAGTTCATCAGGGAATCAACATGAGTTCTAGAGAATCATACACACAGCCACTTGATCTTAACTGTGAACAAAACAGTTCCTGAAACTTACCACAGGTCTATCATTTCATGGAGATCCATGCTTGGAACACCACATGCTAATTATAAAACACTATAGTGAAGATTTTTTTTTTAATAATTTTATTAAATAAACATTTAGCAATACATTTCCAGTATGTTCTAATCTGGATTCATTATGAGTTGAGATCCTTCAAATAAATGCCAAACCACAGCATCTTAATTAGTATTTTACAAAGATACAATTGTCCTACTAAATTTAAATAGACTAAAGATTTAATGAATTAATGACAAAAAGCACTATGGTGATTTTTGTTTCTAGATGGATGGAACATAACTCTTCTGTCAAAATACAAAGTAAGGCCAAAAGTCGAGAAGTTCCAAATAAAAAAACCCTATCCATTTGATGAAAGAAGAGAGTGGAAGTGATAAAGGAAAAAATATAAACTTCTATCAATAGTGAAAGGTAGACATCAATATCTGGCCATCCAACTTAATTTTCAAAATTCCAAATGCTATTTTAATCGTGTTTCTAAAAGATAAAGCCAAACTTGTAAGAAAAACAAGCACAAAAAAACCCACAAAACAACCCACCAAACCAAAAACAAGCACAAAAACAAAAAAAAACCCCACAAATATAAAGAAAACTATATCTAAAAAGTCAGAAAAATTACTTTAAAGCAAAAGTTCTGCCCCTGTGGTAACTGAACTCCCTCACAGACTGTTACAATTGTTCTGACTACAATAGTCTCAGAAGGTCCTATGCTTAGCTATGCTACATAAGAAATACTCAAGCCATGGTCAATTAATTATGTCCTGCCATGTTGTAACAAAGTTTAAAAAAATTACTTTTATTACTACAGTGAACCAACTATTATGTGTTTAACAAATGCTCAATTTCTTTCAAAGCTTCTCTTGTTTTTAGTGAAGGCTCATAGTAGGTGAAATTACAATTTTAGCAATGTTGGCCCCTCTTGTGAGAAAGAAGGTGAACTCAAACAAATGGAGTAGCCAAGCAAAGCTGGTGGGAGCTGTAATTTCTAAACTCAGTGTTTCCTCCCCCTGAAACTGTAGAGGTTACTATGGATACAGAACAAGTTGAAAGGTTCAAGATAGGCCTAATCCATTAATCAGACCAATGTCAAAGCAACCACCTAGGTTACAGATTTCATTTTGCCCTTTAATTCAGTTATGTTTTTTCCTCAGGAGATTTTTTTCTCTTGTTTGAGCTGTTAAGTTCAAAGGCATTAAATAATAAAATCTATTGGAAAATTAAAAGTGTAGCTCTTCTCTTGGGCATTTTTCTACAGAAAAGACAATTCCTTACAGTTTTGCATAAAAATGTACTACATTCTTCAATGTTGTGTCCAAATGTAATACATTCTCATAGTTTGATTTCTAGAGACCAGCAGTCTCCAAATTTCATGATTCACTGTTACTAGAAAAATAGTCTAGAGCCACAGAGCAAATTCAAGACACAATACTAATTATACGTAGAAAAGAAAATCAGTCTTGAAATTCAAAATTTCCATCATTTTATAGCTGCTGCACTTGGCTGTGGTATGTATTGTGTTACATTTGGCACAAACTATATTTGGCTTTTAAAATCATGTCAACATTTTCCATAAAAATATGTTCTATAGCTTCTCTAGCAAAAATGGGCAAGCGTTCCAGTAATAAAATGTTAAACAGCTTTTGTGCCTATAAAGACATTAGTAGGGCAGAAATCATTTCAACTTATGTAATTCAAGCCTTGTAACTCCCAGAAGGATTTTAACATAGCCAGATTTTTTATTATTATTAGCTGAAATAGTACTATCTGAGCAGTGGAGTCTGTAACTAAGCATACCTAAAAGTATCTAACAAGTGGGAAAAAATCTATTCTGATTTATTTTTTAATAATGTTTACTTGAACTTAACTTCAATGCACAAAATGTCTGTGTGTCCACAATGTAACATACATGCCATGCAAGATCACCAAGCCAAGAAAAGAATGAAAATAAATACACCAGTTGGCAGTTACATTAACATAAAAACATACACTACAAAACTCATTGGAGGGGAACCAGGACTGATTGGTAAGCAACTGCATCATTATTCTCACAGGGGCACACTGTCAAAGGCATGAGGGTGATTTAAACATCCAACACTCAACACATGCCAATATGAGTTGGACACAACTCCCATTTATGCTTTTCAAAACCAATCCTGTAATTGAGGGAAAAGAGCTATTTTCTGTAAGTGGTAAAAATGAACAGAATTTATACTGAGTTCAGAATCCACTTTCTGCAAATTACTTTCTTTAAAAAAAAATAGAGAATGCCACTAAGGACTACTTTTCCTATCTCACATGCATAGTAGAGGCTAATATAGATAAGTTCATTTTTTCCCAAAGCTGTCACTATATTCAAAAGCATTTTTACATCAGAATGTTTTTACAGTCCAGTCTTGAAATGTTTAAAGTGGACGAGTTGCTGAATTCACAAACGTGTTATGAAAATTAAGGCCAAGCTCCTAAATTGCTTTACAGAAGGGATACATAAACCATATACTGGTCTCATTTAATTTTTCATCAAGACCTAGGCACCTGGTATAGATTAGGCAGCACTCGGCACTACTACACAGCACTTGGGAACACAACATGAAAAATACCATATCCATGGAGCCCAAGAGGGGAATGGAGAGAAAATGATGGGACGTGGCTGCACCCGTTGGGACAGGGGCAAGAATGGCTTGTAGTGCTCCTCATCCAGCCCGGACTGCCACCAAGGGACCTCATGTGGGTCTCAAGATTATCAGTGACATGAAAGCCAGCAAGCACCCACCTTCTGACAAGGTGCTGCATCCCAGTGAGATGCAACAGTACTGAGGGTCAAAGTGCTGTGCATTCAATAGCCAACTGATTCTTCCAGGAAGCAAAGAAAACCCATTTCTCACTTCAGTTTCTTAGGTTCAGTGACAAAATCCTGGTCAGACTATGACACAGATACCAAAAAAAAAAAAACAAAAACAACAAGCCAAACCATACCAAAAAACCCAAACAAACAAACAAACAACAAAAAAACCCCCAAACATAAGGGTAAATTAAAGGTAAGAGCAATGATTAATAATCCATGTGGGGGATACTCCATGTAGCAGCATATGGAAAAATCAATACAAATCAGCACAACTGCCAGACATCAGTGAAATAATGTGTAGAGATACCAGAGCACTCGTTGATTTTAACAGTTGTGCTTCCAGGCACAAACCTGCAAACAGGGAATCTTGTTGCACATTAGCAGGTTGTAAATTTCCAAATAAAATGCAGTACTAAAAGTGAAAGGTTGTTTGTTTGTTTTTAATGGTGCATCTGTTTTATTAAAATCGCAACACTTAGATATTAAAGCATGTCTGGTGTGAGGTGTCTGGTCACCTGAAATTTGTGTGGGAACAAAAAAGCATGACAAGAAGCCCACCCATACATCTGTGCATATACTGACTAGTACCAACACGAGGCGCTGTTAATGCTTAATCCTTTTTATTTTCATAGAGTGGGAATATTTTTGTCAAAACTAGGAATATATTCTTTCCTAAATTTCCCTTCTAGCTAAAGCAACAATAACAGTCAAAAATAAAAATAAAAGCTAGGTTAATACATCTACTATTTAACCCACTGAATTTTAGACATCTTGGAAAGAGCTGGGACGTTCTTTAGAAGCAAAGTTTTATGATGATCTTGAGACATCTGTGAAAATATCACTATGTTCCACAACACGTTATCTTAAAAACTGAGAGTGAGTTATGGCCTTGCTACAAAAGTGAATGTAAGGGTTCAAAAAGAAACTCACTTGAACATCTGTTCATATCTGGTGTTCGGAGTCCATAGTACCCTGATGGGCAGGAATGCAAGCATTCCCCATATTGTCTCATTCCTTCTCTTCGTAGGAAGAAGAATAACTTGTGTTGGCATCTGATGCACCCATTATCCTTTGAACAAGATAAACAGCCTTTGCAAATTGGATTTGGTCCATAGCTAGCTGAAAAATAAGAAGATAAATTACATTTTAAGATCATTTGGAAATCATTTTGTCTGGAGATCTTCTTCCCTTTAAAATGTTACTGATCTTTCACATGATTACAAGCAGTTTTGAAAGGGAGGTTCTGAAAGTGCACTCACTCATGCATCTGCACTGGCAAGTGAATAAAAAATATCAACTCTATATTTTTATTGTATGAAAGACAATTTAATGAATTTACACACAATCAAAATAAAGGAACAGGCAAGCAGAGACCAAGTCATATGAAGTTCACCTGCAAAATATAAGTAAAACCCAGATACTGAACTCTAGTCTGAAGCTGGGGATATAAACACACAACAGCAACAAAATATAAGAACATCAGCACCCTGATACATGCACCTGGAATGTTATGTTCAAGGAAATCAAGCAACCACACTATTGCAATTTTTAACTTGTGAAAAGAGCAATATTAAGAGCAAACAACTCTCTGCAGAACAGTTACAGCACTAATGACATGTGCTGTCCCATAGCTCTCAGCGTCCTAGAACAGCTGTCTTCTTGCAGTCCCTTCTTGGTCTTCCTAATGAGAACGTCAAGACAATTATTTCCCAAAAGAAAAAGAAGCATTGGTAACTTCTAAGAGTCTTTTTCTACAGTCGGTACCCCAAATTTTAGGTCAACAGCTCTCATGCTTTCAATTCTATTCTCTGGTTTTGTTTCCTGATTTTTTTTTTTCCCCTTTTCTTTTTGCTTCATATCTGCAACACAAACCTTGGCTACATCACCCTTTGCCCTTATAAGCTTTTATTATCCTGCCTTTCTGCAGAGTTGCAGAACACTCCTCTGTCCCCATGGGCTGTCAACTCCTGCTCAGGTGCTGAGTCAGCACAGCAGGTTAGCAGAGGGAGGATGGCTCAAGACATTCCTGAAACCAGCATAAGTTAACAGGTCAGGTCTGGTTTTAAATATAGAATTGGCTATAGGACTTCCCAGAAATTTGTCAGTTCCTGGAAACAAAAGAAAAATACTATGCAATAGAAAAAGAAGTGTCTTTGGGGTTTCAAGAGCTTTTTAATAAAGGCATCTCTTTAAGCAAGTGGCCCAAAGGGCAAGGACTATGTTTAATTGTTATATTTTAAAATATTTAAAAGTAACCACACCCTAAAATTGTACTCTGGTACTTTTATCTTGTACGGGTGGATAATTGAGGTTGTCCAATGGATGACTTCACCAGCAGAGCAAGGAAGAGAAAAAAGGAAAAGCCCACCACCCTTTGGAACCAGTAGCTGATAAGCTTTACTCTCACCTTCACACATCTGCACACCACATTCCTGCTCCCTCTCTGCTCCTGTCCCCCACACAGGCCTCTTCATGTTCAGCACAACAGCATTCAACTCCAATATTGCACAAAATAATCCTAGTGGGTGGCAGGCAGTCTGAGAAGGCAAGCAATGCACAGTTCAGCCAGTGGGACACTGAGTGTTGGGATCCTCTGGAACCAGGCTGAACTGGTGAGATGCTCCTGATGAGAAGAGCCTCCTTACCCTCTACATTATACATATGATTCTTTGGCTGTTAACCCCACGAGACCAACTGCCTCATACTCAAGACTGTTCCCACCTCCTGCTGCCCACACGACCTCAGATATATCTTTTCTTACAGTTGATCTTGCAACTATTTTCATTCACAATCCACATCTTCAAAGAAGAGAAACAAAGAGATGATGAGCCAGGCCGGGATACATCCCTTGTCTCACTGTCAGCAGGGATTGCCTATCTGTAACCACATCAAATAATACGTGACAATGTACTCCAAAGCAATTGTTACTTAACACATGGTGGGCAGTCCTGTAGACTTCAGAATCCCCTTTTAGATTCCTTGCATCTCACTCTCAGTAAATCTGTACCTCCAGCTTGTTCAGGGCTCCTCAGAGAATCCTGCACTATAACAGCAAAATTCAAAGGAACAAAGCAAAAAGAAAGATGTGAGATACCTGAATTTATTCACCCATCTCATATACAGCATGAATACAGCTATGACTTAGGGCCAGGCCAATTGCTGAACAGCATGGATATACTTAAAGGCTGCAGTTCACAATAGTGTGGCTCAGTGGGCAGGGATGAGGCTCTGCAGCAGATATATTCATAGCCCATGCAGTAGTCCAAGTCTACCTTCCTTCATTGACCCCTAATGACCCCTAATAAGATTCAGATTTCTTGGCTACAAAATTTTGTTTGACTCTACTTGTCCAACTTTCCTTTATCTGTGAGTGCCCACACATTACTCTTCTCAAGTACCTCTATTTTTCTATTTCTGGTAAGATGACTTCTCTGGACTTCAGCCATAGGCCTGTCCTAAGGTATTCTCACACATGAAAAGGAGCTAACAGCATAAAGTGACTCTCCATTATCCTGTGCTATCCTCTGTTTAGGAGATGGACAGCACATTTTTCACCACCTAAGTTCAACATGAGATATATGAAAGAGTTCAATAATACAGTAACTTTTAAAATTGTACATTTATCCCAACATTTTATCTTGTGTGGAGGTTCCTCAGACCATGACATCTAGCCTCTCCTTTATATTCTGAGTGGCCTTAATAAATGATTTATGATTTCTCTGCCTGTAGTTTTTTTCGCCTCTTACAGGAATGCTGAGAGATTCAGCACATTGAAAATTGTAAACTGCTCCAAAATCTTCAGATATGAAGTATTATAGATGTATTGTACATGTATTGCTACTTAAATGAATGATTAGTAAATTCATACATTAGGTGCATTCATACATAGAATTTGGATAAGAATTCAAGATGGTCACAGATTATAGGCCATTTGGGATGACTCTCCCTGTTGCTCTCCTAGTTACCAAGTTAAAATAAAAAACTAAAAATGAAATGTATCTGATACTTTACTTTCTTACCACATTAAGAAGAAGGAAAAAAAAAGTCACTGAATAATTACACAATGGTAAGGGGAGACAAAATTATTTCTGTGCTGTAATACAGAGAATAAATGAAAAAATTTGAAAACTTCCCACTGTGCTGCTTAGGCACCAAACTGAATAATTTCCAGGTATTTCATAAATAGTAAGTTATTGTGAAGTGTATATATCACAGAAATGGTCTTCTTTCACACTGTTGCTTGCTTGTATTCTTTTCAGGTCTTCATAGGAAGCTCACTGACTTCTGCAACCTTTCTGTCAGTTCAGCTTGTCCCAAAGCAGGGAAAATTGTGATATGCTCTACTAAATTCCTTGGACACTGAACATGTACTGTAATAAATCAAATACTGCAGTACTGCTTTTGGTATCACATGTGCATGACATCTTGAAGATGCCAACTTAGCTTTCTATCTTTGTCCCCACTTACACAGGCTATAATTAAATTCTACAATCCCCCCTCTGACCCAAAGTCTTCCCATTCAATCTTGATTTCTTAACATAGCAGATACAATGCATTCTTATCACATACAGCTTTTTTGGTTCTCTATATTTGCTCTTTGAAGGAGGAAATGAACACCTTTGTGTTCAGCAGAAACATGCATGCACTTCCCTTTGGATTCCTTCATTACTCCTTGTTCCTTCTGTACCAGACTGCAAGAAAAAAATACCAAGCTTACAAAACAGAGTCAATCACATTCCAAGTTACCGGCTGCATCCTACGCAACCCAAAACATCACACTACTCATCTCTATTTTGACTCTGCCTGGAACAGCCTCCTCAGCTCTGTGTGCCAGGCAGCACAGGTTTCCTCCAGCCAAATCCCTCATGGAAACTCGCTCCTTCCACAAGGCCCACAAATGTTAACCAGTGTCAGAGCGCTGCTGTCGGCACATCATAAAATCAAAAATGCACACATGCTCTAGGTTAGCACCACCCTCTGTGTCTCAAAGCACATGACTGCCCCAGCTCTCAGATTTGAAGCTCTTTGCAGCCGGAGCAATGTTCTGTGCAGCCGTAGAAGTGCGGACGCAGGTGCAAACCCCGCGCATAAACGCGCCTTTATGCACATTTTCTGTTCTTTCTGCTTGCTGCTTCTACAACCATACTCTAGAGCATCTCTGTATCTAAAAGAAAAAAAGCATTTGCAGACTTGATTCCCTATGTTGCCTTTTTAAATTTTAAATCAGAGATCAAATTTGCCAAGTTTGAAAAGGTTACTTGAGAACATAGACTAGTACCCAAACACTGAGTGAAACACTTCTGAACTTTAAGGGTGTTCAAAGTTTCATGGCTTGGATCTATATCAAGTAAAATCAAATGTCAGCTAATTAGTTTAACTCTTGTCTGGATCAAATGTATTTAAAACCACTTCAGCAATATTGCTTAAGTGAATTGTTATGACTATTTGAATTCATAAGAGAATTAACTGTACAAAATTAGACTAGCTTGTTCCCCACAAGAATACAAGTTGTTCTGTAAGCAAGAGAACTAAGAGCATTTGATTTCTTGTGATGTTACTTTCTTGCAGCCCTTACCACAACAACTGCTACTAATTTGTGTTTTTCTTGTACACCCACTTTTTTAGGTGTCAGAAATCTCTTTTGAACCTGGTGCTTCAGCTCACCACAAGAACCTGGTATATTTACACTTCTGTAAAAACCGGGCTGAAATGGACAAAGTAATCCAAAAGCAATTGGACAAAGAACACGGTCTGGCAGAAAAACAAGAATATCAGTACCTAAACAGTATTTCTTTAGAGGCTTAGGCTATCATACCCATCATCTTCCTAATATCACTTGCTGCTTGGTCATCATGTCACTATTCAGCATTCATTGCCCTTTAGAACTTGCTTAAGTCAGAAACTGGGCTTAATGGTACAATGGCCAACTTAGTGGAGCTCTGGCCATAACCGAGATGACTGCAGCCACATAAATGCTGGTAACTGGATTTTCGTTCAGATCTAGCAGGAATGTCTCCAAGACACTTATCACTGTAAACACTAGATGTGCAGATGGGACTCAGAGGAGGGAAGGAACTAAAAGACCACTACAATTTCCACTTACTGCATAAAGAGTAGATTTCATAATGTAGAATTTGATTAATATGACAAATATATCCCATACGTATCTCAATAAAACCAAATAAAATAAACTCATGCTTGGCATATGTACCAAAGAATGGAACGAAGAATACAGCCTTACAGATACATCAATATTACACAGTATACCAGCGTACCAACATTGTGAAAGGTCATTAGAGCTAAAAAATGACTGATGAGCTGTTGGTCCATAGCCATGGCCAGCTTCCAAAACAGAAGCTGGCCAAAAAAAATACTTATTTTTCATTATAGCTATGTGAAAGAAAAAGTAAATTTTGGAGAGAAAACTTCAACAACAAAAAGAAAAAACAAAACTGAAAAAAATTTACTAGGTTGACTTGAGTAATTGTCTTTAAGAGAATTAAGAGATTCAAGGTCAAAGGGGATTTTTATGAACAATTAGCCCAATGCCCTGTACAAAGAAGCCACAGAACTTGTGCTTTACTAAAACATATAATTTAAGAAACCATTCAATCTTGATGTTTAAATTTTCAGTGGTAAGGAAACCACCACAACTTTTGTTAAGATATCATAGGGGCTAATCACTCTCACTGCTGAAAATCTGCAGTGGAATTTTGAACTTGAAATAGCAACCACTGGACCTTTTTATGTATTTGCCTGCCAGATTGTTAACAGTTTTTCAATGTTTTTGCCCAATGCAGACACTCTGATCAGGTCAAGTCTTAGCCTTCTCATGGGTAAGATAAACAGAGCAAGATTCCAGAATGTCTCACCACAAGGCAAATTATCCAGTCCTTTGATCAGTCCCTTACCATTTTATCAGCAAGCTTATGGACATCAAAAAAAAAAAAAAAAAGCTCAGCAATACAAAAGCAATTTTACCAGTGCCAAACACAGAAGTGACACAACTTCTTTACTTTTCCTAGATATTATTCTCCCAAAGCACTGGTGTTATGTAAGCTTTCTTGACCACTAAGATACCATTTCCCAAGTATCCCACTGCTCTGGGTAGGAAGCAGCCATTTTTGGGGGTTATGCTGGAGATCGCCCAGTACTATCTTCCTCAGGATACTTAACCACTCGGGATCAGTGGGCCTTAACCACTCAGGGTCATTTTCTCTGAAGCTGTCCACAATTCAGAAAACCCCCATGCTCCTCACTTGTCCTCTGATGACAGTTTAACTGTAGGGTGGCATTTCACTTCAGTGAGTTTGGTGTAAGTCCACCAAATATATGCTCATAAGTGGACACTTTGGCTTGCTTATTAGGAAACCATTTCTTCACTTCCTTTGGAGGTCTTAAATATATTTTCGATATCATAATTTTATGATTAAATTACTCTGATATGTGATCCCATTTCATTCTCTTGTTATTGATATAATATCCTTCTGATTATTCTATAGTCTAGGCCTCAAAAGACTTATCTTCATTCCATCTATTTTCCAAAGACAGAGGACTTCTATTCTACTTCCAAATCAAAACATTTTACTTTTGATACACAGCTATCCAGATGAATATTTTCAGAATTTTCTGTACTGTTTTCCTCACCACCGTGGGAGGAGGAGACACTGTGGAGATCATTTAGATTTTATTCTCCTTCAGCACCCTGGCAAGTCCCAATAAACCACCTAAATGTTCAGGTATTTTGCAATATTTAGTGACTATAGGCATTACCAGTGTTGCATACTGACTATCAAATTCAGAAGCCTACTTTACCAATAAAATTACATGGATCTTGCTTTCAGGATGTATTGGTTGCTTAGATATTTTGAGGACATTACTGACTTTCTAGCTGGGCTGAGCTGCCAGTTACAGAGGTATCTCAGCCATCTTTCTTCATTCCACCATCTGAAGCTTTTAAAGGCATCTTTTATAGTTTACTTTCTGGATACCTGCTACTCCCCTTGTCCTCTTCTGTCTGCTCTTCACAGTTTGCCAGTCCTCACTTGTCCTTGTCTTCAACTCTACTGAATGCTCTTCCCTCCTTCTGCTTCTCTTATGAATCCTCCTCCATAGCTTTCCATGTCAGTTCCTTGGAGGACATTTCCTGCCTGAAAATGGAGCAGCAATGCTTCCTCAGTTCTGTTGCTCAGACCTCTTCCATTTGCCCAGTGATAGCACTAATTCTTCCAGTTCAGAAATCCAGTGCTGTGAACAATTTACACTTCATACACAGGAAGCCTTTGCTGGCATATGGAACATCTGTTGCAGGACACAGACACCACTCCATCACCTGCCATTCTAAAAATCAGGTACAGAAACAGATACAGAGAGGAAAGTGTCCCACTCCCTGTCCAAATGCACTGGGAAATAACATTTTTTATTGCTGTTTGCTGTTCACAGATTCACCAGTTTTATCCTATGTCTTTCTGCTGTTACTGACAGAGTAATTAAAAACTCACACTTGAAACAGTGGGGCTAAAAGGTTCAAGCATAACAGCCACAAAGTGAATGCAGAGACAAAAAAAGGTAAAGTAAAATAAAATATACTATAAAAAGACCTCTTGCATTACATTCATGCATACGTGTCAGTTACACGGGCTGTTCAGAAAAAAAACATCGACCCAGCCTTCCCATCAACTGGTTTCCAAATATCAGTCACAGTCAAATATCTTGAAGCCTAGCCAAACATCAAATACATTTGGTATTCAAAGGTCCTACATGATGCACATACATGTGCATGTTGCCAGTTCCACTTCTGAATTTCAATTTATAGGTCAGACCATTTCAGCCACAGTAAGAAATTGCATTACACCAACAAATGGAGCAGTTATCTCCTTTAATCCACTCACATTGTTGATTTGTAAAGTGGCTGCTTCAGTTGTTATCATGGTAAGAAAAGTCCCTCCAAGATGACCTATTTATAAGTTGCTAGAATTAGGCTTTTTTAGGAACCCTGTAGTCTAGGCAATAAATGTCCACTGTTGTACTGGGCAGTTTTGTCTACTCCAGATACCAAAATTCTTTGTTTTATTGGGCATCTTCAGTCTCTGCAAAAGTATCAATGTTATAAACTTTAAATAAGCTTCCATCAGGTAGTTTTATGTTTAGGATACTTTCTAAGCAGCAGACAAATTGTTAAATGCTGGTAACTTCATGTAAAGTGACCTCAGGACACGCTAACCATACAACCCAGGAGGATTTTTAGCAAGGAATATTTTTGAAGGATAACTTATCTTCCAGTTTCTCTTATTTAATTTTACATTAATTAAGCTTTCCACTTCTTAGATGTCTATAGAGTAAAATGTAGAAATCCCCAAAGACAGTACTTAAAAAGAAGAAAATAACCAAACCTTAGATTCTGTGTTGTTCCTCAAACCCCAGCAATTTAGACATGAAGACAGAGCACCACAAGTCATTACCTTTGGCAACACCACAGTATAATTAGATCTGATGAAAAGTGCATAAAATCAATCGATGGGACAGATACCAGGCCCTGAGTCTACTATAGCCCTTGGAGCTACCCCAATGAGTAGCTCTCTCCAGCATGCTGTTCGTGCAGTGGCAGAGCTCTTTTGCCTTAGTGGCACAACAGGCTGGTTTCAATGAAAAGACATCTACAGCTTCCTCCCACCAGGCCACTGCTCCATCACTCACCAGCCACAGCCCTCCTGCAGGCACTGAAGAGGAGAGTACTGAGCAGCCCCGCTGCCTGGCACAGGGACCTCTGGCCAGCCTTGAACAATCTACAGCAGGAACTGGGAATTTTAAAACCTAAAACTTAAGCTGAGGAATATGATTTCTCTTTTTTTACTTATATCTCCTATAACTGCCCTACATATGAGGCCCGGGGTTTCCTTCTAGGCTTTGTATGTAAGAAGAAGAAAACAAAGACAGTACATGACAATCCCCATATTCCCCGGCTTGTTTCAAGCGGGAAGTTTATTTGCCTTCCACTGAAAATAAATCACCCTGGGAAGTATGAGCAGATGCTCAAACAGAGGCTGCTAGTTCCATTTCTAATACAGAAGAAATAGTTGTTCTCCTTCCAGGGGCTTACTATACCTTGGACCAGCTCTTTACATGTGGTGTTAATATGGAAGCTGTGAAGAGAAAGAAAACTAGAAAATAAACACGCCTTCCTCATAACACCACACTGCTGGGGAGGCCTGGTCAGTGGAGTACACAAGGCTGCATAGTGCCAACTCTCAGGTGGTTAAAAGCCACTTGGACATGAGTCTTGGACCTTTCATTTTCAAGTTCCCATGCTATGGTCACCCAGAACTGCACAGGAAGTCATAACCTACTTGTTAATTAGAAAACTGCACAGAAATGCACAGATACACATCTTCCCCATGTAGATATTCTGTGTGCCACTAGTAGATGACACATTCAACAGCAAACTTCATCCAGCATGTCAACATCTGGGACACAAATCCTATTGGAACAAAGTCCCAGGCATTTAAACAAATTCTTTTTTTTCCAGGCTTTTTAATATCTAGAATATTTCAGCTAGCTGCTGTGAATAAGATTCATCTCTAGCACGCAGGTGAATAAACAGAGATTTAATTTTTCCCCTTTGATGGTGTGTTTACTTTGTCTTCTATTGTAAGTTATAACTTTTCCAAGCACTGAAAACTGCAGGGATTCAACGCAGAAGTGTTCCAACAAAAACACAGTTCCAAACCCAGATCCACCCAAACCACTGAAGACAAAACATTATTGGAAGCAGTAAAGCTGAAGAGGTGAAGATCCAGAACACTGCTTAAGACAGTGACACACAAGGAGACTTTATCTATGATACACAATATTTAACTTTCCCTTTTCATACTTTTACTAAACAATTCCTAAAAAGGTAGAAAAGATTGAGGGACAGAAAAAAAGTAGTTACAGAAGGAGCTCAAGTCTTTCTTTGCACTTACTGCACAATGAAATCCAAGGTATTTAAAAAGTGATATATATCAATTCTGGACTCTGAAGATAGGTTATCCATACAGCAATTCCAACAGAAATAAACATAGACAAAACTATATCATTATTTTTGTTGTTATATTAGGCTCAACTGAACTAAGGACTACATGCTTAAGTATTATTTACTATCACATTTTATTGTACAACAGGAACTGGCATGCAAAGGAAATACCAAACAAATAAATATTTGACTGTGATTGTAAATCTGCAACAGTGAAGAATGTGCCTTACTTCTGAAGTTTATAAAGCAGTGAACAAACTGGTTAGTGTTTAAAAAATACCAGACTTCTGAAATGTTGAACAGAATGCACACAGCAGATATTGGGTTGGGTTTTTTTTGTTATTTGTTTGTTTCTAAAAATATTATTAAGCTGAAAGGTACAGAAAGTAGTGGCCTCTAAGAATGAAGAATAAAGTATCTAAACCTTACCAGCTGGGTTGATTAAATAGCCTCAGACATAATTAAATGGATGATTAAATGGCCTCAGACATAATAAGCTGAATAGAAAACTTTAAAATGCACATAAGGTTATATTCACAGTATCCTAAGTTTTGCAGAAGTGTTGTTGTGTAGGTTCTTACACTGAGCAAAAGCTGTTTCTGAGCAAAGCTTTGGTGGGGGTCTGTACAGGTAAATTTGCCAGATGTCCAAGCCTGATGAAGGCAACCTGGGTTTCAGGTCAGGCATTAGGTTGAGAATGAACCACAAAAGGGTACCACAAAAGTAAAATTGCTCAGAAGTAAACTTTGAAGTGTTACAGAGGACCAGGCTCCTAGTCTCCAGCCCATGGCATCCCAGAAAACGTAGCACTGGGAAAATCTGAGATGAGATATGCTTGACATAAGAATTTAAAGAACCTTATCTAGAGTTTCTTTAATAGGGTGAAGACTTTTTGTATTTATGAAGAACACTACCTTACTGTGCTCATTATCAGGCAATTAGAAAATTAGCATTTGACAATGTAACTGTGAGACCCGAGAGGCTAAATTTCCACTGTACAAGCAGTACATAGCATTAGCCAGAAAAATGATTATTTGAAACTTTGCAAGGGCCAAATTTGCCAAGCTTAAATCAGTTGCTGGCATAATTGACTGGAAACAAAAATAAGATGATGGTAAGAGTTAAAATTGATAATTGTTTAAGGATATTCTGCTGGGCTAGTGATAAGCCATAGTACCACAAATAGCAAAACAACAACAAAAAGTAGAGGAAAAAAGATCATTCTGACTTACAAAAAAAAAAAAAAACCAAAAAACACGGAAGTGGTATTAAAGCACAGCTCCCAAAGACAGAAAACCAAGATGTAAATAGCAAATAATGAAAGTTTAAAATTGGACATAAATGACGAATAACCAACAAACAAAACCAAACAAACTAAAAAACCCAACTCCACCCCTCTAAACCCTCAAATCCCAAAACTCAACAGTGAATAGAGACCAGAATAACAAATCATATTTCTAGCACTTAAAATAACAGAGTGAAAGCAAAAGAGCTTAACAGTTACATCTCATGTTTGGAATAAAGCAGGATGTATCCACCCAATGTGATAACACAGCTGCAATCAGAAGTTTGCCATCCATACAAAAGGAAGCCATGCATGACTATTTGCCAAAGAGAAAAAAAAATAATAAAGCAACTATCATTGCCAGTCAGTTGCTAAATGTAATAACTTAACATTTCCCTCTAGAATTATTTTTATTTATTTATATTTTTTTAACACATGCTTGAAGACTGAGGTAAGCCAAACAGCTCAGAGGACAGTACAGCCTATGTACCAAACAGGGAACTACAGGCTGATTCACCAGACACCAGTTTCAGAGGAAAATAAATTGAGTCTTTAAGTGTTGCAGCATTGAGAAGCTGGGACTAAATATGCACACACACATACCTAATAGATAAGACGGAACTGGAAAAGGTTCAGATCAAAATAAACTGTCACTCTATGTTTGTGAGTTATATTTTGATTTCTCCAAGAAATTGGAGATTGATTTTAAAACTCAGACAGCTCATTGACTTATCTCTAAATGCACACAGTATTAAATCAATGCATACCAAAAAAGCTCCAAAGAATATACAAAATCTTTGCTGGCACAGGTCTCCAGATGACAGAGGCTGGTGGAGTAACAAGTCAGTAAAGAGAACCATTACTGGTATAGAGTCACCTCAAGTCTCAACTAAGTATTTGCAACCTAAAAAAATTAGTTCACAAAGGTAAATACCACCTACCCAGGGGAATGGAGGACAGGTGTCCATCTTGACAGGTTGGAGAGCTGGGCCTGTGCAAAAAGCACAAAGTTCAAAAAGTCCAAGTGCAAGGCTCTGTCTCAAGGACAACTCCAAGCACACATATAGGCTGGGCAGAGAATGGATTGAGAGCATCCTTGAGGAGAAGGGCTTGGGGGTGTTGGCTGCTGACAAACTCCACAGGAGTCAGCAATGTGCTTGCTGCCTAGTTTTTAGTACTACAAAGGTAACACCTTGGACCTCTTTTCTTGCAATTGCAGACATGGCCAGTGAATCTCTCCTGATCCCAGGTAGGACACGAACACCAAGATTGCCCTCAATAGTCTCATGTCTGTTATGACAATAGTTGTAAACACATCCAGTCTCATACTTTAGGGCCTATCCATTATAACCTGAAGAGGTTAGACTTTAACATTCAATCAGCAGATACAAGTTTCCCAAGAATGAGGGAAAATTATTTTTCTTCCTCTGAATGATCAGAGACTGGTCATAACTAAGGGCAAGCAATATGCTAGATTAAAACTTGTTTCTAGCTTGTGCATGTACCCCATATACCTATATTCAAGCTAACAATCAGTTTACATTCATGAAGCAGACCTGCAGCACATGGCATGGTTTACCTACTGGAACTGCCTGGGCAATCCTCACTCAGTTGATTTCACCCTTCCATGGACCAGAAGTGTTTTGCAGCTGCCTGGTCACTGCTATGGTCTGTGACAATTACTTTAGTAACCCACAAATTAAATTGAAGTGCCTTGCACCAGTTTGAGTCTTTAGATCACTTGCCTATAAGTAAACTGGCAATATAACAGTCCTTCCTGATCTTAAAAAATAATTATCTTAATTATTATATTATTAATTGATTTACTAACAATTATTATTATAATATTAGCTATTATATTATTATCTTAATAATCTATTATATTTAAAAATAATTGAGGGTATACTAAATAAATCAGTTTATTATTTATTCCCTTTTATTGTAAAGGCTGTACCTCTGAGAGGAGGAACTAACTAGTCAAAGGAGTCCTCAGCACTTAGTATAAGACCCACTTCGATTCTAGGAATAATCAAGCCACAGTTGTTTTCATGACTTTGTCCAAAGCCACATACTAAGACCTCACAAAAGAAAAAAAGGCTTAATTCATATAATCATCCCTCAAAAAGACGACTTGATGGGGACAGGTCAGGGGTCTAAAACAGAAAGTGAAAATAACTGAGAACAAAATTATTTCATTGCATATAGAATCATAGAATGTTATGGGTTGGAAGGGACCTCCAGAGATCATCTAGTCCAACCCCCCTGCCAAAGCAGGATCACCTAGGGCAGACCTCACAGGAACACATTCAGGTGAGTTTTGAAAGTCTCCAGAAAAGCAGACTACACAACCTCTCTGTGCAGCCTGCTCCAGTGATGCATCACCCACACAGTAAAGAAGCTTCTTCTCATGCTGAGGTGAAACTTTTTATGTTCTAGCTTAAACCCATTATTCCTTGTCCTATTACTGGACACCACTTAAAAGAGACTGTCCCCTTCCTCTTGACAGCCACCTCTCAGATACTTATAGACATTAATAAAATCCCCTCTCAGCCTTCTTTTCAAGGCTGAACAGTCCCAGTTCTCGTTCTTTCTTCATAGGAGAGATATTCAAGTCCTTTAATTATCCTTGTAGCTCTCCAGTGGATTTGCTCCCATAGATCCCTGTCTCTATTAAACTTGGGAGCCCAAAACTGGATCCAGTACTCCAGGTGTGGTCTCACTGAGGCAGAATAGAGGGAGAGGAGAACCTCCCTGGACCCAGGATCCCATTGGCCCTCTTGGCCACAAGGGAACATTTCTGATCCATGGAGAGTTTACTGGCCACTAGGACTCCATATGAATGCAAACACATGAATGGAGGAGAGTGCATGCAAATGATCCCCTAATACACCTGTTTTCTTCAGTTATTTTACAGGAAGAAAGCAAAATATTCAAATGCATCTCTCACTCTGTGTCCCAGGTTTACCTGAGATTGTGATTTCTTAAAGTTTTTGGGAGACACTTTTAACACATAAAGCTGCAGCTGAGAATCACAAGAACATTTTCAGAGGCTGAATTTTTAGGAAGTTATGACACTTTTGCCTCTGAAAAAACATTATTGAACACACTGATGTTTAAACTGGTATTTAGACACACAGCTACTTAAACTCAAGCCTTGAGTTACTCATGCAACCTCTGTGGAGTTTGTTCCTTTTTTTTTTTCTGACATTGTGAAGCATACAGAAATCAAGCTTTCCTAACCTGAAGTACAGAACCATTAAAAATAAAAAATGTAATAAGTGACACATTGAGAATATTCTTCAAAGGACAGCTCCTCTCCAAAATATGACTGCAAAAACAACATTGTGACATTCCACAGTTTGCTCAAGTTCTGAGCTGCACACATGCGAATGCATGCATATTCCCTGCCAAAAGCAGACCTACAAAACAACCAATTAAATCAGGACATGGAAGGTACTCATGATTTGATCCTCAAAGATTTTGAGCTCAATATGCTTTCTGATTCTATAAAAGCAGAATATAGGTTACCAGTGCAATATTATTCCATTATTTTTTAAATATACAAGCAGGAATCTAAAGCATTTTTTGTCACAATGCTGGCTTTGCAAAGTCAAAAAGACAGAAAAGCACCTTTTAACTCTGTGGAGCAAGAATGCATGAAAGATAGTCCCAGAGAAAAGACTATCTTTTAGAAGATTTTTAATTTTCATTAATTTCTAATCTATTTTTGTAAATCAAAACTAATCACCATGTCTCATTGTATTACAATTAACTAAACATTAATTTTCAGCAGCTAGTATTAAAATCATCCACATACAACATCATCCTAAACATGAGGCACCTCCTGGCTTTAATGTCCTCTTCTGTTTAGTAAGTAACATCAGGGTGTCATTACATTTGAGGGATAAGACAGAATGGTCCAACTCACCAAGATCAAGGACCTGGCATGTCCTCCAGGAAGAAAGAAGAAGGATGAGAGCACCAAGCCAGTTATGGACATTGACTGCCAGTGCCTCCAAGTGGAGCTGTAAATTCCATGACTGCCTCCACACCCGTCATCAAAAGCAGGCAGTGACGGTGAGTTTGGGATTACAGTAGACCTGACTCCGGTTACTCCTTCTTTCCACCTGAGCCTGAGCACTGGCTCGTGTGAATCTGCCTGTGAACTCAGGCCACACCAAATTACAGGCTGATGTTAACTTTGTGGCTGTTTTCCTTCAGAAAAACAATTGTCTTTCATCTGCCCCAACATAAAATGAAACAGGTAAGGATGTCATCAAGATAAAAGACAAAGTAGATGATTTTAGAATCAACACAGAAAATGCCAGACAGATAATCACATATGATTATCAGACTTTCAGATTTACAGCACAGCCAGAGAAGAGGACTGGATCAGAAAAAAAAAAAGTTTCCCTTTCTGCAGGCTTGCTGTAGGGACTGTTTGATGATGCAGCAGAGTTGTGTCAGACCAGGATTCTGGCAAAAAAGCTATAAAATATCTTGCAGAGAGAATGGAAGGGGAGGGGGAAGAGGGATATACATATATAATATATAATGGCACCTTCCTATGCCCATTCTCTCCTTCTACACTCCTCATATATCACCATTCCCTGTGGAGCTATTAAACTCAGTGTATAGTCCCTATTAAACTCAGTGTATAGCCCCTTACAATTACTATAACCATCTGATTTTTATAACTTCCCACTTCAGGCTTTCATTAACCCCAGACTCACTTGATGCCAAGTCTTCCTTCCTGGAGCACCAAGGCTCTGTGTGGAGTCCAGCTGGCGAGTCAGGGAGATGTTGTAAATTGGAAGAGTGTGCTGGAGCTACTTAAAGTTGTGGTGAACCAGAGGAAAAGGACCAATTGCACAAAAGATTTAGGAAATGGATAGAGGGTGTTAAAATACCCATTGAGAGAATAATTTGTGAAATTATATCCAGAGCACAACAAAACCTAACACTAATGACATCTATGCAAACCAATATGATCCATCCAGACCGAATTCTGTGCACAGTGACCCATAAAAGCAGTCCCCAAGCACATACCTATCGTCACAAATTTCCTGACTTTTAGGAGTGCAGCACAGTCAGAAAGCAGAAGATTTCCCAGTCTTGTTGACCTTCCTCTAATTTCAAAGCTGCCAGACTTTAGTTGCTTTTCAGCAATGAACTCACATGGCATTCTTTGGCTTGAAACATTTTTATAGACTGACAGATTTCTAACTCTTGAAATACAAGCAGGAACTCTAACAACACAAGTCTGGCTTAAAATATAACCTATAACCTGGAAAGTAATTTTAATACTTTGTGTTTTAACATTTTGTGTGCCTTTTTAGCGTTGGTTAAATGTAAAAATCAGAAACAAAAAAAGGAGTGCCAGGTGCCAAAAATGCAGAGATTTCCCTCACTCTCCCCATGGTCCTTGTTGAACAGCTGTCTCCTTTGTCTCCAAAGATGCAGAGAAAAACAATTGTGCTATACACCTGCATGAAAACACTGTGCTATTCTTAGCTTTGCTTTTCTGCAAGCACTGTGAAACACATCCATTTTAATTAGTCTTTTAAAAATTACTTAATTCATACCTGGAGGAACAGACAGAAGGATGCATTCACAGAATCACAGAATCACAGAATCTTTTGGGTCGAAAGTGACCTTTAAAGGCAAAATAGATCAACCCCCCTGCAATGACCAGGGACTTTTTCAACTAGATGGGGTTGCTCAGAGCCCTGTCCAATATGACCTTGAGGGTTTCCAGCAATGGGGTATCTGCCACCTCTGACCAAACTGGTCCCAGTGTTTCACAGCTCTCATTGTAAATAACTTCTTCCTTGTATGGATCTGAATCTACTTTCTTATACTTTAAACCATTAACCCTTGTCCTGTTGCAAAAAGCCCTGCTAACAAATTTGTCCCCATTTTTCTTTGAAGTCCCCTTTAAGTACTGAAAGGCTGCAATAGAGTCTCCTCACAGCCTTCTCTTTTCCACGTGGAACAACCCCAACCCTCTCAGCCTGTCTTCATGAGGAGCTCCAGCCCTCAGACTGTTTTTGTGAGCCTCCTCTGGACTCACTCCAGCAGGTTCATGTCTTTCTGGTACTGGGGGCTCCAGAATTGGACACAGTTCTCCAGGTGGGTCTCACAGGAGCAGAGTAGAGAGGGAGAATCATCTCCCTCAGCCTCCTGGCCACACTTCCCTTGATCAAGCCCAGGATGTGTGAGTGCACATTGCCAGCTCATGTTCAGCTTCTCCTCCACCAGTACCCCCAGTCATTCTCCACACGGCTGCCCTCAATCCCTTCATCCTCCAGCCTGTTATTGACACCAGGGTTGCCCTAACCCAGGTGCAGGACCTTGCACTTGGCCTTGTTGAATCTCACGAGGTTCACTGAGGCCCTTTTTTTTGAGTCTGTCCATGTCATTCTGAATGGCATCCCATCCCTCAGAAGTGACACCACTCAGCTTGGTATCATCTGCAAATTTGCTGAGGGTGCTCTCAATCCCACTATGTCACTAACAAAGATATTAAATAGTACTGTTCCAAATACGGATTGGACCCTGAAGGCCAGTAGTTCTCACATATCTCTATCTGGGCATCAAGCCATTATGCACAGGTCTTCTTCATGGCACTGCAGCAATCAGTTTATCTGCAGAGTTCTAACAGAGGACAACCAGTTTCTGAGGAAGTCAATTTTGAGTCAATCAAAGACAAATTCACATGCAAAATGATCTGGTTAAGTGACTCACAAAACAAACTGGTTATATGCTAGAGCCATGAACATTGCCCCAGCAAATCTCAAATGCTACCACTCTAAATGTTTGAGTCTTCAAACAACAACTCATCTGCTAATTCAATAGCAATTGTTTTCAACAAGGGAATTGATTAGCAAAATGACAAAGTAGAAGGCAGTTTTCCATGTCATGCTATACTTCCACACCACTAGTTGTGTGATGACTTTCTAAATGCAGGTTTTTTAAGTATTCTGTTCCCCAAATATGTAACTTTTTATCTCAATCTACCAAGTATTTCAAAATCCTGTGGTACCAAAACAGGCCTTCTCACCTGCAGAGATGTACAGAAAATACAATCCCACTTCACTGAAGATCTTTCAGTTGCAAAACCAGTCTTTATTCCAGTGCAGAATAAAGTAGGAATAAACATTTCAAAGCTAAACCAAGTTCTGGTGCTGTCCACCTGACAAGAGCATTTCATGGGGTCAGGAGCAGGAACACAGGCGCTTGGGAAGCGGCACCCCAGGGCTGCCCAGAGATTCCTGACCTTTCACAGGAATTAGGGGGCTAAAGGGACCCCCAGTGACTGGCACTGACTGGCACCAAGACAAATCAGTCTGTTCTCCCCACAATGTCTGGGAAGCTTCTGGGGAAGACAAAGTCCTGGCAGCACTGGAACATCATAGAAAAGTGAGAGCCCCAGAGCCCCATAGCTGCAGCAAACACCACTCCCAGCTTCAGCCCTCACAGCGTCTTTCCTGGCTACAAACTACTGCCCCAGGGACACCCACGAGACTAAGAAGGATTTATATGCCAGTGGTTTCTGCAGTGATTCAAAGATGGTCCAGACTCAATTGCATTTAATGACCTGCTGACTGGCAATACTTAAGTGCACCCACATTTATTTTACAACTAACAGTCTTCCTGCTATTGTATTCAGTAGTATCAGAGTCTCCCTGGCTCACTAGAAGCAGACAGGCTACAAGAGACAGCTTGCAAATATATGCACAGTGCAGTATTTAGAATTGGGTTACTTTTTAACCATATGCATTAATTTTTTTCATTGTTCTACACCTCTCTTTTTCCTCAGCAGAAGTTATAAGATACAGAATGAAGAAACCTGATTTATAACCAGAAGAAGCTACAACTATTACTAAATAAATCTTAGAGCTGAAATAGCTCACTGGGAAACACCAAGAAGTTACTTAGGATAACCTTTACTGCTTAACTTACTGGTAGAAGACTGGAGAACATGGATTTATCAATACACACAAGTTCAATGAGAGAAATAATTACCATCTCCTTTTAAAAGCTGCCTGAACTCCGTTTCCTTTAGGAAACAGATTCTTGCCAGCCCTAATTATGGTTTCCTCCAACTGTAACTTTCATAGCTCTTAAATCCTTAGTTTTATTGCCAGTAATTTGGACAGAAACCATATACTCTCTAAAGATGGAAATGTTTTAAAATATTAAGAATTTTGTCAAGAAAATTAAGTTCTTTGGTACTGGCAAATGACCATTTCATTCTCCCCCCTCTAACTGCCCCTACTCTATTTTGCTGAATTAATTTTGGAATGTATTGTGCTTGGATTTGTCCCAGACAAATGAACTTTAAATCACTATTTATCATTTACAATGCCTTTTCTAAACACATTTGGCAACTGAATCCTGGCCAGATCCCTTTTTACCAAAGAGTTTGTTTGATAAAGCAGGGCTTTAAACACCAGAAAAATAATTTGTACCAAGAGTCAGAGTACTAAACCTGAATTTTCAGCCTTGAATATATTCTGTAAAATTAAGTGCACTTTGACTATATAAAATGAAAAAACATAAAACACGTGGGCAGTATTTTGATCATTGCAGGCTAGGAAAAAAATAGAGGTTAAGCAGCCCTGTTAAGTAGTGGAGTGGGCGCAAGTACCACAAAACATATGCCTTAGCAATCTGCTGTTATATTAGCCAACTAATGACACATGCTTTGCATCCAAGAATCGTTAAAGGAACACAGACACTGCACAGCAAAGCAAAGCTGTAAAACTGGACATAGACTCTGCAAAGTTGTGTCACTTATAAAACAGAATCTTTCGACTAGAAACTGCACTACAGCCACCGCTACCCCAGGAAGCTGCGGTTCTCTACTTGGAAGGCTTCAGTCACATACTATTTTTAGGAACATGGATATCTAAATAAAATTTTGTAGGCACACAAGGTTATCTAAGGGTACAACTTCATTTATTGTAGTAAAAAAACACACAGGAAAAAGAACACAGAACAATACATGTTTACTGGGGCAGTCTTTTTGGAGAATGTGGTGATTAGGAGAGAAAGAAAGACTTGTCATAACTCTTTCAGTCCAAGTTTTGCTCTCAGAAATCTGCACCACCACAGGGCTCAGAAGGGGTCTCAGATAAAAAGATCATAGTTTTGACACTACTTCTCAAGAATTAATTTTTTTCCCCATAAATAACTGGCAGAGAAGCAAGAAGTGCTCTATTGGTAACGAGTAGGCCCAAGTCTTTTTCTGGGTTCACCCAGCTAATAGTGTTGAACCTAGTATCTCCCCTTCCCTTTCTATTTAACCATGAATGTTAATGAATTCTCATAGCTTTGTCCCAGCCAATGGTATAGGTATCACTAGAGTTTGCTGCAAAGACATGGATCTCTAGGGCCTTCAGTGGGTCCACCAGAAAGCTCTTTGCAGTAGCACCATTAGCTTATTCTTTCCTGTCCTCATAAAGGGAAGTTCCAGACAAATGCTGTCTTATTAATCTCCTGTAACCCCTGTACAACCATGTAGGATGTCATGTACTCCTGTGGAAAGGCCTACATTTTTTAATTAAGTACAGAGAGAACTAGGAACTACTCAGCCAGGAACAGAGGTTATGCATTTAGACTCAGCACTGAACTAGTAGAGCATTTACCAGCATTCAGTTGATGCAGTCACTTCAACTACAGGAATTTTATATATTTGGGGGATTGTCTTTCTGCTGTTTGTATTTTAGCAAGCGTGCCATTTCCACCCCCTCCAATCCCACTGTGTGCAGGAAGTCCCACTCCTTTGCCAGTGATGGGATGTGACGCTGCTCTGTGTCTGCGTGTGTGTCTGTACCCAGTGTTAAACCACTTCCTTGGGCTTCAAGAAAAGGTTCTTGGAGATGGTGGTGTGCAGAGGAGGGGATGGAAAACAAAGCTCTCATGGGAAAGAGAAAAAAAGTAAACACCAAGGTAAAGCCAGCAAAGTAGTTTGTTAATACTGCTTTTCACAGTGCTGGCTCATTTCAGGTCCTACCTATCCCAGATGCAGAATTGACAGATGGTTACTGGATGAGTTCTGGATAATATAAAAGCCCAGTCAATACTTAAAGAGATGCTTCAAATGTCTTCTATGCTTACCTCCCTAGATATCAGCTGCCAGTTCTGCATGCTGCTGGGTCAGACTAGCTAGTGAGATCCAGCTGGAAGTTAACCAGCTGAATCTGGCCCAGAGCCTTTTCCCTGGAGGAGGCAGCCCAGCCCAGCCCAGCCCAGCCAGCTGCCTCTCACACAGCTGGGCTGGGACCATTTACCACCTCACAACATCACGGCCTTGGAGAAACCTGAGTGCTGCAGTTTTCTTCAAGTGTGGAAGAAAGAAGAGTCAGCAAAACTGCAAGCTGTGGTTTATCAGAGGAAAGGAGACGAGAAGAAGAGGTCAGTCTCCAATCCAGCTCAAGCTTACGCTGAGCTTCTGCTCCTACTGTCTCCCAAAAAGAAAATTCAAATTGACATCAAGGTCACACATCCAGTGGTCTTAACCCAGTGGTTAAGACCAGGCCACCTTAGTCTAAATAAAAACCTAACTGTCAAATCTCCTATGGTGTGTTGCCTGTAAAGTCCTGAAAAGAGAAGAACCAAAAAAAAGCTTCATAGAACCAGATCAGAAAGGCTGAAACTAGCAAATGTGCTAATCTCAAACCTTTCCTCTCATTTAGCAGTAGGAATTGTCAGTTTGATGATTACACAAAGGGCAGATCACACTTAGCAGGGCTCTGAGAAATCTCAGTGGAAAAGATTTCTGAGGTGGCACTTGGCTGGAAAGACAGGGAGTTGCCAGGCACAGGAAGTACTCCTGGAGTCCTGCTAGACAGATGTAACATCTCTGTCCATTCATCAGCTTTTCCCCAAAGGTTCCTGCAGCTCAGGAAATCTCCCTCCAACTGCCCTTTTTCTGCATACACTGACCAGCCAACAGAAATCAATGGGATATGCTGAATGGAGATTTAGAACAGGAAAACTGAAGTTAGATATTCTGAAAACCCCTGTCCTGGTTTGGGCCAGTATACAACTAATTTTCGGTCTTGTAATTTTTGCTTTCAGCTAAGTCTCTTGTAAATAGCTGTACTTGCTGAAATTAACAGCAAGTTTCTCAGTCAGTGTCTGCTTCTAGGACTGATAACACTCGATGTTTATAGTTAGGGCTAGAGACTGGTATGCAGAGCCAAGGCCACTGCTCAGTTCTGAGGAACATCTTATGCTCTGGAAAGAGAGAGGGAGTACAGAGGTCACACCTGCAACCCTCCTGTAAGGAGGAGAGGACAAGACAAATGACCAAAATTGACCAGAGTATTCCATCCCACACACATCATACTCAGTATAAATTTGAGGGATCACAAGGGTCAAACCCCTTCAATTTTGCCTTCACCCTTTGCTCTTCTCTTCGTCTCTTCTTCCCCTGTCCCTGTTTGCTTCAGCATCCTGGGAGGATTCGGTCCATTTGTCTGCCTGTGGTCCTGATCTGTGCCAGCCTGAATCTGTGTGTTCCTGCCTCCAGCTCCCAACTGCTGCTGACCCCAGGAGTCCAGCCTGGACTTTCCCAGGGCTTCCCTGCAGGGGGGATTAATAGAGAGCATCTGTCATTCAGTTAATTGCTGGCCCAGCGTTACAACCCCTGAAAATGTCACCTTTCATAAAGAGGATTCATCAGCTGCTCAATTTGCCTTTTTTAAATTGTTCTCCACCTGCTGGTAGGAACCTTTCAACACTGCGATACAAGAGAGTATGAGGATAAGTACCTGTCCTTAGAAATGGGAATTTATATGATTTCAGAAAAAAATGCCAGGAAAGGAAAGCTATACATACACACACACACAATGTTTGCAGCCAAATAGCTTCACCATTGGCTATCAGAATACTGTTATTTAAGCAAGAAAAGAAGAGACCATGACTTGGTATGACTAAAGACACAAAAACCACAGACTTCAGTCCAGACTGACATCAACTCTGACTGCAATCCCCCAAATCACTTCTTTCTCAAATTTCTCCTCTCTCACAAATAGAGATGATAATTAAATAAAAATTAATTTCTCAAAATAGAGTTGAATATATTATTTCAGTAACAAAGCAGTTTGGACATTCTAGAAGCAATTAGTATAATCAGTTTAGTCTTTGCACTGTCTAAACTAAGGATTAATCTCATCTTCTTCTAGCTGCTGCTCTTAAAGACTGGCTGCTGCTGCTGCTTGCTATCTCAGAATATCATGGATCAAAACAAACAAACAAAATTGCATCCAAAAGTGGAAAAGCTCATCCAAATGTATCTAAGTGTCTTTGGCAACACAAAGCACAAATACATGAGAGAACAGACCAGTATTTGCTAAACTGATACATCAACTTCTGACCACATCCAGAAAGTCCACAAATGCAAGATTCTGGCATAGAGCTGTTAAAAAAAAAAAAGGTCAGCCTTTATAAACCACAAAATAACATCTGCTTACATATGTGGTGCAGTTTCAAGTAAGTTCTTGTGAGATCTCCCATCTTTACATGCTTCCTGTGCAGAGCATGTTCACAGGCTCAGAACAGAACCTTTCTGCAGAAGACACCATCATGGAGAGATGAGGCTGAACTCCACTCAGCTCCACTTGAAGTGATAGGAGTCCCTGACCAGCTTCATCCACGTAGGTAAGCATTTGTAAAAAACAGTTGTTTGTAGTCAAAATGGGAAGTATATTGATACTCCTCACTCAAGATCTCATCCAAAGATCTTGAAGGCAGCCTCATCTGACTGTATATTTAAAATCCATTACATTTGTACAGATTGGAATTTGAAAGCTACTTTCCATACCCATGTTCCCAATCAGAGTGAAATGATAGGGGTATCCAGACAATATGTGACACTAAACAAGCATGTTTGGGACAATAAAGCAATTAATCAAGCCGTGTCCCAGAGACCAAGTACTATGCTTTCACTTGACATCAAATAGCAAGTCCCCCATCTCTTCTTACCAGCTGAAGAGGCACAGCAGGATGCCTTAACCCTTCCCTAGCTACACTGAGTCTGATCCAACAGTAACAGGTGATTGTGGAACTGGAATAAAAAGACTTACAGCAACAAGAAAGGACAAGCACAAATTAAATAATAAATCTAATGACGGACTAGGAGTTGCAAGACCATACATACCACTCTAAAAATCCTAGCTTAACATACAGGTGCATACAAGACAACTAGTTTCACCTGCATATGGCCAGTAATTTTAATATGAGAAATGTTACATGCTCACTTATAATAAATCAGAGAACAAAAAGGGAATTCTTTGTTTCCTATTCCAATAAAATACAAATGCCATAGGAATTTTTTTTTTTT
The DNA here is from genome assembly GCA_038090715.1 of Florisuga fusca. Taxonomy (NCBI): domain Eukaryota; kingdom Metazoa; phylum Chordata; class Aves; order Apodiformes; family Trochilidae; genus Florisuga; species Florisuga fusca. The sequence goes on from JAAWXA010000021.1 coordinate 16,072,075, forward strand.
TTGGTAGGGAAAAAACCCCAAACAATCCAGAAACTTAATTCAGATTTCTTCTAGGAAAAAACTTAATAATTTGCTGAACATACTTTCAATAAATCCTTCAAACCCTTGAAACATGAGTCAGACCAACTCTTAAAGCACTTTACAAACTCCCTTTGATCGACACTGGAGATATAAAACCCACCTACAAGGTCAGCTGTAGAAAATATCAAGAAAAGCAGGGGCCACACAGAAGCACTTGCCTACACAGACAAAACAAATACAATACATATAAGATTTCAACACATTTTCAAGTCTTTTCAGAGTTGGCAGAAAATGCATGTTCCCTTGAGTCCCATTGAAACTATAAACCTTAACCAAGTCTCAGCTTTGAGAGATTGTTGAAAGAACTGTGTTTTCCACAGCATTTTGTGTTGACTAAAATTGCAGGGAAAAAATATATATACTTTTCCCTTTTTATTTTTTGTTGTTTGTTTTTCTTCTTTGCTCTCCAAGTCAGTAAGTGAACATGTGCAACAATACAAAGAACAAATTATAGAACACTGTGGAAACTCTAAAACAAACATCACCACAAATATAAGTATTACAGATAAAGATCAGTAGCTATAATGCAAAGAAAAAAAATATGTAGGGGTTAAACAGAAGGCAGAAACCAGTCAAGAACCAGTTCCAAAAAGCAACAGGATTTAAGACCCAAACCACTACTCTACCCCCCATACAAAAAAAAAAAAAAAAAAAAGCCCAAGATAGTAACTACACAAAGCCAGACAGGAACCAGAGTAGAACAATTACCTATTTATGTATACAGGATACTATGGAGAGGTTAATACTGCTGTGCAAATCAACATACTGGGATTAGGAGCTTGGAAGAACATCCTAACATGCTTTCTAGGCAATCTTGAAATTCAGCATACCATGGCAAGACCCTCCACAAACACTACTGCTGAAAAAGCTGCAACTTAAAAGCTGCTTTAATGGAATGGAGACAAGATGATTTCATTGCTTGCTAAGTTGTTCCATCAGCTCATTGCCAGTTGTGACAATAAGGGTGCCATTCAGAGGAACTGTCTTAGCTTTGTGCACATGAAGATTTGAAGGATATATTGGATCTACTTCTGTGAAGTCAAGGTTTTGAAATGTAGGAATAAAGACCGGGAAAGGACCTGGTCAGGTTGAAAAAGGGATATGAAAAGTATTTTACATTGTAACTTTCATCATTTTTCTAACACAGTCCCTTCTGCTATCATTCTATAATAGAGAGAATTGAGCTGATGTCGAGAATTGAGAATGATGTCTCAATTAAAAAAAAAAAAAAAAAAAAAAAAAATCACTGAAATTTTGGTCTTCAGACTCTACCAGAAATTCCCAGACCAGATCCCACCACAGGGATTCTTAGTCTTGCCAAAGACATTTCTTTTCACAAATTCACAACTCAGAATGTTGTTGTGCTCAACTGTGTTAAAACGATTGCTCTGCTTCACTCAATTTCATTACAAATGCAATTTAATTTTCACTAGGCACATCCTGGATCATTCTCAAGTCATAAACGAGTAAGCCCTAGTAACAAGCTACAGTATCCAGCGAGCTGAGGATGTAATTTACTTCACCTAATTTCACCAGCTGAAACCTTAAGGACTCACTCTTAGGTCAGCCCCTTGAGATCACAAATTGCCCTTTGGAGATGCTCGTCCTCTTCCACTGACTGCAGAAGAACCTCAAAATTAAGTGGCTGAACATCCCTGCTGAGATGCTGATTTCATTTCACTGGCTGATGGCTAGGTCAGATGGCTAAACCTAAGTGGAATGGGTCCCTCCATAGACTTCAATCTGTGACATTCTTGTTTGCTGTACAACCTCTGTAAAACAAGGGTGCTACACTTCTGTTGCACGCAGGCAGACAGATGCTTGCCAGTAGTATCTGTTTACTAGGCAGCAGCTCCAAAAATATATCATTTTACACAAATGCTTTACAAAAGGAATGGAAGCTTCTGTTAAAGTAGGGTTATTTTGCCTGTTAATTCAAAAGAGGTTTGAAAATATCTACTATCTGTATATCTGGCTGGAACTGATCACTCAATGCACATGAATTCATACCATCTCCTTGAGGTTGTCTCTGAAGACCCCTTTTATAACAATTTATTACATTTTAAACTCCTCAACCACATAAGAAAACTACTTTTGGCTTGACTTTCAGCACAATCACCTTTCAGTGGTTGAATTTCCAGCTTTGAGAGTCAAGGGGATTTTCTGGGGTTTAATGCTGTTTCGTACATATGTGCATTCAGCATTACTGTACTGTTATGCTGTAGGAAATGAGGCACTCATACTTGGGAGAACACCAGCTTCTTGTTAAATTCAATCAGCAGACAAACAACTGTGTCTTTGTCACAGAAGCCCAAGTTCAAATGCATAAGGATCAGATGATAAAGAAAAAAAATAATCTTATATGACACAATATGCTTTTACTTTATTTAAGAAGTGAATGCACAAGTATCTAAATCAGATGCTCTTGAACAGAAGCAGCTTAAGTGAGTACTTTTTAAAGCTTAAAATGTATTTTAGCAGTTGGCTGTTATAACAGCATACATCACATTGAAAGTAAGTTAAAGTCAGACTTAATTCTGGCAGTTTTCAGTTTAAAAAAGGAAAAAAAAAATTAAAACCCCACACTACACACACAAATAAATGGCCCTAAGCTCGGTAAATACTTTTAAAATATGGGGAAAGAGGAACTGAAAGAAAAAGAATCAAAATTCATTTTGAAAACCAAATCACCATCTTAACATCCTTGTCTTTTATGTTCTGAACATGTAACAGGAAGTGGGAATTGTCGGAGGTATGTGTAACTGTGCCTAAATTGTAGCTATAAAGCCAGCTAGCCCAATTCTTAGAGAACTTCTAGTTAGAACCTACTCAGATTACATGCAGATAATAAAAAGAATTAAGCTAGGAAGCTGAGGGATTTTTGCCCACACATTAGTTAAACATGAATCCAATTACTGAAGTTTCATGCAGTGGCTGTCTCACTCTGTTCAGTTTCCTCTAAAACAAAGATGATATTAGATGTTTTGCAGTGTTGAACCATCCTGAATTAATGTGGGCGAATGAAATCCCTTCTACAATGTTATTCTGCTGCAGCAGGGGGTGTGGAGGAATCCCTTTTAGCATAATAAAGATGATGGTGATATAATGATTAATTATCATGGGATTTTATAGCTGGAAGGCATGGTAGTTATTTCAAAGCTATTTGTAACCAACAGCCTTATAAAAAGCTAGAATGTATTACATATGTGCAGAAGGTAACTGGGAGCATGTATTAAGTCCCAGCGTCTGAAATAATGAACGGATGTTTTGTTGCTACAGTCACTACCTCTTTAGCAAATGTGGGCTGATGAGCTACTAAGCTAATTAATTTTCAGCCTATTAAGAAGAGAGAAATGAGAAGTAAAAATAAATCACCATGAGACAAGAGCTCTCCTTTCCTTCTTGATAGCTATAGCATTCCCTTCCTTCCATCTGCAGTCTGTGTTTCTGGTAAATTGTAAAGGTGAAGGAGCCCTTATCAATTAATTACTCCCAGCTGCCATCCAAAAAAAAAGGTTGATGCCAAAGAGCAGAATCCCCAAAAGGTGTTATTGCTGACAATTAGGATGTAGGAGAAAGGGATCCGAAATAGACAGGTCTTGGATTCCTGTGATAAATAAGAGGAAAAAAATGTAATTTTTTTTTCCTTAAGATGAAAAGAAAGTCTGAAAACAAAAGTTAGAAGTGGTGAGAGACACTGCAACAGGTTACCCAGATTAAGTTGTGGATGCCCCCTCCCTGGAAGTGTTCAAGGCCAGGCTAGATGGGGCTGTGAGCAACCTGGTCTAGTGGAAGGCATCCCTGCAGGAGAGCTGGAATGAGATGATCTCTAAGGTGCCTTCCAACTCAAACCATTCTATCACCTTTGTCTAAGTTTGCAGACAGTCTGTACAATAGCCTTCAAATTCATGAACTACTTTACAGACAACAGAGAACTTTTAATTTTTTGCTCTATCTCCCTTGTTTTATAGAAATATTAAGAGATAAAATGTGTATATCCATGTGGACTATGGAAATGGATGATGGACCTGAACACGGGTCTGTTGCTTTGAACAGAAGAACCAACTGCTCTAAATATGACTTTGAAGGGGTCACCTAAAGGTAGTAAAACAGCTCCTTTCAGTCCATCTACTTTTTTAACCAAACCTAGGTACTAATGTGTACCCAGGAACTAGTCTCTTAAGATGGTAAATTCATCTAAATGCTTAGCCATGAAGCAACATTTCTGAATTACCTATTAGCATTTCTGTATAAAAAAAAAATTATCACTGGTGCAGGAAGACTGCATCCTACATCCATAGTTTCCTGTATGCATCTACTCTTTGTAGTCTTTATTCTGAAAGAGGATGAACTAGAATATGCATCAAAACAATTCTTTTAAAAAGCAAGGGATATACTTTAAAAACTGCTTGTTGTTAACAATTTTTCCTCAAGAGCCATTTCAGTTTTCAGGAATTTAAAGAGACAGTGCAACCAACACTGCTGCCTGATTATTTTAACAATATAAACCATAATACTGTTGGCTCGAACCTGTTAATGCATTAATCTTTATCAGAAGAGTGTCTATAAAGAGGGTTCTTAAAAGACCCCAAAGACATTATAGCACTGATGGTTTACCATTATGTGGTATAGCACAGTTTTACTCAAACAGTTCTAAAAGCAGACATATGGAGCCCATTAAGCCTCTCTCTTTTTTGTGGTGTAATTCTGAATGGCTGTATTATGCTACTTATTTAAAATATGGATTGTAACTTCCACCACCAGTTAATAAGAGTTCTACACATTGCATGCAATTTATGCGATGCACAAACTTTGTCATCAGCACCTAAAACTGAAAAAATGTCAAGAACTGTATTTCAACTAACTGTAACAAACAGAAGATTAATATGATGAAAGCCAAATAACATTGTCACTAATTAAATCAGGGACACACAATTTAGCTAATTATAAAGTCAACGAAGAGGTGTCTCTCATGTATATCTCCTGATAATTGTAATGGTTTGGGGTTTTTGTTTTGTTTTTTTAAAACGTATACTTTGATAATTTCTGCTGCACATACATAACCATACTCTGCCACAGTATTTCCCAATAAGGAATTTACATTTAATTTATAAAGAAATATTTGTAAAAAGAAACCTATATGTGAAATTAATAAACTCAGCTGATCTCCCTCCCATAATAAAAAATGCCTTCTTCATTGTTCCATCTGAGTGCCACATTTTGCCCTCTTAAACCAGCATCATCTTTTCCCACCTTCCTTGCTTCACTATGCTCTTTTGGACTTCTTGATTAAAGAAATTAGACCTCGGTGATTTCTGGATGAAATTCATCTGGATTTCAGTATGAACCTACAAAATCCCTTGCATGTACTTCATTTCATGATCAGGGATACAATAGAAGATCCTAAGAGGCAAGGACCAGGGCTCAGATTCAAGGGTCAAGGGACTATTCTTGCAAAGCATCCTACCCAAAGAACAAACAGCAAGGAAGTAGAGTTTAACAGGTATTTAGAAAAATATAGCTGCATTGCACTTGCACATTTAGTTTCAAAAACTTCACAGTGGAGAGTAACTAAAAGGAAGCAACTCAGGAAAGCTCGTTTATCCTTACTTGGCCTTCTGTCACTGGGAAATGCAGTCAAAATGCAAAACATACCTAGTTTAGTCAAGTTCTCAAGTAGATAAGAGGAAAGATTTTCAAAGACACAAGTAAGAGTAAAGGAACTAACTCCCTTGTCTTACTAAAAGCTTGTGATCACTACATTCGATGTAACATGATAATACCTGGCACTAAAAAGTGTAAGCTTTTGCCATAAGATATAAGGAATTCTAATATTCCACAAGTACAGTACCTCACACACACTGACCACCAGAAGAAACTGAAGAAAATGGGAGGGGAAAAAAGGACAGTCTAATTCAGACTGTGCTCCTCATGTCAGCTCCAGCCTGTGAAGTGTTATAAGGCCACATAGGTGAGGATGTGCCAGGATCCCTGCTGAACAGACCTGTGTCTCACTGAGCCCATCACTGGCTTGGTTCATCTCAGGAGGAGACCAAAATGATGAGGTCATCATATGCTGGAAGATGTTGGCAGTTAATACTTACCAGCACCTGTTAAATATTTCAAAAAAAAGCTGAAGCCAGACTTCGGTGAATGTAAGTCTCCCAGCTAAATGCTTAGTCAAGCAGATACTACCACCTGCAACTTTACTGCAGCTTTTTCCTGCCTACTTTGGCCTCATTGGCTTTATTCTGAATAGAAAAGAGAAAGATCATCCCCACATAAATCCAAGAGAAGACTCTTCTTTGAAAACCAGCTCTTACATTTTATCTCCTTCCTGAACACTTTTCTGAACTTTCTGAACCTTGAAACTACTTCATAGAGCAATCATATAACTAAGAATTAACCATCAAATACAGCATAAAGCAAATGATCTCAGATGAGTCACTGTGCTCTTTATATTCTTGATTTCTTGGCTTCTTTGCTGAGCAATCATCAGCTAATTATTTGCCTAACTATAGAACGCTGAAATTGTTACATCTGCTCAGACACACCATTGAGAAAAAAACCCAAAACATTTCTCATTTCATAGTTAAAATGAAAGTGAACATAACGACAGTTTAAGAGATCTCATTACTGCTTTGCTTCAACTATTCACAATTTTCCAGATATGTTCATTATGTTTTCAAGAGGACTGCACAGCTGTATTATCTACCTACCACAATCCTCCCTTCAGGCTACTTTCCCAGGTCTTGAAATAAATTTGACCAGATTTGAGTTCCTCAGTTCAGTATATGGAAAATTGCAATAGATGGGGTAACACTAGAAAAAACAGAAACAACCTTCCTACAGAATATTAGATTAATTTTTTTTTCATTGTTGCTGCATCCTAAGCACATAAATTGAGCAAGGAGTAGTATCAAATATCACTGCAAAAGACTTTACAGGTCTCATAGTCAATGTGAAATCCAGTGCAGCAGATAAGACAGAGCTGCTCACTGTACAGCACTTTGGGATCCACAATGCACAGTTCCTACCAAGGACCTCTGTACCCAGGGATGCTTCTGGAGCATCCTCCTTTGCATGAACAACCTGTAAAATCATCACTGTAGCAACACAGAAATGCATCTCTTCCTAATGACAGTTGTTCAAATGGCATAGCACTTGCCAAAAGCAGACTGGCTTTTGTTCAAAGAAAACAGCAACACGGACAACAGGCAGCCAGGCTGTAATAGAGCAGCTTTTAAAAGCAGCAGTCAAACCAAAATTTTTAAATATTGAAACAACTTTTTCAGAGCCATCTAGTATTTTTTTTTTTAAGGAACTGTAAGAGGAATGTCTAATGCTCTGACAGACACAGGTACCACTGCTGGCAGATATTAAGTTTCCAATTATTTGTTACAACACAGCTGAGAGTGATTAGACAGTTTACATATGACTGCTAGGAGCCCTGTGCAGATTATGTGGGCCAGCAGGTCCTGCAGCCTAAACACAGTTCTTGATTTAATGAATAAATGAATTTTGCGAAACCACTTCAAATACAGGAATGTTTTCTGAATCTGTGCGCAGTCTGTGATTATATTTGCATGATGTCTCACTCCAAAGAGATCACAATACACTTTGTCATACTCAGTAAAAACTGAACCCCAAAATCTTGTACCACTGAATCAGACACTTTTTTCCTGTGACTTTCTGTAAGCTCCTACAGTGATGTCTTGTTTGGTAATTATTTTTCTTCTTACTGAATGGTACTTTCTATGCAAATTGTCTGCTTTTCATGAAAAAAGTGGTAGTGTTTTCCTATTTCTCTGCCCAATCTCCACCACCACAGGAGAACACTTCATTTTTCTTCACCAAATACACTGCTTTCTTTGCTCATTTTTCTATATCAGCATCTCTGTGCTGTGGAAGTACAGTGATCTCAGTCCTAAGGGAAAGATCTGAGGCTCAAGAGAAAGTCAGGCTACAAGTTCTCTTTCACTGCATCCTCATTTGCCAAGAGTCCTGGACCTTGACTAGTTCATACAAATGTCACTAGTTAAGATCTGAACTTTTTGCTAACATGTCTTGTAAGAAGAGGAAGGAAGTAATGCAGCAGAAAATTTAATGCAACACCAAAATTTTTTACCTTTATTATAGAAGTAATTAATAACCATTGAGTGGTAATAACAGAATGCCTCCTTTTTTATTTATACAGGAACTATCCTTTCACTTACACTTAAATATTGATAATCTATCTATCCTGGAAGTCAGCCCACTGAAGTATCTTCAGCATGAACTTCATGGGTAAGAAAGGGAAACTGTAAAAAACATGATGGCTTTCAACACAAACACTATGAAACTCTGCAGTACACATTCTGGAATTACAGACTTCAATAACTTCTGAAGCATCACATACAGTGAAGGCCCTCGATCAATATTGTGCCCTTCACGTATTTCAAGCAGAAGTCCAGCACCTTGACAGTGATAATGTCAATCCCAGAGGAAAATACTGGACAGAAAAATTAAAACTGTCTTCAAAGGCCTTCAAGCTTCCTTTCCACTTGCATACTCCTCACAGATGAGCTACAGGTAAGATACACAGATACACAGCAAAATGCTCTAGCTATTTGCTAGAGCAAACTTCCCAGTTTGCAGTCTGGTATTTGGAAGTCCATTTTCCCCACTGAGTAACACCAACTAATTCACTGGACATGTGGCCACTGAGACTATTACAATCATCACTTGTAAGATTCCTAGAATCTTTCTACAATCAATAGAAATTTATGCTTTCCTACTTCATAAATGATCTGAGTGACTCTGAGATTAAACTTGGGGAGGAAAACCACTCCCAAATTAAAAGATCATGATGACATAGTAACTAAAAAACCCTAAATTCCAGTCAATGAAGCAGTAAGTCTTCTATCTCTAATGTAAAAATGTAACCCTCCTTATAAACAAGGGGTCTTTGTCTTACAGACTTACTGAAGAGCTCCTTCACATATTCTTTAAGTTGCTTTGTTTCTGGATTCAATGAGCTGAAGGTAATAAAACCACTGGCCTTATCTATTTAAGCTATGTCCAGCAAGATGTGATAGGCATCAACATATAATGTCAAACAGTTGACATTTCTTATAGCTTTTTACTCTAAACCCCAAAATAAACCAACAGCAGATGAGCCTTGTCAACAATTTGCTAGTTGCTCAGTACACTCAGACTACCAAGTTCTAGAATACACACTATATATCTGGTTGGTATTAAAGTGCATAATGAAGAACATACTTGCATCCTGTATTTTTCCAGTCTCATTCACTATATTGCCGGATTAATGGGCCTACAGTTCATGTCAGGAGCCAAATTGTTCTAATAAAATATGAAGTATTTATCTACTGAGAAGCTGAAAAGGGCAGTTTGTTTATTGCCAAGCCTGAAACAATACTAACAAGAGCATGTGTTACTAAAACTCATTCATGCCTTAAGATTTGACATGCTAAGACTATATTGAGTAAATAAAATTCATAAACCTAAAGGAAATCCTATTCTCTTATTTTTATTGAGCATTAGTTACAACCTTGGCTCTGTACTGGAAACATCTCAAATTCCAGCTCACCTCAGCTACTTCCAAGGTACCTAAGGCCCCATTACATTTTACATAAGATGTGGAAAGTACATGACTAACAAGTAAAGGAACACAGTCCTACTTGAATCCATAAAAATCACTGCATAAGTTTGTTGACAGCCATATTCAACTGTCACAGCATTTCACCTCAAACCTGTGAACCAGGAGTAGCATTCTCATTCCACTCAGGTCAGTGGAAGATGTATCATTCATTTCACAGGGCAAGAACTCTCCCTATATCTTTATCTTAAAGAACTCACTGAGCAGTTTAAATAACTATGCTGCTTCCAAGTCCTAGCATGAGCATCACGTTGCTGTTTATGAAGAAAGCCTGCAAAGAACTCACTGGCTAAAGGCACTAAAAGCAGAAAGTAATGAATGCTAAGGAAGAGGTCTTCCAAGTTATACATATTAGGGAAAAAAAGGGATGTAACAATGGAAGAAGAAACAGAGAGAACTGTTACAGGTCTATGCCAGGAGCAAACGTGTAGTCACGTTTTGCAGATGAAGAAAGATGAGGACAGCAGGGGGACTGAATGACTCAGCAAGGTCACACAGGCTGACAGTCAGAAAGTTAAAATAGTTCTTTTTCATCCTGAGTCAACTGCTTATCATTGCAGTCCTCCTTAAATCTTCAGTAAAACTGAACACGACCACTGCAAAACCATAATTCATAGCACTTTTTAAAAAAAAAAATCAAACACATTTCAAAAGACTTCAAAACTTCCTACAAAGTTTTCTTAAAAAAAAAAAACAAACAAACAAAAACAAAAAAACTATCCAGTAAAACATTTTCAATAAAGACAGGAGGTTTTTGGAAGTTTGGGGACAGAAAGAAGGTGATAATAACAAATATCAATAAATATGAAGAGAAAATTTAATGCTTTGCAGGCAAAACAAAATAGCTTTGGGAAACTTGGAAAAAAAGAAGGAGGAATGAATACTCGAAATTATGTTAAAGCTGTACATGAATAAGAGGAGAAGCAGCAAAGCTGTCTAACTAGAAATGGGAAAGATAGAAGAGTAGAACAGGTGTCTTCAAACATAGTAGAGAAACACCAAATTAGAAAACCGTAAGTATGGAAATATGCATCTATTACAACATATGAATGTATCTGAGTTACAGAAAGATGTGTGGAAAAGGCAGCTCAAACTCACTGTTTCCACACTACACAAATACACACTTAACTTCAGGACATCACTTTAACTCATTCCAATGGCACTGTGCTTTACATCCTGCATGTACTTAGCACATTCAAAACATCCACCAACTCTTCTCTCATCCTCCCAGCCCAAGGCACCAGAATTTGAGACATCAAACAATGATGATGGATCAGACTCAAAAATCTTGAGCTAGAACAGATGGAGCTCATTTACTGTTCAGATATGCATAGCTTTATCTCCTCATCCTGCAGGAAAACCATTAAAAAATGAAATAAAATGAAGTAGCTTCTGTATTTCAGATTTGGTAAATCACAGCAGGCTGAGTCTCATCCAGAAAGAATGACACTTAATGCATAAAGGGCCTTTTTAAAATTCAAAGGAGTATTCCCTAATAAAGAAGTCAAAGAAAAAATTATGTATTAAACGTACCTGTGCTTAGCATTCAGTATATTTCAAGCAGATATTATAATTAGCATTTAGCAAAGGGAAACAATTTTTTTTGTTTCTGTGGGAATGAAAATACACTCTTAAAAACAGACAAGTCACATGTTTACAAAAAACTAAAAGCCACTTGGTTCACATTAGATGACGTTTGTAATATGAGTAATAAGGGTATCTAGAATTAAAAGAAAGACACTGGCAGCTCTGCCAAGGTAAAAACAAATACGCTATATACATACTCTGCCTCAACTCTGCCCTGGTGAGGCCGCACCTGGAATATTGTGTCCAGTTCTGGGCCCCTCAGTTCCAGAAGGAAAGGGAACTGCTTGCAAGAGTCCTGTGCAGAGTGACCAAGATGATTCAGTGAGTGGAACATCTCCCTTGTGAGGAAAGGCTGAGGGAGCTGGGTCTCTTCATCCTGGAGGAGACTGAGGGGTGACCTCATCAGTATTTATAAATATGTAAAGGGAGAGTGCCAGGACGATGGAGCCAAACTTTTCTTAGGGGTGACTAATAATAGGACAAGGGGCAATGGTTATAAACTGGAGCATAGGCAGTTCCATATAAATACAAGATAATAAGAAAATAATTTTTCACTGTAAGGGTGACAGAGCCCAGGGAGGTTGTAGAATTTCCTTCCCTGGAGACATTTCAAACCCACCTGGATGTGTTCCTGTGTGACCTCCTGTAGGTGACCCTGCTCTGGCAGGGGGGCTTGGACTAGATGATCTTTCAAGGTCCCTTTCAATCCCTAGCTTTCCATGATTCTGTCATTCTCTAATTCTTTCATTCTTAATATAAGAAATATAACTTTCTTAACTTGGAGAGCACCCTGATTTTTTTAAGCTATGCTTCCATTTTCAGATAACTTAAAGTCATTACGGTTTTCAATTAGGATCCCTAAATGCAGGCCTCTTTGAAATATTTTCATTTCACAGCTCAAGTCTGAGATGTCCCAAACTTCATGTCATATTCAAAATCCGATAATAATAATCTTATTTTTTTGTATGAAATTAAAATTTATTTTTATTAATAAATCATTTGTTCTTACATCAACTACTGCAAATGCCTACTTGGTATATGAAAAGCTCCATCCTCTGTATCTGAAAATTAAAATGTCAGGATTAAAAAAAACTAAATAATCTATTGGATGCATCTTTTTTCATGAAAAAAGATTTTTTTTTCTGCACAACAGAGAGAAGAGATGCAGAGTCACACAGGTCTGGCTATCTCATCTCATTTCATCTCATCTCTGGCAGATATGAAAACACAGAAGACTTCACATGAGATAGCCAACACTTTCAAAATCTCTTAGATCATTGCCACAGATTAATGTTCTACATGCATGTGTTTGCTGAGTTAATAAACTTAGAGGCAGGAAACTCAATTATGTGCTTGTTACCCTTCATCATAACAATATACATGCCTAGAGATTAACACTTGAGGACCTCTTAACCGTGCAAATTGCCGATATAATAGGAAGTGCACTGTGATAAAACATCGCCCTCTGCACCAGCATAACTGAGGTACAGAAGTGAAATAAAAACTTGCAGTTCCTGCCCAAGCTGTGAAAGCTCAACATTTAAGGAAAAAAAAAAGAAAAGAGGGGGGAAACTTTGCCAACACACATGCCAAAGTCTATTATGCGGGTGGCAGGCTAGAAGAACCTTTTTATAAACATACTGACCAGCTCTGTTGGAAAGAGAACCAAGCACCTTGGATTTAAATTTCATGCTCTCACCACTAAACCACAATCCCTGCAGAGCATTTAAGTAAAGCTGTAAAATGGAACATCAAACAGCAAATGCAAAGCTCTAGGATGTACTTGAATACTATCAAGGGCATTCAGCTAATCAGATTTCTCTGATATTATTCTATACAGCAGAATAGCATGGGGGATCTCCACATGTTAACTACAAGGAGAGAAGAGATTGTGTTTCTTTTACAAACTAAGTATGAGTGACAAAAATCAAGAAACAAATTAACATGCTAACAAGCAGTCATGAAAAACAAGTCAACTATGCTTGTGGCTAAACAAAATGGTTAATGCTTAGTCATAATTTCCTAAGTTACCAGTGTGAGATGTAAGTGCAAAAGAAGGCTAACACTAAATAGTTATGACATTAAATCATTTCTGTACAAGCCTCTTGAGAGACATTCTGTTCCTCCATAAAGGCATTTCACTGTGTGCTTTTTCTCATTACAGATCTTCCAGGTTTAACTGTGACTTGAGGTATTTTTAAGAAGAGTAGCCAGAAAGGTACATGCTATGCTGAGCCTCATAAAAACCTAGAATCAAGTACCACGTTCTGCAGAAACATTAACTTGATAATGAAAACATCTCATGGAAATTGACATACTAAGTAAAAGCATTGGGCACTCCAGCAGCAGTCAATAAAGCTTTAGAGAAAGGAATAAAAAACCTCTTGTTGGTAAAGGCAAATTCATCTCCACACTAAGAGTATTCCTAGTCTGTGATACTCAAGTCTAAACCTAGAAGGATGAGATTAAGTAGTTCCTCTGAAAAATGCTAATATTAATAAACATGTTTTGTTTTCTTTTTTAAATTTCCATCTAAAGTGTCTTTCCTACTTTACCCTGCAATAGTCAAATCCCAGATTTAGCAGGAATGAGTATAGTGGCCTGTTGTGGTGCTTCGACCCTAGGCACATGATGTGGCTGCAATCGTTTCTTTTTATTCTACCCCCATCCCAACTCATAGCAGACTAAAAAAAATCCCTTGGGCCTTGCTTTTTCGGAGGTGCTAAGCATTCCTCAAGCCCTTAAACACCCCCACTCTTCATTATCTTTTCCTTTATGGAGGAACATGGGCCTTTATAACTCTAGGACTCAGTTTCTACACCCAGAAGAGATCTCTCTCACTTCATGGAGATGCAAGAGAATGTGTCCTGAGCACTCCAAAACACAATCACAAAAGAGAAGAATAAGATAGAAGATTAGATTGAAGAAGAATTAGACTGAAGACAGCATCACAGCAGACATTAATCCCACATAATCAGAAAGCAAAGACCCCTGTGGATGAAGTACCACTGCTACTGAGCACTCCACTGGGTCTTCTCCTGAAGTGTCAATGCATGTATTTTTGAAGCTGTGCACATCTAAGAATGATTTATACATGTAGCTCTTTATCAGGTGGAGTGCATACACTGAGGTCCCAGCTAGGATAAAAGCAACAGAATGTAGATGGAAAAAAATGTTAAGACTTTAGTAATTAGAAAATGCCAGCTGCAGCTAATAAGGAGAAAGAATGTTAAACTGGGATATTTTTTTTTTGATTTTTTTTTTTTTTAACTTTACAGCAGCTGAGACACAGAAGCCAAGTAAATCACTAGACTCTTTCACTATATGACTGTTGGTTGAAAATCGTGCATGGAAAAACTACTGCAGCTGATCTGGTAGGAACACAAGCCCTAAATGGAGGTCTTCGTTCAGGTCAAGCTTTGGCAAATCCTAATCCTTCTCAGGTGACATTACTTGTATTCGACTACATCCAGTTGAGCTCTTCAAATATTTTCCTTCCTCTGCTTCTTAAGCCTTCCACAGTGTGTTTAAGTAGCACAGACTAATGTTATTTTACCCAATGAGCCTCATATTACACCAGGCTCAATACGCAGTAGTTTCACTTAGTGGCTGCTTGGAAAGCTATTAAGAGAAAACAATATGAAACCAAGTCTGTCTTCAGATTCAGGTTTAATAGAGTCACATTTCAGCCCTTTTCCAAAAGCTGAAAAAAAAAAAACCCTATATATTGATGCCACTGCTAATGTTACAATAACTGAAATAAATGTTGGAAGCAGTAAGGCTTTTTCCAGGAGACTGATGGAAAGAATTAAAAGTAATGAAAATCAGTTTGAGTTCTCAAATGCAGCATTAGCAAAGTGAACTACAGCTCTTAAAAATAAAGAAGTGCCTGACTTTCATTCTTTCTGTAGGATCTGACAGAAATACTGCACGAGACAACAAACCAGAGGAAGCACCACTTCAGAACTGAGACAGATTGATATTACCCCCCCTTACAACAAAATGAGCGAGATCAGAGTTAGATCTAATATCTTAACCATTCCATTCTTAATGCACTCCTTGGTATTTGTAAATATTTAGAAAAAAAAGAGGGAGCAAGGAACTCATACGATGCAAAATTAACATAATACAGAATCTTATTTTTATAATAACTTTAAATGGCTTGGATCATCCAAACAAACTTAATTTTTCATGTTCCCTCTTATTTCACCTCCTACCTTCCATTTCTGCTGTGTATCATCAGCTTTTTTGCATGGAAGTGGGCACAAGAGAAGGGAAGTAAGAAGTGAAGCAGGTGCTATTTCAAGATTTTGGCTAGAAGGGGCGTCTTGTTGAGAAAGTGACTGAGTCAGGAAGTCCTGTGGCACTGCTAAATACCAGGAACCTTCTGAGGTGACCTGAGTACACCAAAGTTAAGGCAATTGCAGCTGCACGTAATTCAGTCACATCCATCACAGTTCCTGCAGGAACTGGACTCTCCAGGTTTCCTCTCCACAACTGACTGTTACTAAAATCAATCAGGCACAAGCTAGGTACCTGCTCCTTTTCCAGACCACATTTCACAAAATGGTTGAGGTTGGACGGAACGTCTGGAGGTCATCTCGTCAGATCATCCAGTTCAAGCAGGACCACCTAGATGCAGCTGCCCAGGAACATGTCTAGAGGGTTTCTGACTATCTTCAAGGATGGAGACCCCACAACCTCTCTGGTCAACCTATTCCAGTGCATAGTCACCCTCACAGTAAAAAAAGTGTTTCATGACATTCAAAAGGAACCTCCACTTTGTACCCATCGCCTCTGGTCCTGACACCGGGCATCACTGAAAAGAGCCTGACCCTGGGCTCTTTGCACCCTCCCTTCAGCTACATTGATGAGATCCCCCTTGTCCCTTCCCCAGGCTGCACAGTCACAGTTCTCACAGCCTTACCTCATGGGAGAGATGCTTCAGTCCCTTAATCATCTTTGTGGTGCTTCCTTGAATTCCTTCCAGTATGTCCATGCCTCTCTTGTACTGAGGAGCCCAGAGATGGACACAGCACTCTGGATGTGCACTCCTAGCTCTGAGCAGAGAGGAAACTCTGCTTAATGAACTCCTCTTAATGAACCAAGAACACCATTAGCCCTCCTTGCAGCAAGGGCACCTTGCTGGCTGAGGTTCAACAGTGTCCACCAGGACCCCAAGGGCCTTTTCTGTCAAGCTGTTTTCCAGCTGGGTGGCCCCCAGCATATATTGATATATGGGGTTGTTCTTGACCAGGTGCAGGACTTTGCACATGTTGAACTTTATGAGGTTCCTGTTGATTCTCCAGCCTGTTGAAGTGTCACTGCATGGGGGCGTAATTTCCAGAATACTGCTGGCACTAGATGTAAACAACAAGATATTTTTAACAGAAACCCAGATGATATTCTCTTGTACTCAAAGGTGCAAAACTAGATTCCCTCTGACAAAAAAATGGAAGTTTCTATATTGGTTGCAGAGATTATGCAAAAGAAAGATGGGCAGAGTATATGCAGCATACATACAGGAAGGTAACAGGAAAATTGATAACTTTCTTGCTGAGAGAGATACAGATGAGCCTGAACTGTGCTATTTGCAATGGAGCAAATGTTGGGGTTTTGTGCCAGTATATACCCTCCACACAGAAAAGATGCATAATCCAGAGAGTGAGGACAAGTCTGAGAATCAAAACTGGAGGTCAGATACGAAACTTTGTCCCAAACTGTTAATCACAAGTTTATCCTGCACCTCCTTTTCCTCCTCTACCCTGTGTCAGTTTTGCTCATTTGAACCCTTCAAAAGAAGTATGTATTTTTACCACTACCCATGTGTACAGCAGTACAGATAGATACACACTGTGTAGCACTAGGTGACCTGCAGGTTCTGTTCCCCTAAATTCTGTAGATTTGCTTCTCAATTTCATGGCAAACAAGTGGCACTGAAGCAGTTCATACTTTTCTGCTTCTACAACAATCTCTACTGAAAAAAAAAAATTAAAAAAAGGGAAACCACAGTATACTTGAACCAAAGTCAGCTTTATAAAGAAATAGTTTAATAATTTTATAAAGAAATAGTTTTAAACACTACAAAAGTGTTGTCGATATTTCTCATTTAACTTTCCAGCAACAGATACAAATGTTTCCTAAAAAGAAATCATGATCTACTGTCATCTTAGCATCACTAAGGATGCTGCACTCCAGCATACTGCCATAGTGCTGTGAGAAATAGTTGGAAGCCAAAGCAAGAGGCACCATTTCAATCAGATGCTTCTTTAAATTTTAACTCCCATACTGCCATAGTATTAACTTTTTCAGTGTAATACTGCTTACCATTTACATAAAACAGGGATTTACATTTTATTACCTTTGTCATTGATGCACACATGTATTCACCAAGAGTTTTACATGTGGAAAGACTAACAATGAAAGCAACCTCTCTGACTTCCTCTCTTACCTGTGAGGCAGACTTCCCAGACCAAACCACGTCAGGCATACAACACAGGCACAAAAAAGGCTGTCTGCCCAAGCATAATATGTAGTTTCTGAGTATCTTACAAATCACCAAAAAACATGCATGCAGGCCAGGAATCTTTTTCATGGCTCAGGCAAGGAACCCAAGATGAAGAACTGCTCTGTCATCAGCTGTTGACACAGGAGTAGAGCCCAACAGCAAAGGCACAGGACTATCCAACACCAAAGGGTGTCTTGTCTTGCATGTCCCTCAGAAAGTCAATTCTCCTCACAAGTGACCATTCAAACAAACACAGAAGACTGACTATTTTGGAGAGGACCACCTCCTAAGAATGCTCCTGATGAAAGTATTCCACAAGATCAGAAAAATAAGCAAACACCCTAAGAAATGTTCTTTGGTTTCAGGTCCCTTGAAACAGTGAAGCATCTCACATTGGTGGCCATTTATAAGTATTTTCCAATAACTGGCAATAGCTTTAACTAACATTAACCCAGGTGGCTCCTGCGTTGCTGTGCTGTGAACACAGCCTGAAGTATCTTGGGTGCATTGCACCACTGATCCTGTAAAGTCATAATTACTCTTGCTGAGTCAAAAATGATTCCATGACCTCTATGGTAACAGCATGCATGGCACTTCATGCTCTAGGTGGGCAGTGATAGATAGTTATTTTGTTTGGTTGGTTTTTTTGGTGGGTTTTTTTTTGGGGGGGGTGGGGATGTTGGCAGTTGGATGTGGTGATCTTAGATGTCTTTTCCAACCATGACAACTCTGTGTATAAAACTAGACCTAAAATAGGTCTGAACTACCTGTAATGAAAAGCCAAAAATATTTCTGCTCATGAAGGGAAATTCAGGACAGATTTTGCTCTGACATCCTGAATCCAGAGGTTATGTTGAAAGCAGGGCCAGTGCTACAGGGCTTCACTTCAGTGGGGACTTTAGTTTCCATTCAAAAGCATCACAGCTCCATACTTGTCACTAGGTAAGGCCATAGATTTATAATGAAAATATATCACACCTACCAACATTTTTGTAGTAATTCGACAAAGAAGCAGGAGCAACTCAGTAGCAGTTGCTGTTTCAGTGCTTTCCAATTTGCCCAGCAAGTTTTAGTATGGACTTACTGGGTGTTGTCAGGGCTGCTCTACATGTGCAGATTAATCTGTGTATGCACAACAGCCATTTGTCTGATGTGGCTAGTTTGGGGTTTTTTTGGTATTTCAAAGGTGGCAACCATACGGCTGAAAAGACCATACATGAGTGCAGAGCATATATTTGTCTGTAACATATTTCAGCCATATTTCAACTCAAAAAAGGAAAATAATATGTCTGGATCAGGAAGTTTATATTTTGTCGCATCACGGCAATTATCTAACTCAGATACTGTTGTCCCTTTGCAGTGTAAATCAGTACATGTTTCCCTGGATATACAAAAAGGCACAGACATTGTCCTGATTGCTGCACATGGTCTACTTGGAAGTTAGTGCTCATGTAACTGCACAGTGATTTTTAAAAAAGCACCAGTTTAGGCAGTATCTAAAAGCCAACATCACAAACACTATTTATCTTTTAGGCCCCTTTCTCTGTTTCACTACATCTATGTTTGGGTCTGGTTTTCATCAAGATGGAGAAAATCTTGACAATTCTCAAAAAAACCCCAGATAAAAGTTTCTGCAAGGTAAATTTGAGACTTGTAATCCCTAAACCATATGCTCTGGATTATTTTTAGATTTACATTTTTGAAATCCTAAAAAACAAAAATTAGCTTTTGAAAACAGCCAATCAAACTAGAAGGATTTTCATGGTTTGGATCTATGTTAAATGTACGTGAGATTTGCTGTTGCCCTCTTCATAATTCAATTAGAGTGTTTATTTTGAAATGTAATTACAGAACTGCATGACTCTTCTAAATATTACTTGTAGTTACTTACACTTTCCTTCTTAGTCATACAAACACCATCCCATAAAACCAAACCAAAACAAAAGGAATGACAGCAGATAAAGTTTTTTGCTTTAAGGACGAAGTCTTACATATACATCAAGTATTTAGCTTTAGTGAAATTAGGATTTCAAAAAGAAAAACGTAACTTTTTCATTACTGCATGCCAAAATTTGCAAACTGCCTGCTATCAAAAGATGTTTCTCCTATTACAGTGAAGCAAAGAGCATGAACATTTTTCGCACTGCTCATCAGATGTGCCTAAAATGCTGGTTACTTCTCTGCTTTCCCTTAAAAAAAAAAAAATATCACCTCTTCACAGCTTGTATACTCAAGTCCCAAAAACAAGAAGAAAGGCGAGGAAATTTAATTACCAGTCCTTTGCATGATACCACCTAAAAAGAAATTTGAAGTTGCAACTTCACATATAAGCACCAAGCAATTGCATCAAAATAGAGTAAAATAAAGCATAGAAGATACATTCACTGGAGCATTGCATGCACGAGTGTTTAAGTACAAACACAGGGATGAGGCAGTGTGAACTGTACAGCTCCAGAAAATGGCAGCATCTGCTCTATGATAAATAAATTTTGATAAATTTATCAAATTGATAAACAGTTTGATAAATAAAGGCAAGAGATGCGTATGGCTTTGAAATCAAGGTGTGAAGCAGGAGCAATCCCAAAGCAGAGAAATATGGTTAAGGTCTCAAACCCTGTAGTTTCAGAGGTAGATCTACAGAGGAAAGTATTGTGGTACTCCATCATTTTAGATAGGTTACAGTCATCATCTCCAGTCCATGGTCAGAGCACCGGCTTTCACATCAACCAAGTGTTCTGAATTCTGATTATGTACAAACACCAGAGTCTTCTAATTCCTCCTCTCCCCTACCTCCACTGCATGAAGAGGAAATCATTGCATTGGAAAGGTGACACTAATTAAAATGTCTGTCAGATGCAGCCTTTCACTCTGGTTTCTGCTAATGCTCGGCACAGTGTCGCACCATCATTTGCCTTTTGGGGAGCATATAATGTAGAGACCACCACCCTGATCCCTTTTGACTTCTTTTTTCCACTTAGTTTTGAAAAAGTATGGGTGAAAATGGACAAGGACTGTCCATATCATGGTAAACCCTCTAAAAAATGCAACTGCCAAATACAGAGAAATGTTCCTGCATCACGTTATTCTCAAGACAGGCTCACATGTTATCTTACCTCCCACAGATATATCAAGTTCAACAATTACAAAAATAAACTCTGGTCAATAAGTGGGTCATATGTAATACCTGGTTGGGCAAAGTCAACATGTAAAGGGGAGAAATAACTCTATGACCTCAACTCTGCATCTGCTCGGGAACAAGACCCACTTGGCACTACTTCCTAAAATGTATTAGTCTGAATTAAAGTATCAAAAAGTCCTACCACCAGACTATTCCATGTCTTACACCAAAAATTACTTGTGAAGATATTTTAAAAGTTTTAAACACTGCCTCAGAAAGGGACAGAGTTAACTCTGCATGCACAGAGTTGCAGAACCCAACAGATCCTTCCCAAAGCACTGCATGTGCTAAACAAGTACCACAAAGACAATGAGTACAAACCATGGCAGCACCTAATTTTGGTACCTAAAACATTCCATGATGAAAAGATCAAGCTGTTAGATTTGTGCATTATTAACAGCCAACATGTATGAAGTCATGCTTTTCACTCAGAAAAGGATTAGCAAATACTTGG
The DNA here is from genome assembly GCA_038090715.1 of Florisuga fusca. NCBI lineage: Eukaryota > Metazoa > Chordata > Aves > Apodiformes > Trochilidae > Florisuga > Florisuga fusca. The sequence continues at coordinate 16,093,541 of JAAWXA010000021.1, forward strand.
AGCTTAGACAAACACAGAAGGTTCTCCAACTGTGCTTGAACAAAACTTTGAGGTGAAAAGAGAGGGCATGCCTGAGTAATTTAATTTAGTATTAAAAATATCCAAAACTAAATAAATCTCTAATATGAGAAAAGGTATACATTTCAAGGACTCTATATGTTAAAGTTGACATAATTTTAATAAAAGGTCAGAATATTGGATGTGGTAGATCCCTTCTCCTTTGGAGTTATTTCAGCTTACTTAAAGGGCTAACAATGAAGATGTGTACATCTGAACTACACTTCTACCGTAGATAGAGGCAATCAAATAATCTTTAATATTTATTGACTTTGGGGTATGGTTTATATGATCAAAAGCAGGTATCTACTGTAGGATGAGTTAACTGTACCAGCAACTTCATGGACTGTGCTGAGTACCACTAAATGAATTATAAAAGAAAATGAAGACATTTATGTTGCAGATATTTACATGTAGTCACATGATCCCACCCCTGGAGTTTATAAGCAAGAATGCATTTTTGGCAAGGGTTGTTATGGTCAGCTTTAAGCTTCTGAGTTTGATGTACAGTGCACTGGGAAAAATTTGCAACCTGTGATGATCTGCAGGTTCGACTAGACAGTCCCCTATAATCTATGGTTAGCTAAGATTTTTTTGTTTTTAAAAAATAGCCAGATGATCAGAAATGAAATACAGACCTCCATGGGACAGTCAGACTCTTGGCAGAAGTAGCAAGGGAAAAGAAAAAGAACAAAGAAATAGCTTACAGAAAAACTATTGTTTATTTCTTTATGCCTTGAATTTTGATAGTGAACACAACTTCCATTTTCCAGTTTTTAAATAATGTCATATTTTTCATTAAGAGCTGCTTATGTAAACACCACCATGCTAGCATACTTTACCATGGTAATTATGCTGCTTTGTATACTGTAAACGATACATTGAAGTGAGAAACTGCATTCTTGCTGTTATCATCTCTGCTTCCCCGTATTAGTATACAACCTCACTTCTGGTATTTGTCATACATTTTGAACAGCTCTAGTAACAGATTTCAGCCAAGCTTTGGATAGCATACATTCCCTCCAAAAAGGGAAAATACCAAACAGACCCAAGTTTATCAAACAGTCAAATATAGGTCCTTCATCACACTGTAAATCTTCCTGCAGGTTTTAATACAAAATAATACAATAATATACTTAGAAGGTCTGACCAGATGTAGCCATATAGACCAGTATCCTAACTCCAAGTGTCCTGTAACAGAAGGTGAGGGATGGATACAGACATGGAAAAGCATGCATACTGTGCTAGCACATGCTTCCAGTTTTCAGTTTCCACAATAATGGGTCAGGACACACCTAGGGGTGTCAGATGCATATGACTTGCTGCAGTCTATCTTGCCTGGCCTCTGGTTGCTCAAGGTCATGTACATGACAAGCACAAAGGGATAACATTTAAATATCACGAGCAGCACTAGAAACCTACCTCAAGAAACTGGATCAAGCACCTAAACTGAGGTATCTGTTCTCATGATGAATCCTGCCCTTGGTGTTTTGAGCATCTCTTCTTCAAAGCTTCACAGTCAACTAAAGCACCAGTTAGCCTCGGGAACACTGAATCAGTAGCTAGCTTGGTATTCAGTCATTCACAAATAGGTTTTGACTTCTGCTAATATTTTAGCTTAAGAAATTTTCTCAGACTTACTGGATAATAGGGCATGAGTATCCAAAGTTTTAACTTCTCAATGGTTACAGTTTCATAGGGTTCTCATGCTGCGAACAATGCGTATATAAAGATAGCCTAATAACTAGTTATCCTAAGTAGTAAGGGGCTAAGGAACAGAAAGCAGCCTCCAAAGCTTCACTACTGTCACAAGTAGCTGGGCAGTTATTTCAGAAAGTGTTCACACGTCTTGGTTCTTTTACAAATACTGTTACAAGCATTTAATGTAACACCTGAGGAAAATAAGTATTACAAAGCACAGCTTCCTCACAAGATTTTAAACTGTAACCTGCAAACACGAAGTTAACTGTCCTCCCCAAATATAAAACACATTTCAAGTTTGAAGACAGAAGGATGGAATGGGTAAAATATTTGGACACTGTTGGAAAACCAAAAGCTGTTCTTTGCAGCATGACTTTTTTTTTTTTTGAGATAGTAAATTCGTCTTTTGTACTTAGCACCGTGCTTGTAAAAGCAGCTATGGTACTTCCTTCAATCAAGTATTTCCAGCACAGATTCCTTTTCCCTAATGCCCAAATCCTCACTCTTTCCCAAAGCAAGACCACACAATCCAACTGAGACAAGTTTCAAGATTATCCCTGTTCCAGGTAAGTATCTAGTTACAAAAGCTAAATCACAGTCCCCGGTATCTGAACAGCTTTTTCTTCTAGTGAAAATGTAACAGCTTCCTACATTAATAACTGGTTTGTGGTCAATATTCCCATCTTATTATACAATGGTACAGATTTTATTAATGTAATTTTGATTCCACCTACTGTATTCCTCCATGTATATAAACACTCCCATCAACACCATACAAAGAGCTACAGTAAGCTCTGAGCAATACTTGAGGAAATTTCCTTTTCTAGGCACTCCTCCTATGGAAGTGCCTGTGGTTATTTTGCCATCACCACTGTCAATTATTGTTCAGTCATTGCCACAGACATTTCCCCTTTCTTTATGTATATCTAATACAGAGTGCAAGCATCCAGGAATAAGTATGCACCTTAGCTCCTTGAGTTAAATAGTTAAGTGTTTGACGCCCACAATTTTTCCTTTGAGTTCTTAGATATAGGTAACTTCCAATTTCCCACTGTCAATATTATCCCAATGCTGGAACACTTTCTCATTCAGTCACACCAACTCCAGAGATCCTCCAAGTAGTACAATTAAATCCTCTGATCAGTGCAGATGCTGCTGTCACATGGACTTTTTTGTCAGGGAATTATATTAGCATCTAATTTTTGACAGCTGTTAACAGTGAATCCTATATTGTTTTCTGTCACTGGTTTTGCAGAACACCATCACTCCTAGTGGTAAACCAGCCCAATAGACTTCATTTCTGTATGCTCCCATTTTGATCTTAGGTACCCTCTGGGAAAGTTGTTCTTACCATGTCTCAAAGACATGGAAAAAACCACCCATCTTTCAAGTACATGAACATTATATGTTCAGTGAAATGATAAGATATGAAGCTGCTTATCTAGTAGTGACTGCTAAGGAGAAATCCGAATCAAAGATGAAAATGTTCATTTCAATGAACAAGCAAGTAGATACCCAATAGAAATGCCAAATCAAGTCGTATAACTAAACAAGAAAGGGAAAGCAAGTGCTTGCATTTAGGCTCAGCCAGCTGTGAGATCACATCACTGACCTTTAAGCTATGTAGCCCTTAAATAAGTTTTACAATAGCTTCTGCAGGAAAGGCAAGTAATCATAATTACCTGCTCAGGACAAAGACTTCCAAACAGAGATTTTTCTGGAGTGCTTCAAGGGAAATAAAGTTCTGCTCTGAGCCAACTAGGCAAAGAAATATTCCAATGAGCTGTAAAAGCAGCTAAGAGCTCCAATGACTTAGCAGACTCTGTGTATTGTAATGCATTTACTGAACAACTTTTAACAAAGTGACAGTGACTAACAAAACACAAATCAATGCCAGGTAGGAACCACGTTCTAAACCTTTATTTTTTCATTCCACTTCTACTGCCATGTAGCACGTGTTTCGTTTGGGAAAGGGTTGAAACAGAAGGGGAATGAAGAAATCTGGGGATGTCCCCCCAGATTTACTAAACTCCTGTTTACTACTCTGCATCAGCTACAAAACCACACAAACTCTAATACAGGTTTTACGGTACAATAATACAAGTTTACTGTACATTTAGCTGCTTTAAAAAAGAAAAGCCAACTACACACGATATTAGCCCGTGATTCCAGACTGAATGTAATTGATTTCTACCACACAAGAGACTTAATATATGCCAAAAATTTTATTTCATTAAGAAAATGATATTATGGAGCATCTGAGATCATGAAACAGACAAAACAGAATGCCAGAGAAATTTTAACTGCCAGTACCCCACAGTGCATGCCTGATTATTTGCAGATGGGATATGGAAAAATTGTGAAATTATTGGAATTTTGGGTCCTGTACGAAAGCATTACTTCAGACTGGATGTGTCATGGCAAATGTCTATTATAATTTGAATGCATTCTTAGATTTTGCATTCAGTGCTTAGAACTGGCTATGCTTACTTCTTTAGACTTACTAACTGAAAAAGACTGCATTCTTCCAAGTGCAAAACAAAACCCTTAGGTGATAGCACAAAACAGCACCAGTAAGTCAACTGTCAATAATGACATTATTTATCCAATAACTAAACTAAAAACTAATTTAAATCAATCTCCTTTGGAAAAGCCAACTGTTCAACAAGCACAACAATTGGTCTAAGATCAATCAGCAAACATGAGATCAATTAAAACCAGCTTAAGTTTTTGTAGGAGGACAATTCACACAACTGAGTTAGATGTCTATTCATTTCAGTACTCCCACAATGCAATCCTTAAGCTCTGTTGTAAAGCAGAAATACCACTATCACCCTCCGCTGTCTAGCCAGCACTCTAAGTAGTTCCACATTTAATTAAAGACACAGTATAGCCTTTGTTAGCACAGATAGTCTGGTCACTTTAAAGGACTGCTATCGTTTTAGCCACACACATAAAAATTAAATTCTGGAAACCATCTGCTGAAAAACCATCCAAACTAAATTACTTTACAATTTTTTTTTTGTACCTACTTTGAAGGTGACGTGTGTGAAAGCAGAGACTATTTTCTTTTCAGTTTTATTACTGTTTGTGCTGGCTTATCGCTGGAGATATTAGCTCCCCCTCCTTCCAAATAATTGCATTAAAAGTGTAATTCTTTCAGAAATGCGAATTTCTCAGCAGCTGAGCCACCTGATTTTCAGTTCACTTTAGAAATGGGGAGGGGAGATCTGGCTGATAAAATAAAATGGAAAAGGATTGCAAAATTATTCCGAATACGTAGATAATAAAAGGATTTTATACTTAAGTTGTATCACCTCCACCACCACCCCCAAAAAAAACCAAAACAAAACAAAAACAAAAAACACCAACCAACAACCAAACCAACAACAACAAAAAACCCAACAACAACCAAAAACAAAACCACCCTCACAGCCAGCCAGCCAGCCCTGACAGCCGGGGAAGAGCTGTAGTAACCTTTTTCTCCACATGGGTGCTGTACTGGCACATTTCACAGCTCCGACTCCTAACTCTGGTAATCCCGACACCAGCATCATAGGAAAACAGATGAAACCCTAACGCACCTTTTCTCTCTTTTTCCTCCAAAAGGGTCTGCAGGGTTTGAGCAAACGTTGGCGGCGGGGAATGCCCCTAAGCTCTGGGGAAGGCGCCGCTGGCTCCTCCGCCGCTTCCCCGCGGGCTGAGCGCCCGGGCTGGGGGAGCTGCAGTGCCGGCCGGGGGTGCCGGCACCGCGGGCTGGGAGGGGGGAAAGCCACCGTTCTGCCTCGGAAACCCGCTCACCCTAAAGACGGTCCAAGGCGGACAGCCTCCGAGACCGCCCCACGGACTCAGCAGAGCGGGCTAACATCCATCCTCCGGCTGCTGAGGACTCTCCCTCCGGCTGCTGGGGGCTGCTTGACGAGGTACGGCGGCGAAACCGGCCTCTTCCCCCGGTAGCTGCGGCCGAGGACCAGCCTGCAGTTGCTGGCAGCACCCGTCCAGCCGCGGGCAGCTGCCAACGAGACCCCCGGCTCTGCCGGCCCTGGGGGTGGGGGCAGCGGGGGCTGCTACCGCTCGACAGCCCCGTCCCCGACAGCTCCACGCGGGTCGTGGGGCAGCCGTGCCACTCCGCCCGCTCCTTTCCCACCAGAGCTGACCTCCACGCCGTTTCTCCCGCTCCCGGTCCGGCCTCCACAGCAGGGGGACGGTGGGCAGCCCCGAGTGAGGGGATCACCACGCCGGCACGGCCCCGCACTGCGAGGCTCGCTGCCGGCGCCTCACCTGCCGGGGATCTCCCTTCCTTGGCGGGGAGGAGACGGTCCCGCCATCCTCCGGCAGCCCCCTCCTGCCCCGCAAGCAGTTCTGCTCGGCGCCCCGGGCGGGCGTCCCGGGTGACCAGGCGGCAGGACTCACCTCTCTTGCTGCGTCTCCAGCGGCCGGCTTGGCAGTGGCCGTAATCCATACAGTTCAGGATAATTAAGGCAAAGGAGAAGAGGCGAAACTGCATCCTGGGCCACTGTGGTGGGCAGCCTACTGTGGTGGGCAGCCTCCTCCGGCGGCAGCGAGGGGCGGCGGAGGCCGGCGGCCGGCTGCGTGAAGGGCAGCGAGCGGCCCCGGGCGAGGTAGGGGACCGGCGGAACACCGCAGGGACCGGCAGGAGCTCACACGCCTCCTGCTCCCCTCCTCGGGCGCTGCGAACTCAGAACCGCTTCCAGCATCTCCCCTGCCCTGCAGGGAGAGAGAGGGGAAACGCTCGCCTCCTGGACTGCTCAGTCCTCCCCCTTCTCCGGCTCTCCCCGAGAAAGAAGAAAGAAAAATTAAAACACCCAGGTCGGGGCAGGAGCGGAACCCCAGAGCAGAGTCACCGCGAGCCCCAACTTTTTCTTCCAAGCGACCGCAAGCCGCCGCCAACGCCGAGCGCTGCCGCTAGCTCGGCACCCCCGTGCGCCCCGGGGACGGGCTGTCAGCCGCGGGAAAGCGCTATTTATCCCGGCGNCCCGCCGAGCTCCAGCGTCCGCCCGCCCCGGACCCCCGGAGGATGTGCCGGGAGGCTCTTCCTCGGCGGGCTTCTCCTTCTCGCTGCAAGGGCTTCTCGTCCTTTCCCTGCGTTGCATGTAGCTTTGAGAAACCTTGTCCTGTTCATTTCTGCTCATTTCTCTCCCTCTTTTTGCTTTTCCTTTTTTTTTTTTTTTCTTTCTTCGCGTATTGTTTGATAACTCACTCTTACTTCTTTCTTTCATCCTTGTTTTTTTCCCCTCCTTTTCTTCTGTGTTTCTAAAATCTGATCTTGAATGTTCCAAAGCATCTTAGTGCAATGCCACTTCCATTGTCCTGGGAAGATGGCTCTTGAAGCCCTGAAGTGTAACTTCAGCAAAGGATTTTTAGTTGTTTCTAGCCACAGCTCTACTTGGCAACGGTATTGTAGAGCTGGTAAAGTGGGTACCCCAATAGTACAGACAAGATGAAACAAGGGAGCAACCAAGAATGTCCAGTTGAATTTTGTTCTGGTTCGGGAGTGTCTGTTAAACTCCTCGTAGTACCAGCTACACAAACCCCACAGACCCATTTGATTTCTGTGCTCCTCACTCAAAGCCTGTTCCCCAGTGCTGCAGGTACCAATGGACCATTGCTCCTTGGCGTGCTGGACCTGCTGTGCCTGACCTGATGAGGCCTGTGGGACCTGGGGTGCTGTGGGGCAGGTGCAAAAGTTGGGCACAGGGCATGGGGCTGGCATGGCTGGCACAAAGCCAGGTTTCATAAATGTGGTTGGATCCAGGCTGATTCTGCGCTGGGTGTTTCCATTCCTTTCCACCTCCTGACACTTCTGGTCTGTGCCAGCTAGGTTCTGACAAAAGCAGATGTACTCTTTCCAGAGCAGAGCTGGCCCTAGGAAGATTGTAGCTGCATTCATGTAGCGCTGTGTCTGAGCTAATATATTGTGTTAGGCCCAAGCTGGCTTTTCATCCATGGCCTGAACAATCTGACCACAGATAAATGAAATCTGACTCTACAGTGTTTACCATACCATCCTGACACTTCAGAACTTTTGACTGTGTTTATCACCATAATATTCCCCTGAAGCAGAGAAGCATCAGCATCCTCAGTTTGCAAACAGAAAACTGAGTTACAAAAAGGCTGAAGTCAAAAAGAGCCTGAAATCAAAAGGGATGTGACTGTCCAGACTTGGTCCTGAGTTTTCTAGGTTCTTGGATAGTGCTGTAACCCATGGGCTGGCCTTTACATTTATCTACTGTACAGTAGAAATACTATACTAGCTTAACCTCTAGTATGAAATGTACAAGTTTTTAAAAATCACATTGCAATATATAAGAACATCTTCTGATGTCAAGTCTTTATCATAACTGCCAATCCAATTGTGTACTGAGCATCTCATACCTTTCAGTGTTGTTATAATCCAAGAATTAAAGAGATGATATTCAACTAGTTAACACAGACCTAAGTAATATAGCAGTCAAGGTCATTCTAGCTCAGCATCAGTGGTCTCCAAGTGGACTTGGAGTAGATGCTGTGGGAAAATAAGGCATGTATATATGTGGTTTGTGGTCTTTATTTTCCCCAATCTAATTACACAGTGAAACTTTACAAAGGAGATGTATGTACATATATAAAACTTGTTGCAAAAGAGCCAATATGTTATTTTAGTGGAGGACATTTACAGGCAACTGGAGTTTTCCAAGATGTGTTGTTCCTATATCCACTCCAACTTCATGTGACAGATTTTGTGCAGCACCAGCAGGATCTTTAGACTACATCATTACTATTTTCTGATGCAGAAAAAAAAAGTGTACCACCACCTCATAGACCTTCCGAGCAAGGGACAGAGAGATCAGACTACAAGAGGAAGGGGAAATCAAACAAGTGTTAACTACACCTCTGTGATGACTTGAGGAACAGATGTTCTTTACTTCTGTTCATACCTTCACACCCATAGTAATGGGATTTTGGATCTACAACAGTTACCTGGAGGTGAGTGCTTTGTGCAAACAGTGATACCAGGGCCTCCCCATTAATACAAATCCATTTCTGGATGCATCTGATATATGAAATTATAAATGGACTTTCAGAAAGGTACCCTGCTGACACTGAAGGTGGCTGAGATCTACAAAGTGTAATAACGGGTTTCAGGGGAAATAAGACACTTCCTTGTTTCTTAAGCAAGACTGCATGTCACACTTCTCCAGCTTAGTCTCCTTTGAAACTTCCACAAACCTGGAAAATAAATACAAGGAAAGCATCTCCAAGTGAAATTCCTAGTCTTTGAGAACAGTAAACCTCAGCATTGATTTCTTCTTGTATGCAATTGGGGAGACAGTAGACCAGGTGGAAGCCAGCTCTGTGCAGAAAGCCTGCAGTTAATGGTTGGGGAGTTGGCTGGGATTTCAATATCCAGTGCAAGCCGGGCAGGCTGGACCACCCACATAATGCCTGGCAGCACTAGCCCTGGGCTAGCATCCTGTCATGCCATGTAAGTGCAGGGCATAGCTGTGCCGTTGGGACTGCTTGATGGGCTTTATAACAAGAGACAGGCAACAAGGAACATCTGCAGAGACTGACAGACTGTTGGTCTGTAACAGGCAGGCAGATGAGCCAGAATGGCTTTCTCAAGACTTTGGTAGGAAACACAGCTATGATAACCTAAAGGAATGTAATTAATAATTTTTTTAAAATTTATTTATTATTATCAAAAGCTGATGGGCTGTTAAGGAGACAGTATGAAAGCACTTGGATGAAAGATCCAGAATTTGAGAAATGGAGACCTGCATCCTTGATCAATTGGTGATTGCAGGTCAACTCTCAGTACTGCATGAGGTCTGATGGGCAAGAAGTGGTTTCAAAGAGAAGTCAAGCACTTATGCTTCCTATTATGAGGAAGAATCAGCAGAAATATGCAAGAGCATTACAATCAAAACTAATGGCCAGTAACACAATGCTAGATTGACAGCAGGATAAATAGAATTTTAATTCACAGAATACAATGCTACAAAGAGCAAGATACTTGGCAATAAGAATCTGGATCATAGTTTTGACACTGTGATGGATGGAAAGTTGATGTTTTAAAATAGTCTGAATGGAAAGAATATTCTTTCTAGATATTAATTTGATTGTAAAATCTTCAAGTGAGTCTCAGATGATTACTTGTCACAATTGCAGAAATAATATCTGAATTCTTGATTTCAGAAAAGACTGCAGAAATAAAGATAGAGGAAAGAAGAGACACTTTGAAGAAATTAGTTAGTCCCTGCTAGACACTGCAAGTGAGTAAGGTAATAAAAAAGTAATTATGCGGGGTCAGGAAACAAATTAGTCTGCAGAGCCTGGAACATCGCTATAGTCAGAGGAAAAAGAATCAGGCAGCTTGAGAAACAGAAGAAGGAAAAGTTCTGGGGGCTGGGACCATCATGCAACACTTCAGCACTAATGAACACTGTGCATTCCAGAGGGGCTTGGTCAAAGAAAGAAACTGGGAAAATTCTCAGAAAATATGAATATGCATACTGAGCACTTATGAACATGGTCAATGCATTAGTCAAGGCCCAAGAAGATGATGTGACAACGATTGAAATACTAGATGATGAGAGTCTGGGCAGCAGCTTTAGATGTGAGGATAGCCAGGCAGGGGTGTATTTTATGTATGTTATTCAACAGTCTCAGCAGCCAAATTAATGTACTTGAAGAGTGCTGAAATGATTCATTACACACTGTTCAGAAATCAAATTATTTTATAGTTCTGTTCATTGAAAATTCAGCTTTATGTGCTCTGCTCCACAGAGGTTTCTCTGACTGAAAGATCTTACCTTCTATGCTTCAGCTGTATTCAAGCCAAAATGCTGCTGTTTTTGCAATATAAAGTAACTGAACTCTTTATTGGGTTCTACAGGATGTTCTGGTTTGAGAGGACCAGGATAAAAATTGTCTTTGGCCATACTGACCAGAGATATTTGGGGATGCCTCCCTGCTGCTGCTGGGCTGTGGATGTGGCAGCTCTGATGGAGAAGCAGNCCAATTGATCAAGGATGCAGGTCTCCATTTCTCAAATTCTGGATGAGGTCTGATGGGCAAGAAGTGGTTTCAAAGAGAAGTCAAGCACTTATGCTTCCTATTATGAGGAAGAATCAGCAGAAATATGCAAGAGCATTACAATCAAAACTAATGGCCAGTAACACAATGCTAGATTGACAGCAGGATAAATAGAATTTTAATTCACAGAATACAATGCTACAAAGAGCAAGATACTTGGCAATAAGAATCTGGATCATAGTTTTGACACTGTGATGGATGGAAAGTTGATGTTTTAAAATAGTCTGAATGGAAAGAATATTCTTTCTAGATATTAATTTGATTGTAAAATCTTCAAGTGAGTCTCAGATGATTACTTGTCACAATTGCAGAAATAATATCTGAATTCTTGATTTCAGAAAAGACTGCAGAAATAAAGATAGAGGAAAGAAGAGACACTTTGAAGAAATTAATTAGTCCCTGCTAGACAACTGCAAGATGAGTAAGGATAATCAGAGTATCTCCTTTGGGTGAACTTCTGAAGGAATGATAACAGGAAAAAAAGGCTAAGGAAGGAGAACAAGAAGAATGACAGAGCTAACAGGACAAGAAATCAAGCACATGGCTAGCTGTTTATGATGGTATATGCATCAAGAAGGTAATTTTGAGATATAATTAAGAAAAAGTAATTTTAGATTTTGAAAATAATTATGTCGGGGTCAGGAAACAAATCAGTCTGCAGAGCCTGGAACATCGTTATAGTCAAAGGAAAAAGGATCAGGCAGCTTGAGAAGCAGAAGAAGGAAAAGTTCTGGGGAAGGTTCTGGAAGGTATGGTAGACCTTTGTATCTGTAGTCCCATGGAAATCAAGAGAAAAACTCAATGTGGGCATGGCACTCTGTGGGTACCATCATGCAACACTTCAGCACTAATGAACACTGTGCATTCCAGAGGGGCTTGGTCAAAGAAAGAAACTGGGAAAATTCTCAGAAAATATGAATATGCATACTGAGCACTTATGAACATGGTCAATGCATTAGTCAAGGCCCAAGAAGATGATGTGACAATGATTGAAATACTAGATGATGAGAGTCTGGGCAGCAGCTTTAGATGTGAGGATAGCCAGGCAGGGGTGTATTTTATGTATGTTATTCAACAGTCTCAGCAGCCAAATTAATGTACTTGAAGAGTGCTGAGATGATTCATTACACACTGTTCAGAAATCAAGTTATTTTAAAGTTCTGTTCATTGAAAATTCAGCTTTATGTGCTCTGCTCCACAGAGGTTTCTCTGACTGAAAGATCTTACCTTCTATGCTTCAGCTGTATTCAAGCCAAAATGCTGCTGTTTTTGCAATATAAAGTAACTGAACTCTTTATTGGGTTCTACAGGATGTTCTGGTTTGAGAGGACCAGGATAAAAATTGCCTTTGGCCATACTGACCAGAGATATTTGGGGATGCCTCCCTGCTGCTGCTGGGCTGTGGATGTGGCAGCTCTGATGGAGAAGCAGCTGTGACTATAGGGAGGAGAGGGTGGCACAGGTGACCCACATGGACCAATCACACACACGTTTCCACCCATGGTGCTCAGTATAAGATGGCTCCTCAGAGATCCTCTCTGGCTGGTGTGTTGGCTTGATTGAGATTTGGCTGTTTTGTCATCTCTCCCTGTGCTGCTGGTGTTCATGAACCCTGTTCTGTTGCCAGAGAGGAATGTTGTTCATGAAGACTTCTCCTGCCTCCCCCAGTAGGATCAAAGATGTATCTGGGCTTTCAGTGAAAGAAATGAGTGATATTGGCAAGCCTTACATCTAAACATTGAAAAGAAAGAAATTTATACACAACTTAGGTTCCAAATCTTTATTTCAAAGTCAACCTTTGCCTCCTTTAAATTCTTAAGATATTATTAATTCATTAATAGTTCAAAATGTAATGTAAACTAATAACAAAAATAGAATGTAGCGTCCAGTTTTGGGTCTCCCAAAGCCAGAGCAAACCCACTAAGGAGCTACCAACTTTGATGGCTGGAGCACTAACCCTGTGAGGAAAGGCTAAGGGAACTGGGCTTATTCACCCTGAAAAAGAGGGGATTTTGAGGAGACCTAATAGCTTCATCCCATACCTGTGAGGTTGCTGAGCAGTTGAAGCCAGCATCCTTATGGAGGAGCATGCAGAAGAATGGGAGATAGTGGTCATAGACTCATACAATCATATAATGGTTTGGGTTGGAAGGGACCTGAAAGATTATCTGGTTCCAAACCTCCTGCCATGGACAGGGCCACCTCCCATGAGACCAGGTTGTTTGGTGCCCTGTCCAGCCTGGCCTTGAACGCTTTCAAATAGGGAGCATCCACAACTTCCCTGGGCAACCTTTTCTGGTGTCTTCACCTTCACAGTGAAGAATTTCTTCCCCATGTCTAAGCTAAATCTACCTGCTTCCAGTTTAAATCCATTACCCCTTGTTCTGTTACTACATGCCCTCATTAAAAGTCCCTCCTCAGCTTCCCTGTACGCCCCTGTAGCTACTGGGAGGCTGCTCTAAGTTCTCAGAGCTTTCTCTTCTCCAAGCTTTACAACCCCAGCTTTCTCAGCCTGTCTTCATAGGAGAGGTGCTCCAGCCCTCTGATGATGTACTGAAACAGGAAACATTTGTGCTGGGAATAAAAGAAAATAATTTTCCCTATGAGGATGAATAAACATTAGAAGAGTTTTTCCCAGAGAAGCTGTGGACTCACCGTCCTTGGACAAGGCTTAAGCAACCTCATCTGGACTCTGCTGATCCTGCTTTTAGCAAGAGGTTGCACTAGGGATCTCCCAAAGTCCTTGCCAACCTGGATGATTTGACACCCCTATAAAAACCATGAGGCCCCAAAGTAGGAGGAGAAGACTTCCTCATGCTCCTTGTAGACACCCATGTAGCTTTCTGTCAAACCCTATGTGGCCACCTGGTATCTCTGCAACATCTACAGTGCACAAAAATAAAAAAGGCAAACCCTCCAAGTTGTCTTTGCTTTGAAGGAGTAAAATTGTCAAAGCAATACTTCTCTTTTTAATTTTAAGCTACAATGTTCTTTAAAAATTATTGTATGTGTAAAGCCAGTGAAGTGAGACTATCCTGAGTTCTTCTCGGCCTACAGAGATTTCAAACCAGGCTAATTTTAAAATATGTCTTGTCTCAGCAAAAATACCCAATACCTTATGGGGAAGACTGTAGATATTAAGAGTCTGTGATTAGAAGCAAATCCAGCTAAATTGGCTTACATATTTAGTAGGGGATCAAAGACTGTCTTCCTTCTGGCTCTCCTCTCTCTATGAAACACAATCAAACTCCTCAGATTTGACCTGCTTGTGCAGGCTTTGCACAAGCAACACTTCCAGCAGTATCCATGAGTGTTCTGCCTGGAGAAGAACAAATTTCTTAAAGCCATATGATTTCATTAAGGCCTCAGAGAAGCAAATGGAAGGAAGGGGTAACATCTCTAAAGTAACTTTTGTAGCTCTCTTGAGTTTAATTTCCAGTTGTTTCTGTAAAAAACAAAAACAAAAAGAGAGAGACACTGGCACACAGGAAAGGTAATAAAAAAAATACGCTTTAAATTATGTGTATCCTTCTCTCCCAATTTGGACTGGCACAAGACAACCAGTTCCTGCCTGCCAGCTGTGAACACCGTATTTCTCTTGGAGTATGCAAAGGCCAGTGGTGTGCTCATGTGTGGATATCGCATTCTGAAGGTCAGAATTCAAATTCCAGCTTGGCAGTTGCAGATAATCCACTTCTTTTGGAGAACGCTGCTTTCAGTTTGCCAGCATATAGATCAGAAAATTACCAAAAAATAAATGTACACCAAGACAGTGCAGGCTTTCTGTTTTGCATCACTTTTCATCACGCCGTAGCTATAAAGGTTTGCAACATGTATATAGAAATTTCAATTTTCTCTAATAGGGCTGCAGAAAAATGGCTTCACAAGGACCTGTGGAATGCCAAGATGAAACATGAACTTGATTTTACATACTTTTACATAGATTTTACATCTTCTGCCCTAAACTTTACGCAATCACCACTTTATCTCTCATACGTGTACGAACCCACCCACACAAGATCATAGAGTATCTGAGTTTGAAAGGGACCTTGGAATATCATCTGTCTAACCTCTTGTTAAGCAGCCTTAAATTCAGAGTTAGGTCAGGTTGCTGTGGGTCTTGTCCAGCTGAGTTCTGAAAATGTTCAAGATGGAAGATTCCACAGCCTCTCTGGGTGAGCTCTTCCAGTGCTTGTCTACCCTCGAGGTGAAAATTTTTCCTGTATATCCAGAGAGAACTTTGCTTATTGCAGACTGTGAACACTGCCTCTCAGGTTTTCTCTGTGCACCCCATCTTCCTTCTTATATATGAAAATATATATTTATATGGGGTTTTGTGTAAATATATGTGTAATTTTATATTTTGATTTATATTTACATATTGCTGGTATATTCTCTTTTAAATATGTTTAGATTTTACTTCTACTTTACACTTCCTCTGTTTCTTTATCTCCTCTACATTAGATATAAAAGATATCAAAGATACTTAAAAAAAATTACACCCTTGAGGTTAGGCCTGTCGCTTTGAGACACCTTATTTTCCCATTATTTCTTTTGATTACAGAGGAAGAGGAGAAAAGATGAATAGATACCTGTAAGCACAGAGCTGTTACCACCATGAGCACTGATAATCAAAGGTGGCTCTCAAAATTCTCTCTTATTAAGAGGAAAGTGATATGATGGAAACCTCTTCTTGAAATGCCAGAGTTAGTAGATTATTTTCTTGTAAAAGAAGCATTGTTCAGCACAGACGTATTTTATAGTCAACATCATGTCTGAATAAGCTTCTAATTTAGTAACTGGTTTTGGAGATGTCTTCCAAGCAAAATTTAGAGACCTTCACCACTTAATGTTATTAAAGGCTAAGTGTTAAATGTTGTGATGTTAAGCACATGCTTTCTCCAGAATATCTATTTAGCAATAAAGCGATTGCAATATTTGTTGGAATATACAAGAAGTATCTCTGCCAAATGATAATAAAGAAGGGAGTTTAAAAAGAATTTTGGACAGTTAAGAATCCCTAGATAAAATCCTAATAATTTGTGTAGTTAATCTACAGTGAGTTTCAAAAGTAAAATTGCCTCCATTAATATAAAAGCATATGTTTGAGACACTTTCATAATCTGCAGAATATTATACTTCTCCACTGACACATCGTTGATTACCCCTTGTCTTATATATCTAACAAACAAAGGTCAGGAAAACAAATTAAAAGAAAACTCATTAGCATTCTCTCTGAAACACTGTCACCTCCTTTAGCCCAGCTCAGAAGAAATCCTGGATCAGTAGATAATCCTACACCAAAGGAGCAGTAGATAGTGACACTAATAGGAAACGGGTGTCTGATCTGAGTGCACTCATGATGCCAGCCCTTGACATGTTGAAGAATTCCAAGCCAGAAAGTAGGTTCAGTTTTGTCAGAGAAGTTGCCCAGAGGTACCCAAGGACATATTTTCAGAACTTGAGAGTCACAAAAATACAGCTTTTAATTTTTAAAAAGTGCATAAACTACACAAGAGTCCTGTTTTGTTTGGGCTCTGTACCCTGCTAATCATGATGGGAGCTGAATGCCAGCTTTTGCTTCATTGCAAGCTTTGGAAAGGTGTATCATACCTTCCTTCTGGAAAAAAAAATTGACTCATTTCTTCTTTATAGTAAGATAGAGCTAAAACATAAGGAGGAAAAAATGCAACTTTAAGGTCATCATCCTTCAGAGTAAAATGAAGTTAGAAAACGGGGCACAGAAACTTGTCTGCCATTTCAACAGTACCCCAGGGGCTGAGAAAGGGACTGCTGGAGCCAAAAGCATGAACCACAGTACATAAGTAGCTTTAGACTTTAACTATGCTTGTCTTCTGTTGATCAGCAGAAAGCCCATAAATCATGTTCCCTAGGGTCTGAGAGGCTTAAATAAGAATTAAAGGACTCAGTCCTGCACTGGCAGAATAATACCTGTGGTAATCTTGAAGACGTCCACCTTTAATTTCTACTTTCCTTTGGCGTCTCTTTGGTTTTGTTAATCCACTGAGCCCTTTAAAGTAGGAAAATAAGTGAGACCATGCCAAATGCAGATATTTCAGTGTGCTTTCCCTGAACTCAATGCTGAAGTTTTTATCATCACTTTAATGGATATTTTGGGATCGGTTGGACCTCAGTGATGATTTTCATTATTTAATGTCAGCTCCTCTCTCTGGAGAAAACACAAGGTTTGGGTTTTCAGCCAGCACAATAATTAACAAAGGCAATATTACAAATCGCATGGCTCAGTCTAAAAACAGCTACTGATCATCTGCAATGACACTCCCAAACCTTTTTTCACCCCAGTCCTGGTTTGGCCCACGGCTGGTAGCTGAGTATTTTCTGACTGATAGTTGGCTTGGTGAACCCAACTAATAATAACACTGGGCCCAAGTCCACTCCCCACTGTTGAGAACTTCTGAGGAGCAGCATCTTGCCCAGTAAGCAATTGCTGGGGTATCAAAATCCACATTTTATCTGCCCAGCATGAGAGACACAGAGGTCTGTGGCTGGAACACTTTCAGGCAAGGATTTTAAAAAGTCAATTCATCTTGTGCTGCTGCTTTCTCCTTACTGAAAAGTCACCTTCAAAACTTAAGATGTTTTTTAAATATTAGGAAAATACAAGATACCTTGAGTCATATATATATATATTTATATCATTTTAATTATTAAACGTCAGCTCCTCTCTCAGGGGAAAACACAAGGATATGTATAAATACCATAGATTTTTCATAAATTTATATATAAATATATAAACTAGGGGCTAAATCCCTGAAGAACTTCAAGGATCAGTCAGGTGGAATGTAGTTGAATGTCTGCAGCTGAATTTCATTTGAACTGGTGTACCTAAATTCAAAATGGAAATAACAATACTAAAACACCTTCTCCTGGCTTGCTTCTCACATGGAGGCTTTGAAATCATGGACACCATGTAGCAACATTTCAAATATCCTGAAGAAATTGAGCTTTGCTTCTACCTCCAACCAGCAAATGTGAAAGGCTGAGACCCCTCTCTGACAGAAGCATTCTCAAAACCTAAATGCAAAACATGCACAAAATATGTATCAGTATTTTCAGTCTATCTCCACAGCCCTGTCAGTGTGATTTATCAGGCACATTATGAGAAAATCTCTGGGAATGGAGAAAATCTCCACTAGCAGAATGTGGCTGTGGTGACTTCTTTGTTAAAGACCCACCCAGCAACTAGGCTATACTGTGCAACAATTGACTTTTTCCCTTGTCTGACTGATCATACCAAAACCTACATCTTTGAATGTATCCTAAGTAATAAGAGGGGGAAGGCAGAGTAGAGAGGAGGCAATCTATACCATTCCTGTGGGAGCTGGGCCCCTGTGCAGGAAGGAAGTCAGGATTTGTTGTACTAGAGAGAAGCAGGAGAAAGGAACAGCCTAGGAAAGAGCCAAGCTTGAGTTTCCCCAAAAAAAAAGAAGAAAAAAAAAATGTACACACATTCAGCAATTACTACATAAAATGTTTTATGTGTGAAGCTACAATAACATCTCAGAACAGGAGGTTGAGAGCACACAGCTATTCGTCTCCTTTGGAGCAATCAGCCCATGACACACTGTCTGTGATTCAAATTGCTGTGAGTGAAGGAAGCAATGAAGCTCTTGCTGGTTTCCAGTTAGGAAAACACCCAGCCACTCATTCCAGGGGGGCAGGAGGTGTGGATGTGAGCACTGAGGATGAGGATGGGTTTGAGTACCCATCTATTAAATCCTGGCTGAGTGGTCTAGCCTGTAAATTACTGCACAGAAGAAACACATGATCTTTCAAGTCTTGTTTCAAAAGAAAATGGTAAACCTTGATCTGTTCTTTGATAGAATGGTTGTAGGTAAGAGTTGGTGGTGGGTGACCACGTTTTTCAAAATGCTTTGTTGATGGGCACAGTATCTCCCTTATGGTGCCTTTTGGGAGGGAAGCAGGGACAGTGTGCCATCTCCCTAACACCTTGGATCAGGACATCACTTGCAGACAACTTAACCTGCACTGTGACTCCTTCAATATTTTCCTGAGCAGCTCCATGTAGCAAGCACAAGTCAGTTTTTGGGTATGTGTGAGGGCAGCAGAAATCTCTGGTTTGCTGGCATTGCTGACTTTTAAAAATGGCCATCACAAGCCAAGGATGAGGAAATGGTCAGAAAGGGAATCAGTATTAACTGTGTTTGCTGGGTCTCACTTGCCTGCTCTGAGCCATCTCGGGCAGCCCGCAGATCTTGGTGTGGCACCTGGGGGCAAGGAAAGCACCTCTTCATCCAAGCTAAAGAAAGCCCAGGCCAAGATGCTTTCTATTGGTTTCTGCTTCTCTATGCCACTGGGTATACTGAGGGCAAAGCAACTGTGTGCTGGGTCAGCCCAGGAGGCTGCTGTTCTGTGAAGTGTTGGGTGAACATTGCTTTGCTACCTCAGGTTAAATTCACATTTATCACCACAGATTTTTAGTCACCCGCTCGATGCTTTAATAAGGAATGCCTTCAGGGAAGGGGTGGAAAAGAAAGGCAGGGAACAGTACATACACAAGTCTAGCTAGGTGTTTTCCCATGCTCCTCTTTATGTAATAAGAAATGTTGGCCATGTCTGTGCCTGCATGGGAATCCTCAGGCTTGCCGCTGCGTACCTGGACGCGATCTACCTACAGAAAAAAGCAGTGGCCACAGAAGAGGTCTAAGACCGGGCCAAAAGGATCACAACATATAGTTTTTGTCAAGAAAGCCTACTTTTTACCCAAACTGCTCACTGTCTGTTTGGAAGAGGCCTGAAGAAGGGACAACAGTATTGACTGTAGAGGGGACACAGAGAAGCTATTGCCCAGCCCGCAGCAGTGCGCCCAGCAGCTGCTGAAAGAAAAGTATGACTCACAACTTTAAAACTAACCATTATCAAACAGGAATATGGAAAGAGAAAAAACTTCTGAAGAGTTTTTTCTAATCCTAAACTTACCAGGTGGGAAAGCAGCAAATAATCTTCTTACGGGGTAATAGCAACAACAGAGTTGGAGCATGGAGCTCTACTGGCAAGACCTCTCCATATCCTGATGGTTTTCTCACTCACTGAGGTCATATGTCATTCTTATGTTAATGGTTCCATCCCGAGAATTGCAAATTACCTAAAAAAAAAAAAAAAAAAAAAAGGTGTTTTCTTATGCTCAGATTGAATTTATTGTCTTTTAACTTGTGGCCACTGTCTCTCAACCTGTCACTGCACACCACTGAGAAGTCTGGATCACTCTTCTTCATTCCCTCCCATAAGGCGTGTATTTATACACATGGGGAAGAGCCCACTGAGCCCTCATCTCCATCCAGAACAATCCCAGCTCTCTCAGTCTCTCCTTATATTTGAGGTACTCCAGTCCCTGAGTCATCTTTGTGGCCCTTTGCTGGGACTCACTTGAGTTAAGTCCATGTCTTTCTTGAACTGGGAAAACAAGTGACGGGTCTTCTGAGCTGGCACAGAAAGGCCAAATGAGACCTTGAACAATTCCAGAGAGGGGGCATCCACAGCTTCCCTGGGCTATCTGTTCCAGTATCTCACCACCCTCACACTGAAGAATTTCTTCCTAATATCCAATCTAAGTCTAGCCTCTTTCAGTCTAAATCCACTACCCCTTGTCCTATTGCTACATACAATTGTAAGAAGTCCTTCCCCAGCTTTCCTGTAGGCCCTTTCGAGTACTGGAAGGCTGCTATAAGGGCTCTCCAGAGCCTTCTCTTTTCCAGGTTGAACAACTCCAACTTAGGCTGTCTTCACAGGAGAGGTGCTCCAGCTCTCTGATCACCTTCATGACCCTCTTCTGGACTCAGTCTAACAGGATATAGAAGTACAAATCCTTGTTCTAAATCAGGAAAGACATGGGTTTAAGCCCACTGCTGAGTGTCTTGGGCATGTGGTCACACTGTACAGTAGATATATTCCTCTGTCTTTCTTTTCTGCTGTCCTGCTAGGCCCAAGTCTCATGGGTATGTTCACATTACCCACCATGCAGGTGGGATGCTTCCTGCACACCAGGTGAAGGAACACACCTGAAGGAACACACCATCAGCACTTGGAAAGCTGAGCCTGCATGCATGAAATCAGGGTTTAGCCAGATGGGGAACTGAGAAGTCTCAGGGGTTAGATTATAGCTGGTGAAAGCATCACAGATTTAAGTTTTACATGTAGGCACCTGAAAGTGAAAGAATTTTCTGCCACTAATTCATCCTGTGGGGTCATATGGGGACACTACTGGTGACAAATAGTTTAATAGTTATCAAAGAAATTCCCCAATTACTGTGATTGCACTGCCTGGCTGAAGAAAGACAGATGAATACTGGCTGTTCTTACACATTTCTTCTGGTGTTAACATATTTCTTCATTCTGTTTCTTTATCAATAGAGTTATGGTTGAAAACAAGAAGTAAAAGTGAAGTAAACGCCATACTCAAAGTCTCTGTGGATCTGAGTAAATGGCCCAGGAAATCTCCCATAGACTTAATGCCAGACGTAAAAGTACACTTAGCTACACAGCTCACTCGGAAGCCAGCCAGACAGTTTGGTGATTGCACAGTGCAGTTAGGACAATATTGCTGTAGCAGTCATGGCACACCCTTACTTTTTGATATTTACAGGGCAATCCTAACGTTACTATAGTCTGGGGGACTTTTAACACACAAAAATATATCTGTGCTGCAAGTGGAATTGCAAGCCAGCAGGCAGGTAGTAGAGAAGAGCTTCACCACAGGCTGGGTAAACCTGCTGAGAACACCAAGAGACTCTTAATCTGTGCTGAGTCCTGCAGCCTAGCATCCTCATTGCTACTGGTACCTAGATCAGGTAAATTCAGGTTGGCACGGGTACACCCTCATGTACAAAGGTCACGGCTCTGTTTTGAGGAGTACATCCTTAGCTCTGCAAATGCTTTGGATTGTCCAAGCCCTGTTCCCACACAGCTATTTACTGACAGATCAGGTGGATCTATAGACTAGGCTTGAGCCCCTAATTCTTCAGTGATTGCTGTACCTTCTCCATTTGCCAGTCTTGACAGATGCATCTGGAAGGGAACTTGTGGAAGAATCCTGAAAGCAGCTCTTGGGTTGGAAGCTCCTGACTAAGACAACAGCTACATTTCTAGTTCCATTTTCTGTGCCGTTTGACATCATCAAGACCTATGAGCCACCTATAGTGCTTGGAATAACTATGCTTTGTAATTTTTTATCCTCATTTTAGATCAACCTAGCAATAATAAACTGATTCTTACTGTTCCTGGCAAGCTGCCCCAGTATGAGAAGCATTCTTTCCCTTGCTTAATCTAAGATCATTCAGCCAGACTTCTGCTCTAGCTCTGGGAGGTTTGGACTCCGGTGACTTCTTGCTCTCGGCCATCCCCCCATCGTGTTATTTATTTGTGGCATTTTGTCTAAGAGTTCCTATGCAAATCCCAGCTTTGAGCCTTTGTCCAATGGATAGCAAGAGCTGCAGTGTGCTGTTTGCCCCAGTGGCAAGCCTGCTTCTATGTCACTTAATAAATCACCCTTCCAAACAGAAGAGAGAAAATCTAAGTATGTTGGAAATTTAAAATTGGATCTTTTCTGTCATTCTTCTCTCATCACAAATAAACCAAAGAGAAAAGAAAGACGCTTGTGGTACTAGAAGCCTTTGGACTGTTATAACTACTAACCAAAACCTCCAAAAAAGCTGCCAACCAGACTACTTTCCTCAAGCTTGTTATTCCATTTCTGGTTCTGCCATTTAACTCCTCAACTGTAATATTTCCATGCAAACAGCATGGTATGCCCAAAATATCTTATCTTACAATAGAAAGAAAACAATTTTTTTTTCAGGGAGGACACTGTATCTTTTTTTTCCCATAGGGCTACAACTATGCAAACCCAAAATGGTTTCTCTCTTGGCAGGCAGGCAGGATTCCTAATGAGCCAACACACAGAAAACAGATAAAATTAAGAGACAACACCAGAGTCTGTTTTATCTTTTCTTTTTTTTTCCCCATCATGCCTTGACCAGCTCTTAAATCCCCATTATTGCCACTAACTAAAGTCAACAGATACTTAGAAATTACATTTCAAGCAATGTTACTGGCTGACAAGCCCCATACATTGATGCAGATTTAACACTTCTCCCCCATATTCATGGATATCAACAATTTTTGTCATAAACTCTGCTCTTATTTCCTCCTAACTTTGCCTAGTAATGTTTTTTCTCTCCCTTTTCCTTAACATGTTTCATTTTGTTTCACAGTCTTTATACTTTCCTCAGGATTCTCCTTCATTTGGTCCATTCTGTTTTTTTGAACACCCCTTTCAAACACTCTTCTCGAGTGGGGGTTTCTCCCACACCCCTTTGCACCCTTTATCTGTGCTCCCTTCATGTAAGTCTGTAATAATTCCTCAGTCTGAGAATGATCAAAAACCCACAGGGGGCAAATCCTGCACCTCAGATACCCCACTGCTCTGGAACTAGTGATTTTGCATTGATGCATCCTGCACAAATAAATGGGCACTGCTAGTTAAGTGACAGATATCCTTTTATATTCTATTTACTTTTCTCCAAAGGATAGATTTAACACATAGAGGGGGTGGAAGAGAGGAGGACTGTGTTGGCTCTCTCCATGGGATCAACTCGTAAGCTGAAGCACAAATGAAGGAAAAGAAAATGTGGTGGGGTACTGTAATATGTGGCCTTAAACTAATACAATTAAATACCTCTTTGTGGCTCCCTCTGTCCCTAAATTTGAGGGTTCCACCGAGTCTGGCTTTATACACGAGTAAAGCATGTATATGATACTCCATTAAAAAGGTTTAATATATAATTTTACCTTTCTTTCCCCCAGGAAAGATTTTGAGTATTTTATCAGCTTTCAGCTCGGCTGACTTCTAGCAAGTCTTTTGGGGGAATTTTTTTTTTTTCTGAGACACTTCTGGTGGTGAGCAGGAGTGAAGAAATTCAATAAGGCTGCAGGCAATTGCTGTACTGGCAGTGTGCATTGCTTTTCATTTTAGAATTGGCATGAAGGTCTTCCAAGTAACACAAGCTTTCCTTTTTGACAGAATTGACAGATAAATTATATAACAAGATGGAATCGGATAATTTGGGGGGGGAGAATGAGGACTGAGTAAAATCAAAATGGAATGCTCATTTCCAATTAGGGGTATTCCTTCACTATACTGTTAAAATAAAGCATCTTTGATCCAAAAGGCTCCTGTGGTACTTCACAAAACATTGCCAGGATTTGAAATTACACAGCTACCTAAATTGGCTTTCTCAATCTATAGTGGGACATACCTGTAATAACTCGATGATCACAAGTGTTTGACTTCTCACAAATTCTGTTTACTTGGTGGGGCAGGGCCCTGCAAATTATTAGTACCTTTTAGCTGTTCAAGTAATTTTAGCTGAAACTGTATATTCTTTGAAAACACTGAATTTGTGTAAGAAGCTGGTGTCTAACCATGTTGAAAGCCCAAATAGATGAGCATCCTTATTTCTTCTAACTTTATTTCAACCTTCTGGAGCCCCACAGATATTCTCTTGACATTTCCCTCTCTTGGTAGCACTTGCTTTATATTCAAATTATACAACATATTAGACTATATTTTTCATACTAGTGATTTTAAAAAAAATGTTTTCAAAGCTTTGGAATCTGTCTGCCCCAAGTGAGTTTCAGATCCTTTGAGAAAATTTTGAAGTCAGTATGAGGTGAAGAATGCAGAGGAAAAGTTGAAACAGTCTACATAGATAGTAAGAAAGGCATGGCACTTAAAAAAATAGTCCTAGTTAAGGGAAAAATAAACCTGTAGAAAATAAACAGGTTGCTATCTATTTTATATGCTGCTCAAAATTCAGTATTTTCTATATCGGAAACAAACATTCTTTGTTCTCACCCAAAAATCATTAGTGAAAAGATTTTTTTATTAAGGAAAGCCTACAACACAAGGTTTATATAAGAGGGAAGGATGAACTAGTTTTATGTGTGATAAACTTTCTGTCTAAATGTTATCACTTTTTTGCCTACTCAAAAATACATCCATCAGCTATCATGGGCGGAAAAATGCTCCTTAAAGCAGTAGAAATAGGGGAAAAAAACCCTCAAACTAATCGAGTTCTTACATATACATTGGATGTTCACTGCAACAGGAAACAAGCTTTAATTGATTTTACCTGATACAAAGTGTAAAATTTGTCCAGTGGCTATAATACATATAATGCAAATGCTCACATAAAATATATTATGGGACACAGTAGATAGAGAAGTTTAGGCCATCCCATTAATGTGGCAAGGATGGGTTCTACTCTGCTACCACATGGCTCTCATGAGCAAGAAACAAGTATCATACTCATGAAGATTCGGGTGGAAGAAAATTGAGCTATAGCTTAATGCCTAGCCCAGGCTGCTAAGAAACCACAGCTATTCTCTACTTGAATAACTTAATGTGTGTACCTTCACATAGTTAAAATTTAATGATGGTTTTACTCTTTGTAAAGCACTGTTCCTTTTCCTACACAACGCAAATATTAAGAGGCTTGCAGTTTTGCATTTTCGTATGTTTAAACTATATTTAACCAAGACTGCATCACACAAGTAAAAAATAAAGTCATTTTACTTGCTGCTCAGCCATGGAAACTAATTCAGTTCACAACTGCTCCTGCTCCCAGTTAGCATTCTCTCCAAGGTTACTAAATTCACAAATGCGGCTGCAGGGAGCTCACATCTCTCCTGTGCAGTCCCCTGGCAGCCCCTTCTCCACACTGCAGCCCCTGCAATGCTGCTATGCACTGATCTCAGAGGTCTTTGCTGCATGGTTCTGTGATGAGGAGGTCGGGATCCAGTTCTTGCCATCTCGTTTATTTCCAAAGACAGCATACACCAAATACTCTGCTGACAGCTAAAAAAGGATCAAGGAAGGCCCAGTCCACTTCTCAGCAATGCTGTGGCATCAGTGCTTACTGCTGACCTCCTCCACTCACTTATTCCTGGTTCCAACTTAAAACAATTCCAGGAGTCAGTGCTTTTAGCCGGCACAGAAGACTGAGGTCATAAAACTTGCAGGGATAACTTGGAGTGGAGAGTAAGGTGTCAGACTTTCCCAGCTGCTGGTGGGATTTTGTTTAGATATTTTAATGTACAGGTCACAGACTTCTGATTTTGCTTTCTTCTTGGAAATGATCAGCTAATTGCAGAGAAGATTAGGAATTCCTCAAGCCTTTCTTCCACATGTATGTGCTGTAAAAGCAGCCCATTACCCTCTTCTTTTAAAATTAAAAGTCCCTGAATAGGTTTTTCATGCTTGATTTCTGGTAGCTTTTCTGCAGCAAGAATTCCTAAGACATTTGTTGAAACTATTAAAAACTTTATTTAAAAAATTACAAATGACAACATATCTTCTCTAAGTGAGATAAGCCAAGAAACATTTTAACTCCCATAGAATCGTATCTTTACCTTTGTTTGAAAACAAAAATCTTTATTTTCTATAAAAGAAGAAAAAGTTGACAATGTAACATTGTAACTGCTCAACAAATTCACTGAAAAAACATTAAACAACTCTGTTCACAGGGTCTTGGCAGCAGGTGAAGTACAAGGTTTCCCCATCTTCTACCTTCCGCTCCACAAAAAAAGGAAAGATAGGGCAGTCTTAAAATGCTTTTTCCTCTCTCCCCTTTCCAATGGCTTCTCTTAGCAGTTGCTACAAATGTTTTTTTTTGCAAAAGCAATGCCAAAACAAGAGGCGCAAAGTGGATCTTATCTTCATGTAATTTAAAGAGGAGAAAACTATTCTTGGATGTTTATAAAATATTGCTGCTAATGAGATCTCCAAAGCTTAGTCAATGGAAAGTTATGATGGAATTTGCCATTGTCATGCTTGAACTAAGTTTCATCTACTGCCAACCTACTGCAATGCACACTCTGGCTAGCTCCATTCTTCAGCTAAGAACATGCTTTGCCTTTTGCTCTCCCCCCCCCGTGCAACTCAGTCATAACTCTTGTGAACCTTGTGAAAACCTCCCAGACTCGCTGTGTGAGGACGATGGTGACCTATATCCATGGTGACAAGCTCTGCTGAGCACATCAGACAGACTGCTCAGCAAGCATCAGCAGGGGCAGGGAGAGCTCTGTGACAGCATTCTCATGTGTATCCCATGAGAGGGCTCATACTTTGAGACTGAGGTTCCACAGAAGTGGCACATACAGAAAAAATATTAGGAAATTATACATTCTTACTGGGCCACTGAAAGCCCACCGTAGATTTACTTCACTGAAGGGAATGGTCACCTGGAACTCAAGCCCTTCACAGCCCACAGGACATCAACATTTTGAATGAAGATGTTGAACCAGGTGAGATCTATGCATTTTAAAATAATGATTTTAGCAACATTACTCTATGTAAGAGCAAGCGGGCTTCAGAACAGACACACACACTCCTCTCCAACCCTATAATCACCTTTATGATCTGGTTTTTACTTTTAAAAGAGCAAAATGAACTCTTTCCCAACTTCTCCTAGGCAGAAACAACATCAGGTAACTCACAGAAGTAATACAAAGAAATAATTTGTTTAAAAACAGCCTTTCATCTGAAATTGGAACGGCAGAAAACTGGAACCATTGCTTACAACATATTTACAGGTACCTGAGATATCACCAGTAAGTATAATTTGGCCTGAATTTTACATCATTTTTATGATTTCTATTTTAAAGAACTTTTTAGCAAATGTCTTCTGCAAAGTGACAAGAGTCCTGGTTTTGAACTCCTGTTCTGAACCCCACCTAACTGCCTACTTCAATCAGAAGCTTCAGTAATCACCAGAAACCAAATGCTAATGCAAAACCAAGACACTCTTCATCCACTACACCTAAAAAAATAAACATCCCACAAAAGCAGCAAGATGTTAGCAGATGTTAGTTTTACATCTGCAGCAAGTTGAATAAATTTAACACATTGATCTTCCTAGAAAGGACAAAAAAAGCCCCCAAACAGTCACCATTTCCTGCACTTGAGTACAGAAGTGTTTGGGCTCTGTGAGCTGGACTAAACCCATTAAGATACACAGTTGCTCGTTAGTGCAGGAACGACAAAACATTTTTATGCACATTTAGAGAAGGTATTTTAATGATTTTGAGCTGAAGTTTTCCTTCAAGGTTTACACATGGAAATAATTCCCAAACCTCAGAACTGTTTAACTTACGTTTCACTCAGTATCTGAGGGAGACTACCAAGAATTTAAGCAGTGCTACAATCTGCACATGCCTTTTCTATGCATGCACACCTGACAGATGGTCAGAAAAAACCAGAAAGCTATGATGACAGTATTGTGCTCCTGAGATGAGACAATTTTAAAACTCCATTTAAGTAAATTCTAAGCTGCACGTGGGTCATTCCCAGTTGTTTACAAAAAACATTCCAATTTTATCTCATGTAAAAATTCTTTTAATTATTACACAACAGCACTTTTGTGACTGCATTATCAAACATTTCTATTATGCAATCTGGATTGTTCTAAAGTGAGTGTTTGGGGGCTGTAATGATATAGAATGAATCTACAGTTTTCAATTGCTCTTGAGAGAAAGCTTGAGGAACAATAGGGAACTTGGCATGAAGAGCATGCTCAGCCTTAGAAAAACTTTGCTTTCCAAAGGTAAATTGCTAATTTCAGCTCTGATTCAAATTCTTCATCCTCATCACAGGACCCAGACTTACCCATAAATACTGAAACCTTGTGCTATAGACCAGCTTTTTGCATTGGTGTTTATAGTCCAGCAACAATTTACCTCTTAACTGCTTATTTCCACCATTTCCTAAGTTCTATCTTCTAGGCAAGAAGAACTGTTTGGACAAGTCACCAGACAAAAGACATAATTAATAACAATGGTTGTGACTGCTATATCAAATCTTTGAAGATAGAAGCACTTATGCAGCACAAAGGTGTTTGGACAGGAGTGTTGCATGACAACACTAAGAACTAGCCAAGGAGCACACACAGGAGAGAAGTGTAAAAAACCCTGCATTCAGAATCAGAGTGCCTGCTGAATGTAGTAGTAATAAAAAATTAATGCTGTCTTGAAAAAGGTTTAGAAAAATAAAAGTAATCATTGATTACATCCCTACTCTACATGTATCCCAATTCTGATTTTATTCTTCCACAGTCCTTTATGACCTTGATAGAACACCTGTCCTTGCAAATGCCTTGTATACCTGTTAGCTTCTTAATTAGGAAGGTATGATTTTTGCCCTTATTTTTCTTTTCTATTTTTACAAATGTGAACATTACAGAATTAGACTGCAGCACAGTGAGAAGTTAGATTAAACCACTGCTGAAAACCATTTCTATTACTCTGCTGTATTAAATTTTGTTTTAAAATAAGCCATTAGTATGCATATTAATAAATATAACACATTAACTAATACTTAGACTGTAAAGGACCTCTGTAGGTCAAAAAGTACAACTCCCTGTTCAAAACACATTTCTATTAGCATGGTCAGGTGCTTATGAAGTTGAACATCTCCAAAGGTGAAGATTTGAGAACCTCTCGAGGTGACTGGTTCCAGTGCTTTACCATCTTCATGGTAAAAACGATCAAGTATCTGCTTTTTTCTCGCCCTTACACCTAATTGGAATTCCCCATATTCCAATTTGTATCCACTGCCACTCATCCTGTAGCCATGCACATTCATGACCAGTCTGTGAATTCTCCTCTTCCACTGCAGGGACTAAAGAGAGCAATAAAATCTGGTCCTATCCATCTTTTACAGCTGAATGTTACTCAGCTCTCAGTTTCTCTTTTTATGTCACACGTTCTTGTCTCCTCACCATTTTGGCATCCCTCCACTGAACCAGAGAATGTGCAGTTATCTGTCTTGAATTAGCAAGCCCAAAGTTGGTCACAGTATTCCAGCAGTGTTCTCACAAGAAGAATAATTTCTATGAACTCACTGGTTCTGATCTTTTGCAGTAATGCCCAGACAGGACTATATGGTTCTGCTATAGGCACACCACTTTCCACAAGGGCATCTGCCAACTCGTGTTCACCCTGCTGTCTGCCATATCCCAAGTCCTGTAGAGAAAAGCTGCTTTCCATTTAGTCCATGACTCCATCTCAGATGTAGGACTTGACACTTAGCTTTGCTGAACTTCAAGGTGTTCCCATCAGCCAATCCCTGCAGCCTGCTGCAGATCCCCCAAATTGCAACTCTGCCCTCCAGCACATGAATGGCTTCCCCCTTAGTTTGGTATAGAACAGGATTAGACATGGGAGAGTAAAGATAAAGGCCTGTCTTGAAAAATCAGTTCTAGAGACAAACCTGCCATCTTCATGGACAGACCAGTTCCCCTGACTGCTTCCCAGCCAACATGGAACTGCAGAAAACAGCTGGGAGGGTATGTGAGTTAAAACAACTTCCCACCTGTACACAAGTTCCAGAACTTTCAGAGCAAAGAGGGCAAGAAGCATATATTTGGAACAAAGTGAAAGTGAGTCATTACATTTCCCCCTCAACCTTATGTGCAAAACTGCACTCAGGAAGTGTCTGTTCCCTTCCAATACTCACATTCATCTCACTGATCAGTCACTATACTTCACAGAACCCTAACAGATCTTGGATTTTCCAGCTCTGAGGTGCTATGATACATTCTGTAGTGCAAAAGTGCTAAGGAATCCCACAGGAGTGTGAAACACTCACTGACAAAGCAGCAAAAACTTAAAACTCCTTCAAATTACAATAGCTGAATACAATGTTTTGTTGTTTCATGTTTGCACTAAGAATCTGAAGAGCTTCATATTTCAAAAGAAAAGCTTTAAACCATGCCCAGCTCATTAGCCAGACCTCTAGAAAAAGCTTATGCCTCTCTGAAACAAAAACCTCTACTCCAGGAAGTGTCCTGGACTGGGCAGAACTAAAAATGAGACTTAGAATGGGAATTTTGAAGCATGAATACACAAGTCTACCCAAATTATTCTGCATGTAGATAGATTTTGTAACAGTATAGGCTACTCATACCTTTGCTCTACCAGGCTGCTTCTGTGACAAACAAGCAACAACATGAAAACAGAGAAAAATATTTTGGTTTAGCCAAACTGCTCAGTGGGAAACCACTTGTTTGTACCATCTGCTTTTAGTTTTTCTTATGTGTGATACTTGCATTAGATAATAAATAATGACAATTCCCCCACTTCCAGACTGAGCTCTGAGAGCAATAGCATCCTTTAGTACAAAGAAATCTAACAGAACTGACATCTGAAATTTTGCAAACTGAGATCCAAAATACTTCAGAACACCTTTATGCTAAAAAGCTCCTACACATAATAAAAAAAACATAATAAACTCCAAGTTCCTCAACATAATAAAGTAATTATTTAAGTTAGAGATGCACAGACTGTTAAAATTAGCCAATTTTATTTAAATAATGCTAGATGGAATACATTATTACCTCTCTCAAAAAAACTTAGTTATGTGCTTTTTAGTCAAATGACAACCAATTTTTTTTCCCCTCTCTG
Organism: Florisuga fusca; assembly: GCA_038090715.1. NCBI lineage: Eukaryota > Metazoa > Chordata > Aves > Apodiformes > Trochilidae > Florisuga > Florisuga fusca. The sequence continues at coordinate 16,124,918 of JAAWXA010000021.1, forward strand.
CAGAAGTTTTTCAGTAGAAGCCAGAGTCTTGAGTAGCCCAGTTAGGTGCCTGAAGAATAAATAAATAAGGATCAGTAGAAAATAAATTACTATATTATGTTTGTTACTGCAACTTATGAGAAATTATTTTAAAACTGCATTACTGACATGGGAATATGGTCAGTTAGTGAAGGATGCCCTCTAAGTTTAAAGCAGGGATTGATTCATCAGAAACACATGCTGTAATTAAATTGTATATCCTGAGTCTGCCAAGTTATTAGTTTCAAGAATAAAAAGTTTAAAAGATTCCAAAATAAGTATCAAAATAATTTGGCAGCTATTTTTTAAAAAATGAAGTAGTACTGCATTTCCCATGACTGCCCTTTAAAGGAATAAACTGATTCACCACTGCTTGTCCAACTTCCATCAGTTTTCCAGTCACACAGTGAGGAAAGCAAATAAAACTTTTAAAACAAAGTTCTTTAAATGTTTTATGTATGTATGGCCAGGTCCTTAGTGGGACCTCAGAATAATCCACTCTACACTCTTCTCTCCCTCACAAAGGGAGAGAACATATTGTGAAGTGGACAGAGGCAAAACCTGATGATCTTTGTCAACTTTTGTATTTTTAAGCATGGTTCTGCTTAAACCTCTGACTGACCCAATTACATTCTCTAGTGTTTCATGAAATGGGTTTAACAATTACGGTCTTGCACAACTCCTCCGTGTTCCAGTCTTAGAGATCACTCCTTCTCCCACTACTATGCATACACCTGTGGATACTTTTCAAGTACAAGCCACTTGAAGTAATACAACTACTCATAACTCTCACCCTTCAAATTAAGCTCTTTTCAAGGTGGTGAAGGAGACAATTTAAAGGAAATATAGAATCAAATTATGACAGAAAAACTCCTAGTGATCCAACATAAAGAATGACTATTTCATGACGAAAAGAGAGGTGAGAAAAACCCCAAGAATTACTAATGTTTACTAGAAAAAAACAACACCACTTTTTCAACCTATTGCCTAGTGTCAGAACTAGCCATACGTACATCTGATGAATTAAGGAACAGGTTAAGAATTAAGACTTAACTATATCTCACAAAAAAGATAGCAGAAATGCAGAAAAATATCACTTATACCAACCTCAGATCTGCCACTCTGATTCAATTTCTTCTCAATGTTCATAGCCAACATTTGACTACGAAAAGACAGGCTTTTGGTCTTCTCAATCACTTGTTGATAAGGTGAGACTGCATTGTTGCCCATGACTACATGGCCCTGAAACACAAGACACAGCAAAAATAAAAACCACTCAGAACCCATATGCTTTTAATTTAGTGCTCCTTTTTCAGAGCTTTCACAATCATTTTACACACAGTATCAAAAACAAAAACAAAAAAAATTAAAAATTTTAAAAATCCACTGCACTTTGTAGGAAAGGAAAACAAAACAGCAGGAATTAGAATTCACTGTTCCTGGATAAGGTAAAAGAAACACAATGAAAAATTTAACAAATACACTTGGATCCATCAATATAGTCTTACCAGTTTTGAATCCAATTTGGCATCTAATCGTGCATTTCGAATCAGATTGACAATCCATCTTTCTGCTTCTTCAGGAGTCATATTCAGTTTATCTGCCAACATGCTAAAAGATAGGAGACTTAATCAAAAGGTGAAACAGAATCCCTCTGAGGCTGGCAATGTGACTAGAGACTATAGAATCCAAGTCAAATCATCACAAAATCTGTCACAGCCCAGGACTGTATTCAGTAAATACCATGTATCTGGGAAGCATATTTTCATTTGACCAAAGTGACTGTAAAGCTTACATACATCTCCCACCTCCTCTGCTTTACCCTGGGACATTATGAATAAAATATTCACATACTCCAAGTACACATTTAGTCATTCTGAACTAATACTTACAACAATTTCTGTACCTAAAACTTGACCAGTGCATTTTTTCATATATTAAAACTTGCCTACATGAAAATTTACTGGAAAACTATCAGTTATCTCACCAGAACATAAAACATCATTTTGAAGAGTACAAATTAATGATTTTTTCTGATTTAAAGTCAGCCAGCAGTCACAGAAGTTTAGACTAATTAGTCCAGGGAAGTGTCTCTCAGTAGCACATTTAGCAATAAACATCACCCTGAAGTTTCAGGAACAAGAGCCATGAGAGAGTTACAGAAAATAGGACAAATACACAATACTCAAACTTCCTACTGTTTCAAGAAAGGATGGTGAGGTAGGATAGAGAAAGGAAAATTCTTAATGCAACAAGCTATCCTGTCCAGGAACTGCTTCTGATGGAGTTTCCCATGGCTTGCCAGCCAGCTCCTTTTTCCTCCTGCTGACAGTTGCTCTTACACATTTGTAACACTTGTTCCCCCATCAGCTTTGGACTAAGGTAACAAAGTAAGGGCTATAGATAGGACCAAAAAGCCAGCTGGCAACACTCAAAAAAGTTCAACTTCTCAACATTTTACAGCATATTGCTTAAATAAATTTTCCTCAAATATATTTTTCTCCACCTAATAGAGTGATTTTCTTCTTGATTACTATTAGTGTCAAGAGAATACTTTATAATGTATCAGTTACTACCTCATCTACCTAGCTAGACTATCTATATAGTCTCCTTTATACAGTCTTTTCTGCTATATATTCTTGATCTATCGCCCTTCCACCAATTATAACAGTAAATTCAATTTTTTGCCACAGACCAAGAGAAGTAAGATGAATAGGAAAAAACTAAAATTCAAATACTGGCTTTACACCGAGCTCACTGCAGAGAAGAGACACAAACAGGCAACAAAGTATCTGGAGCTTGGCAAAGCAAGGTGCAGTAAAATGCTGCAGTACACTGGGGATTACCCGATCACCCTTTGGGATTGCAGGGTAGAACATCCATCCTTGAAGACAGACAAGAATCAACTAGACAAGACTTTAGTTAGCATAATGGAACATCACAGGGGTTCCTGCTCAGCACTAACTGGGTGCACAGGATTGAACCAGATGACTTCCTGAGGTCCCTTTCAACCTACAGCACACAGATTTTGATTATTCTTTAACCTGAGGTCCCCATGTACTTACAGGGGAAAAGGGCAGACTTCTAGAGAAACATTCCAAACCAGAAACTATGAAATACTTCATATCACCTAGCTGATAAAAACTACCTTTTTCTTATTATGTCTAAATTTAACTAGCTCAGCTTCTCCAGAGGTGGGCTTTTTTTTTTTTTTTAAATATAAATTTTTTAATTAAAAATAATAAATTAGTTAAAATATATTAATATCTAAAACATATGCAGCTACATGACAGAAACAGCACACCTCTGTACAGGTATGTTTTCCTGCACACTCATTTGGATAAATTAAAAAAAAAAAAAAAATCACAGAATGAAAATTACAGTGTATACAGGGCTATGAAAACCTCTTATCTCAACTTCTGTGGTGATAGGGTAGTTTCCCAACAGTAGTTTCAAAAATGGTCCTTTACATTATTTCTGTCACTCTGTTTTATAAGAAGATTCACTTATTGGGTCAGGAAACAACAAATGCTGCTTAAGTTCTCCTTTGCTTAAAAGGCAAATTTACTGAATTGCACACATCTTTATATGTAAAGCAGCCTATCTTTTACTGCACAGAGAAGAAAATTATATTGAAAAATGAAATATACTAAGCTCTTCAATTAAATACAGGCATATCACAATAACCAAAATACATTCTGAATTAATTTCATCTATTTCTCCATATAAAACATGCAATTTCAAACAGTAAACTAATTGCAGGATGACTTGGGATGTATGAATTTTAAATTACAACTGAAAAAACAACTACATCCTTTGGAGAAGTGTCAGCTGCATAACAGATGTAAGCAGTTAAAAAAAAAATCATTAAATGAGCCATCTATTTTTTATTTAGCATAAGGAATAGCAGATTTTACACTGTTTTCAAATTTGTTCAGAATAATTAAATGGACCTTATCAAGCACTGTGGTACAACCAACTAGTCTGCAACTCCAGGAACAGCAGTGGAAATCACTTGTGGACAAAAATACAAGAACTATACCTCAGTAACATGTTTAATGAAAAGCATTTTCACTGGCTTAATTCTCCAAAAGCAAGGCTGAAATGCATTAAGAAATACTTATAAACTCTACTTGCTACATCTGAGGCAGAAATTTAAGGCTTATGTCCATCATTTAAAACACAGTGACCCACTGAACAGAATCTCATTACTGACGATTGATCCCACATGCAAGTACCTGATGCATGAACTGATACATGGTAGGAATATCCTTATCATTATGAATTATGTCTCAACTCAAATTCTATCACTTGCCTCTGAACATACCATAATGCTCAAAAAACATTTCTCCCTGTACAAGTCCATTAAACAAAACCAGGAGACCTAACTACAACATTTTATATTGTGAAGTACCACATGCAGCACAAAAAATTATGAACTGTAATAAATAAGTAATAACCATCAACTAACTGACAACAACCTGCCACAGACCTTTATCTGTCATATAAAACTTGCTATTTTTTCAGTAAAGAATCACTGGTATGGTTATCAATGCCTTTTAACATAGAGACTTAAGCATGCTTAAGATACATGCTCCAGACTTCTCTATTCACTGACTGGAGCCAGATCAAAGACTTCTTGGAATGACACCTTTACTTAAGTGAAAAAGCTTAAACATCCAGTTTCATGCATACATGCAGCATTCAGGTACCAAAAATCACACAGGAAATAGCAAGACCCTATAGGGTTTTAGATTCCCCAGGAAACTCATCGTAAGAGAAACTTATTTCCATTTTTTGATCCTAAATACTTATTCAACTCCCCTTTATCCCTAGATGTGCAGTAGGCTGCTCAAAGTTATTTAAGATAAAGTATTAGCCTCAGAAAAATGGAATTATGGAAGCTTTGTTCAGTTTTATTCAGTTTACTATTATGATTTTGCTTAACACAATCTATCACAGCTGATTCAAACACTTAAAATTTTCCAAGTGCATCGAAGACAAGTGTGTCTTCATGTTATTGAAGACAGATTAAATGTAATAAGAATCTCTCTCTTTTCTCCAACTATCCTTATTCCATTGAAAAAAGTAATTCGTTCAATAACTTTGCAAAAGTCTAGCACAATTTTCTCCCAAGTCCTTTTCTTGAGCAACCAAGCAGTGTTAAATTGCTTCCTTAGAGGACCAGATTCACACGTTTGCTCTGGATGCAAGCTGGAATCTATCAAGACTCCACTGAACTTGACAGATTTAAAAGCTTTGGTTTTTGCCATGTCAAGGATCTCTGCACCGTTCTCTACCACTGGGGTTTCTATAGCATTCAGAGTTCTTCACTTTTTTCCAAGTTTAAATTTAAGGGATGTGGAAATATGGAGAACAGGAGCAGAGGCCACGTAGAAAAGGATCTCAGTCATGCACATCTTCCTGCTTAGTTTCTAGAACAGTAGGTATTAGAGTGATCCATCTGAGAAGTCTGCTTTTACAAGACAAATTTGACTAAATAATATATATGCTTGCTAAGAACATCATTTTGTTACAGCTAAACACATAAAAAAAGCAATACAGTTCTAATAATTTTCAAACAACACACCTAGAAGACAGACACGGGTATCCATACCTGCTAAATATAAATAAATATAAGCAATTGTTGTATTTGCAATTTAACACACCACTCTATATTAATATGTGTAGAACTGAGCTCCAAATTAAGAAACCTGGACTCAGGATATCTGGATATCAAAGCTGCCATTCAATGTAGCAGCGATCTAACATGACACCATGAGAATATTTTAGCCTGAAAGGGGATGAGAAGAGTGGTAAAGAAAAATTATTTTCAAGTTAATCACAGGAATTCAACTTTAAGATGTGATTATTTAAATTTAAGTATACCGCATTACAGCCATAAAACTAGAATGACAGCTATCAAGTTTTAGTTACTGATTTTCCTTTCTTCTGATGACTATTTTAGTATTGAAGTGTTTGTCAAACTGTCATCCAGGACCACTTTTTCTGAACTGTCACATTAAGAAGTTATCTTACCCAATGCTGATACACTGATGGATGCGACAAAAAGTCTCAAATATAAAGAGACGTGCATTCTCTATGAAGTCCTCAAGACAAGCCACTAAGAAGAAATCATTCACAAGCACCTGCAGGTGTAAGGAGAAAGGGAAGACTGAGAACAACATGGTAGTAATTTACTAACAGACACTGCCAATAAACATGACCAGTCAACAGTCTACCTAAGGACAGTTCTTGGTATGTTCCAAGATGTGGAGAAAAAGCTGCCGACTTGTAAAAAGTTTGCATTAATTTGCAGCTTGCTAAATTAAAACTGCATGCTAAAGTGATCACTGAGGTCTGACCCGAAAAGAGAACAAGATCTAGTGCTGTCATGTATCTACCCAAGATCACTCCAACGTGCAAAATTTAACTCCCCTCAGATGCTGTAGGACTCTTCTTTCATTCGGTGGTTCGATTAGCGTTTGCCCTTACCAAGGAAACCACCTTACTTAGTAATTTAAGTGTCCTATAAGGCTCCGATTACAGGACCACCAGTCCCACCCAGTGAAGATTATAAGCCTTCTAATTTACCCAAATAGGTAACTAATATTAATGGAAGCCAAATGCATGATTGATTATTCACTTTTTGTTCTAGGACTGCTCAAATATAATTTTAAAGATATATTCTTACTAGGTCTTGTGTTACAAAATAAATTGTCAAAAAAACCAGCAAAACCTAATGTTATTTCACATTACTTTTTACCATCAGAATTAAAGCTCACCAGAAAAGAATGAGCTGGTCATTGTCAATTTTACTTAAAGGAAGAAAAGTCTTATAAATCTTACCGTTTCACACTCTCTCAACTTCTTCTGTGCACCATCAAAATCAAAATTAACATACAAGCATTCCACAAACTCTGTGATAGGGTCTCTGTACGTGTAGGACTCCTGTCAAAAAAAATTAAGAACAATATTAGAAACTAAGGCCACAAAATCATTCAAGTATTCCTTATATTTAGTACCGGAAGCAAGTCCATACATAATTTTAACTAAAATAGTAACTTAAACTTCCCCATTTCTCTAACAAAAGCTGAACAGATTCACTCTTCTCCTTCCCCTACACATAGTATGGTTAAACAACCAGAAGCACAGTTGCACCTTTAGCGTTTCCTGCTGCAATTTTTGGCTTAGAAAAACATCAGGGACTGGAGCTATTTCTGTATCAAACCTACCCGTTTCTTAAGATCTGGTAGAACAGATTTTCTTCCTAAATTTTTAGTTCAAAGACCAGCCCAATATCCAACCCTTACTTTAAACTGAATGATCATTCGATTTACACCGACAACATTAACACAAATACTTCCTATACACAGAATGCTTCAATTTATTTTGGCAATTTTAGGAATTTCACAGCTCAGGAACAACACTAGATCTACATACATCTGAGTAAATTGAGAAATAATTAGACATACTCTGATACACATTTTAAGACAGCTTACTACCTGTCACTATCTGCTTTGGCATACAAAAATCAGATTATTTATGAAATTAATGATTTTTTTTTCCATGGATCAAAGTTCATCTTCCTTCCATGAAGGACGGTGTTTACATTCTTATAACTTAGATTTAAAATTTAGTTTTATAGGTAAAGGTTTTTTTCCATAGAGATTTTACTTGTTAACTAAGTAATTAACACCCACTATGTAATAATCTTGGATTGAACACCTTTTAAATTTGATGGAAATGAACAAACTGTTTACCTTTCTTCAAGGTAAGACCTTGTAAGGTCTTGGAAGTCTTGCAAGTGTAAGTCATCTAGTAGAGCAAAAAGCCTACCATGACATTTGACAAAACACTGAATAAAGTGCTTTTGTTTTGCTACATAGCCCAGTCACTAGTTATTTTACCTGAACTGCTTTCAAACCTATAAAACCTTTACCCCCTCATAACCTAATACTGTGAGAAGAGGACTAAGAAATAAATCTCTCAGTGATTTCATAACTTTTGAAGTTTTGCCAGTGTACTTTACAATGAAAAATTAGATCAATGCTAGAAACTGAGCACCCATATATATGTACAAGTCCTAAACTCGACTTATTATTAGAAGAAAATTTTTATGAAATCTTGTCAAAAAAGGAAGAAAACAGGTATTTCAGGCCTTACCTGCTGAATAACCTTGACTAGATCTTTCAGCACTTGTCTACGTTTTCGAACGTCCTTGTTTGTTATGACTGCAGTAGTCAGATATCTGAGGATATGTGGGCACATTGTCTGAATTGCATTGAGATACCTAGAAAGAGAAAAATTCAGATAGAGCTCTGCAAACTTGCATATTCTTCAAAACAGTGTTCATGATAAATAGCTTAAGTAAATTTTATGTAATACAATACCAGGCCTTATGACTTATGACCATTTATTTAAATAGAGAAAAATGAATTATTTTTGTTAACCTTGTGATCATCTTTTTCAGATTGAGAGAGATTAGAGGGATGGAAACAAGAGAAAGCAGCAGTGCACAAAGACAAGAAGAAAAGGAGCTACCACTGCAAAAGAAGAATCCATATGCTAAATTCAGGTCAACACTGACCCAAACAGTGTTGACTGATTTTACAATGTTTTTACAAGAAGAGTTTGCACAGGCATACAACCACAGGAAATCCTTTCTCATACTGTCATCTGATCCTGTAGTTTTCCTGTTCCAACTCTCAAATAAATCATCTCATATTTACAAGTGACAAGGATAAACTAAAATTAAGAAAAACAAAAAACAAAACAAAAAAAACAACATACAAGACATACACTATGAAATAAAAAGGAGGCAAAAAAATCCACTACAAATCACCATCATCCTGGGATCATCATGCAAAAAAATCAACAGATTTTCTTCAGTGTTACATTTCTAATCTATACATCCAGCCAGGTATTAGATGGAGAAGAAAATCTGTAACATTTTCTTGGTTTTGAAGTATTCTAGACTCCTAGAAGTCAGTCTACCCACAAATGGCTATATTGTTTCAATTTTATTTTTCTTTCTCCTTAGATTTTCCTTGAGAGACCTTCTTAAACAAGTTTTGTAAAATCAAAATAGAACAGTACCTTACCCAACAGCCCTAAAGATGTGGAAGGAATTAATCTAGCAAACCCAGTTATTCCATCTGCCCCCAAGCACCAGAAAAAAGACACAGTTCTTCCTACTTCATGTCTCTTCTTAAAGATGAATTATAAACATCAACCAAAGCAGATTATACACAAAAAGTGGAAAAATTTATTTCAAGTGTCAACATCTTAAAAATTACTAAAACAATTTCTATGAGCTTGCATATTCATCATCTGCCTTCCTTTTGTTTTAAGACCCCAACATATTACATCACAACTTACTGTGGTTGATAGAGAAACAGGTCAATGATGTTGTCCCTTCCTTTAGGATGATTGAAAAACACAAAGAGGGACCAGTGGATGAGCCATGTCCTTTGCTGAAGTGACTGCAGTGGAGAGCTGACAGACTAAAAGATAACATACCATCAGTTTAAGTCAAATAAAAGAGAAAGTTTGCATATTAGTGCATGGAAACCTCTAATTGTTAAGAAATCTGATTATTCACTGGCTCCTTTTAGCCCTTTAACACTCTGAAACTGAGTCTGACCTCCAGCTTTTTAGCCTGTCACCTGTTAAAGATAAACCTACTGAAAGCTATAACCAAGGTAAGTTTTCCAGTATTTTTTGTATTCTGGTATGGCAAGAGTAGATTTTAGCTCCCCAAGGACCACGATAAGTTACTACTCCCCTTTTTAATCTTGAATTTTGTTTTTTTTATTCACTCTTCAGACATAATCTGAGAAACCAGCTATTTGCTTTTCAGTATTTCTTCCTTTCTAAAGCCACACAAGAGGTTTTTTTGCCATACATTCTCAGAAAATGAAGAAACATCACAATTCCTTTCAGACAAGAAAGAAGAATGTGACTATCCTCATTTAAACCAGCTGCATATCAAATAAATTGCAAAGTAACATGTTGAGAATGAACTGACATACCAAATCATGAACATCCCAAAGAGCATGACAACTAATAGCTTCACTATTTCTTCAGGAGCACCCACTCATGCTCCCACTACTAAGTATCTTGTGAAAAGGTGGTAAGCTACTTCTAAACAAGACTGCATGTGATTCACAACAAATCTTAACCAAGATTTTACTTACATTATTATCTATTGTCTCCTTTAGTCTTGTAAGATCTTCCATGGCTGCATCCCAATTCTGCATCAGAATTTCAGATGCCAGTTTTCCCCACAGAGAACTCAAAGCATTCCTGTCTGTTGCTGGAACCTATTTTCAGTAATAGCAACACAGCAATACTATTAAAGTGTGTTTCTTTGTTTGTTTGTTTTTAAATATTATTATGTAAAACAAAATATGTTTGGCAGTACTTTTAATTTACAAAATTTTCAATTTACCCAACATCAAATTGCATGGGTCTATCTTTCTAAAAGTGATATATTAAAAAAAAAAAAAAAAGCTTTTTAAGTACAGAAGAAAAAGCTCCTAAAGCAGAAACTATAAAATCCTGTCAAAGACAAAGCTCCATGCTATTGCAGATTAAGTTTTAAAAAAAAAAATTAATTAAAAAATGCACAAGCACCAGATGACACACTGCTTCTAAAATTTTCTATCATATAAAATGCTTCTAAACTGCTAAAACAAGGTTATTGTAAAGCAGGTTTCTAAGGAACTCATGATAGTAGGAAGCCATCTTAAAAAAGCTAGTACTCAAAGTTTTCTTCTAATGCTGTGCCAAAAAAGCATATTTCTTACAGAAATATCCAGTGAAACTGCAACTTTGCATTAGTCAATCTCCTTCCTGGAAGGGTAGCCTAAGGTCAAGCTATGTTAGTTTTATACAGGAATTAATTACACTAGGTCATTCACAGTGTCAAATTCTGTTCCAAGATCAATTTACAATAGCTCTTTCACAGGTTATGTTTCATCACACAAAACTTTAAACCATCAAAACTAGTAACAAAAGTCCTATACCAAGCTATTAGCAGTGCAAGAAAAGTACTTCACTTTTGAAATTTATTTGACACAAGAACATAATGCTAAGCCTAGAATTAAATCATGAAGAATTAAGCTACCCACAAATCTACACAAATAACTTATTTCCCCTCTCAGCACACAGAATGTACATATAACACTGAAAACCATGAAGAACTCATCTTTATCATCAACAGTTAGATGAATTCAACTCATTCCTACTTTAAACCCTATTCTGACTGAATATGTACTTCCCAATTTTGCTTCTTGTCAGTGACACTTACTCTAGAATTTCAGAAAGTTCACAATATATTTAGATGTGATTAAAAATCACACAGCAAACCCAAACCTAAACATATGAGCCACTACATATTTTCCACGTATCTGAGAGAGATTCACATTTTAGAAGTCTTTATTTTCCAAGCAACCAAGGTGCTCATCTAGCACATACTTTTTGTTGAGGAGATTCACACACACTGTGCTGGTTCCAAATAATAACAGTTACGTACTGAAAAGAACTGCATGTACATACTGCAGCTCTTCTAAGGTACAGTATCTTGATTTTTCAAGCAGTTACCTTCAATTTTCATTTGTTTACTAAAATAGCACAATCAGTGACCACCAACAATAAATCTACTGTGTGGAGATTCTTACAAGGCACTAAAATTTCATTCATAAAATTTAGTCTCACCATTAACAAATAATACAAATTACAACATGAAAAGACATGCTTGAGAGTCAACAAACTGGTTCTACAATTCTCATTTAAGGTGCTTACATTTCCTAGGAAGGTGACTTAAACCCACCTTCTCTTAAATCCATCACAAAATTCAAGAGAACACAGATGAGAGTTCAGGTAAGAAGCTGGTGGTTCACTGTTACCACCAATTCTTTTCAATCCACCTGCCAGCTTTTCACTACTGCTGAAAACATTTGGGCACAAAAACAAGCATTCCATTTGCTGATGGCTTGTTTTTTGTGTTGTTTGTTTGTTTTGGTGGTTTTAATAATACATACTTTTTTACAGGATATCATTACAGTGAGGAAAGAATAAGCATTCCATAATTAAATGTTACCTCAAGATCTACCAATTTAAAGGACAGTTTGGAATTCAGTATGACAATGACAAGAACTTCTTCACAATAGTCAGTGATGTTTATTAAAAAATTTTTTCTCTCTTCCCTGGAGTACAGTAGTTTTCTCATATAAGGCACTAAAGCATTATATTTTAAGAACTAATACAAACAACTTACTGGTCTCAGTATTTAATTTGAAAAACAAATCAATCACAAAACAAAACCTACAAACATACAACACTTACCAGAACCCTAAAGAAATAGAGATACTCTGCAGCTCCTGAGTAATTACCACATTCATACTGGAATTTTGCATATCTGTAGAGTGTATCTAGGTACTCCTGCCTAAACTGAAAGAGAACACAAAAAAGCATTTCTTTACTAGGAAAAATGCTGTTACAAGCCAATTCTGATAGTAAAGTAAACTTTGAAGTCTTTAGGTTCTTTTAAAGACACAGTACACAGGAAGAATAGAAAACTATTCTACTCTTAATCCAAGTTGCTTAATTAAAAATTACACCAATACTGGAAAAAGGTGACATTCTGTATTACAAACTACAGCACATCTTAGTTACAAGGATTAACATTAAGCTCCACCTTTATTTCTGCTTGTGTAAAAATTACAAGTCCAAAGGCATTTGAATAAATCATGTTAGAATTAGGACTTCTGCCTATTAATTACAATGACATGAGACAGGCCAAAATGCTAGCCCATAATTGCTCAGAGCTGTTGGCTGTGGGGAAGGCAGGATGGAGATACCAGAATTTACTTCAAACTGATACAAAAATTAAAACACTTACACCATGCTTCTCAGCTAAGTAGTCAAATAGCATCCGACCGTCCCTGTAACAAAAAGATTAAAACTGATAGTTTTAGAAATCAAACTGATTGTTACCATGCAAAACAACTTTTAGCTATTAAAACACCCAAATAGAAGATTAATTTTACAATTAATACCCTTCCACTTGTGAAAAAGCAACTGCAGAAAGAATGACAATTACTCCTAAAGTTTCATGAAGCAGTTTCCAAAATTTAAAAAGAATGCCAGCTGCAGTAATAACTAGATATAAGGGTAGGAGGTTATTCTAAATTTGTTGGCATCCTAAATTACCCCCAGTAATACATATGGAAGCAATGAAATAATCTCATGGGTTTCTTCCAGTGAAACGTACTTCAAGAATGAGGAACACTATTTCCCTATAATTTTAAAGTCAATGTTCTCCAAGAGCTGCACAGAAAAAACAAAAAGCAAAATGTTTTGGCTTACTCTTGAAAGACTAGCCCCTTGCAAAGCCTCCTTTACATACCATTGTCTACCACTCCCCCAACTTTGATACTCCAAACTGAGCTGTCATGGATCAAAATCCATGAACTGAAGCCCTAATAATATGCAGTTCTAAATTTGATAGATTCCAAGTCACCAGCAGAAATTCACAGAAGAATCAAAAATTGTTTCCTACTATCTAAAGCATGCAACCTTTAAAAAGATGACACCTTTCACTTCATTCTCCACATTAGTGTATAAATAATAATTTAAAAAATTAATTAAATAAAACTTGCTGCATATGGGTAGCGGGGATAATATTTCATAGTATTGGGCACATTATAGGATAAAAAGATGCATGGACTCTCTCTCCCTTCCAAAGAAGTTATGCATTTGGAGTAAATGCTACTGACCAAAAAAAAAAAAGTTTGTGCACTCAATGTTTTTCTAAGGTAATTCCAGAAAGAATGTTACAGTCTTCTATATCAGTAGACACATAAAGCTTGCCAACAATAAATCCAAGTACAGGCTTCACCTTCAAATTCAAGTCAAGCCACAGGTACTCTATCTGATGCAGTACGCTCCATTTGTAATCTTACAGCATTTAAGGCTGAAGAGGGGATGTAATTAATTATCCAGAGTTGGTTAGGCACTTTTACAACAGTAATAATAATGCTTCCTGTGCAAAAGATAAAAAGCATAACTTACATTAAACAAGCACCTACCCACCCCTCTGTTGAAGCTGCACAGTTCCCTCCCAATGACTACAGCTGAACTCTTTCCTACAGGGCCCAGTTCAGGCTTAACTGTAAGAAAACTCTCATAGTCCTTAGATACAATGTGCAGACAAACTCATTGTATTTTAATTACTGCTGTAAGGAAAGTAAGAAATTGGATATATTTTAAAAGATTATTATGAGTACCATCTTAAACTAACCAGTTAGTCAGTTTGGGGATGGGGGAGGGTAAGGAGGAAGTACAGGAGTCCTGAAAGAAACGTGGTGTGAGGCTGAAAGGATGCTTATTCACCAAGCCTCAGACTGAGAAAGATAGCATTCCATAATCCTGTGGAAAGGAGAAGGCAGATGGTCTTCTAGAAAAGAGAATCTGAACTGTTTCAGCCCGTATTTCCAGTCAAAACCACCCAAACAATAACTCCCTTCAACAGAAAAATAAAATAAAAGCCCCCCAACCTGCCCAAAGCCAATCCTGGCTGTGATTTGACTCCACTGAATGATGTCACATGTGTCAAGCTGATTCGTGAATATAAAGAACAACCGAGGTGCCTTACACACAGCAAGTAAAGGCATGAAAAGAGTGAGCTGTGTCTAGCAATCCCAGTTACCCAGCCATAAGAATTACTGAAATATTGGCTGGAGATAAAAATATCTTTGTAGTTCTTCTTTACATAGAGAGCATTCCTATCATCAATACTTAAGAGGCACCAACAAGCCATCCTGTGAAATTATGTTAGAAATTACCTAGTGGACTGCATTTGCCTTGTAGTCTCTGGATCTTCAAACATCTTGACAATAGGTTCAGTTTCAGCTTGAAGCTGCTTCAGCTGAGCAACAACAGTGGTCCTCTTCTCACGCAAAGCTAAACACACAAAAAAGAGTTTTAAAGTAATGCCTGAAGTTTTTACAGAAGCCAACCTGTAATTACATGGTGCTAATAGCACGCTAGGAAATATCTTTGCACTAGAGAGTTGGTACAGCTGGATCAAAAGACAAAGTATCCCCAGATTTCTACTAAGGGATAAACAAACTTTTAAGTAAGTTCATTTATTTGGAATAAACTTGGAACAAAGTAAATAGTGCTAAGACACCAATAAGGCCAGTTTTCCTCTAACTGGGAAAAACTCAAATGGGTCCTGAAAGCCCATTTTCAGAATACTTAACTGACAATTAACAGGAAGAATTTTAAGCAGCTCCATCTGCAAAACTACAATATAGAACATATGCATGCCTAACTAGAATATTAAACTTTTTATAAAGAAATGTTTGGAAATAGAACTATCAGCTTTATGGTTATTTTACTCAGACCCAAACTTCCTCACCAAGTGCTACCAGTGTAATAAAATGAACACTTCAACCAAAATCAGAAAAGCCTACTTAAAAAAAATCCAAAACCCAAACAAAAATAAAAATAACACTACACAAAAACTGGCCATAGGAGTCAAAAACTGTATGGGATCAGAGAAGCCAAGTACAAATCCCAAGTGAGAGCAGTGTACAAAAAAAACATGAATGTGACCCACACACCAGGACACTCAATGGCACAGTGAACCTGTTAAGCATTTTGTTTGTGATTTGAGTACATACATACTTGTAAAGCAGGTCCAAAGTGTGCTAACACCATAATGGTGACCCACTCTAAATCTAAAAATTACTTGCCTGATAGGAAGTGTTCCAATAAGGAGAAACTATCTCCCACTTCAGATGAATCTTGAGATTATAAAAAGGAAAGTGAAAACAGATCAAAGAAAAAAAAATTCAGCTGACTTACTAAGAGTGTGAAAATATTCTCTCGTAGCTGTGTGATTTTAAATTGATCACAGGGAAGACAAGAAAAAAGCAACTACAAATTGGGAAGAGGCATTTCTAAGTATTACAGTGTCAGTGAACTTAGCTTTGTGCATTTGAAACTTGGTCTTAATAAAAAAAGTAATTAGCATAAAATTCTAATGAAGCCAGCAATTCCACAAATAAAAAGTACCTGTGTGTACATATGTTCTGGTAAATGCTGATGTGTGTAGATCAGACAAATCCCAGAGCAAGTTAAAAACCGTTTCATAGGACACTGTACAAGCAAGCACTTTGAAAAATTGACTCCATGTGAAAGCATTATGTCTGCTTAGGTTAATTTTATACTGTGGACTAAAAGCCACAGATCCATACATGGAAAAACAATCTTCTGTCAAACTGATAACATAGCTTAGAGAGATGTTTAAAAACTTAACAAATGTGTGAAAAGTGTTGGGACTACATGAAGACAGAGCTTTCCCAGTGACTAAATTCACTTAACTTGCAGGTATGGCCTTATGAAATTATGCACTTAGCAACCTGCTTCAATAACTGGTTGTAACCAAAATATTAAAGTCATTAGACTAACTTCTTTGTGAAAGTATGCTAGGACTAGTATTTTTTGTGCTGTTTTCTACTTCAGTATTTTAGTCTTTATTTGAGGATTGGACTCTGTGATCTGTCAGGGTCCCTTCCAAACCTTAACACTGTGATTTCTGTGATTTACTCCTCTAACAGCAATACTCCTTTTTAACAGGTTAGAAAGGATGGAGAAAAGAAAAACATATTCAGCTTTGAGATTTTTTACAGCCCTGACACGGTCTGACTTTTTTTAATCAGCAGAAGGGATAGGTAAACTAAAGGTGAAGCCATCATTACAAATGTTTCATAGATTACAGAAGGGAAAAACTCTGGGTTTCATTCTTTCTCCAGCATCCATAAATCCATCACTTGTCTTCATGTATTTCCAAAGAGACTACCTGCCAGCTCTGCAGTTTAAAGAGCCCAGATAGAGTAAGAGCCAGAGGCAGAACAACAGTTGAATCTTGTACCTGACTATGCAAAACAACTTAGGTCTCTCCCTCCTAAGCTGCAGGCAAGACAGACTGTAGTCCCACCAGATTAGAAAAAAGAATGAAAATAAGAGAAATAACAGGAAAGTGTATATTCAAAGACTAGCGTCAGGAAGGAGGGAAAACACACAAATGAAAAAAAAAACATCCACCATACAAAAAACCCCAAAATAACAGAAGCAAGAAAAAACAACAGAAAAAACCCCTCAAGTCCACAAAGGATGGAAAAATCAGAAAAAGCAAAATATTCCCATTTTCTCTCCCTTCTCAAAAGCTTCTCAGGTAGACAAACTTAAAAAGTAATCAGGAAAGCTTCCCCTAAGAGACTGAGTTTCATATTCATTACTAAAATATCAAAATTCATTTTCTTCTAGAAAAACAGCATTTTTATACTGATACAAGTGAGGAAATTGTATTTTCAAAAATATCTATCTCCTCAATGTCTAAAAATCAACCACGGGCAGATACATTAATGCAATTACAGTAGAAATCTAGAAATTACTAGTGGAAATCTAGTGGAAATCTGGAAATTATGTACTAGATGCTTTAAAGAAAAGATTTAGTGATCCCAAGGGATTTAGTGTTGTAATGTTTAATTTGATGGATGAAAAATAAGTGTAGATCTATTAGGCTGTATCTTTAAGGTGTCAGAAATTACCAAATCAGCATCAAAATATTTCATCCATCATTCAAAGACTAAGTTCTAAACTTTCAGGGATTGGTGGATTCCATTTTTTTCAGTATTGCACATACTTTAGTTAAAGCCAAAGTTAAACTTTTTATGTTCAAGAAGCAAGCTACCACATACTATTATCTTAGGCAGGAAGGGTGTAAAACAAATATGGCTTCTAAATGACCAGCTTACCATGTGGAATTTCATCAGAATAAAGATTTTTGTACACATCCATAGCAAAATCCACCATGTTGGTATCACTAAGGAGATCCAGCTTTCCTTGGAGTAGCTCTTTTTCATTGTAGATCTGGAACAGAAATTATTAAAATATTCTTCCAACATTTGTCAACAGTTTCTAATTCATAACACGTCATGACATTTATGGCAAAGTTTAGGTAGGTAGTTTTATTTTATACAATTAAATAGTACTAACACATCAAATCTCACAGCTGTCATTTAGTGAGCTTATGATACAGCCTCTCTATATTCTTGCTCTTAGCAAGGTATCAGCAATTTTCTGCTACTTATGAATACAGGAGCTACAAAAACTACTTAAAAGACAAGTAACATTTTAGATTAGTATTCCTCTTAAAGGTTCAGTAATTTTTATTACTACTAATGGAAAAAAAAATATCTGAAAACTATATCTATCTACACACTTATAAAAGAAAAATAAGACCCTGGAAAGACTTTTCTTTCAAATTAGTGATAACTTACCAAAAAACAACATGCTAGGCAGCACAGACAAATAATTTAAAGTGGATCTCAGAATCAAAAATTAATCCTATAATTTAACTATAGCACTGATTAAACTTAAATGTTTTGTATCTATAGAGTAGAAAATTTAGATGTGTTTTGAAATTTGATGTTGTCCTCTGAAATTTGTTAATTTTCTTTTTTAAAGTTCCTACCCCATAATTGAGCCATGACTTGTAAACTGTTGTTCAGAGTTTCAAGATGCAGGTGAGGGCCTAGTCCACCTCAGTAATAAATCTGCATGAAGGCTGGATTAGAATTCACAACACTACATTTATGGACATCTCAGATACTGAACCTCTAAAAGTTTAAATTACCTCTGAACATATTTTTCAAGATTAACATTGAAAAAAAAAATTGTTTGATTAACTTGAGCTGATTTACTAATGCCAAAATACTAAAAGCATATGACATTTTTGTCATGACAGACCTAATGACAAACCTCAAGCAAAACCAACACGTTAGACATGACAATTGGTTGGGTGAAGTCATCTCAATGTACGCATATTAACTGGTTTAGTTCTGAAGCCTAAAATAGTATTTTAAGTGCAAAGCTGATATAATTTTACACGTTTTAAAATGGATTGACGAGTCCTTCTGACAGCTCAGACTGATGAGGGTTTAGTTTGAAGTACCTCCAGCATTATTGGGTTCTTCACAATAACGTAATTATATACATATATATATATACACATACACAAAGGCCAACAAGGAACAACACTAGAAGGTATCTGCACTTGGGCTTAAGCACAAATTCGTAATGACGATGGCATAAAATCGAAACAAATTGATTGCCGATACTTTCTGCGCTAACGCACCCCCACACGCCGCCCTGCAACCCCACGGCTGAGGGGCAACACGAGTGACACCGCCCGCAGAGCAGGCGCAGGCCCGGGCCAGCCGGGGCCGCCTCACGCTGCCGGGGAGCAGGCAGAAAACGAACGGCGGCTGTGCAAGACAACATATGCTTTTCCCTTCCGAGGGTCAAGCGAAAAGGAAGAAACCACGCCAAATCCGAAGAACGAAAAAGAGGAGTTCTCCTCTGTCCCACGAGCAAGCAGCCCAAGGAGCTGCGCTGCTGGAAGAGAGGCTGTCCCAGGCTTCCTCTCAGCCATGGCCGTGCTCTCCCCCCCTCGCAGGGAAGGCCTACGAGACTCTTCCTCACCCTTTCCCCACGCGGCGCAGAAGCCCCGAGCTCCTCCCTCAGGAAGGGAGTTCCGAGCCGCCTCACGGGCCGGGCCCGGGACGTGCAGCGCGTGGGAAAAGAGACGGAGTCGGCGACGACGCGCCCAGGCCCAGCAGCGACACCATCAGCTGCCGGTACCCCTGCCACGTCTCCGCTCCCCCAGCCGCAGGGCGGGTTCTCCTGCCTTTGGGACAGCCACGTACCTCCTTCACGGAAAGGAACTCCAGCAGCGGGAAGACCAAGTGCCGGTCCAAGAAGTGCGCGATCTTGGTGGTCAGGTCGTACTCCGCCATCTTGGCGACGGCAAAGAAAAGCGAGAGGCGGAGCCCGGCGGCGGCGGCTCTTACGAACTCTGCGCGCATGCGCGGCGCCCTGCTCTTCTTAAGCGCTCGGCGCGCATGCGCGGAGCCGGCGGGGAGGCAGGACGGGGGGGTGGGGGATGTGGTGCGGCCTGAAGGGCTGCGGATGGGGCTTCGGCCTTAAGGGTTTGCAGTGCTGCGAAGGGGGAATGGCTGGGCAGAATCCTGGGCTGGTCTCCGCTCCCCAGCTTGAGGCGGCTGCAGGGCCCAGCTGGGTGCAGGGGGTGGTGGGTCTGGGGGTCCAATGCGAGTAAGGCGGGACCCGTCCGGCGCCCCTGTCCCTGCCTGCGGCTCAGGCTGGGTGAAGGCGCCAGCAGAGTACTTCAGTGAGTGCTCAGAGAGAATCTGTCTCATCCGGGGTCCGCTTCATAGACCTTGGTTTCTGAAGTGGTGAATGTCTCGTCAGAGTGTGACAGGATACCTTTTGGGTGTGAGTGCAGCCCCAGCGCTGTGTGCTCAGTGTGGGAACTTGAGCAGGGCCTGAACTGTCTTTGGTACTAAGTACAATAGTTACTAATGTTGGTTCATGCTGGGCATTTCTATGAGCTCGTAGTGGTTCAGAAACGGAATCATCAAGGTTGGAAAGGGCCTCTATGATCATCAAGTTTAATCATCAGCCCAGCACCAGCAGCCAACTAAACCATCTCCTCAAGTGCTGGGTTGACATGTTTTTTTAACATGTCCAGAGACAATGGACATGTTCACCTCTGCAAGACTCCACCACTTCACTGGGCAGCTTGTTCTAGTGCCTGACCATTCTATCCGTAAAGAAATTTTTCCTAATCTCCAGTCTGAACCTCCCCTGCCTAATTTGAGTCCATTTCCTCTTATCCTATCGCCAGGTACACAGAAGAGACCAACCCCCATGATAAAATGCAGTAAAGAGGCTGGGGAGCTGGTGAACAGTGGCTTACACAGTGCAATCCAAGGAGTCACTAGTATTGATGATACCTTGGACGCTTCGTGTAGCTAAGAGTAAACAGAATAGCAATTTCACCAAGATGTTATTTCACCAGAGCGTAGAAAGATACAAAAGGTGCTTTTTGCTTTTATGGTAAGTTTTCTGCTTATATTTGTTAGGACACACAGTTGATTCTAGTGAGTGAAGCCTCATCTCTTCACATAAAGCATGACTCAGGCCTCTGTTTCAAAGAAACTTTTCCTTCCTTGAGCAGAGGCATAAATCATTTGCTTAATGAATCATGCAACCATAGACTATGGCAGCTACAGTAGCTGTTTATGCTTAGGTAATGTAGTTCAAACTAGTTTTAGAGCTGCTTGGTTTGTTTTAAACAAATGGAAAATTAAAAACAGGGAGATAGTATGCTTACTAAGCCATTCTTCAAGGTGCTTGTGGTGTTCTTCCTACCTTAGCAGAAAGATGCAAAGGCTACAGAATTCAGGGTGTGACAGGCTGGTTTTTAGAGGTAAGTCTTCAGAGCAGCTCAGTGATTACCATGGTAGAACGTGTCCTGTGAGATAAAAAGAAGAAAAAAAAGTGTACTTAAACAGGATTAATAAATCAAGTTCTTCACCTGACTCTGAGTTATTAGCACTTTCATATGAATCTGTGGTGTGCATATCTTTATATATAGTAATGTTCTTTTCAGAACTTCATAATTGGAAAAGAATCTGTTTGTATCTACAAGAGAACCTAATATTTTTCATTTTAATTATAGATATCATTTGCTTTAAATGGTACTTATACCTCCATATCACTGATGGCATACATAATCTCTAATGATGAAAGCTGTGCCCCATACTACTCTTTCCAGAGTAACTCTGGGGGTTCCACCACAGCCTGTTCCATCTTGCTGTTGATTGTGCCTCCTTACTGCACTCAAATTACAGAGCTGCCAGTGGAAGGTCTGCAGCAATACAAAAGGCTAAAGTGTCCAAGGCACTGTGCAGAGCTTAACTCCTTTTAATAAGTGACTACCTGCAAGAAAGGAGTACACTAATGACTAAAAGAGTGTAATGAAATAGCTGGGAAGAGCCTTTTAGGAGGAAGACCAGTACAACAATACTGTAGCAAGACTGTCAGAACAACTGTTTTTTCTTCCAAAGTTGAATGTACCCTCTGCTGGGTGCTGCTCTTCTGAAAAAAAAAAAAAAAAAGCAAAGCATGACTAAGTGCTCTAGCTATGTATAATTTGATGAAACGCCTATGTCCTGAAAATTGTTCTAAAATACATTTAAGCTTTCACAGTCTAAGAAAGTCTTCACTGAATAACTGGAAATTTTAGTTTGTTTTGAACTTTTACACAAACGCCTGACTGAGGGATCACACAAGGCATAGTAACCTCACGGCCAAATTTTATTTTTGACCGACCAGACTTGAAGCTGAAGTGCTTTAACCTAGAAGAGTGCTTCTTTCTGGAAATTCAGTCCAGTGTACCTAAGATTGCTTGTTTGGTTCATGAAATAAAAGCTTTTTGGCTAGAATTATGTAGAAAAATATCTTAAGAAAACCAACAGGAGTATATCTTGATCTCTTGATTTCATAGTTCTCAACTAGAAACTTTTGTCTCAAGGATTCCTTTTACATAATTGGTTGTCACTTGCCTTGTTGTTAACACAACAGTGGAATCCAAAGTTCTCTAAATTGTTAGAATTAAATAATCACTAGGAAATCATTGTAAATATTTTTTCACATTATCAAAAGCAAATTAAATACTATTAACTTCTTCCATACCCATGACACAGGATGTAGACTATATGGTTCAAATTTTATGTACAAATTGGAATTTATAATTCAGAAATGTTTGGGGGTTTTTTTGTCTTAACTTGGCTGATATTTGAAAAAAAAAAGATGTTCATTCCCACATTTCAGAAATATTTTTATATTTGTTAAAATAAAAATATTCCTAAAATCAAGAATGTCACATCCAGAAGAATTCACTGCTCTCAGCTATCCATCGATAGCAATTCGATTTCCACTGGGTGTCTTGTAATTCATATGAAAATAGAAATAAATAAAATAAAGAAATAAATAGAAATAAAATAGAAAATGACTGTTGTTGTGTTAGCAGGTTTTCATGACTTGGAAGAATGGTCATACTACAAAATTGAGGGCAGCAATGCTTGCTTGATCGTGCTGTACTAATGAGTGCTACTAGGCTCTGTGCTCAGCCTTCAATGTGACATTTTCTGGGTTTTTTTAATATTTTTTGATGCAAAAGCTAAACGATTTATTGAGCTCTTGTGTTCAATGTTCAACAATTATTTGACTCAAGTGACTGACTGGATAGAAGTCAGTCTGTTCTAATACTCTCGAGGTTTCAAACAAATTTCAGTTTTTGTAAAACAGGTAAATGGAATACTTTTTTCCTCCATAAAGGTAAGGAAGAACAGCAGAGAAAACAAGGATATAATTAATTTCCTAAAGAAAGGAGTCTTATGTGTACATTCCTCATGTGGTAAAAAAGATTCCCTGTGTCATGGCTTACCAAATACAGGATACCCATCAGAAAAAAGGCTGAAGAGCTGACTCTCTTATACATGTAAATGTCTGCTGAGTCACATCCTCTTAAAAAGGATGATAGGGTTAAAATTATAATTGTAATTATAAAATTAAAATTATAATTGTAAAGAAACCCATATGACTTGTGGCTTTGATCCTGTTCTTAATACATTGGCTTTCTTTATTTAGAGAATGCAGTATATCAAGGGCATCAAGGGGAACCTTTTAGACAGAAATAGTCCTTATTGTCCCTGTGGTACAATTTTGATTTTGTTTATCCATGTAGCAAGAAAAGGCAGGAGAATGTTTAGTTTGTTTTGAAAATAACAAATGCTTTTTCATTGTTACAGCTCGTCCAGTTCTTTGCTTTCAAGAGAGATTTGAAAGGCCTGTTAGAAGGCAGAGGTAGATCTGGGAATTACAGAAGACTTCAGCAAGCTTAATTGGATTGCTTAACAATAAATGAGTTTGGCT
The DNA here is from genome assembly GCA_038090715.1 of Florisuga fusca. Classification (NCBI taxonomy): domain Eukaryota; kingdom Metazoa; phylum Chordata; class Aves; order Apodiformes; family Trochilidae; genus Florisuga; species Florisuga fusca. The sequence continues at coordinate 16,148,816 of JAAWXA010000021.1, forward strand.
CTATAAGTATGACATAGTGTACTTTGAATATACAAAACAAGGCAAAGGAAATTGTAAGTTAAAGCTTTTTATACCGAAGTATTGGAAGCAGTGATGAAGGGCAAATTTAATCTGAAGTCTTTATTATTGGCAGTGATGGATGAGCATTAAAGAAAGAGGCTTTGGTTTCCAATCTCAAGTTGTTTGCAGCAGAGAGTGCTGCAGAAAAAACATTCAAGGCATTCAAGGATACTTGAACTGGAGAGCAGAGAAACAAATGAGGTTTTTCAAAATACGCATGTTCCAAAGTTATTTTTCAAAATAGCATGTATTAAGGGATACAATAAATTATGTGTTAAGTAACTGAAATTCACTAGGAAGACTGTTGCTCTTGTGATTTAAAAAAAAAAAAAAAAAAAAAAAAAAAAAAAAAAAAAAAAAGAGAAAAAATTTCCCAGGAGAAGTTATGATTTCATCCGTGTACAACATTTTGTAGTGAATATTGCTGCATAAGTTTAGATATGGAAAGAAGTTTACATGTTGACAAGGATCAAACAGCTCTTACTGCATCTTTCTGGGTCCTTGACCGTTGGATCAGCTTAGGTTCAGTTATGAAAATTTAAACATTTGTGGAATGGTGGTATATGAAAGCATGAGCTGAATGTGATGCAGATACTTATATCACCAGGGTTAATGTAATTTGAGAACCATCTGAATTTGATATAAACATGAGTTTAGCCACAAGTCTTTTATTGTTTTATGGTAATTTTTTGTCCCAGATACATTTTCTGACTGTGACTTTAAAAACTTGCTCCTCTTTTCTTTGTTAAGGAAGTGGCTTGATGCTATTTTAGCTTAAGATATTTACTTCCAAGTTTTAACATTTTAAAATGTTTTGAAAATAATTTCAATACATTGAAAATGGAAAGGATATTTGTTTCATGGGGACTAGTGTAAGAGTTGCAAACTGCAAGCATTATGTAACTAGTGGGTGCATTTCTTGAAGCAGAACATCTTTTTGAGCTTTTTCCAAGTAAGGAGGACAAAATCATTTTTTGTCATGTCCATATATGTTAGGTAGTCCCAGCAGAAGTTTAACACATTGCAATGAATTAATTTTTGTTGTTTTTTCATCTTTGGTTATATTGTAAATGTTTCTTCTTTATTTAATTACTGCATTATTTTGTTATTTAGTTACTGCATTACTTTGATGAACCTGATCATCATCTTTTCAGTAATATGGCACATTATGAATACCATATTGCTTTAATAAGGGCTGCAGATGTATAACATCCACAACCTTAATTTGATCCTAAATAAAGGATTTTAAGATATCTGAGCATAAGTAGTACCCAAATTTAAACACTGTGTATTCCCTGCTTGATATCTAGGTTTGTTTAAAACCAGTCAGCTCTGCTCCAGAGGTCTACAGCTCTTAAAATAAATGTTGCACAACCTTCTTACAAGCCTTACTAATTGGAGCACAAATATGTAAACACAATAAATTTATGTTCACGTAAGCTAGCCCAAAAGTTTAAGGGGGAAAAACAAGGAAACACATGTATAATGCTTGATACTTGTTCCATTTTTTTTAGTTTCAAAATTCATATCCTTGTAATCAGGTGGTGAGCATGGCCATAAACTAAAACAGATCAGAGAACAATTCAGAATCAAAACCAAGCAGAAGAGAGTTGTATTTCCTTCACCTCTCTTTGTTTTCATACCTGCAAATTTTTATTTTTTTTTTTCATAACTGAGCCCACTCTGCAGCCAGGCCTGGGTTACCTCAAATGCCTCATTTCACCTCACAGAATGACATGGTATCATTTTCTTGCAGAAAGAGAAATTTTAAAGACAAGAGAGTCTTGGGCTTGCTGTCTGGGCAAGTGAACAATGCAGGTGTGGCAAATAAGTTGAGAATGTTCTTCTATCCCAACCATAAATGTTGCTGTGAGAAAATTATCTGGACATTGGTTTTAGGTATCTTAGGAAGAACTTATATTAAAAAATGGGAGGACTCTTTCAAATAGATGGTTCCCTGGCATCTGCGTGTTTACCTGCCTGGACTGAAGAAATAATTTGTCATTTCTCAGGATTGTTTGTTAATCACTCTGCTGTCATCCTGCCTTCTTAATTGGGGATTAGGCTTTCTGCAGTAACATGGAGGATGGGGTATCAGAGATGTCAGCCTCATGCCCGCTCTCCTGCCCCATTGTGTAATGGGGACAGGACTGGGGCTGGCAAGCCTCATCCTGCCTGCTTTTGGTAGCTTCACAGGAGTAGCTTGGGGAAAGGTGGTGGTGAATACTTGCAGGTAGTGCTCAATGCCTTTACTGTGGGATCTCTCTGGGGCATACAGCATGGATTTAAGGACAATCTGGAAACATCATATGAGCATGCTGCATAAACACAGGCAGGGTGTTTCACCTTTGGATGCTTTTATTGTACCTCCATTCAGGAGATCATGATAATGATCAGTCACGACAGCAAATCCTACAAGAAAGCTGTGTTCAAATTAATCTAATAAATACATCTATGGCCTTGTGCATGACTGTCAAACAGATTGCTTTTGTTCAGAAAGGATGGGAATCTGCTCCAGGCTGCAGGATACTAGCTTGTAGTGTTCATAGGCAAAGCAGAGTAACCAACAGCCCATAGTGCATCTGGGTATTTGGGTTAATTCAGCACTGAGGTTAGAGCTTTTACCCCACTAGATGATCACACACACTCTTTCTGTCCCTCAGCATTGTGTTCAGTAGGTCTTGACTTCCCTTCCCAGCAGAGAGGCCACTGGTAGTCCGGGAATGCCAGTGACAAAGTAGTGTTGGATTGTGGTGTGCTGCTGCTTGCAGTTACTGGCCTCGGGCTTTACAGACCAAGGTTCCTGAGCACCCCCTGGCAGTCACTTCCACACACACCCCCTGATTGCCTGGATCTTTTATCCAGTTGGGATTTTCACTGCCTTCTTTCCAGGCCCCTTTTCTTCTCTCCAAAGCGATTTGCTTTTTTTCAGGGAACCCTTCCTTGAGGCCCCAAGCCTCCCATTTTCTCAAGTAGTCTATGAGTAGAAACACAATGCATGATCAGCCTCCTAATTGGGGATTCTCTCTCTGTATTAATTGGAGGAGTTAGGATGTGCCACTCCTCAGTCACAGTTTTATAAAACTTTATAGCCAGACTGCATTGGTTGCTGGTAGGAAGCAGCAGGCTTTCTGGGAGTTCAAAAGTTTCAGATGTTCACACAGGTATAGATCCAGTTACAACCTGCCTGCTAAACTTTTATTTTTCTTCCCTACAACAGTAATGTACCAGAGATGCCTGAAAATAAAAAAAGAAACCATTGCTGTTCTCAGGCTTTGTCCATGGGAAGTGGACTGAGTCACCATGCTAACTACAAGAAAAACATTCCAGTCTTACAGTGTTCCCTGTACTCATCTCAAATTAACTTCTCCAGGAGGGATAACATTTTAGGCGCATTTGTTGAGGAGGAAAATTGAAGCAGGGAGATGATAAAGACTTACTCAGAGCTAGCACAATAGATTGGTGGCAGGACCAGGGAAAGAGGAAAAGATCTGACCTCAGTCTGGTCTCTTGCAGTACTTAATTGTTGTAGGGGCCTCCAGTCAGTAATGAGTCTAAGACAGTGGAAAGCAGAATTTCTCACGGGGGCGGGGGTTGTGGTGAAGATGTTCATTTCTCTTCTTTTGTTCAAGAGCTGTCTTTGAAGGCATTGTTCTTCCACAGCTGCAGTAGCCTACATTCACTGTGATAATTGTGGGACAATATGTAGAATGGATGATTGATATATGAGATAAAGTTGTGTAAGAATATTACTAGAACATCATATGGAGATGATAAATTATGCAAAGGCAGCTCAATGAGACAAGCTAAGGACAATTTTTGTGGGGTACAATGTGGGAGATGGTACAGCGGATCCAAATAGGAATAAAATCCTCAGAGAAACAGTAAATAAAAATTTGCTGGGACAAGTCGTGTAACAGGACATGAGTTGAAGTATTACAGATCAAAAATACAGTATGTTGGTTGTAGACAGAAAGGGAAAAAAGATTCCTATGCGCATGAAGACCTCTGTGCTCCCTGCACGCCCTGACATGGGTTTTCTGTATCATAAGGAGGCCTAAGTGCACCTTTTTCCTTTGTTAGGAAATCCAGGTGTGCAGGCAGGCTCCGGATATTTGGGAGGCTGGGACTGGGAGACACCACAGAGCTTGCAGAGAAGTCTAGACCCATCCAAAGAGGCAGGAAGATGCAACAGTAGAGATTACAAAATGTGAGATGTGCTCAATGCATTCAAAGCAGAGCACGTGTGGGTAGGATGGGACATACCTAAAGGGTATAGGAGGTAGACAGCAGTGAGCAGGCAAAGTTTGGTTTTGGTTTGATTTTTCAAAATTTTCTATTTATCTTCTTTTAAGACACCCTTTATAAATTTGTTACCTGTTCTGTGCTAAGGGTTTTGAGAGCCACGTATTCTGACATTTTCCAGGTCTTCTTTTCTCATTCTTAACCAATTGTACTGGGTGGTGTGGACAGTTTGAGGTCTCAGTGAGTTTATTTTAAGAGCATTTTGAAAGATTTTATAGCAAACAAGCTTAAGAAGTGCTTTGAAAAAGGGAAGATGCAGCCTGCAGTGAGGAGAAATTGTTATTACAAAAGCAGTATCTGAAATGAAGATCTTATTACCATCCATCTACCAAGTCCACTACTTAAGGTTTTTAGCAGATACTTTAACAACAGAAAAAACAGTGGAAGAAGGAATGGTATAGGCACACCTGCAAAATTATCATATTCACCCCGTGGTCCTTGGCTTCTCTCTCCTTTGACAATAAAGGGAGATTAGCTACTGACTTAGGATGCTGTGATTGCCTCTCCTGGTAGGAACTGGCTCAGAATCATCATTCTAAATGCAGCCTGAGGGGAGAAGGTGAAGGGAAAGCTGATTTTCCTTTCTCACTGTTGCATGTGTAATACAATATTGATCTGTGTGCTTTGTATTGGTGTTTTCCAGTCAACAGAGTCTGATGTCTTATATCTGAATAATTATTCCCTCCTTGCCTAACAAGACCAGTGTTTCTAAATGCCCAGTATCATATACTTGTACACTAACCTCCTGTGGCATGATATAATCTTAGGGAATTTGATCCAAACCTGGTGAAGGCAGTGGGGAGGGTCAGTTGATTTCAAAGGGTCAGAAACCAATACAGGATTTGGACCCAAGCATGAGTGTGACAGATAATATTATTACCTGAAGTAGCACAGCATTTTTCCTACTGTGCTGTCACCTGAAGATATTTAAAGAGATAGAATTGTCCTTTCCCCTCACAAAATACTGAAAGCATTTCAGTTGCCTGTGCTAATCTTTTACAATATTGTTATTTCAGAAATACAGGCATCCCGAGCCACATACAGGCTGACAGTGTTATGAAACTCTGGTACATTTTAAGTTGTCGAAACAATTTTCATTCATGATGTTATGTGTTAAGTTTCATCCCACAGGGAAGATACATGTGGGGTTTTTGTTTTGGTTTTGGTTGGTTATTCTTTTCAAGCTGAGTTATTATGCCCTGAAAAATGGAAGTGCTGATATAATCTGAAATCGTATTTCCTGAAGGGCCATGTTAAAGCAATGTTCTAGGGCTCTAATAAGCCCCATTGTGAGAGTCATTTGTCATTTTCTCCCTATAGGCAAATTTGCAAAGGTTAGTGGAGGCTATTTGTCAAAGTTAATTGCTGCTTTAAATTTTATATCCAAAATACAAATAGTTTGTAAATACTGCTACTTTTGCTTTTCAGATTTATTTGGGTAAAAATGTATTTGAGTGACACAGATGGGGAGGGGAGAAGAGTATAGGGTGAAATTGTTTATGCACTTGCCTATTTGTGAAGAACTAATTCTCTGTATAGTTTCAAGCTCAGCCTGCACAGTTTTAGTCAGAAAATTAGGACAGTCTATGTGTAAAATCTCCCTGTGCCAATAGCCAATATTCAGAAAAAATCAGGTTCTTTAAATAGGATTGGTTTAAGAGGGGAAACTAGTGTATTGGTAGCAAAAATTGTATGAATTGTGTATCCTGCTATTTGTTCTTCTCTAAATGTGAATGATATCTTGCAGTTCCAAAATGTTCTTGTCAATATATATCTCAAGTGGTTTTACTTGTAGATAGAAATTAACCCTCCAGTCTAGTGACTTTCCTCTTCTTTACTCTGATGTGGTTTAATACAGTTTCCGTATAAAGTATTTGCAATACTAAGGGAAATGCTGATAAAAGAACCCTGCCTTACAAAATTATAAATGGGTATTGCTTTAAAGCAAGATTGTCTGAATCTGCTTATAATTGAAAATCATATTCCACTTAACTACAGCATTACCATTTTACAGGGAGTTGTGTAAGAACCTTCCTTTAAATGAGGGGATTTTAGGGTTTTCTTTGTATTTTTCATCAAGTTACTAGTTATTTTCTGGCAGTGCAAAACCAGACGTGTTACATAGCTGAATTCCCAGTAAACATCTAGGCTTATAGGGTCTGGTTTAAAGGAGCCCTTAGGTAAGTGATGGTCTTCCTACATAGCTTGATAGCCAGTCACTCCAATTCATCAAGTAAATACTTAAGTAAGCAAGAAAGGGAGTACTTGTGTTCCTGAACTTTTTAATCAGCAAACTCTTCCCCAAAGATGGGTCAGATCCTCTTTTCTAATTTATTCAGCATAAATGAATTAAATCGAAACCTGATTAGCTCACAGGAGAATCTCTCTGCACTGACAACACTTGCTAGGGATTAAGCCCAAATCCCAGGCTGTGTTATTCTTCTACATTTTCTAGTGGCATCATTTGTTCACACTAAGCAGCTTTAGAGCCCTTCTTTTGGAGCTTGCTGAAAGACTTAAGTGCCTTTCACTGATGTCTTCAAATGCTGATATGTTAATATTAGACCGAGCAGTTCTCCAGTAAGAATTTTCTGCAAATCAGCTAGTGAATCAATATCTATGAAGCTGAGTGTATGAGTTACACAAAAGTAATAGTATATTACACTAAGAAGTAGAGGAACTGCCAGGATTGTAAAGTTGTAATTCCATTAGCCTGATGAAAAAACTATGCCTGCTGCTTTTCTGCTAAATACAGAAGCTTTGAGAAAGTGCTTGCTCACTATTGAGTATATTAACTGCATATACTACTATGCTATTAAATATGAAAAGTTTTATTACATCAGCAATGTGTTAATGATAAGCATAACATTAGCCTATTGAGATACTGAATTCTTTAAAATAATTGTTATATGTCAAATGATTTTAAGTCCAGATCATAGCCAAAAGGTGGCAGTATTCTATTCAATATTCATTTGCAAAACACTTTAAAAATGCATGTATTATTGACACTTTGCTTCTTACATCAGATAAAACTGGATGATTGTATTGTGAAAATAATCTAGTTTTATTAAAGTGACTTTTTAAGAAGGAAATTAGAAAGAAAATTTCTTGTTTATACCTGAAAACTTGCAAAAAATAATGTGTTAAATAAATTTTAAATATTACGCGTGTAGTATTTCCCATGATACCTACAATGCCACTGAACAATAACTTTGGGTTCTGGGTGTTTTTATGCAGTGCTTAAGAGCATTAGAACTTTTCCTCTAAATGTTGGCAGAGTTAACTCATTTTACCTTCAAAACGAGAGAAATTAACCTCCACTTCTTTTTAATATGAGCCAAAACTGCTGCAATTTGTTAAAAACAATTTGTTTTATACACCCTAGAGATGTAAGATTTATCATAAAGTCAATATGGGCTTTTTTTGTGCTGAGACAGCAGTAAGTTGAATTGTTGAAATACTACTTTTCCTGACTGCCAAGTTGTTTAGCCTTACATCAATGGTTTGTTCAGAATACAATGAGATAAAAGTTTAAATATTACTGGGAGACAATGCTTGCAAGTACAATTATGTTCATGCTAACGTTTCCCTGTAAATTTTGATCCATAGTAATGTCATATGCAAATGTGAAATTACTGTAGTTACAGAATAAGTTTAAGTCCAGTGCAGCAAAGGAGTACTTTATGTTGATACAAAATACTTTAAAAAAATCACTTCCTGTTGTACTCCTGTAGGAATATTTAAGAATAAAAGACCCATTCCCTAAATATTGTCTGTTGTGTTTTCCTGTGAATATATTTCATCCAATATTGAAAAGTATTGGTAAAAAATTTTATGTGGGTTATAAGAAAGCCTGATTCAAAGGGCAGGAACTAGAAAATCCAATTGAAGTGGTACTGCTTTTTAATGTGCTTCCATCTTCATCTCCAGTAGAGTATAATTTACACCTATCTGTCTTTTGTAATGTCAAGGAAAACACGGTACAGTTCCGAAGGGAACTGCAAGAAAGAGGCTGAGGGATTCATCACTGACTTCTCTCTCTTTTGTCACTTCATTCTTTTGAACAGCCCACTCATTACATCTGTAAGGGCTGTTCCTTCAGAAAAGGACAAGAGACAAATTTTTGTTCAAAAATCATTTTGATGTTCTCACATTGACAAGTAAGCGATGTGAAATGTAATTATTTATTTAATCAAATGAGGCAAAGCGTTGCCTTAGTAGCACAAATTCAGGAAGCACCATGAAGGCAAGCAGGATGAAGGTATCAGACAAATGCCACAGATGTAACAGGGAGACTGGTCTGACGGTCAAAATGGATGATGTTAGTTTTTCACAGATAACTCATAATTTTTTTTTAATGTCCTAAAGAAATACAAGTGTGTAAATGCTAACTTAGATAATAATCTGTTTCCTGATGGGTTCTGATATTCATGATCCATCTGCTTCTAGAGTCAATTCCCAAAGAGTATTTTAGAAAAGTTTACTTACACAGAAAGGCCTAGAGATGTCCCGGAATTATTCTAGGAACAAATCCAGAAGATGGTGGACATATTATTTTATGTGGTATTGAAAGGAACCGTTGCTTAGGGCAGTGTGTTCCCAAGATATTTAATATATCCTCAGAGGAGGAAGGAAGTTTTCTCAGTGCATGCATCCCATTTTAAGGAAATTTGGTCTGGAAGCACAGCATGATTTCAGCAATAATATATTTACATTACATTTCAAATACCGTGAGCCAATCTAAATCTAAAAGCAGTGTTACAAACTTTAAATAAAATGTAATTGTCATACCTGTCATCATGTACATTAAAGGTATTTTATGCGTATGCAGTTACCTATGAGTAGTACATATGCTAATTCTTCCTGTGATTAAACTAGGAGTTTTTTTAATGCATTCAGGTGTTACTTTTAACAATAAGCTTTGTGATCATATGTAAGTAAAGCTTTAGGTTGAAGTTTTGTCTGCTAAGAGAAGGATGAGCTCCCTGAACAAAACAGAATGATCAGGGGAAGGATTTGTACAGTTTTCACATCCACGTGTGGGAGGAGGTTTGCATCTGCTGGATGCATGTGTGCTCTATACCATACTTGTACTGCTGTGGATGGCTTGTACCTATGCACTTGTTCCTAGGGTTTGCTTTCTGCTCTTTAGGGAAGCTGTGGTTTCCTCTTGAACTTGTGCTGCCCACACCCTCTGTTTTCTCTTGATGCCAAATGCAGCAGTAGGCGGAAGGGGGGAGGCCGTGCACACGTGGGGCCGTTCCCCAAGTGCGTGTGTGTGCCATGTGGTGCTCATTGGGTCAGACTACACTCCAGAGGCCCCACTGAGTTATCCCTGGGTCTTGCTGGTACTTCAGTAAAAATATAATCGGCTTGCAAGACTTGTCCTCTGTGTTCCTACAGAAAAGCTTTCAATGTCCAATAAATAAGCAGTTACTGTTCACATGCTACAGTGTTAGTTTTGACCTTTTCGTAGTAGTTGCATAAATTAATGTAACATTTGCCCTCTCCCATTTGGTGTAAATTTTTGTGTGTGTGTGTCATGTTTCTGCAATAGAACTTTTAGTATCTAGCTTTCCAATGTTTCCAGTGTCCCAATGTTTCCAAGCTCCAGTTTTAAGTGAACATACTTGTTTTATTTGAAAAAAAAAGAAAAAAATTAACTGATGGGCAAAACTTTCCAAGAACAAGTTCATTACATTTGTATGCCTCAGGATTGCTTTTTGGGAGTTAAGGAAGAAAAAGTTCTAGGAAATTCCGTGTCTCTTAGGGGTTTTGGTATTATTTAATTTGGGCATTAAATGCAAATCAGTCTACAAGGGAAATACAATTCATACAAAACTACCCAGCTCTCTTGGAAGTCATACGGAGATTTCAGGGACTGAAATGAAGTTGGACAGGCCAGCATCTCCTTTGAAGATACTGTTGATAACAATGCTAAAGAACCTAGTGAGACTGATTGATCCTGTGCTGCTTGTGTGCTCTGAAGCTGTTGTGAAAAAAATTCAGGTTTTTTCTAACAGTTGTGGCACTGATTGTTACTGTGCACCTAACTTACCCAACACACACACAAACAAGAGCAAATCATTGGTTTTAAAAGAAGCTACTATTTCAATTGCAGATTATTGGGAGATAATATTCTAGATTCTGTAGCACTGGTATCTTCTGCTCCCACTTTTTGATATTCCTGATTTTGCACATTTTGAAGAACTAGATTTGATCAATGTCATCATGGGCTGCTTTCCATTATGTGGTATGCATTACTGGAGGTTTTTAACTTTACATTTTCGTACGTACAATTTAAAACATTTTCAGGACAATTTGCTATTTTAGGAGAAATCCCTAATTTACACATTTCTGTTATATTGTGCAAGAGATAAACATATTGTTGTATTAATCACATTCTTCAGGTATGGATAGGGAGGATTTGAGGGAGAATATTCAAACATAAAAGGCCATTCCTTGGTGAAGCTTTGAACTGACATCCTGTGGCACCTTGGTCATTGGCCTTCACTGGTTTTAGAGGATTTAAACTAGTGGGAATTGTAGATAGATAGGTGGATTGTTCAAATGAGTGTCTCCTCCTTTTCCTAAACCTTAGTTTAACTGCTCAGAAGAATAGTAAAATTAGTATGAAAATGAGTAATATTCTTGCATTCAACAGCCATTACTTCACATGTAGTAATTTCTGAGTTCAGGTGCAAGTCAGTTTTATCTCAGTTCAGTGAGGATGTCAGGGTTCTGCAGTCATGCCACAGGATCCTCTGTTGTTCCCTTGGTCACACTTGTTTAAACTGCAGGGCAATTCAGTCAAGTTTGAAAGTAGGGTAGAGATCCCAGAAGGGAAAATCTTCAGTAGTTCCAGGGACTGAAGACAGCCCCTGAACCTATTTATTCATCTGCCTGAGGATGAGAGACTTGATTTTCAGCTGGATTTCCTGGCAGCCAAGTAAATCAACATTTACCTGCAAGTCAGTCAGATATGTATCTAGCTGCAAGATGTAGAGCATTATGTCTCTTTTCTAACATAAAGCAAATACAAGTAGATAAGGAAAATTTGAAGATACAGTTACAAAACATGAGTGTGAGTGCTGAGGAGTGGGAGGGAGGGGGGTGTGGATGTTACAGTTCACCCATGAACAGGAGATTAAAAAGTCTTTTTCAAGAAGTATTTGATTGTTGCTAATCAAGTATGCAAGAAGCTTTAAACTCTATTGGTAATTGCTATCTAATGTATCTACAGTTGAAAATATAACACAGGTTAAAGGAATTCAGTATCAAAGAACTTAGCATTTTTGGACAATTGTCAGTTTTGTGGACTTCCGTGCTGAGTCTCACATTCATCCTAAATTTATCTGTAATTTTTATAAATTCTACTTGATATAGTGGAACTTCAAAATGCTGGAAATCCTCAGAGGAAGATATATCCTCTAAAATGACATGGCCACTTGCATATGCTTGATGAAGCTTTACATATCTTATTTGATCTTTCTGGCAACAATCAGTCTCTAACAAGACATTTCATTGTATCAGACTTCAGGAATGGCTGAAATAATGAGAAATGTAAAAGCACAAATGAACTTGTCCATACTTCTTTTCCCATAGTGGTGAAGTAAAGATCTAATAGATGACTGAGGGCAAAGGTGTAGGTAGTGCAGTTTGAAATCAAAACCCTAAGGGCCTTTCTTTTCTTAGTTTCTGATTGTAGCAAAAATGGTGTTCTCTGCTCCCTTAAAAGGATGCATAAGTTGCTAATGCAGCCCCTTGGAGAGGTGATTAGTTACTCAGAGGGAAGTGCTTGTCCTCCCATTGGCAACAGGCATGTAGGAATCACAGCTGTTAGTGCAAATACTGAAAATGTCTCCAATAGCTCTATGCTCCAGCTTCACAAACTGACTGGTTGCTGTGGTAGAAGTTAAAATTTCTTTTAATCTGTGTCTTACTGAGCCCTGTCTGAGGGCAGCAGGGAAGAGATTTTGAACCATTCAGCTGTGTAGGGTAGGTACAAAATTTAATGATTCCCTTAATGAAAATGTTCAAGATGAATGACATAATTTTGACATTAATAGATAGAATATCTTTTTTTTCATGGATAACTCAAAATATGACTGGCTGCCTGTCTCATATAAACCAGCACAAAGCAGATAGTAGGGGTCCAGAGTTTATGAAACACCAATAGGCTGTCTTACAAGGTGTCTTCATATTTGCAAGCATATTACAAGTGGTTCCATCCCTTCATCAGTTAGTATTGCTGACAGAACTGTAATTAAATACAGCTTGAGGCACTTCTAAAACTGAAGGTTTGAAACTAATGGATGTTTCAACATGCTGCCTTATAAACAACAACATGCCACCTCAGTTCATTAAAATAAAAATCACTTTTCCAGTTTTTAATCATACAGAGTTCAAATTAGCTTGGATACAGTTCAATGTATTTGTATTTCAGATTTCACTGCTCATAGCACGATACATTTTTCTATTTACATTAGTTTTAAGGAGACTGAGAGATGTTTTTAGGCTCTGGATCAAGATGTTGCTGAAACAATACCTGGTTTATCCATGTTAATGGAACTACTCACTGAACAAGTGGGAATAGGATTGATTAATGTGCACTTAAATCCATGAGCTCAAGTGTGATAATTTTCAGGGACAAAAAAATTAAACCAAGGAAAATCCTTCTGGTTCTGCAGATCTTTATAACAGTGTTGTAAAAGAGGAATAACTAACTTCAGAGTATGTTGATTTAAGATTAAAATTTTCCTGATGTATTTCAAGTAATGTAAAAAAGGGAATTATAGGTTGAGAGAAGAGACCACACAAAAAAGTTTTCTCCAAAATATACTTTTTACTCACTATTATTTTATATTTTTGAGCTAAATGCATATATGCCTAAGCAACTCTGATACTGCCAGAATGACCAAACTTTTGCAAACATTTTTCATCTTTTATGTGGTTTATCACCTTTTGCTTTTATGTTCCTTATATGATTTTGCCTTTGAAAACAAATGTACTTAACAGAAATGCAGTATGACAAACACAGATTTATTTCAACAGTCCTGACTGTTGATTTACCAGTCCAAAATAGTTCTTGCAGAAATATTTGCATAGGAAGCACGTGCCAACATTTCACAAAGCCTTGCAAAGCTCTATAATAATGCAGTAGATCTAACACCCTGTAAAACATTGTGTCTTTTAAGCATCTCACCTCCTAGAGGATACCAGTCCTGCAGCACCTACCTGCTCGGCCCAAAGTGGAATAGTAGAAAGAAGCATACTGCAGATTCACTTCTTCTCTAATTTTGGAAGCTCCCTGTCTTTGCTTCTCACTTGTGTTTAGAGATGGCATATTTCTTATTTTCAGGCCAGTGTATATCGTAGAATAGGTGAGCATTTTCCAAAGCAGCAGTAATACCTACTCTCTCCTTAGTGACTGTGGGAATGTGATTTGGAACTTAAGGCAAATTGCAAAATAGCTTTTCCATGTTTGAGGCACACTTTACATACAGCTTCTGTGAGGGAATGTGAGAGACTGACCCTGGATCAGGTTCCATCTTACCTGTCCTTCCTGAGTTTTAAGTGCTCTAATCATTTTAGCCATTATTGAGATTGTTGGCAGTTTTACCATGGTTTTTAGCAATGAAAGAACACCAACTGACTTGAATGTAAACAAAGTTTCAGAACCTGAACTTGAGAAGAAGTGGCCAGTTCTGAAACCCAGTGTAGTGTGCTACACCTACCTTTTCTCAAAAGACAGATTTTTAGACAGTTTTCTGATGTTACCATTGAGCCAGAAGGAGAAAAAATTCACTCCAGGTCAATTTGTGTGAAAGCAGCTTTCACTGTAGCTTTTGTAATCATTTCAATAGTATAAAAAGTCAAATGACTGAATAGCTGCCCCCATTCACTTGTCCTTCAGATATTTCTTGACATCAACAAGAATTTTGCCTTTGAACTGAAGGAACTAGTTCTTATCAGCCTATGTTTAGAATTATTCATGACACAGAATGGTAAAACTTCTGCACATAAATAAATGGTTGAGTAGTTTAATTCACTGAAGTGCAGAGAATACAGGTAGGTATTATTTTGGCCATTACTGGGAAACTAAAGACAAAGGCAGCAGGCAGGATAGCTGACTGGAACAGCAGTTTCTGTTCACTTTGCATTTACCTCATTTACCCATTTTTAAAAATCAATCTGCATTTCATTTTACATCGTGTTGTTCTGAGGAGGCATCATCAATCTTTTCAATAATTCTGCTATCATCCCTGTGTCCTCTGTGGCTCTAAGATGCAGATCTTAATTGTTTTGAAAGTTCCTGGTGACAGTACAACTGTGCAGGATTGTGATTGGAAAGAGAAAAATGTGTGATGATGCTTGGAGTTGTCCCTAAGGAAAAAATTGGCAAACCCAAACAGTTCTCTTTTAGACTGTAAGTCCCATAAAGCAGTGTGCCAAATGTACATAGCAGAACTTTGAATCTTTAGTGAATTTTCATTGACTGCACTGAGAAAAGAATCTCTTTTTAATGATCCTGCAAGCAGCATGGACAGGAAGATTCATTGCAATATACTATAACTAAGTCTCCATATCCCCTAAACTTTTCTTTACTCGAGTAGTTAAAGATTGTTGTCAGAAGTCTGGCAAGGTTCACAACCAGGATTCCTTCTGTCGTCCACTCATCAGCTCTTACGAGGTGCTGCCAGGAGAGAAGGAAATTGCTTGTAGTCTGTACAAGAGCACATTGGCCCTGGCACCTGGCCCATGGAAGCAGACGTGAGAGAAGTGCTCCAGGACAGGGTGATGGAGTTGGTTGGGTGGAGCTCCTTCATCCTCTGCTCAGTGACAGTTCTGTGTTTTCATGCAGTTTTCTGTAAAGCTTTGAAATCAAACCAACTTGTGGAGTTGATAGCTTGCTCAGCCCAGAAGTATATAACTCAGATAACCCATGGAGGGTCTTTTAAAAACTTCCAGTGAAATCTTAACACTTTTGCAAGGAGTGGTCAGGTTTGTAGTCAGGTTTGACTTGAGCAGGATTTGACTTTTGTCTTGTGGGCCTGTACTTGACATATAATGCCATGTTAGTCACTGCTTTCTCTCTTTGCCCTTGCTGCTAATAAAAAGATGAATATAAAAATAAAACTTGGTGAAAATCAGAAATTATCTATGAATATGACATTCAATGTTTTTTTTCTTTTTTTTTTTTTTTTTAAAGGAGGTAGTATTTGCTTAATATAACCCATATCCATTTTGATTCTGTGTCTGTACCTATCATTGAATGTTTCTGAGTCTTCTTGCAGTGAACTACATGACCATACTTTCTCTCTGCTTTTGTGATCCCAGGACCTTAACAACACTTCCCAGCCAGTGATGAATGATGCCTTTATGCAGCAAAATCTCATCACCAAATGTCCAAGTCCACCATGGGGCGGTGTAGTTAGGTCTGTGATATAAAATGAAACACAACTCTAAATGCTAGATTAGGAATTTTGGCCAAGATGATGTTTAACAGTAAAGATGCTGAGGAGAAAGTAATTAGAACTGTGTTCTTCATAAGGACATCAGTTTGCTCAGGACTGACAGACAGACTGAGTAAAGGGCTTTCCTCTATCATAATTGAACACACAAAGAGCAATGGCAGATAGCTGTACAAGTAAAGAGATTTTTATTAACTGCCAGGATGCTTTCTTTTCAATAAAACTATTCATATGTACTTTGAGGAGATAGTTAAGGTTAATGACAAAGGACATGCAACTGACTTTCAGGATGTGTCATTCGCCTACAAACATCGAGTAAAATGAATTATTTTCATTGTATTTCTTTGAAATGGTGATTTAATAAACAACCCAACAGGGACAGAGCTCCAGTCTGTAGCATCCTATAAGCATCCCTTTTAAGCTTAGTGCATTTCTATTCTGATATAGTGACATATTTTTGGTATTTTAAGAAGACTTACTGAAGAATATTTTCATTTAGAAACTGTCTCATACCTTTGTAAACTTCTGCTTATATGTATGCCTGTGTATTTGTTCACATGAAGAGATACGAAAAGGAACTATGTCTGTACATAGTCCACCAATTCTACTGAAAATACTTAATTATCCAGTATGGAAAGTGCTTTGGCTACAGAATAATTTATTATTTATTCACAGGTGCTTTATCAAGTGACATTTTGAAAGTTTTGAGGGCTGATACTTCCTCCATCTTTTTTGGAAGATTCTTGATAATCAAATGGCAAAATCAGTAGGAATCTTTTCTTTGATTCGTGGCCTACTTTCATTGTGCCTCTTTTCTTTTAAATTGTTTTCATAAAGAAAGATAAATTACTTGATTATACTGCTCTGCTGCTCATCTATTCAGCCGCTTGTCTAAAAGTCCTCTAGTAATTTCTGGACCTGATAGCCAATTTCAACCAAATTTGGCTGAGGATTAGAGGTCTCAGAACTATTAAGGTCTTGCACATTTCATGAAAATTGATACTAAAGGAGAGAGACTCAAGTCAATGCCCCACTGATTAAAGCTCAGTCCCAGCTTGCCACAGGGAACTGGCTTAACTGACTGCAAGTTCACAGTAGTGAAGTTAAACAAATATAAGTACTGTCTAGGTAAAGCCTTTATTTTATAGTGTACGACAGTGTTGTTTTTTCAAGTTTTTGGAAAAAAAGTTTTTCACCCTGCCTTGACTTTTCTCCTTGGCAACTGAATTTTTGCTTCTTTAGCATAAAGCTGCAAAAGGGTTTTTAAAACTGCACTGTAATAGATGTCTACTAAATTTCAGATACTTTCAAAGTAGCAAACCTGTATGTTAAGCTTACAGTTCAGGGATAACTAGCAAATCATGTTCTATGAGTTGTTATGAGGAATCTGGAAAAGCTACAGAATGGTTTGCTTTGATTTTACTTAGATTGGTCATTAAAACTTTGATTGGATTGTGGATATGAGTTGTTTTAGAGGGATTCAATGAGATTGCTCCTGGCAATGTGATAGAGTAATTAAGATTTGCTATAATGCTAATATGGATTGTTTAAAATATTTTCAATGTTGTTTAATTTAATTTCTTTACAAAGAACACTCTTATTCTAACACCAGCTGACATTTTTATCTGTAAAAATGCATGTTAGTGTAGCTTGCTAGAATCCATCCTTTCTGAGGCAAAAGTCCCACTAATTAAACTTTTATTTTAAATTATTATGGTTTTAATCTCACTTAGTCTCTATGAGAATAGAGACAAAATATTTGAATAGATCTTTTTATTAAACCATTTTTTCTGTCAGAGTTGAATCATATAACAGATTGTCATCCCACAGGTACCAGTGAACCCAATGGATGCATGCTTCCCACCTACCATGGAAAGCAGTATTCCTCACCCTGTATTCACAGGCTTCCAGGCTGATACCTTGGTGCCAGAGATGAAAATTTCTAACTATCTGGTAGGAGAATCACTGCCCTGTCATGTATCTTAGCTTGATAGACTTTGACACATCACCATATGACTGCTACTGCTCTCCCTAAGAGAGCTCTCTATAGTAGACCTCCATGGAGTTCTTCTCTGAGGTAGCTCAGATTCAAGGTGTTACGTAAATGGTCCATTGACAAAAATCCATTGCTTCTCTAGGGAGCTATGCTAACTTTTCTGGAAGTGGTTCAGCTCTCTCTCCTTCACACTGCTGTGCATGGTGACATAACCATCGAATAACTTTCACTTTCTTCCTCTCAGATCACATGTCCAAGAAGGGACTTAATCTGTCTGGCTCTCAGATCTTCTTGGGTCTGCTCTAGACTGTGATACCTGTCCCATCGGCTATCTGGTACCAGATGGTCACACCCATGTTTTTCAGGGCTGATACTTCGGTCTGCTGAAGCAGACTGGTCACATCCATAGTGAACTTCATATGGTGGCCCCAAATTTGCTATTTCTTAAGTGTTTTCCTCCTCAAACTGTAACGCATGGATTGTACTTCAGTCTGCTAGAGTGGTGATTTCATTGTATGTATACTAGGATATGTGCTGCAGGTACAAGGGTATGGCAGAGGAGAATGTGAGGTTGCAGAATAGAACCATAGAATGGTTTTGGTTGGAAAAGATCATTAAGATCATTAAGTCCAACCATTAACCTAGCACTGCCAAGTACAGCACTAAACCATGTCCCGAAGGTCTTTTAAATACCTCTAGGGACAAATACTTAACCACTTCCCTGGGCAGCCCTGTTGCAATGCCTGAGAACCCCTTTGAAGAAATTTCTCCTAATATCCAATATAAACCTCCCATGGCACAACCTGAGATTTTTTACTCTTGTCCTGCCCCTTTTTAATTCGGAGAAGAAATGGACAGTCACTTTGCTACAACCTCCTGGATCTGGGGGTGTTCCTGTGTGATCTACTTTAAGTGATCCTTTTCTAGCAGGGGGATTGGACTAGGTGATTTTCAGAAGTCTCTTACAATCCCTACCAGTCTGTGACTCTGTGGTTCCTTTCAGGTAGTTTGAGAGAGATAAGCTCTCCCCTCAGCCTCCTTTTCTCCAGACTGAACATCCCCAGCTCCCTCAGCCACTCCTAAGGCTCATGCTCTAGACCCTTCTTCACCTTTGGTGAAACACCAGCACTCCAGCTCCTCAATGTCCTTCTTGTAGTGACAGGCCCCAAACTGAACACAGGATTCAAGATGCAGCCTGACCGGTGCTGATTGCAGGGGGACAATCGCTTCCCTAGTTCTGCTGACCGCACTGTTTCTGATACAAAATATAGTGTGAAGCAGAATATCCAGCTCCTGGGGCAGTTTTCTGGAGTGGTGGATGCTTCCACTGTAAATCACCAGATTTCAACAGGTCTGGAAGTTACAACCTTTGGTGTTGTCACAGCCTTGATCTTCAGCTGACCCAAAAGGAAAATACTGTGTGCAGGATAAGTCAGCACAAGAATGTTAAAGAACATTTTCCTTAGCTTAACGTACCATTATGAATATACAGTTATCACTTTGGGTATTTTTTGCACTTTTTCCACTTTTGTTATTTGTAATATTGTAAGAAGTGCCCTCACTATACATTAAAAGCAAGATTCAGTCAATTTTTCTCACCATTGTTGAATTAACCTATTGTTTCAGATAGTAAGAAGATCCATTTGGTATTTGGATGCTTCTGGATACTGAAATATTTTCTTTCATCACTCCCTTAGCACAGGACTCATGACTAAGCATCATACTAAGGCCTGAGTCAGAAAGGACTATAGTTCTTATATAATGCCTCCCTAGAAGAATTTTCACAATTAAGTCTTGAAGCCTTCCCAGCTGTGGGTGCTTTAATCTGTCCACACCATGGGTGAATTGGATACTTACTCTAAGGTTTGTTTTGAGAAAAATGTTGAAGGCATAGTTCATCAACTGAAGTCATCTTTCCTCTCCACAGTGCATGCCTATGTTAATGTTTTAGTGCCAATTAGGAGTGCAGTTTTGAAACAAAATCCCCAGTTGTCCCTATTGACTGTGCTTTGCTTCTCATTATGGGATACGTTGGAGTATATGGGCTAAATTCCTTTGGATGAAACAAAATTGGAGTATAGACTTCCAGAGCACACCTCATGCACTCCAGGCACAACAGGGCAGGTCTGTGGGACCAGTCTAGAACTAGTCCAGAATTCTCAAAAAGAATTAAGATAAAATAAAATAAAATAAAATAAAATAAAATAAAATAAAATAAAATAAAATAAAATAAAATAAAATAAAATAAAGAAAAAAAACCTTTAAATGCCTGTACTGTGTACTCTGGGTCCTCCACATTGAGCATTTTGGTGCACAATGGAGATGTTACATGCTTTTAAAGGAGAGAATATCCTTGGGTAGTAAGAACAGTAGAACCACTTCTTGTTTCTGCTTTGTCTCTTGGGAAGTTTTTTTTGCTTCATAATCACCTTACAGACCAAGAATGTATTGGCACTATACCCTCTTATGTTAGATATCTGAATAATCACTGAGGTGCTGACCTTTCTCTAGAAACATACTTAAAATGTATCTTGAACTTCACAAAGAACGAAAATCAGCAGCTTATTTTGTGTAGGGTGATGATGGGGGAAGCAAAAAGCTTTCCAGATGTGTGCAATTTTTTCTTACATTGATTTTACATTTGTTTCAGAGGAGTTACTTTAGAGTTGCACTATTTCAAACAATGAGAAAACTAAGGTCTATGGTTTGCTGTCCCTATTTTATTTATGTGGCCCAAAATACCTTGGAGATTATTCAAATAAATGCACTCCATTCTATTTACTTGACTGCCTGATGGCTTAATCATGCAAATAAATGTGTGGATGATATTTATTTGACTGTCCGTCATGTGGTCTCTTTGACTGTATGGTAAAGCATATTTTCTTTTTCCCAAAAGAAAAAAAAAAATAAATGCAAAAAAATCCCCCATATTGTAATGCTACAGTTGAGATTTTAAACACACTAAAGTCAGGACATTTAGAGTTATGACTCCCCAGAGCTTGTAGCTCAGCTGTGTTATACATGTGATGTAGATTAAAGCAATGATTTCCTTTCCTTTCTCTACTCCTTTCTCTTCTGTATCTTTTACTCTTTTAGCTCTTTTATACTGTCTGTGCTGAAGCTCCTCTGTGGGATGTGTGATCCTGTAAAGGCCCTGGCTGACAGGCACAGGAGGAGGAGGTCCCATAGATGAGGCTGGTACTGCTCATGGCAGCAGAGGAGCATAGCAAGAAGAGCCTGGGGACAGCCTCTGCCCATCAGCTGCCTGCATGGGATGTCCATGTCCTGTGGGGGCTTCACACTCACCTCACAGCAGCTATTTTGTTCTGTCCATGTCGCAGCACTTTCCAAATGACACTTTTTTTCACATTTTTCTTGTCATGAATCTCTTCCTCGGTGCACTCTGTTCACATTGTTCTGTGTTACAGAGGGGGCAGCTGCTAGCTTGACAGTGAACCCTCATGCATGGATACTCTGTGAGTAGCACACACTCTGTACAGGAGACAAGCAGACAATGCAGTAACATCTCCCAAGAGACAGATGTAGCCTGAGTTCACAGACATTGAAGGCTGGATGCTTTTTGGCAATCATGTTGATAAGAATTACTTGAAAAGAATATGTGAGTTCCCACAGCGCTTTTATTTCCTGGGTCCAGAGACTGACCCTTCTTCCTTGCTACCTTTTATATTCTGTATTCCTGTGTAACCCAAATAAAGTATATTATAGTCTTTTATGTGATTACTGTTCGTTTGCTGGTCTCATAAATAACTTGCAGTGTGTTCTGACTTGACATACTAAAGCTCCCTAAGTTCCTCAACAGTTTGAATTTCTGGAGGCTGATAGGTGTAAATTGCACTGAATTAGCACTAGAGAATGCTAGTTTGTTTACACTCATCTCAGCCAAATCCTATAATGGAAGAGCTCATCTGTCCAACTGCTTTCTTTCTCACAATTACATATCATTATACCAGTCTACATATTTTCCAAAGAAAAAATAAAAGTATTTGAGGCTGTCATTATTAGTAGTTAAAAGTTCCTGCTTTTCCAGTTCTGTAAATATTGAGATAATTAAAATAATATTCTAAATCCCTTTGAAATAATAGTTTTGGTTTGGTTATTGCTTTTTAAGCCCTTATTGCAGTAAAAATAAACACCTTTCTATTTCGACTTATAGAAGCAGGATATTATTTCCAAGCTCCTCAGGGCAGGAATTGTACTTGTCCTTCTATCAGCAAATTATTGCAAGAGGAGCCCTATCCTCCATATAGCTTCAGCCTTAATATTAAGTGATAGTCTTTCATATGGAAAATATTGACTCTGAATACACAGAATTTTGTAAATGTCAGCAAACTATTGTATAGTCATGACAGCACTTTTCTATTTCTGCTGCTTATATTTGTTTCCTTGTTAGGTTTTTTGTTTGTTTGTTTGTTTTATTTTGTTGGTTTGGGGTTTTTTTGGGGGGGGGGTCTAAATCTTCCCACTGCTTCACTGACTGATCTGCACACTCTGCCAGCCATGGTCACCCCTCTTTTGTCCAGTGCCAAGGTCCCATTGTACCTGTGACAAACTTGGACCTACTGGTCCACTGTTTTTCTCCAGCTAGCCACGTGTACAAAGTCAGCTCTAAATTTGGTACACCTTTCTGATGGCTTCGGGTCATATTTTGTTCAATTTTACCTCCTTTCTATAGCTACCTCTTTCCTCAGGTTCATAAGACAAGTTTGTCCAGACATTAAATTTGTAACATGCTTCATCTTGCTGTGATAATGTGATGAGCTACTAGTTAGTAATACTAGTCAAATAATAACTGTGAAAGTAAACTGTTCCTAGTTAGTACAGTGAAACTGTCTTCACACAGTGGCTTCATGCATGTGTTGCCTTGCATGACAGCATGCTTAGGGAGAATCTCATTGAGCCTGTGGTGACCTCTCAGACAGTACCTTTGGAGCCTTTCCGATTAATTCTGCCTGTTTCCAGAGGCTGGTAGCTTTATCCCTTGCAAAAGTCTTGCTTACTTGGTACGTGAAGCTGAAATCTAAGCAAGGCTGAAGAACTCCAAGAAATAAAAGCAGATGTCAAAAGGAACTGGTTTGGAACAGTGTTGCCGGTTCAGTTTCTGTTTTACAAGCTTTAGCGATGGATAAATGTTGTATTTTCAGAAAAAGAAAATACTTGCTAGTACAAAAGAAAGTGTATTCCAAGATTTAGTGGGAATTATACTACCTTTTCTTCCTTGGTCTGAGGAAAGAAATAAACCAAACTGATTCAGGCCTGGTTTTGATAAAATGAGAGGAGAAATTCAGGGCAATCTCAAAATGGGAGAAAGTAACAGACATTATAAGAAAACATTGGATGGAGCAGCAGTCGTTGCCAGCATTGTATTATAATTGAATGTACTAGGTTATTGGTTTTCTTTTTAATGAAATGCTGTATATAGATCTGTAAAAGGCTGTACCTTTTGTTCCTGCTTAAATATTTACAGATGATATTTGGAAGCTGTTATCTGAGTTAAATTAAAAGATCCTACTATTTTATATCTCACATGTTTGTGTAAACCCTATCGGTTCATGTTTAATAAGATTTGCTATCAAGAGAACCACAAATGGTTTAACTTTATAACATCTGCAGCTTTTTTCAAGTTTTTAGGGGTTACGTGTCTGAATAGATTTATTTAAGTCAAATAAGGAATTATGGAAACAATTAAATTTCTTCCATATTTTTGTGTCACTGACAGGCTTCCAGTTCAGCTTTACAACATGGTGTTTTTTTACAAACAGATAAAAAGAGACATTCCAGAGGAATAGAAAATTTGCCATTTTTGTTGTCACCACAAACATGATATCCCCCATCAACAACTGGGAGAGCTTCCATTCAAATAAATATTAGAGAAATAAATATTTCAAAACACTTTCAAACTAAGTCCCAGTAGGTGTATATCACAATAACACACACCAGTTCAGGATGATATTGATTTCCATTTTTGTCATTCACTGTGGTAAGTCTGCCTTAGATCATTTGTTTAAGTTCATTCATATATTTACAAGAAACTGCATCAGTTCTGTACAATGTGCCTGCCATTAAAATTTACAGTTTGAACTCATACTTGCTTATGAAAGATAGAATAAAAAGTAACACATTTCAGTCTGCATAGTGTCAAAGATGCATTTTACAAAGGGTTCCCCATTGACTCATTCTTTGTGGACTCATTATAAATGTGAGGCTCTTCTGTACCACAGCAAGGATCTGTCAGGCAAGCCAGGTTTTCAAAAGCACTAAAAGACATGCATAATAAGAAAAATTATTTGACAGTTCACTGTGTTCTCTGTGTTCTTCATGCTTCTAATGAAAGATTACTCAATACAAAAATACAACGTATTTTCCATTACTTTGCCCAGTCCACTTCTCGATAAATCATGGGATATGACTCTCTCTAGTTTCCCAGTGAAGTTCTCTCTTGTGTACATCTAATTATTACAATCTATTGTGTAGATTGTGGTTTTTTCTCTGAAGAGAACTCCTCTAGCCTCTGTTACTTGCTCTTGTATTATCTACCACAACTTTTCCCAGTGGTCGGGGCTTTGAATCCTCGTCACTATCATGATATAAGAATTTACATTGCTTTAATCTGACCAAGAGGACTAGAAGGCTCTGTAGGACCAAGACTCAGATCAACAAGAAGAGAGAAAGCTTGTCCCCCTTTTCCCTCTCACTAGCACAGGGAAGGATATTTCAAATGTAACAGACAAAGCAAGGATATTTGAAATGTAGGCACAAATCCTTCAACACAAGGTAGTAAGATCTCAATGTATTCTTAGCAGTTATAAAATAACTCTCCTTTTCTTCTCACCTCAGGGTTTGCTGCTAATCTGAGGATTCTGGAGGTGGCCAAAACCAGAAGCTGTGAGTGAAGTGGTACCTAAATATCATACTACTTTGGATCCTCCTCTACATCTCAGTCCAGGATATAGAACATGAGGACACAGGTTGTTTTGCATCAGTGTGAGTGATCCAGCTTGACAAGTCTTCTCTCTGCAGTGGTGCTGCATGTCAGGCTCCAAAAGAAAGACTAAGAGCCACAGTATTGCTGACTACTCTTTCCTTACATCTTTCCTTCTTATGGTTTCATCTCCCTTATTGGGGAGGGCTATGAGATTATCAGAAATATCTGGAGGAATTGACTGCTATCACCATGGTTTAATGTTTGTTAATTAGTATTTATTATTAATCTGCTAAGTGAGGAAAAGAAAGAACTCTCTAGAACTGTTCAATCAGTAGCTTAATAAATGTCAAAGAACAGGGGGAAACCAGAGGAACTTTATATCTTACAGCTTTATGCTAGTCATCGCCTCTCTGTCAGCCTCCATGGAAATACCTGCACAATCTGCTGTCTTGGTCCACCTGGAAGAACTACACTGTCTCAGCTAAGGCTAAAAGAGAGAACCAGAAAAGAAATCTAGGTCTGGGTTTGGGCAAGTTGTCAATACGTGTAACACTAGCATGTCATTATCTTGTATCATCTATTTGAACATATATAGAGTCAGTCAACGCTCAGAGATGAGATTTATTTACAGCAATAAGGTGTGGAACAGCAAAAATGTGTTCTTGTGCATGTCTGTATCCTGCATTGCATGGCTGACCTGGCTATGCATAGTGGCATCAAATTCTTCCAGTATGTTTCTCCAGTTATACTTGTCCTATAGAACCTAGACGAGAAGACAACATATAGGGCTATATATGACTATACTACAGGGCTATAGATAATACCTATGACTAGACTACAAGGTAGTGCAGTTCAGAAGTGATAATTGATTTCAAGATGTTCACAGGAGCTACAACAGGTGGTAGGACTCCAAACCTATCTGATATACTTGTTCGTTGTCTTAAAGTCATTGGTTTGTGAACATGCATCTCAACCTGTGGGCCACATGAAAATTTAAAAGCAGCCAAAATAGAGGAGCAGCTCTCACTCTTGCTTTTCACTGGCTTGAAAACTTGATAATCCTAAAACAAGTTATCCAAAGATCTGCTCAATGTGGACATCAGTAATAGGCTACTATACTGGATGTCTAAGAATGGGCCACTGTGAGCACTTTTTGAAAGCTGGAGAAACTGGAAAGGTTTGCTCCCTCTGCCCCCACTGTTGAACCTGAAAGACACGTGCTCCAGCACTAGGAAACCACGGGAGGACTGTTGGGTCAGCCCAGGTCACTCCCCTCCTTTTGTGTGGAAATGTGAAGAGGCACATTCTGTGTCAGAGTGTTAACTGAGAGCTTTGCTCTGGAGGGAAATGTCTCTGAATTAAAGCATGCTTGTTCCCACCTGTAAGAAATTTTTTCCAAGTGGAGGTTGTTCTAACCCCCTGCCTGACTCTGTCAGTCTCTCTTTGTACCGAGGGGAAGGCAGAGATGAAAGACATCCTGCTGTAGGCAGCACTGAAAAAAATTGCCTGTGTAGCTGAAAGCAGCAAGTGGTGTCAGCTCTGGAGGCCCTGGTTCAAAAACTGAGATCACGATGGTGACTGTCACACACCCTTGCATGAGAAGGAGTTTACTGACATCAAGAGTGGGTGCATAGGAGCTGCTGCAGCTGGTGGACAGAGCCAGGACCCTCTCTGCAGCCTGAGCAGCATGAGTGCAAGACGCTGTTGGGGCACCAGGGATTCTCAGAGCCCTTAGCAGCAAGCAAGATGAAGTTAAAAGAGCTTTTTAACCCATTTTTTTATTAGAAGATTTTCCGATTTTTTTTTCCTCAGAATTACTACTGAGAACCAGCAGTTTTGGTTGTCCCTGACATGCCTCCTGCCAGCCATGCAGCTGCGCTGGGAGTGGAGCTGTACCTCAGGCTCGTCTGTCTGCTGCAGCAATTAAGAGCTGTCGTTTAATGAAACCAATTCTGACAGTTCATAGGAACATTTGGCACAGGTTCTGTATTTCTGACTTTTCCATCTCTTCTGTCCACAGTTAAGTTGTATGTAATTTAGTAATGTTTAAAACAAGTTTTTCAAAACCAAATGAAAATTAAAGGGAGTTTTCTATTGACTTGGGTAGTTCATACTTTGGGGAGGCATGCCTTGCCAGCAGCTCAGATTAAAGTGGCAGATAGGAGAAAATAAATTTGTTAGTTTTCTCAAGTCTTGGAGAAGAAAGAGGCTAGTTGGTCTGTTCAGAGCATTTGAACCTCTCGCAGCATACAGTACCCTCCTGTCTTTTCAAATTTAGTCTTTAGGTTTTTAGGTGTACATGGGCCTGGGACTCAAAAGATAAAGTGGAAGGGCCAAACCTTAACGTGATAGAAATTTCCTTAGCAAACAGAAAACTGACTTTTTCGTGTTTTTTAAAAACCCTTCATCAGGCTACATAATCTCATTAAACAAAAATCAGATGAGGTTTCTATCCATATGTGTGGTTGCTAATCAGGAAGAACAGCTTATAGAAATGTTGTCCAAACCTAATTCTTAAGCAGATAACCTCTTGTATCAGTACATTTCACAGACTGATTATAAGATGCGTGAAGGAGTCATTCTCTTTCTACCTGTAAATTTAACTCAGGAAAATTTCATGGAGATTAGAAGAAATATGCAGAAAAGTAGAGTTTCTGTCCTCCTACAGACCCCAAGGGGGATGACACTGTAATAGTAAGACTGTGAGAAATTTGCCATAGTTTTTAAACTCTTTAGCTCCAGGAAAAAATAAAGTTTCTAGAAAATGTCTTGGTTTGCAGAAAAGTTTTGAGTCAGAGAAAAGCATTACAGTCCTTACATATGGAAAAGAACCTTTTTTATGGAATAATGAGTAATAGGCTGAAACTTGTTTAGCACAGGTAATACTACAGTTATGAAATAGTTAATATTTGTAGGGCAAATTTCCTTTTTAAAACTGTTATAGCTGACTTCCCCTGGTTCTGTTTCAGCCATTCTTCTCCTTGCCCTCTGTTCTTGCCTGGTACAATTTGTTGCACGTAGGATTTCCACTTCTGTTCAGGGTTTGGCAGTTACCTATAGCTGATATTAGAAACAAATCAATATGACAATTTGTTGTGTAATTTTTTAAGAAGATCTAAAGAAAGAAAGAACTACTAAGAAATTTGTTGAGGTTTTTTCTGTTTATCCAGCAAATATGATGTGTAGAAAGAGAAGATATATGTTTCTGCAAATGAGGATTCTGTCTTTTAGAATATGATAGACTTCAAAATGAGGGAAGGCTTTCAGCTTGCAAGCTGCCTTGAGTTATTACTGTCAATCAACCTATGTAATTCATTCAAGCACCTTCTTGGATTTAAAGGACTGGAAATTGCCTTTAGCTTTCTGTAGCAGCCACTTCTCATTAGAAAAGAAAGAGTCCTGAAGCAAAACCTTACCTTAGGCTTAGCTCTCCAGGATCCACATCAGGACAGGATGTCTTGTCTCTGCTTAGGAGGGATTCAGAACCATCTGATTTTCTTTGCAATCTGGCATTAAGTGAGAACTAGAGTCTGTAGGGAACTCATAGTTCAGCCCTGGATCCTTGCATGGGCAAACCACTGTCTCGTTTTAATGGTTTGTCCTCAATGGTCAATTGAGAGATTGCAGCACAGAGCATGCATTACTCTGGAAAAAGGTGCTGGTATCAGGAGCTAGGGGTTTATGGAATATTTTGTGACCCTTAGAAAAGTTAATTTTTTCTTTCTTTCCTTCTTTCTTTTGGGGAAATTCTCCCCCTTCCCTCCCTCATCCCTGCCTTCTTCCTGGTATCTGAACAAAAAGTGATGATTACAATAAGAGAAATTACAAGAGGTTTTCCGTTTCTAGGGACTGTGGTGACATCCCCATAAATCATGGCTAACCCTAACACAGACAGTCTTAAAGAGGGTTAGTTGTCATAAGCATACATACATAGGTAGGACTCTTCCCATCATATTTATCTTTCATTCCACAGCTTATGGAAACCAAATTTCTGTCATCAACGGTTATTAATCATCCATTACCCTGCTGAGGCATCTAATAAAGCATCAAGTACAGGGAGTTTTAACACAAGAGAGGAGAGAAGATGTAATCCAAATTTTCAAAAGTAAAGGGAAGAAAAATTACATGTATCATCTGTACACCACATGTTCATAAATTACAGTGGGCCTGTGAACATTTCTTCTCTCAAATATATGTCATGCAGACTTAATAGTTCATAATTTTATTTTAAAAACCCAACATTAATATGCACCATGATTAAAAGGAGGTGTGATCAGCTCTCCAGCAGCACTGCTGCAAGCTGCTCTTCACTGAGGGCAAGCTGGTGGCCATTCAGCAACTTGTGGTGTCTTGGTCTTTGCATGCAAAGATCATTCTTTGGGCCCAGGCTGAGGGAAGCACTGCTGAACTGCACCTTGGGAGGCTGGGTCTGAACGTGACAACCTTTGATTCTCCAAGGAAATGTTTTCTGCTCAAATCATCTCTGAGAAATGCGATATCTAACTGAGAGCACAGCCTTTAGCTTAAATTAAAAAACGAACAAATTAAGTGTTCCACAGTGGTTACATTTTACAGATTTTTTAGCCAACAGTAAATTGCAAGTGTTAATCTAAATATGTGTTCTTTCGTCTGCTGAACTGAAGCTGATTGTGTACACAGAAATACACAGATTACTGGGTTTGCTCTTGTCTTTTATTTCCAGTTACATTTATCCATCTCTGATCAAAGTCCACGCACAGCATGAAATCCCAGGTTTTGGGCTGACTGCTTGTCCACAAGGAAAACCCATGTTGTGTCTTGCAATTTTGTATTCCAAGCTGTGGAGGAAAGCATTGATTTGGATGCAGAGTTAGGAGCAGAGGAGGGATAGAGAATCTGAGGAAAGCAAATGGTGCTTTTATATTACCTTCCATTGTTAAAATAATCCTCTTGCCCACAAAACTGGTAACACCTTAAGGAAGAGGTAGAGCTTATAAACATGCAAGGATCTTTCCTGCATTTATGGTTAACAATAACATTTTTTAAAACAAACAAAAAAAGCGCCATGGATTCTAGTATGTAAGAAGCAAAAGCAAAATCTTCAGGAAACACACTTGCAATAAACAAATTGGAGATTACAAGCATTCCAGAATTAGGTTGCCAAGCACACTAGTAACATTTAGACTCCTCAAAACCAAAACCATTTAAACTTAACTTTAGTTGTAATATACAACTCCAGAGTCTTGTTCAAGAAAAATATGGCTTGGAAATAGTTTCTAGCATGAGATATTTCCATCCTTTCTCTTTTTCTGCAGATGAGAGTTCTGATTTAGAGAACAGTATCAAAGATGGAAAGAGCTGCAAACCCAATTTGAAACATTCCCAAATAAAAAGAGCACAGACACTGACTTCCTCAGCTCAAGTCTCTATTTAACAAAGTTCTTAAGCACAAACTTGTAGATTGATCTAAGTAGAGCTTCTGTCAAATTTGGTAGGAAATTTTGTTGCAGTTATCAAATCCTAGCAAGGCATGGATTTCTAAGTAATCAGACTATTTTGTTAAATTAAAGCCTCATATTTCTCTTTCGAACTTTTCAGACAACTACTGCATTGTACAAAAGGCCATTAAACACAGTGCAGAGCAGTCAGTGCCCAGCTGGCAGGAAAGATGACTTATCCCAGCTGACTTCTCCAAGGCAGCTCTCAACCTGGCAGGGAATTTCATGGAATCATACAATCGTAGAACGGTTTGGGTTGGAAGGGAACTTAAGGATTATTCAGTTCCAACCCCCCTTGGGCAAGAATATCTCCCACTAAACCAGGATGCTCAAAGTCCTGTCAAACTTGTTCTTGAACACTTGCAGGGATGAGGCATCCACCTCCTCCCTGGGCAACCTCTTCCAGTGTCTCACCACTCACACAATAGAAAAAAAATAAATCCAGTTTTAAAGTCTTTATCCCTTTTCCTGTAGTTACATGCCCTTATTAGAAGTTCCTCCCCACCTCTATTAGAAGTGCCACCATTCAGCTACTGGAAGGCTGCTACTGGGTCTCCCTGGAGCCTTCTATTGTCCAGGCTCTATAACCCAAACATTTTCAGCTTCTCTTCATAGGAGAGGTAGGTGCTCCAGCCCTCTGATCATCTTCATGGCCCTCCTTAGGACACACTCCAAGCTGTCCATGCCCTCCTTATATTGAGGGCTTCAGAACTGGACACATTACTCTGGGTGGGTCTCATGAGAGTAGAGTAGAGGGGGAGAATCATCTCTCTTGACCTTCTGGCCATGTTTCTTTTGACGCAGCCCAGAATATGGTTGGCTTTCTGGGCTGCAAGTGCACTTTGATGGCTCATGTTGAGCTTCTCAATAACCATCACCCCAAGTCCTTCTCCTCAGGGCTACTTATAGTCTACTTTTCTCCCAGCCTGTATTTGTGATTGGGATCATGCTGATACAGGTGCAGGACCTTGCACTTGGCCTTATTGAACTTCGTGAGGTTGGCATGGGCCCACCTCTAAAGTCTGTTAGAGTCCCTCTGGATGGCTTTCCATTCCTCCAGCATTTAAACCACACCACACAGCTTGGTGTTGCCAGCAAACATGGGTTCTTGGTGTGATGAGCATAACCCATGAATCTCCCTGGGGGCCACCAGTTGACAGGCTAACTCCCCCAAACCAGATAAAAATAAGAGGCAGACATTTGAACCAACTTGTTGGAAATTGCCTTTGCCTGCAGCTGCACTCTGGCATAATTCTACTAACTCCAAGCACAGGAATTCAGAAAAATTGTGAAGCCCGTGTGCCTTACCACCCCAAATTTCAGGTTTAATGATCCATAAAACTATCAGAAAAAGTAATAACATTTTTGTTTCATCTTTTCATTTTTCAGATATAGAAAAGATAGTGACCATATTTGCATAATGAGCAAAGTGAGATTGTAGCATTTCTGTTTTCATAGTGAGAACAGTTTTCCTGGATCTCTCTTTTCTCTGTGCTGTTGATGGGTGCACTTGCATGCTGTTGTCTTGCAGACCTTCTGTCTCCTTACTCTCTGCATGCTCAATTCCAGTAGATGTCCTGTGAATCTGCAAAGATAAACCTATTTTTTTATCCTGGGAAAATGGAGACTAGAAATCAGCTCTGCAATGAGTGTGAAGAACTTCTGACTCATACCTAATTTTGATCTAATCTAAAGCTTATTGAGCTTAGGAGAATCCTACTGGGTTCCTCTTGGCTTCACTTCAGAATGGTGGTTGAGCAAGAGAAGTTACATTGCATCCATGAGCACTTCATTTCTTTTCAGTTTTCAGTAATTTTCATTGAGTCCTTTCTTCATCAACATGGGGTGATGTTCCTAAAACAGTAAACTTATCTTTGTTGAAATTATTCTTTTGGATTTGAAATGTAAGACATCTCAGGAAATTTGTTTTAAATTAGCATTATTGCTATGTAAAAGATTTCCCAAGGCAAAGAAAAAGTCTGGAAACTATGTGAGATTTTAATTACAACTGAATCATGGTATGAACAGACAACTAGAAAATACAATCTGCAAAATTCAGTTCAGTTTAAATCTTTTTGTTGTTTAGTTCCAGAGGATACTGCAAGTTGTCAGAGAACAACTGAACATACTTTTCCTTATGAGGAGACTGCTTGCTAGGCAATGTCAGCAACTACAGAGTGCCTTAGTGAAGGAGGCTCAGAGAATGTGGAAACTCTCGGTTTAGATAGATTTTTTTTTTCTCTCAGATAGGGAAAGCAGAGTATGGAGAAGCAGATGTATAGGATAGGAACTAGGTGTTCAGGAAACTGATTTCAAACAGGAAACAGAAGCTCATTGATATGAGCACACTGGAGATAGAACAGGGTGGGAAAATATTGGTGTTCCTGGATATACCTTTGCTCCCACTTCAACTCCAGATGCAACAAGGAATTTGCTTTTTGCTTGATTTTTGCAGTCTGCGACTGACCACAGCCCAGACAATTCCTGCTGCTGCTGATCAACTCAACCCCCTTGTCAGCATCACAAGAAGGATGTGGCCAGAACAGGTTTACCATAGAGGAGGCAACAGGTATGGGCTGAGCTCTGGTTCTGGTTTTGTCAGTGGGGTACTGTAATCATGTGTCTTGCATGGATAACATGGCTTAAAGTACTTAAGGTGGCAAATCTTGAGCAGAGCCTGAGTGAAGCATGGCCTCACTGTAACTGTGTGAGCTGCCTGTAAAATGGAGTTCTGAATGTGATTTCAAATATTGCCTGCATTATAACCCCACAGAAAATTCCTATCTACCGCTGTTCGTGTCTCACAGGGTGGCTTTTGTTCAGAAGTATTTTGAAGTGCTTCGTGGGCTGCGGCTGCAAATTCCTGCCAGCAAAATATCTCCTGGTTTGTACTGTGCTGGGAAGACTGTGCAGGAGATGAAAAAATTACAGATGTAAAGGCCACGAGTGGCCAGATCAAAAATTAGGGTGAGAGAAGCGTTCTGTCTGTTCCTTTAGAAGGATAAAATGTTTCTCTGCAGCCATGGAAGTGAAACCAAAAGTCAGATTAAAACCTGATCACTAGCATCCCAAGCTAAAAATCACCAAGAAATCAACATTTTGTTGCATCTCTATAAAATGAGACAGGGGGATGAGCGATCGGTGCTGAGATGTGGTTCCTCAGTGGGGCAGAAACCAAAGATCCTTCAAATGAAAGTTAGAGCTTTAATTTTCCAGCAGTGAAAACCAACTTTTTGACATCTCAGTGGAATGTTCTTTTTGTCATTTTGCCCCAAACTGGCAAAAGGAGTTTCCTAACAGAAATGTTATTAAAATTATCCACGTTTCTTTATCGCTCACAAATTACAGAAATTCCAGATTGCAAGATTTAGGAAAAATGCTGTCTTAAATTCAGATATTTACCTCAGATCTATTTAATAATATTTTTCCTACTTATATATTTTATAATTTTATACTATTTCACAGGCAGTAAAAATAAGTAACATTAATTTACAGGAATTCTTATTGCCAGATAAATTATGAGGAAAGTGGATTTTTGTGTCTTCTAATTCTCAAATTAATAGCTAAGCTTAGTTACTGATTACACCCTATAGAAGAGTGTAGAAATTTTTCACAAAATATTTTTAATGAAAAATATTGCTTTGCATTACATTGAAACATTTCCTTTAAAAGGTATTTTAATTAAAGGTATATTGA
Organism: Florisuga fusca; assembly: GCA_038090715.1. Taxonomy (NCBI): domain Eukaryota; kingdom Metazoa; phylum Chordata; class Aves; order Apodiformes; family Trochilidae; genus Florisuga; species Florisuga fusca. Next base: position 16,182,767 of record JAAWXA010000021.1, read on the forward strand.
AGATATTGTAAAGTTTAATGCAAATGTTAAAATAAATTTTAATCTATATATTCATTTCTATTTTTGCATAATTTTTATCTTGCTTTATTCAAGTATAATAATGGTAATGTATATTATGCACTTGGACTATTCATGTGTCTGGCTGTTTTATTACCAAATACATGGCCTTTTGTCTCAGGAAGGAAATAGGGGGTGATTCAGTGAAAATTTTATGTGGGCTTAAAGATGGTGTCTTTAAGGACTAAAAATTTAAAGTTTTTCTGTTTCCAAGCCTTCTGCCTTCAAGGCATGGGCATGTACAGCAGAGCAGTGAAAAGAATCTGATGGAGAAGGCAGGAATGGCAAAAGGCTCCCTTGAACCCCTGGATATTCAGCACATGAATCCCTGAAAAGGCCAGGATTCTGTAGAAGAATTCTTTCTTCCATCACTGTTTGGGGCAAGTAAAGGAGTTACAGAACATGGGAATTTTAATGAATTTTTCCTTATTTTTACGTTTGTCCTGAAGGTTAGTTAACTAATGAAAGGAAAACAGGTGTAATAGAAAGAAAACTAGGAAGACGCCACTCCTAACACTGAAAGTAAGACTTGTTTTCTCCTTGTTGGGTCCTCAAATCTTTGTTCCAGATTTTGGCTCCATAGGAAATAACTGTAACAAGGGAAGAAAGATACGCATGGCTACAATGGGCAGGCAAAACTGTGCTTATCTGGTGTATAGAAAGGATTCTGTATTTTGAGGTCTACTAAATCAGTTCAGTTTTATTGCAGTATAGGTTTTTTCTTCATGTGTTCAGAAAGGAAGTATATATTAAATATGAAGACCATATCTAGAGGAAAATGATGACTTTATTAGTTAAAGTAAGAAAAGTATGTATTGCCCTGGTAATCCTTTAATTTGCTTATCCAACACTAGTGTATTCCACCTCCCTTCTTTAACAAGACTTCTGAATCAATTAAAGTCCTAGTAAATTAATGAGGCCCTTCTGCCCACTTTATAAAGGTTAAGTTATCCAACAAAGACTAAAAATAATGGAAATTAACTCAGGAAGACAATGAAATTCTAGATTTCAAGTATTAAATGACTACTTTCATTCCTGTAAATTGTTCCACAAATTAAGTATTTAATCTTAGAACAAAAATTAATTTGAAACAAATTTATAGCACTTGCTCTGTAGAAAAGGTTTAATTGTGTTGAATGGGTTTTACTGAATAAATAATATACCCATACCCCTTTACTTACATATGATACATTAATCCAAGATATCCCTATACTGATCTGCTGCCAGATAATAATGATGTCTTACATTTTTTTGTGTAAAAAGTAGGATTCTAAAAAAAAAATCAGCTGAATTTCTTTATTGCAGGGTTGGGTTGGATTCTTCTCACTTACTACATGCAGACATTAAATATTCTCTTTAATACACTGAAAAGAGCTTCAAGAGCTTTCCAGATTTCCCAGCTTTCAAAATGGAACTACCAGATGCTGTACAACCAGTTCAGGAGAGATGCACTGGTTCCTGTGGTTTCACAGGTTCCTCAAAAAGATGTTTGAAGAGACTTTCAGTCACTAGAATGAGTGGAGGCAGGCTTCCCTAAGTCCTAAGTCCTCCTAATGACTAGAGAAATGATCTGGAAATATTCCCACACAGGAGTTCCTAGGCAGGGGCAGATATTTGATAGTTTCATGGGAAGACATCACCCACCAGGCTCCTGAACTTGGGTCCACTGCAGGTGGCAGGTGAGATGTCCAGGCTTGCTTCCAGTGGTGCTGGGCAGTGGCACATCCATGTTCCTCAGAGCACGCCTGGGCACAGAGGAGGACTGGGGGAGGAAACACCTGCTCACCCCTTTGAAATGAGTTTTGTGCCAAGCCATGTGGAGCTGTCAGTGGCTTTGCAATGGATTTGGTTGAATGTGTGTACTCACAAATATTGCTGCTGTCTGTGCTGGGTTTAACTGGAGGGCAACTGAGAGAAAGTACCTTGGGAAGGATTGTACGAGGAGAAGACATAAACCTTTCTTCCTGACTCAACTTTGTTATTTTCACAAATGTGGAACACATTTTGTCTGGCATCCCATTGGATTTGTTTACTGCTTTTCCATCCCACGTTTGCAGGGGTTTTCCAAACATAGATGTTTCTCTCATCTGGCCTGGCTCTGTCTTCTGCACAGAAACTCCAGTACAGGTGGGTGGAGTACACGTTCAGGGCATTTGGGTGGGCTGTCAAGGGGAACACGATGAACTTTTGGAATAACCTGGGCTGTACTTTCATCCTTACCCACAGTCTGAGTCTAGAAATCATGGGATTTGTTTGGGAAATGATGTTAGGCAGCATCAGCTATCAGCCCTTACCCTGGATGCATGCAGCTCACCCATTACATGATCTGCCCTTGGAAGTGGAATATTACAGCCCTGTTATGAATTATTCTGTCTGTGTGCTTTGGAAAGTATGCAGCATGGCTCGTTTTCAAGCATCACTTTTGTTATAAAAATCAGTGGCTCCTACAGTGACCTGAAACCAGTCAGGTAGGTCTTCAGCAAGCAAAGAATTTCACAGATGGCTGATTGGTTACTTCATTGTGGTGCGTGCAAATTTTTCTCTGTCTCAAAAAAATATTTCCCCCTTGCGTCCTAGATAAGGCTGTTACTAGTTTTTCATACAACCATAATTCCCAGTTTAGGTGGGATGTATTTCAGTCAAATCAAACTGAAAGAACAGACAAGCCCATCATCTCAGACCAGACTTTTTCCAGCCAGAGCCTCTTCATGGTTTCGTCCTTCTATCCACCATGTCAGTTGGCCGTGCCCTTTTCAAATATGCTTAAGAATCAAGTACTACTTCCACTGCCCTTGCCACCTGGTGTATCTGCCAGAAAGGTTGGGACATATAAATGTTTTTTTTTTTCTGTGTGTACTCTGAGACTCAGTGTATAGACCCTGCCATGCTGTACTCTTCCAGAAATGCACTGACTTTACTTAAACGCCTCTCTAATGGCCCAGGAAATGACACTTTTCCCCAGAAGCAGTTGCCTAACATGCATCATTCTTGGCAGTCTCTGCAAATAAACTTCTTGTAATTGATTTAATAATTTTCAAATAAAAAAATTATGATAGCTGTGGACAGCTATAAATAACAGAAATGAAACACATTATTTGCACTGCGCCTTCACATGCACTTGTTTAGCTCTTTTTGCTGTTAAGTTAAAACATCTGTTTCTATGGAAGCAAAGCATTCCATGCAGCAAACACAGCACTGGAAGTGACCCACATATTAAATGACAACATTTGACAAATTCTAGCAGTTGATTACTGGGGAGGAGTAGACTGTGGTTATATTCAGAGTAAAACCAAAAAAATGTGTACCTTTATAAACCTAGAGCTTAAATGAAACATCTGTACTAAATCATGTTTGTAGAACAGAACTGTAGCCAACTACCAGAGCATATGATAATGGGGTGTTTTTAACAATCTGTATTTCCATCACCATCCTCAAAATCAGACCCAGACTGTGCCCACTGGCATGAATTCTGCTGGAAATAGGGATAGTGTCAGACTACAGTGGATGCTGTCAGTTTTGATACAGATACCTGTAAAAAGTTGGTGATTTCCAATACCTCATGGAAATAATAAGCACAGGTAGAAACCCAGGTGAATGTTAGGGTGCTTTGTAGGCCACAGTCTTTTCCAGGGGTATTTTAACTGAGGCTTATATTCTGGAAAAGGTGGGTATGCTGCAGTGCTCATAGAATCTTATTATTAAGGAAATGTTAGTCTATAGCAAGAAAGTGGGTATTAAAATTGCAGGAGAAGGTCAGCTGGTGATGAACCAACAGTGCTCAGGCTGGAAACAAATCCAGGTTTGGCAGATGACTTAAACATAATTCTTCAGGTTTGTGAAACTGGTATACAAAAGTTAGTTAAGTACAAGATTCTTGGAGTGATTCCTGTTGCTGTTAAGTAGATACAAAGCAATAGAAAACTAATTTAGTCCATCTCTTGCAGATTTTTAAACTGATATTCATTAGCAGCATCTGAACATTAGCTGAATTAATTAAAAAAAACCCCAACAACAAATGCCCAAACTCTTTGTTAGCTTTATGTAGTCAGTAAAATCTTTCAAAAACAGAAAAAAAAAAGACAAATTCACCCCACAACTAGATTGCCAGCTTTAGATGAGCTATAATACAATAGTTGCTGTCATATTAGGAAAACCTGTGGTGTCTAGATTTACATTTATGGGTTAGCAGTATGCACCTACAGTACTGTACTAATCAAATAATCTTATTACTTAGAGTTAGCCTGTCAGAGCATTGTGTCCATGAGAAGTTAATAGGATTCTTATTTAAGAATAAGTTTCAAAATAACATGCAAGGTGCACGAAGAGGAGTTAGGAGAAAATTTAAATTTAATTTATATTTAAAATATAATTTTCTTGGATTTGGGGGATCCAATACTTAGTTTTAAACATTCTATTTAAGTTTGCAGAGAGTGTATGAGAAGCTTAAATACTTAGATCACCACTATAGTAGAAATTGTGACTCTTAGCTTACTGAACTGAAGAGTAACAACAGGAAAAGTGGACAAACAGTGCAACTGGTGTGCATAAATATACAAGAAATTCTGAAATAAAGAGCTGAATTACTTTGAGATAAACACAAATGGGGTGTGGAGAAGTTAAAGCTCAAAAGACTTAGAAATACAAAATCATCTTTGGTCTTATATTTTATTAAAACTTTTTCATAGATTTGTAAAATGTTATTTCCACAAGGGACTATAAGATCATCTGGCCTGACTTGATCTTGTATGAAAGCAATGTCTAGAAAATCCTCTGAGGGGGCTCTTCCTCAGTTTATTTGATACTGTATAACGAGTACCATGAAGTGCTATTACACAAAATGAAACACTTTGTCTTACAGATCTTTAATGAGATGATTCTCACAATGTATTTCTTGAATACCCATTTTTATTATGATGTGTATGTCAAGATCCAAAACTTAATTCCCACTATTTACCCGAGTATCTGTTCAAGTTGTTTAGTTTTGGTGTCGTAGCATCTGACAAATAAATCCACTTGTTCAGGACCATCATTTTCTGTATTCTTTGGCCTCTTTCAGTGTCAGGCCACCAGTATATATTTCAGTATATTACTTTCTGAGTCATTTATAATGGCACAGATGAACTGTTGTATAAAGTTGAAAAAAATATATCTGAACTTGCCAACATCAGTGTATAGTTTCTTATGCCTAGCCCTTTGGTTTGGAAGATTTTTACAATGGCTGGCTGACTAATGGAAGCTGTCAGCTTAATCTGCCTCATCAGATACACTGCTCACTAAAATTGTCCCTTTATTTAGGAAGAGTGTTAGTAATTGATGAAATCACTCGAAATTCTATATACAGTTTCAGAGGGTGTTTGGTACACCACAATGTGAAGGTCACAACTCGCATGCTGTGCCTCATCACTCATGAACAGAAGAGCTTTACATACCCAGAAGGTAACAGCTAAATTAAATGGAAATGGTATTTTAGACAAGTTAACAGTCTAGATAAATTACAGGACATCTTTCCTAAAAATACATAAGTCAGTCTGAGTTACTCTCCTTCTCTCAACAAATGAACCAGCATCTTAACCACATGATTTTCAGAACTTTCTTGTATTAAATTTACTCCAGCAGAGAAATCTTGAATTTTGTAAAGTCAATAAGCATGACCACTATCATTTTGCAACTCTATCACGTTTTTTTTCACCCATTATGTACCATTATTTAATTATATTCTGCCATTTGTATGTCATGTAGGATCCTGCCTGTATGGCATGAAAGTTGAAAGTCTGGCACACATTCTTGACATCTGGTTTGGAGTGAAGGCTGCAGTGCCTGCTGCATCTGGAGGTGCTGAGGTCTGAGTGCAGACACTGGAAAAGTCCAGTGTCTCTTTAGGGATTACTGGGAAAGATTTACAATATCTAAGTTCTTATTCAGGAAGGGGAGTCAATAAGGATCTACTCAGGCAGACGTCATTGCAAAATCAAAGCCAAAGACTCCATGTCCTGATCTGTGATACAACAAAACAAGTTAAATAAAATCAATCTAAATATTCAGTTAGAGGAGTTGTGAACATTGCTTATACTATGCTGAAATGGCACCCAAAAGGTACACATTTTCTGTCTGAATTTATTCCAATTTTTCAGATATGTTTTCATTTATTTACTGAATGTCAAAGTAAAGTGGGATCTAGAGTTCACAGCAGACTTTACGGATGATGGTAGAAATGCTAAAATGGTAATATTGTCAATCTCAGGAAATTCAGATGTAATAATTAAGATGCAATTAAAGTCTTCAAGAGGTGGGGTGAAAGGCAAGGGGGTCGTCAAACTGTTTTTAAAACTTGATACGTTAACATTTGTGTTCTGGGAAAAGGAGGATCTCAAATTAATGATTTCATGTCCTGTTCAGTCAAAAACTTATTTCACATACTATGTCATAAATTATAGCTACAAGAAATCTTCAATTTTTAGCACCATATAAAAATAAAATCAATTTTTCTTAATTTCAGAACAAAATAGAAGTTCATTTTATACACTTGCATGTTTACAAAATAATGCTGCCCACATTCTTCTACACCCTGTAGCATTCAAGGAGTGAGGCAGCTTTGGAACTATAGGCCTACCTTCTGCAACACTTACTCCTGAGAGCACTACTTTCCAAATACTTCAAGTTTCTATTTATCAATCCAGAATATTCCTCCCAAAATAAAAATATCCTTGGTATTTCATAATGCATAAGGACTGGCTGGGAAGGTGACTGCTTTAGTTATTGGCATTTTCTTTATTTTTGGGGGTATCTTCACCCTTCTGGCTTTTGGAGATGTGATACTTCTAATGAACTGAGGCCTGGTCAGGAATGCTGGATAAGACTCTGAAGCAAATGTGGTGTATCACAGTTTAATGCTGGGCTGGCAATTAACCAAATGACAGATGCTCTCTATTAATCCCCCTCCCTGATAAAGAAAGGAGAGTACATAAGGGAGACAAGCTTACAGGTTGGAAACTAAACTACACAGCTTTGATGAAACAGTAATGATAAAAAAGGAAACTGTATCAAATATATACAAATATGCAGAAAAACAATACCATGTTCCTCCTCCCTTTCCCCCCAGTGACACTCACATCACCACTGAGGCTGCAGGGCAGCCCTGGGAAAGTCCAGGCTGGACTCCTGGGGTCAGCAGCAGTCGGGAGCTGGAGGCAGGAACACACAGATTCAGGCTGGCACAGATCAGGACCACAGGCATGCGAATGGATGCTGAAGCAAACAGGGACAGGGGAAGAAGGGCCAAAGAGAAGAGCAAAGGATGACGGCAAAATTGAAGGGGTTTGACCCTTGTTATCCCTCAAATTTATACTGAGTATGACGTGTGTGGGATGGAATACTCTGGTCAATTTTGGTCATTTGTCTTGTCCTCTCCTCCTTACAGGAGGGTTGCAGGTGTGACCTCTCTACTCCCTCTCTCTTTCCAGAGCATAAGATGTTCCTCAGAACTGAGCAGTGGCCTTGGCTCTACATACCAGTCTCTAGCCCTAACTATAAACATCGAGGGTTATCAGTCCTAGAAGCAGACACTGACTGAGAAACTTGCTGTTAATTTCAGCAAGTACAGCTACTTACAAGAGACTTAGCTGAAAGCAAAACTACAAGACAGGAAAGTAGTTGTATCCTGGTCCAAACCAGGACAGGGATCAGTGGCGAGCTGAGGATCTCGTGTCCACACTGTATTCCTCTTCAAAGTTGTGTCGTGCCACATAATAACAGCCTGACCTCACTGTACTCTATTATTTAGGCTCAGGATGGAGCATCCCCACCTCTACCCAGTTCCACAAATCCCCTTTGCAAGAAGAGGAGCTGGCAAGGTGCCAAGTTGTCCTTTGTTCACCAGCACTGGAACATCAGTGCCCAGAATAGTGAAATTTCACAGGGTCTGGAAGGAAGAACAGAACATTTGAAAAAGCCAATTGAGGATTAATTTGGAAAGCACTTAGATGCTTTGGTGATTACAGACTTGTCTTCACCCTTCTGCTTAAAATGGTGATTCCTACTGAGTGTTTCATTCTGTGGCCACACCAGGGTATGTTCATGTCCAAGCATGACATTGTATTCACTCTTCACTGTCAACATCAAGGCTGTATTTTCATTTGAAGCCAGTGGCATTGTTTCACGGAAATGCAGGAATCAGCCAACTGAGACTAAAGTGGTCATCAAAATAAACTTCCACTCCAGTCGTATTTCAATAAATTTGGTAGAGCCTAGGGACAGCCTGACAGCACTACAACTCCTTGTTGAAGGCACCACAGCACATACACATAGAAATACAAGACGTAAGCGTTCAGATTTTTGGGGTGAAACTCTATCCAAATCATTCCAGCACACAGAAACGTGCGACATCAACAGAAAGACTTTCTCCATCTGAAATAAAGTATCAGTGGTGGCGTTGATGTACGAACTTTGCCCAGCAAAGCTCCATCCTCAGGTGGTCTTAATTGAGTTCTGACACTCATTCTAATAAATCTGTATTAGAGAAATAGCAAAATAACTTCATTTTAGTTTGGGAAAATTACATATTTAAAGAATTTGAGTATCAGCTACAGAACAAATTTTACAATAAGTGAAAATTGCTGTTAGGAAAAGAAAATTGGGAAAATCTCAAATTTACTCAGTCACTCCACTCACTGCATATTTTAAGAAGAGAAAGCTTGTTGTTCATAAGTAAGCTATTGTTAAATGAGAGACTTGTATATTCCTGATTGACATGTTATATTTAAGAAACCTTGCTTCCTATCCACATAAATATCATGAAAAGTTCAAATTACTATTTTAACCCTAAGACATGTTCATCTTCTGTTTTCAACCATCCAGAATAGTTTTGAATGCTGTAGTAATTCAGACTTCTAGAAGGTAGTGACATTTGCAGGACCAATAGCTGAATGATGGTTAAGTGGTCTGAAGCTTACCCAGTACCTAGATGTTACATAGTTTCCAGAACTTCTGCAATAGAATTTTGATATTTCAGTTTTTTATTCTGTGTACTAAATCAATATGACATATTATTCAGAGACTTATGGAAAACTGTTAGTTTCAGCATGATATATAATATATATCACATAATGAAAGCTTCAATTATGCTTTCTTTGACATTTAAAATGTCACTGCATATATTTTGAATTATTTATGCATTATTCAGTCATAAATACATACGCTCATTTGTGGCAACCAGACGGTTACAAAATCATTGATTATTCATCATGGATGTACACATGGAACTCCTGAATCCTCACAGAAAAGTAAGTCTTTTGTCTTTTACTATATACCATCAATTAACTCAGTGTTGGGCATTTTATTGTGTTGTTTTTAAGCATTTCTTTACAGGTGCATTTGTCATACATTTTACTTATTGTTGCCTAAATTTATCTATCTGTATGACAGTTAAAATGCTGAAAGGCAGGTGGCAAAGAATAAGCTAAATGCTTATATTTACATTATTTCTGAACTAAACTGACAGTCACCTTTGGTTGAAAAAATGCAGTTCCAGGAGGCCTTGAGGGCCCCAATGGTGGAAGCCATCTGCTGAGCAGATTTCAGTGTCTTAGGGACTCAGAGTAAAAGTTAAAAAACATCCAAGGATTTCTTTTGACACTATAATGTTCAGTTTTAATATGCTGTTACTTTTCTTCGTACATAGAAACAACAATGCCAGAGAAAGAGCTTTCTAGTCCTTTTTAGTTTAAGGCACCTACTAGCAAAAATTAATAAATAGCAATAGAATCTTCTATCACTAGAGAAATGGCCAAGATACCATTCACTCACTTTCTCAACTACCCATCTGTATCAGGTTAGACATCGGTGTTGGCCAAAATTCTGAAAACTCAGATTGGCTGCAGTATTCCAGTCCTAACCAGACCATCTCCCTTACCTCAATATAACACACAGAAGCATTGGGAGCCTCCAAAAGGATTCAGGGCAACGAGAAAGCTGCCCAGAAAAGCCAATAAGAAACTACAGCCCCAAGATGTAGCTCAAGTTTTTCCTAGTTGTCTACCTCAGTGCTCTGAGGAGAGTCACTGCCCAAACATGCCCACGTTCTGACAAACAGCTCACTTTGTCTAAGTGCATTAAAACCAAGGCCATTTTTACTGCTGGGTACTTGGGATACCTGTTGTGAAAGTAGGATATCTAAGTGTAGCTTTAGCCCTGTCTATTGATGGCAAATCTACACCTCTCAGCTCCAAGGATTCCCTGGGTCAGGATAGAAAGAGCTGAGCATTTCTTCACTTCTGGTAAAGATGGGCTCTGCAAATTTGATAGGCAGAGGATAAATTGAAGGAGAAAGAGGCAGCAGTTTTATATAAAGTTTACACACTTCTGGGTCAGGGATCGATGTGAAACACTGCTCCAGGTAGTTGCTGCTACTCTCTTCTGTAGGGATTTCTTGGCTTTGCCTTGAGACTTTTTTTCTAGAGGGAGAAAACCAAATCAATATTTGGATTATATTTTTTTTTTCCAGTTTGGATGTGCTCATTTGCTTACTCATGAAACTAAATGACTAAAACACAACTGAAAAAAAAAATCCTTAACTCTCATCTGAAATATTTTCAGATGACTCAGTTGTTCTTGTGGTCCTGTGTGTGCCAAAATTAAATAAATTCACCATTTTAACCACAATTTGAAAGGAACATTTGTGTCTGAAGCTCATCAGTACATCCCCTTAAGTACTGAGGACTACATGAGCTCTGAGTACTCACCTTTCTTGAAGATCTCAGGTCTGAATGATCACCCTGAGTCAGTTCAGGAACCCAGAGTACTTTTGCTGTGTCTGACACTCTTCCACACTCTGACACCTTTGTCTCTGTTTAAAAAAAGGAAAAAAGATACATACTTGCATAGACTACATGTCAGTGCCACCTGTTTCTAGCCTTTCTGTCAAGGGATGGCTTTTCTCTTGATAAATCAGCAGGACCAGCAGAAGAGCAGATCAGTGCAGACATCCAGATCACCCACATTGCACATATACACACAATGAAATCAGCTGTGAAGAACAGTCAGATCTGGACCTAGCAGAGACAGCATTGCTCACCTGACTGTTATTTTCTAATTTTTCTAAAACACTTTTTTTGTGGTTTCACTCTCCTTCACTTGGTAGTGTCTCCATTAGCCTGACACCAATGATCCCTTGATTAGTCATTGCAGCTTCCAGGAGGCCAGCTGCCACTTCTGCCACTGAGTCATAAGTATTAGACTTTATTAAGCTTGAGTACATGTGATGCTTTGCTTGGCATAGTCACATGTGTCACGAAAATTAATTAAAAATATTCTTAGATCATTTATTGGTCCACTGATTTAATTCACTCACACATCTAAGCATCTCCCTCTTTCATGGTCTATGTATTTTTTCCTAATTCCAAAGAACAAAGCAGCTTTGAAGAAATACTCAAATCAATTTTTGGTCCTGATTTTACAATTGTAGAGTCCCTTTACTGGATAAGGGACTTAGATACTGTAAACGCTTCCAAGCAGTCCCAAAAGAAAAATTGTACTTTTTCACTGTACTTTTCTACTCCATCCTCACCAGGTGCAGAACACATCGTATTTGTAGTTTCAAAACAGCTGTCAACAGTGTGTGCCAGAATCTAGGTTGCTTTGGCATAAAAATGGTATTTCATATGACATACAAGCGGCAACATCAAATTAAAGTACTAATGGCACAAAGTACTACAGAAGTATCTAATGGATTGATGGAGGAGTAAACCAGACTGCAGGCATCTTCAGTGACACTCTCTTCCACTTACCAACTCAGCTGGAGTACTTTTGCCCAGGACTATCTTTCCCATAAATGTCTTTATCCTCTTGTTTAATAATTTTGGCATTGTTACATACTCCTTTTCTCTTGATACTCATATCAGATTATGTTTATTCCTTCAATTTCTCTTGCAGAAATCATACCCAAGATAGGATTATTTATTCAGTCCTCTACTAAAATCAGGTTATTTCTGCCTTCCCAGAAACTTATCACATTAGTCAAAACATTAAGACTGAGATAACTGAGCTTGTTTGTTACACATTTGGAGGAAGATGTTTACCATCAACCATGCTAAGTTCTAGAATGGAAGTGGAAGCAAAGAGCTGGATGAGGTCTCCTGTAGGTTTTGCTACTGAACAAAAGTTACTTCCAGGATGAAGAGCCAGAAGGCTTCTTTAAAGTGTTTGCTGTTTTTCTGTGTTATTCCTACATGTAGAGAAGCAGAATCTATCTTAATGGGAGAGTGTATTTCTGTTATTTATCTGTGTATGCACTAGCTCATCTGATGCAGAGCTGATTAGCCAGACTTACCAGCAAATATCTATATTGAGGAGCTGCACTGATATCTATATAGGTATTGTAATGAGGGCCCTGGGATGTCTTGCTATCCTGAATATCCTGCATTATGTAAAATGAAAACTCTTTGGTAGCCTCAGGTCATGGAAACATGAACCAAAAACCTGTTGGTGATCACGCTTCTCTGTGAAGATCTCCAGAGACCAGCTGCTCATAGAGCTCTCTTGAGTCTCTCTGCTTCATGTTTCTTATGTGTATGTGTATTCCACTTTCAGCCTGTTGTCCCTCTCCTCCTCATTGCTCTTTTGGTGTGAACCAGAAGCCAGCTGACTGGTCCTTCCTCCTTCAGTTCAAAGGTACTTTGATGAGTACCAGAACAACCCAGTACGCCCTCCAAGAGGCCCAGTGGTTGCCTTTCTCCAGTCAGGCTTAAAAGTCTCAGCAAAGAATTCAAAGAAAATCTTGTTTTACAACCACAGAAAGAAATACAAATAATTCTTCCCTTTCATGTGACAGAGTTGATACTGATTATCTGCAAAGCCTGCAAGACATGACATAGCCATTTCCCCTTTGCCTTCCCCTCTTGGCTCTTCACTTTATGCACAACACACAAAGTGAAGTTTGTACAGATCTGTCCAATATCTCTTAAATATACTTTAGTTTGGCTGAATACTTCAGGAGGCAGAGACTGAGGCCAGGAATGGAGATTTGGCAAAGTGAGCCCTGGGATCAGTGTCTGGGGAGCCAGGGCCTAAACCAGAGGTGCAGGAGCTGCTTGTGGTTCATGAACTGCTCACTGGTTCACTATGACTGGTGGGCAGAGGTGGGTCAAGTCATGTTTTCCCAATGAAACTCTTAGGAACAAGGAAAATGCTTTTCTCAACAGAAGGACCAAGCATCTCCTTATCAGGGAATTCAAGACAAATCTAAAAGCAACTGAAAAATCATATTCATAAAGAAGGGATGAAGTTGTCTTGTCTGATGACTTCCAGCTTTTCTGCTAGATGTTCTTTTCTCCAACAATATTCTCATGACTGAAGTAGGAACAGGTTCAAAACAATCCACTGACCAGTTTCCAACATTGCTTGATACAATCTTTGGACAGGACAGGCTAGTTTATGGCCCATTACAGCCCAATGAGACTTCAGCACCTGGGAAGGACTGGTCCTTTCCCATCAAATAATTAGTTCCAGGGTCCAATAACTAATATAACACCTTTCTCTTACTGCTGCAAATGGGGGTTGTTATTTTGTGATTGCTGATTTTATTTACTTTAAAAAAAGTATTCTCAGAAGACAAATATCTAAGACAGTTGTGCTGGGGCTGACGGACTTTTGATGTGGTTTTGAGCAGAGTGATAAGGCTATTCTCAGTGAGAAGGCTTTTCTCAGCCAAGGGCCATGGACCAGAAATCCCCACATCCCAAAAATTAAGTTCACTGATGAAGAGCAGCAGCAGATGAAATGAGCACATGCTTATTGAAGTGCTCTACAACACCTTCTACAATGAATTTTTTTCTCAGTTAGGCCTACTGTGAAAAATTCATACTTTCAGCTTTTCACCTCCTGAGAAAAGCTTTACATAGGTTTTAAGCAGTGATAAACAGTATGGTTGCCATAATGCCTTAGTCCAATGATGGATTGCTATGTGTATTGTATGCAGTGCATTGCAGGCTTTCTGACACTGGTTCCCTGTCATTAGTTAAATGTAATTTCATCTGAAATAATGGCTGAATTTCTAGATGAAAGGCAGGGGTTCTGATACACAGAGCAATCATCACAGCACAGGCCAATCATGTTTTTACAGTGGTGAAAATCAATAGGAAATTCAGTACAGTTGCTCTGCATTTACATCAGTCACCTACAGTAGAATGCACAGAGGTAGATACAAAGTGCATTGTTTTAATGTGATAATTTTTCACATTGATTAGCAGAAGTAGAATAACAGAGAAGTCTGGTGTTACACAGGGATGTTCATTACTCAGTATTTCTGGTTTTGTACTAGCTAGTTTCTCAAATTCTTAGAAAATAATTTCTCTCTGCCAACATGCATTGGAAAACTGCAAAGGGTGACACCTGGGATCTCTCCTACTTTTCTTCTGCTAGGAGGTTTGAAGCAATATTTGGACTGGAGATCATGAAAGATGCTGCCAGAAATGTTTAGAAGTTTTGAAAAAACACCGGGTATATTTGTCTGAACATATTAATAAATCTAATATCCTTAGCCTTTTAAGTAATAAGGGGCAAAGATCTAGTTAGAAATATTTGTTTAAATACAGTACTTCTTGCCAGATGTAGTGACTGTCATAGCCACAGAAATGTTAGTGCTTGCTTGCAGGACACTAGGGTGATGGCACTGAAAGGCTCATTTTACCTTCTCATCTGGTGCAGGGCTCAAAAGAGTTAAATGCGTATTTCCCTAAGCTCAGATCTACCCTGTCTGTAACAGTAACAGCTTTGATCTGGTCAGACTGTCAGTGGTTGTGGTGTCACAGTCATATTCCAGTGTTGTCATCACGCACTGAAGAACAAACTGTTCAGAGAAGTCAGAGGAGAAAAGGATTTGACTGTAGACACTTTACATTTGGTTGCTTTCTAGCCCATTTTAAAACTTCCTGTGTTATAGAAAAGCTGTGGAAAAGCAAAAAGAATAAATCAGATTCTATGCATGAATTCTTTAATTGAGAGATTGTAATCAGCCCTGCTGGGATTGCCTGTTACAACAGACACAGACACTGCAGTAAACCCTGTCAAAGATGATGTGAGGGTAAGCGTGGCTGCAGATGTGTTTAGTAAGGGTTAACAGAGTCTGGCATGGCTAGAACAGTCAATAAAGAAGACACATTACAGGGTATGGCTACCCATGAGATACTCCTTTCCTGGGGTGTGCTGGAAGTCTCAAGGCCAAAGGCCAAGTGACTTCATGCTTCTCAGAAGAGGCCATGACACACATCCTGGAATGGCGGGTGGAAATTTCAAAAACATCTCACAGGGGCAGAAGCCTCTGACAAACACCAGTGCGAGGCTCAGGAAATTTTTGTCTTATGATTGTGAATTTAATAACCTGATATATCTCTCTGAATAATTAAGGAGAGATACTCAGCCATTACTTGTAGATTACCCCAATACGGTCACAGTTTCACACCTATCTACATCCTTTTAATCATCAAAACAGTTTTTTTTACATATTTAGAGAATACTAAGTGACAGCCTGTAGGAGCTCAAGTGTGATTCTTGACAACCTTGACAAACATACACATCTTTCTTACATGAAGTAGGACCCTTTCTTAGAACTGATGTTCTAAGGATTAAGTTACAGAAAAACTGCAGTCCATATGGGTAGCACAAAGTAAGTAAAACCAAACACAGCCTGAAGTGAAATAACGTCAGAAGAGCAATGATTTGAAATGAGGTGGCTTGTTACAAAGTGCAGCCTGTTTGGAACAGAAGTCCACCCCAACTTCTTTTTCCCAAGTCTTGGAAGGTTCAAAGTCTACGTTAGTTACAATGCTGTAAGAGTCCCATGCAGTGCTCTGTAAAAGAAAACAACTCTTTAATTTTCTAGCAGAAAATGATGTATTCACACTTGTCCGAAGTATAGAAACTAGGAGCCAATGGCAAAGGTGAGATGGACATCTAGGAGGGTGGATATTAGTTAGGGTCAACAAGCAATAGTTATGTCTTCCATAACATCCCTCCACTTTCAGTGAAAACAAGGTAGTGTAGCAAACGGTTACCACTAGTGGAGTTATGCCACTGTGTACCTATAGAGGCTAATGGCCTTTCTGCCTTCTTAATAAAAGTTATGCTTCCTTGTGAAGTCACAGTCTGATTATTTCTAGGAAAAATAAATGCATTTGGGTTTTCAAAGTCTTTCTCTCAGTAGTACAACAATCACAATACACACAAAAAATATCTAAACAGTACGTTGTTAGAATCCACTAAATAAGCATTAAAAATAAAAAGAAAGAAAAGGAAAAAGGTAAGTACAAGGCTTCATCAAGCCCATAAGGATCTTCATTATAATAACTGATTAACTTCGGAAAGCACTGCAGTCCATGCAAATGAAAAGGTCTCTGTTGGCTAAGTTGCTCCCTTTTTTAACAAAACTTTATGAATAAAGCATGGCCTAATTTTTTCTTCTGATTAGTAGTCAGCTAATGAGTAAATCCATTTTCTGTTCTGCCAGTGCCAAGTGTACACTGGTGAGTGCCCTGAAGCTATAGTCCATGTTGCACAAGGAGGCTCCCTTTTTGCAGCACAGCTTCAAAGTGGGAGATGTCTGTGTGAAGGTTCACTGCAAATCTCAGAGTCCCTCTGAGGCTTTGGTCTGGAAGCAGTTTCATCCATGTGGGGATTCAGCGTGGGGGTGCGTGGGGAGACAGGCACCAAAAACGTGGGGCTGAGGATTTGTTTTCCTGGCTGAATGGTAAAAGGAACTCAGACTCTCACTGAGAAGGTATTTCTTAGCTCTGCAGAGCCCCTTTTTTCTCTACTTAGCTGCGTA
Source organism: Florisuga fusca (assembly GCA_038090715.1). Lineage (NCBI taxonomy): Eukaryota > Metazoa > Chordata > Aves > Apodiformes > Trochilidae > Florisuga > Florisuga fusca. The sequence continues at coordinate 16,199,637 of JAAWXA010000021.1, forward strand.
TCATATTACATTCTTCAGAAATGCAATCACATATAAGCAGAACAAGTGTGGTGTCTTCTTATGTTATACAAATTTTGATACAGTGTGAGATTTGCAATAAGACTGGAAAACAGGGTGAGAATATTACCTGCAAGTATTTGCTCACTCAGAAGAAAAGTATGGACAACTCTGTCACAAAGCAATCTTTCCAGAAATATAGGAAGCATTTGTTTTGCCTTGCTACTGGAGCAGGAGCCCAGGAGCAAAGAGCTAAGGGGAACCCTCAACTACTGTCACCTGTTACACTCCAGTGACTTTGTTAACAGTATAAGGCAGCTGAGGGTTTCCCAGATGGGCCCTTGCTCCCTGGTCTGCTACTGAATTACTGTTTGGACTGTCTCAGTTTACTAATTTGTGAAGAAATGGCTGAAGCAGTGTTGACCAACTTGAAGGGCTTTTTGCATGATTAACCTGCAGTTTGCAAAGTGTCTGAACATCACAGTGAAATAAAGCACTGATAGTTTAGGGCATTTTTAATGTGGTATGCAAATGAGGATGGTAATACTTCTTCTTCAGATCAGACTTAAAATGAAAATAATGTGCACTACCATCCTTCCTCTTAAGACAATCAAATGTATTCACCTCTACTTAGAGAAAAAAGCCATGAAATAACCATAAATTGCTTCAGAAAATTACAGTCTAGACTTGCTGATTTGTTTTAACAACACAAGATATCAAACCCATATGCAAGCATTATTGTAAACTGCTGTGCCTAAATGCATTGTCCTCTAGACCAAGTTTTACTGCAGCCAAGTAATTACTTAGATTTAACGTGGAATTTGTAACAGGAAAGGAGTATTCGCTGTGTCACTTTTAGCAGTCTGTTTTTTCTCTCCCCCTGACATCTTCAGACAGTGGCTGGCTGGGTCATCACTATCATTCAACAGCAATGCAGCTTGCAGGAGATGAGAAGGCTATTTGTGGTTAGGTAACACTGATGCAGACAGTGAGCTGTGTACCTCCAAAAGGAAAATGAAACAGGAGTCATGCTGCATTTAATTTTGAATCCTTTTTTTTTTTGTGGTTGTCCAAGTTTATCTTTGTAATTCATAGTACCCACAAGATGTACTCATTTGCTTCAGAAGAACAGCTGTGGAATGCATGGAGGGTTACCTTTGTGGTTTCCCCGTGAGTTTTGCCTTCTTCCAGAAGATCATGAAAGCTGCTGCCATTTACTACAGTGGCCTCTTTCCCTTGGATAGGCTGCTGTGTTCAGCCAAGCACACACCTACTGCAGGGCAGTCACAAATCCATAACAGTTTCCAGTGAAAATAAAACGTGTATGAAAACTTTGTTTTTCAAGGGCCAAAGGTTTTTACCAACTATTGGTACAGCTGTTCAAGATTTTCAGACCTAGGAATCTAAAGCTAAAGGGTGAAGTCATCTGATTGTATTGCATCTGTGACAGTGGATTCTTGGGCTGGGACTTACTGGTTGCTTCACAGGCCTCTTTATTTTGGGAACTGGAACTATGAAAGGCACAGAATAATTAAGATGATACTGAATTTCTGTAGTAAATTAGTAGCCTGTAGACTGCAAAATAAAACAAAAAGTTTTACCTAAAAATAATCAAGTAAATCTGTTCCCTACCAGTGAAATATTGCAAAACTGCAATGTAAGCATGGAGCAACTGTGACTGAAAACCAAAGCATTACCACTCCCCCTCCACTGCAGCTTGGATTTGCTGCTATGTGTTGGCTCTCCTGTGTCCTGCACATGTTGTCCTCAGAGAGTACACCCAGAGACCAACGAGGCCAAGGTGATGCTGTGACCACAGTGCTGCTTGTGCAGCCTGACATTTTAAATGTGCACTCTGTAGTCCAGCATTTGACTAACTGCATTAGCTCCTGCAGGATTTTCCACCCTCTCCCTCAGGAGAAAGCAAAAATTTGAGAGAGAAATTTGTTCTGAACATAGCAACGAGGCACTGGCAGCCTTCTTTATACAATTGCTTTTTCAGTCTCAGCTTTATCAAAATCAGCAGATAAATAATGTATGCCCTTCCTATTTCCTATGTGAGATCAGGAGTGAGGAGGTGCTTCTTGATAGATGTCCAGTGAGTATTTTCTGAAGTGATTTTTTCAGTCAAATGTAACTGTTATAGCTGTCTAGTCAATTTAGCAGTGGCATCTCAGTTTTCAAATTTCAGCCAAGTTTTTTCATAGCTGTAACTGAAGAAGTTCAGTTAGAACTTTTAGCAGGACAAAAGGGCTCTTTTTCTCTGCTTAAAATTACTTCAACACAATTTTTTCACCTTCAGAAAAATACAAGGTGATATTTCTCAGCCACGGAATAAAAAAAATACAACACAAGGTTTGATAGTCTGAAGAGAGGAATGTAAAATCAAAGTAAATATGGCACAAATCCTACAATCTTTGCTTAGAATTATTACAGACATTTAGGTGCAACTTCTTTTGGCATCCGTGGGACATGAGTACTGTTTTGGTTCTCCAGAGGATTTTGGGCAGATCCTCTCCTACAGAAACAAAAGGCATTTGTGTTATTGAATAAAGATGGAAAATGAGAACAGTATAAAGGCACTGGTATAATATCAATGCATAATGAGTTTGACCTAGATTACGGAAATTTCAGTTATTCAGTTCTTTGAGAAGAACTCATAGCATTAACTGTATGTAAAAATACAAGCAGACAAGCTACACAAATTACAAAGTAATCTACACAAATTACAAACAGCTCTTGTACCATCTGTGGCACCCTAAACTGTAATTTCTAAGGAATTTAGATCTTCCTTGATTTTTACAGTTACGAAATGTTAATTTTCTTGTTTATTAGCAGGAAGTATCAATACAGTAAAAGACATTCTATCTAAAAATTTCCCACTTTAATACAAGTTACAGCATTTTATGTCAACTCTCTACAAATGTCTAAATACATCATTCCACCATTTTATTAGTACATAAACTGTACTTGATATACTGGGTTGATAGCAGGACAAAGTGTGACACATAACATGACCTAGGAAACTATTTGTGCTGGTAATATACCATTTGCTCTCCTCATAACAAAAATATGGAATACAAATTGTCTGAGAGGTAAAACCAGCACACTATATTGCTCTAGATGACTTCATATTAACACTCTGGGCAATATTAACATATTGCCTTTTGCCTCTGATTTACTGGAAAAATTTATTCCAGTATATTGTAAACTCTTGCCCTTTTAATATTGTAAAAAAATAGAAACAGAAATTAAACTTATTGAGCAGGATCAAGTCCAGTAAATTTGGAACCAAATAAATCCCACACATTATCTGTGGATCTCTTCTATGCACCGGTGAACATCAACTGTTTCTTGAGATCATATATACTAGTTTGGCATCAGAGTGTAAACTATTTTACCTAAACTGTCACTAAACATAAACAAAAATAAATACTGAGTAAAATTATAGAATCATAGAATCATAGAATTAGCCTGGTTGGAAGGGACCTCAGAGATCATCTAGTCCAACCCTTGACCCACCGGAGCAGTTGCTAGACCATGGCACTGAGTGCCACATCCAGTCTTTTTTTAAATGTCTCCAGGGACAGAGAATCTACCACCTCACCGGGCAGTCCATTCCATAGCCTAATCACCCTCTCCGTGAAGAAATTCTTTCTAATATCTAACCTAAAGCTCCCCTGGCACAACTTAAGACTGTGTCCTCTTGTCTTGTTGAAGGTCGTCTGTGAAAAGAGTCCAGCTCCCACCTCGCTACAGCCTCCTTTCAGGTAGTTGTAGACAGCAATGAGGTCTCCCCTGAGCCTCCTCTTCTCCAGGCTGAACAGCCCCAGCTCTCTCAGCCTCTCCTCATAGGGCCTGTGCTCGAGTCCCTTCACCAGCCTGGTTGCCCTCCTTTGGACCTGTTCCAGGACCTCTACATCCTTCTTAAACTGAGGGGCCCAGAACTGGACACAGTACTCGAGGTGTGGCCTCACCAGCGCTGAGTACAGGGGAAATTAAAGGTAATGTTGAAGCTAGTGATAAATTCTCTTCATCAGTGGAAACTTCTTCTTTCATTCTGATTTTAAGAAGTGAAATATTTTTTGAACAACAGCCTGAACTACTCAGCCGAGAAGTGATCCAGTGACAACACTTCATGTATGGTGAGGTTCACAGTAGCTACATTTTTGACAACTTTCACACATTTCCAGTTCAGAAATAGTTTGTGGTTCATGTAGTGGAATAAGTTCTTGTTCCTTTTCACTTAATGACCCTGGAGTTTCTAGCAGTGATACCTTTGAGAAGAATGTTGTGGTTGAAACTTTCAATTGCTATACTAATGCATCTCTGGTACTCATTGTAGAACTACTGTGCAATTGAGGGGAAGACAGTAACAACTATTATTTTTAGCAGCCATCTATTTGCCAAGCAAAGTGCTGATGACTAAATAATTTTTTACACATGTACTGGTCCAGATTCTGCTTGTCTTTTCAAATCAAAGGTCTCCTTGATGCATCCAGGAGAACTGAAACTGCAAGCATAACCAATTCATTCCTCCAGACGCTGAAGGACATGTTTTTCTACTTTTCTACTCATTGAGTATGAATATACCCTTGAAATAATATTCATAGGATCAGTCACAGAGGAAAAAAACATTGCATGAAAGTGAAAAATTTTTCCTTAGATTTATAACAGGCTTGTACAGGCAGAAAAAACATTAAAACAATGAATGCACAAAAAATAATTAAAACAATACAGTGATAATCGATATTATTATCTAAAAGCAAGGATTTCACAAATCTACTGCTACTTACCAGTCAGTATATGAGCTCAGTTTGCCATTCCCTCAATCTCCATCATCTCTCTTAATTTGCATGTGCCAAAGGTCTCATTCATTCTTCTAAATGATATCCAATGACTACATCTAGGTTAGCAAATCAGCGTTCCCAGGAGCAGGAAGTCATCAGCTTCCAGTATTGAATTGTCAGAATACTCCCTAGGATGGCTGTGTCCAAGGTCAGCTGGCAACCTCCCCAAGCAACTGCTGGGTGCAATTCAGGAAGGTGCCTAGGCCAGACTGCAGTTTGGATGGGGCCACCATGTTTTGGAAGGCAAAATAGTTTAACAGTAGAGATGCAGACCATTCAATGCCATTGTGCTTCAGTACCAAAGAATGGTCCTGGGCACATGGATTTACTTGTATAGGTGTATCCAGTGAGGACCACATCAAAGCACAGTCTCTGAGACCTCACCCACTGTAAATACAGGTCTTTCATCAAGAATTTCAGGATACAGAATAGGACCATCCAAATAGCCTTGCCCAGAAGCACAAGCTTTTTTTTATATTACCACAAAAGTTTCAATAATACTCTTAATTCTCTCTGCAAGAGGTCTTTCAACCAGAAAGCCTCTCACCCTGGCATCTGGGTTTGAGATCAAGTCCTGTGATTCATTGACTAGAGGAAACTCTATTGTAGGAGTATCATAGAGATTTTTTTCACCTAACCTCCAGATGGTTATTATTATAGTTAAGGGTGATCTAGCCATCAGCTCTCACTTCAGTTTCCATGATGCCAGATCTTCAAGAGATGTTATGAGTGTAAATGACAACATTGTATGGTTTCTTATACTTGAGAGGGCCTGTTAAAATGTGTATATTCACCATTTTTTGCCATTGCCTGTGGAACTAGGCTAAAGACATATGCACATTTTCTCTGTGTTTCCACAGTAAACAATTTCAGCACATAAACTGTGCTCCTCCCTGGTCAAAGTTTCCATCTGTGGCTTACTTTCAGTAGCTGGAAGACAAGCAGTTGTTTTGAAAGGAAGGGCTGTTGACGTCAAAACTGTGTTTGAGACAGGACTGGAGAGCAGCTTGAGATTATAACTTCCCTTATACTTTGGGCCTTTTGAGAAAAGTAACCAGACAACAGGCAATTGATTATTTTATGTGGTTATGGAAGTGTCTGGGGTCCCTGGTAAGTCTGGGTGCACAGCCATTCACAATCATCTCAAGATATTAAGATTTAAGACATCCATTTAAGATGGATGAAGCAGAAATTTAATAAATTATTATATGCAGTTCATGTTGGTGTCCTTCAAATATATTAATTTTTACAGATCCTACACCAGCATTCTACTTACCCATCTCTAAGGACACATCATGAGTTTCTACATTCACTGCTGCCTTTCCAAAAAATGCAGTTCCATGAAACAGCAAATAAGTAATAAAAAAGAAATGCATAGGAAATATTAAGTAAAAAAAGACAACAGAATACATCATTAGACTTACAGGAAAAAAATAATGCTTTTTTAACTCATACTTGCAGCACAATCTCATTAAAATCTAGGTAGGCCTTGGTTGTGAATTTGCTTTATCTTCTCACAATGGTATTAATGTAACAGGGTTTTTTTATTACTTATGACCAAAAAAAAAAAAAGCAAGTGTGTGAAAATATTCAAGGACCTTGTCCTTGAATTTCCAAGAAAGTTGAATGTACCCTTATACAGTTTTGAGATGGCATAATCTTCATTTCAACTCTGTGCCACTGGACTTTACCTAAAACTAGTGAGGTGTGTCAAAAGACCAAAAAAATGCTTGCAGATGTATTTCAGCATAAAGTGTATCTTGCTAGGGAACTTAGGAAGTGCTGCCTTCTGCTTATCATATGGAAAACGAAATAATATATATGAATTTGTACAGTAGCTTGCAAAGCAGTATGCACTGCAGTGCATTATATCAGTACTGCATACAATCTGCTAGCACTGCAACTGGGCTGGGGCTACTTAAGCATGGTGTGAAGTGCAAAGAGTGCAGATACCCCTCTGATCTCTGCATGCATAGTAAGCAATGCAGAAGCTAATCAGGTGACATTTGAGAAGCACACAGATTCTCCTCCATTGGTGCATAGAGGATTCATTAGCTCCCCTCAGGATTTAATGCAGACAAACTCTCCGTTGAATGCTTGAGTGGACCTTGATAGATGGAAGTCCTCTCCCTTGTAAAGATGGGACTTCACTGTAAACAGGTAGAAAATATGGATTATCAGTGGTAATTTTCATCCTTAAGCAGTATAGTCATCACTGTTAATTTTTTTGTGGTAAGAAAAGCTCTTCAACTCTTAGATTTGTTTTATTTCCAAAGTGAAACATTCCATTTGAATCAAGGACAACTTAAAATTTAATTTGTAAATACCTGAGTCCTTTAATAGTCTTTTATCACCAGCAGGCAGACAATGGAAGGAGGGAAGGCTGGAGGAGGTTTCTGCTTTTTGTGGTTGTTGTGTTGGTAGTGTTTTTACCCTACCCTTTAAGACAGTAGCCACTAGAGAAGGGGGAGAGATCTGGAATATTGCAGAGCTAACGAAGATTATCTGCTCACAGCAGTGATGGGTTGAATGTTACCAGTGAGTATTCAACAGGAATCTGTGACATATCAGGTCATCTGGTAGGCCCCAGGGAGAGAAGGTTCAGAAATTTGTCTTGAGTCTACAGTGAGGTCAAGTGAGGCACATAATGGAAAAGAGGAGAGAAAAAGATTTGCAGTTACATATTGATGAGAAGACTTCAAAAACTGGTCTGTGAGTGTTAAGAGAAATGCATCATATGATTAGGAGTACAATACAGATGAAAAAGGAGAAATATTAGCCTATTTCCTTTATGGTAGAATGAAAAGGAGAGAAAAAAAAGATGAAAGGAGATTCTGGATCAAGAAGTAGAGAAAAATATGGTGGACTCAGTCAACGATCACAGCAGAAATAGAGATCATTAAGATATTTAGGAGACAATGAGAAAGAAAAAAAAAAGGCAAAATGATACTCAGAAAGATGGGAGAATAGAAAAAATGGAACTTAATTCCACACTAAGTAGATTTAAGAAAAGCCAAGTCTGCCTTACAGAGGAGTCCTTGTTAAACATTAATAGATGTGTGATGGCAGAGAGCAGAAGGGTAGCATGGAAAGGTGAATGCAGGGTTAGTTTCAAGGCTCAGAAGAGTAGGCCAGCAGGCAAAGCAATCCTTGTGGGACTGGAAAAAGTCCACAACCCATTCTTCACTTTGGGAGTGCCAGGGCAAGGTTTCTGTTACAATAGATGTGCGATTACTGTTGCATCTTAAAGAAAACATTCACAGAAGTAAATCAAAGGGCAAACACTAGTTGTGTGGTATGAAGCAACAACCACAGATCCATCAAGAAAATGCTTTAGAATGTGAACCAAATGTTTGTGAGGCAGACAGATGGTCAGAGCAAAGCTGAATGACTTTGGTGAATTTTCCAAGATGTTCAAGGCCAGAAAATCTGGACCACAGGGACAAAATGTGAGAGATTGGAAAATTCATTGCTCCAAATGATCTCCTGTCCCTCAGTCAACTTGCAAAGTCTACACATCACTCTACTATTGAAGCACACGGATTAGAGGGCTTATGCTAACAGAAGATCATGATCTAAAAGCCAACCAAGACTAGAATCTGTTACTGAAAAACCCTTGAATGTGTAAGTACAGATTTGTGAAGCTGTTTTATAAGTTGTTAACCTCTGAGCAAAAAATACTAGTCTGTCGTTCTGAGAACTGAGCTTACAGACTGCAGGAAGTTCATAGATGGTACAAATATACTCACTTATTGCCCTTTCACCAAAGAAGCTGTTGAAGAAGAGATTCTCTAAGAGCCCTGATTACCATGGAGCAAGCCTATGAGCACCAGCCTGGGAGGCATTGGCAAGATACACAGCATCTGTGTTTGGAGCAGATAAGACACACAGACTCTTGGAAAAGCTGAGATCTTTATTCTCTCCCACTAATAACATTCTCAATAGGGTGCAGGTGCCTCCTATTATTTTGAGGAATTCCATCTAGCTTCTCCTGCCAGAATTTAAGCCAAATACACCCAGTGCATCCACCCAGTGCATACTGTTACAGCCTATAATGGTTGCAGAATGGTGGTGGATTATTCACTGGGAAGGCTGGAGGCAAGAAGGCATGGTTTCCAGAGTTACGTGAATGCCATTATTATAAATATCATATATATGATGATGACTTGCTTTACCTTTTTGCAACATATGGCATACTGGAGGGTTTCTTTTATTATTATTGGAATAATATCTGGATACTGATGAACTCATTAGCTGATCTGAAAATCAGGAAAGGACTCCCAGAGGCAATGCAGGTCCTAGTTCAAGAGACTAGGGAAATTAGGAAACTCACACTGGAAATTTAGTATACAATAATTACCAATTTTTGAGGATCAGTTTATGGTCAGTAGTATTTTTATTGCACCTTTTGTTATTGAAATACTTCACATTTTTTTACTGCCTACTTTTTCTGCCTTCACAGAAAAGCATGAAAAGGACAGAAAGTATTTTACAAAAAGCAACAACACCTGTTTTAATATATGAAATGTAACACATATACTTCTCTCTCCTCTGCACATATACACCAAATAAATATAGCCCATATGGCACTCTTAGTACATATGTGTTCACATTCATGCCACACATACTTACCCTTTCAAGAAGTCACCTGCTAACTCATGTGCTATTCAGCAGCCTGGAAGTGCTCCTACTGTTGTAATACTGCACTGAAGAACATGCTGATCTGTAGGGCAGATGTTTATCTCTGATAAATTCTAAGTCTGGTAGCATATAAAACATTGATTTTTCTGCTGAATTAAGTATTGATTTAATTGGAGTTCTTTCTGCCTGCAATTTTGTGATCACGGAACACTATTTGTGGGGCTTGTAGATATTGCTTGGTGGTTTGTAATATTTCCATAATGTCTTGAGGCTTTCTGTTTCATTGCAATTGCATTTACAGCAATAAATTGTTCAACAAACACTGAATTTTATTAAACTGGCAAAATATGTGATAAAGAAAGCTAAACAAGCCCACAGTCAACTGTGCCAAAAGCAAACAAATGTTTTCTTTTAAATGCTAAAATAATGTGCAAACGAGGCTCGGCAAAACTAAAATGCAGAGTAATTCCAAAACTAAAGTGTGTATAAAATTAAAGTTCAAGAGAAGAATAGTCACACCATCCAGCTGCAGTTTCACTACAGAGGGGATTCATCATCTTGTGTTTAAGGAAATCCTTTGCTATTTTTTCCTATCCTTGGCCACAGTGTTTTGCTCCTTCAATATGGTTCACGTAACTGAGAGACTAGATCCCTAGCCTTGAGCTGGAGCAAGTGATCCTCCCTTTTTAAGGGTTTTTTTAGGTTAATTTTCACCTGCTTATATTTGCTGGTTGAGAAACAGGGACCAGTTGTACCAGCACAACTGAGGACACACTGTTCTCAGGAATGGCACAAAAGGTCTGAACAACACAGGCATCTCTTTACACCAGTCTTGCTGCCTGATCTTGTATGTGCACAAATATGATCTCCCTAAAGTGATGCCCTCTACCATCTTTCCTCTGCTTTCTACTTTCCCTTCCCATCTTTTTTCCAGTGAACAAGGCTGAAAGAAGAGGGGACAGCCTTGCCCTTGCGGCTTCTTCAGCACCCATGGAATGACCATCCGTGTTAATCCTCAGGCCCCCTACAGCCATAGTGCCAGATTCCTGTTGATCAGCAAGCAGCTCACTCCACAAAAGCCCCTGTGCCCTCAGTGTGAAATAAAAATAGTTCATTCAATGTTTTGTTTTAAATTAAGTACATATAGTGTCTTGAGTATTAAAAAGCTACAGTTTGCATTTTATGGTTTTATCGTGCCTACACATATCCAAAACAGGTAATTCAGAAGTGAACACTGGAAGGCAAAACAACCACAGTTGTATTATAGGGTAAGCTGTTTGCTGCTTTTTCCTACAAATAATATAGGAAGTCATAGAAACATGAAATACAACCCCTAATGCACTAACTCCTATTTTGCCTGTTCTTAATACCCTTCAGTGAGAAAAACTCCATAATTTACTCAAGCAATCTTTTACAACACGGAATTATGGTCACTGGTTTTTTTCCTTGATGTCCTCTCTTGGTGCACAGAAATTTTCCTGTAAGCAGAACACAGTTATCACTGTTACAAAAGACCTCTTTCACTAGCTCCACAGGGCTCTTTCACAGGGCTCCATTGCTCTCTTTCAAGCTCATCATCCTTTTTGGAACATAAATTTTTCACAGGTTCCTGTCTGGAAAAGCATGGTGGCACTCACACCAAGGAAGAATTTCTTCCAAGACACTCTTATACAAGTCTGGTGACTGTAAAATATATACATGAAGAAATAGGGTATGATTATTTCTTTAACTTGCCAATTTAGTGGATATATAAAAACTTGCAAGTGTCATTTCTTTACAATGAGGAAAGGAAGAACATTATTGGGAAAGCTCTCAGGAGCTTTGTGTTGAGAACATTAATGACTCATTCCCTAAGAGAGAGAGATTTGCTAAAAGCATTGTTTCCTCTTTCCCATTTTCAGTGGCTGTAGCAAGGACAGGAGATACTCCTCTGGGGAGAATTCATCTACTTTAACATAGACATTGTCAATGAAGACATCTGCAGCTGAGCTAGTCATCCTGATTCCCTTTACAGTTAGTAGAAAGAAAGAGTTGTTTTCATATTGTGATTTAGCTTATGACTTGGACAATGCACCCCACAAATGCATCATTTTCTCCACTGACTGTAAACTGAACCTGAGATAAATCTAGACCGTATGCATTTAAAGTGAAGCGAGATGAACCCTTCTGCTGCTGACTTTTAACATGAACAATTTCCATGGAATGAGTCATATTATTTGCAGGCAAAGTCACAGCCTTGTTTTGATTAGGTTTTTTTTTTCTGAAGCTGCAGTGCATTAACACTCACTCATGCAAATGGTAATGATGTATCATATATTCTTTTAAAATCTTATGTAACAACTCTAGTGTGTAACAAAGTCATGGTAATTAGAAATGCAGTTTAGGTTATTATAAGGCATTTTCTGCTTGGTTTGTGCTTTTAAAATACTATTTTCTCTCATTTGGCAGCCATACTGCCAAGGATGTGGCAACATCAGGGATCTATGTAAATCATCCACTAATTTCTACCCCAAATCAAAGCTAGTGAAACCCAGGGAAGTCAGAATCCTCCTTAGCACTGTTTTCATTATCAGAACATAAGAAAACCTCCCTTAGAAATTTTTCTTCCAAAATCAGGCAAAGGAGGCAGAAATTGAGACCGCCTGGTAGGTTGGGATCCAGCTGAAGCCACAATACCAAAGTCATATGTAGAGAAACTTCCCGGGACATCTCTTGGATCAGGTTCAGAGCACACAGCTCTGGGCTTGCTGAAGGATACCTGCTATTGCAGTGTCCATGTTCTAGCATTGCTTTTCTGGTCTGCTTCTGCCCTCCAAAAAGAAGCCCCAAAAGAAGAACTGGATGAAGCCATCAATAGATCAGCATTCAGAGAATGAGCAAGTATCTGATTCAGGGGTTTGTAGCAGGGTATATAGTCAAAGCATTCTTGACCCTCTAATGAATTCCTTTTGATTCCTGGTTGAGCTGTTTCATATGTTTTGTGTGCATATGGCTCCGGTAGAATAAAAACGCAGCTGAGGAGGGTGCTGCCAATACCAATGTGCATGAAACTACAATGGCTGTGTTCAATGTATCTCCTCCAGAAAAGCCTCATTCTTTGAGTAAGAACTCTGCTTTTCTAACCAGTGACATGGAGCTTGAGAACAATAAGTTGGACTAGTAAAATAGCAGCTAACAGTGGAAACTCATAAAGGTTGGCCAGGCAGCCTGGAACAGTTTGTAAGGAAGAAGAAAGGTCAAATGACAAATAACAAGGTGTAAATTACCACTAAGCTTCTAAGAAATCAAGGCAGGAGAGGGGCCTGAATACCCAGAGAAAATAAGGCTTAAGGTTGACACCTCACAAACCAACATTGTGAACAGTGTATAAAACAAATGTTTGTGAATAGCAAATAACAATATGGCTAAAACCAGGAGTAAGTACTTTCAGGATCAATTAGATTGTGCATGATAGGGGGTTAAATCCTTTGTTTTGCTTTAGAAGTTTAGTCAAGTTATCAAATCTGTATTTGATTTCTGTATTAGAGATGAGAAACATATACAGACTTCTTATTCTCCTCAGAAAAAGGAGGCACCTTGCTCAAGGAATAGCACAGAAGTAATTTCTGCCTCTGCTGAAGTGAGAATGGATTAGCTACCACCAACAAGCTGTCACCATCGTTTTGCTTTGACAAATATGATAACCAGTCCCTGCTTCCACTATGGTTTACCTTTCTTTTTAATGGTAGAAATACAAACCACTGCATCCATGAATAAAACATGCCGCCCTACAAAGCAATCATTTCCTCTTCAAGTCCAGTGGTTGTCCTGAAAAAATCAGCTCAAGAAACAGCACAAAAATGAGACATAGCTGAACACAAGGAGAGAACTTGGAAAAAGGAAAAAAGTTAATAAATAAGGATAGCGGGAAAGCACAGCAGAGTTCTTTATGAAACGGGGGAAAGCACAGTAGAGTTCTTTATGAGACAGACACGTGGTTCAGAAATTAAAAGATTTTTAAATGGGCAGGATGTCAGGAAGACGTTAAAAAAAACATTCTGAGAGCAGACTTCAGTCTGGGGAGAGCACTGCTATTCCCTTAACCTCAGTACAATTTCTTTCAAGTCAGTCAGAAAAAGACCCCAAATATTTATGACACATGACTGCAGCTACGAGGAGATGAGTGACCGGGCTGGGAGGTGGAGAGGTGAGTGCAGGGAGGAGCACCCCAGCCCTCCTGCCGCAGGGACCTCCTACAGGCAGGGACTGCCTGGGGTCTCCCCAGCCACCCCTGGAGGGTGGGACCCGCTCAGCTGCAGACCCCAGCCCCAAGCCCTCCCTCTGCCTCTTCCCCATCCATTTCCCCTACAGCTGAGAGCTTGTGATCCCTGGCACATCTGCTGACCCAGCAGAGAGGTTCTCTGCAGTCCTGTTGCTTCTTGTCCTTATTTCTTGTGCAAGTGAGGACTCATCCCGGCAGGCAGGTGGGCAAGGCATTTCTCTCTCCTGCTGTGCCATCAGAGGGGTATTGCTCCTTGCCAGGAGCAAGCACCAGGCTGCCAATCCCCACATGTCTGTGAAAGGAGAGGAGCGCACTGAAAATGCCCGGGCAGTGGAAGAGAAATCCGATGAGAAATGTGCCTTCAGATCCCAACCAACTCCTGTGGACGGCACTGCTTCTGAGGAGGACTGGGGCAGCAGGGTCTGATTCTGCCCATCTCCCAGCAGGACTGTCCCATTTTTGGCATCTTCTAGGAAGGAAAGAAGATCAGCAGGATGTAGGGTGCCCACACCAGCTCCGGGCTGTGGCTCGGCCTGATGCCCCCTCCTTGGCTCACCACCTGCCCCCGTCAAAGGGTTCTATTTGCTGCTAATTTATTCACTTTAGCTATAGGAAATAACAGCCGCCAGCAACAAATTCAAGCCTCTGTGACATATTACTATTAATGTATTCTTGCATTTAATTAATGCCCACAGGATCTAGTTAAGACTAGCAAAATTCACATTTAAGCACACAGAGAGCTGTCTTTGGGGCAGCTGTTTGAAACTTGCATATACTCAGCTAGTAAATGCTACAGCTGAAACACATACTGCCTCACCATATGAACTCAGAAACTTGGGTCTGTGGTGTTCACTTCACTGCCATTTTAAAATCAGTCTCAGGAGGCTCTCAGGATACAGTTTAGGGTATCAAGCCACAGAGGAAGTGCTGTTCAGCTTGTTTAAGGATTGTTAATGTTGTCAATTCATCAAGTTGATTTATATTTCTTGATTTCCCCAGCTTTCCAGAAGTGTCTCCACTTCGCCTTTTTTCATGGCACGCTGAATGGTGTAACTCTGGCAGTGTTCTCCATTTGTGAGTGTCAATCGCCAGGAAGATTTATAGCTTAAGAATAAAAAAAATCCTCTGGCTGTGGTCTCCTCTTGTCATTTATTTAGGAGTCAGAAAGAGGGCATTACTTTTAAATTAACTGTAAAAACTAATGTTGAATTAGAAATTCAAAATGCTGCTACTTTGTTATGTATGTTCCAACACATAGTAGGTTGTGCTAGTAAAAATGATATGGAAAAAACCTTCAAATGTTTCAAGATTACTTACAAAATTTTATTTGGCATTTCTTATTTGTGATGATGCTCTGGTAAAACTCAAAAGCGCATTAAAATGTTCTCCTTTATATATTACCTGTCCATTTGGATTTGAAGTTCTTAGAGGTCTTTTCCAACCTTAATGATTCTGTGATAGTAATTCCCTTAAAGCAAATTTATTAATTTTTTTCAGACCAATTTTTCTGTCATGTTGGGAAATTTTAAACTTGATGTAAGCAAATATCTGAAGTTCCAGTCTTAATAAAGGAATGCTGAGCAGGATCAGGCTCAAAGGCCTGTCCTTAAGTTGCATGATTCAAATATCTTGAATTATCTATATTTTTTCATTCCCTGATTTATCTCCTGGGACTCATCTTTACCATCACTACACAAGCTAATAATATTTGTAAATGCTCCATACATAAAAGCCCAAATACCTCCATATGCCCCGTATCTTATCTACAGGACATGGACTTGCAGGCTTTGCTATATTGGCAAGATGTAAATTAAATTACTGTGTTCTTTTTCCTTGGTAGTATCACTTCACTTCACATTCTGCCTGAATTATCATTGCACTGATTGATGGGTTTCATAACAAAAGTGAAAGGATTTTAAATAGGAGAGAGAGAAAAAGGGTATTAGGGGTTTTGTTTGTTTGTTTGTTTTGGTTTTGGTTTTTTTTAAATTTATTTTGGTAGTATGTAGAACTAACTCTGCCACCTACAAAAAGCTTATGAATTTTCTACACTTCAGGATAGTACCCTGGATAGACCTTGCATTTGCCATTATTATATGAGCTTTGGGTCATTATCTTACCAAGTTTGTTCTTGCAGAAGTGGCACAAGAGTAGAACATGACAAACACAGAAAAGATATTTCACATGACTATTCCCTTTTCAGAGCATTTTAAGCTTTATTAGCAATATGCTTTAAACTTTGAATCAAGTGGTGGAGATCCTTGGCATTAGAAAAGAGCTTTCAAAACCACTGTTTTAGTTTCCAAGAAGAAAAAGCTTAGTACCAAACCCATTTCTGTTTCCAACTATAACAGTATCTGGCATACTGAGATATTGTAGCAATAATTCCCATCTCTTGGTGAGTGTGGATGGTTTTCTCCTCCACTGTGAGAGCAGAGGAATGCAGTGGAAGGGTCAGTTTTGAGCTTGGCAGAACACAGTGTATGTGATTTTAGGCAAGTTGTTCAAGACTAGGTCCAAAAAAGGCAGCAGGCAACACTTAACGTGCCTAATGCAGGATCCAGTCTCCTCTTACAGTGCAGGTGGAGGGCTGCATGTGGAGGGCTGCGTGTCTTTGGAAAGAATGCAGCATAACTGGGGAGCTGACTAAACCTACCTAGGAGAGACATCAGAATTATCACTAAGAAGAGTAAATGGATCAAGTGCCTGTCAGGTTCTCTCTCCCATCTCCTGCTGAGACAGAAAGTTGTGGGCAGGTGCAGAAGCACAGAGCTAGGTGCCCAGAGAACTGAAAGTCCGAACCCCTCCCAAACACTTCAAACACACATTTCTCAAATTTCAGTTCCTTCAGCATTAGGTGGCAGCTGACAGGGCTTTTAGAAGGATCAACATTTTGAAATCACATGCTTAAAAATTCTGTCTGTGTCCCACATCAGGCATTACTGCTAGTTCAGCAATCCAGCAGCACCAAACTCTGCAAGCTAATATCTCATTCTACCTCAGCT
Organism: Florisuga fusca; assembly: GCA_038090715.1. Taxonomy (NCBI): domain Eukaryota; kingdom Metazoa; phylum Chordata; class Aves; order Apodiformes; family Trochilidae; genus Florisuga; species Florisuga fusca. The sequence continues at coordinate 16,216,391 of JAAWXA010000021.1, forward strand.
ATTTCAGCGTTACCCTGTAATGTGCATGGCAGGTGTGTGCTAAATCCTTTATGTATCTGGCATGTAATCAATTTGTATTTATTCCTTTACTTGTAAAGGAGTAAAACAGGAATAAGTATTCTCTACTCAGAGGAATAATAGGAGAATAAGTATATTTTTGTTAGTGTTCAGCTAATACAAACATTGGCATAGTAAAATTAGCTGGAAGTACAGCTGTGCTGTACAATATCTAAACTATTAAGTGACATAAAACATAAAAAAACATTTTTGAGGGAAATAAAATTAGGCATATAGTCTTCCTACACCAGCATTTGAATTCCAGTTGAGGCCTTCTAGCTGTTTAAGTAATTACATGTGATTACACTGCAGATTGTATTAAGAATGAATAGCTTATTCTAGTCCAGAGAAAGTAACACATTAAATGCAGAAAGAGTTTCTACTAGGGTGCATTTGCTGATGGACATAGGGGACTGAGTATGGAATCTGAAACATTTTCCAGAAGAGATCTTTCAAGAGCTGAATGTCAGACAAATTCCTGGTAGTATTTTCTGAAAACCAGGTTCAGTATTCCTGAAGTTAAAAAACCCACCACCAATTTTTTAAGACTTTAAACAGAAATACATTTATTTCTTAAAAGCTATACAGTGTTGAAACTGGGAGCATTTTTTCAGAAAGCAACCTTCCTCTCAGCAGGCCCCTGCAGGGCTTTTCCAACTCATCACCAGGGATTTCTCACTCCTGGTGTCTCACTGCACATGGGGTCACAGGAGCAAACACGGAGAAATGGAAGGTTCATCCTTGATGGACACCCTTGATATCCCCAGGAGCCCAGGGACATGACATACGATGGCAGCTCACAAGCTGAAACTAAACCAAAGCCAACGACTCTTCATTCAAGGCAGAAAACCTTCCAACACTCCAACTGGATGTGGAAGGTTTCTGTGAATTATAAAATCGCAGAACTTAACCTGCAGCTCTTTGTGCCATCTCCAGTTTAGGCTCTGAATGTTTTAACTCCCCTAGACCAGGCCCCTCCGGCCGCGGGCAGGAGGCGCACAGGGTGCCCTGAGAAGGCGATCACGCAAAAGGCGATCGCCCTGGTCACTGGCTCTCGAGGCAAACGCAGATTAAACAAAGCCCCCAAGCCAGGACGGCAGCTCCTTCATGCTCCATCCCTGCCAGCACCGCTCCTCTGGGGACTCCCGCCCGGCGGTTTAGGCGGTCTCCCGCCGGCCTGCCGTGACAGTGCTGGGGACGGCGAGACCCCACGGCAGCCCGGACAGGATTCTCGAGGCTGGGAGGGGCTCGGCCGGGCAAAGCCTCAGGGGAACCCCCGCCCCCCGCGCCCCCTCTCCNGGCCGGTGTGGGCACAGGAGGTTGGGGTTCTGTGCCCAGAGGACCGGCGGTTCTGGCAGCTGCCGGGTTCCTCGGGCTGTGGGCGGCCGGCCGGTGGCAGCGGGGAGGCGTTGCCGGAGGAGCGGGGTCGGCGACCTGTGCTGAGCCCCCCGGGGACGGCGAGTCCGGCGGCTGCCGACGCGGCCCTCACCCGGGGAGCAGAGTGAGCCCCGCGCCTGTCCCCAGCCCCATGGCCTGAGCTCCCTGCGGGGACGCTCCCCAAGCCCCGTACGGGCGGGGCCTTCCAGCTGCTGCCTCCGCTTTGTGGGAGCGGGCTCCCCGTTTCCCCCCATTTCGTTGGCGGAGCCTCTCACCGGTGCTTTTCGGCAACCCCCACCCCACCACCGAAACAGTAAACAGAAAAATGGGCCTCATGGCTGGGCCAGCAGTTTGTGTCTCGGTTCTGCTTTTGTAGTGCCTGAAGATGTTTTCCTATAATTTGGCGTTGGTGGAGGAACAGCTAGAAGCTCTGAAGTGACATAAAAGTTTTTGAAAAGCCTCCTCCACAGGTCTTTTTAGCTTCCATATCTTTTTGATCATGATTATTTTTTGGGTGGCAGGATTTTATTGAGGTTTACCTGACATTCTCAGTGGTTCAAATGTGAGTTCACACAGCAATCTAGCACATTGCACTTCTATCAGGAATAAATTACTGTTTCTCTATAATTACATCCATTAAGGGGAACCTTTATCTAAAGTGGTCCCATACATTACAAACATACAGTAAAAATATAATGTGGAGGCTGGGAGGGAAGCTGTCTACTGTTTGGGGTTTTATTTATTTCCTGCTAATTTGAAAAGAAACTTTCAAGCAAAAGAATAGTTCCCTAATCATAGATTATTGGTTTTGTAGTATGGGGATTAGAGGAGGCATGTTGCATGGAATATTTTTAGCAGGTACCAGTAACTTGCCCATCAGAAATAGTGACTGTACTGTTTTTCAGGCACCTTTTTCTGTAGGACTCTGAAGCAAAGCAAAATGGAATTTGAAATACTCAAGTTTTCAGCTTGAATGACATTAATCTCAGAAAATATTTTAGCAGATTTTGAAGAAAATAGGGCTTTAACTGAATGATTAAGGATGAAGAAGAGGCTGGTCTTGCCAGCATGTCTGGTGGTCAGTTTATAGATAGGTTTATTCTCATACTTGATTGTATCACTGTGATGTCATTAGACTGATGTAGCACTTGGGGAAAAGCTTGGTTGCCCATTCTTCTGTATCTCTTGTGAAAAGGTATAGTGGGTTGCAAACCTCAGCTTGGATAGAGAGCTGGCAAGCCACTCTTTGGAAAGGGAAGTTGTCTGCAACATTACTGATGGTGCTGTTAGGCTTTTCCCAGACATTGCTGTAGAACAGTGTGTAAAGAACTTTTCCACAAAAAATAAACCATGACAAAATAAACCAAGTTTTCTTTTCTTTCTCTACCTTGCACAGAAGCGTAATAGCATTAACATCTCAGATCCAGCTGAAATGAAGCAGTGACTTTCAGCTTGGAGATCTTTGAATGTTGTAATGGCAACTCTTGTTTCGGTCAGTAATTCTTCCCTGGATATCAAAATCAAAATGTGAAAAGGATGGCATATTCTCTGGGTCTTTAATAGAAATCGAAAATAAGTGAAAATAGTATATTCAAAGATTTTTAGTAGCATAAGATGACTTGCTTAAGTTACTTGAGTTTTCTGGATCATTACATTAGTATTTTTTCTAAAATAAAAAATGTGTCTTTTAGGAGTTTTTGTTACGTGTTCATATGAGGCTCTTTTCAAGGAATTCTTTATCCTTTTTAAAAATAAAAAACGCTTTGTAAGATGAACAGTCTGTTAAGTGCCAGGTCATTTTCATTCAAGGGTGTATATCAGGGAACATGGTACACAGCAAAGAGAAAATCCCAAACAGATATAAAAATAAACACTTTAATGTGTCTAGTCATTAGAGTCCACTTTAGGTTACAGCATTACTTCCTTCCTGTGGCTTAGAAACTGAATTCATATTTAGTTTGTATTGAAAGACTCTAAGAAATACATTCTTAACATTTTATCTCTATCATAATCACGTGCAGCAACGTGTTGGTGAGGTGGTTTTGTTGTGTTCCATGCTGCCTTGCTTTTAGGTATTCTTGATTTTTCAGTTGTAGTCAAAGGGATGGCTCAGTTTACTCTGGATTTTATATACAAATCTGTGAGGTTACAACAGACAAGGGTAACAACATGCTGGAATTTTAGTTGAGGCCACTTTGAAAGCTGAGTTCTTATGGCTATTGACTGCATCTGCACTGCTCAGCTGAGCTGCCTCTGCCTGCACCACAAAAATACTGCTGAGGTGTCCAGGTAAGGTCAGAGAGCAATTGCCAGGCCATTGCATGTCCTCTGCATTTGGATAAGCTTACTGAATTGGTGGATGTGGGAGTTTTCTGGCTTGGTTCTTAGTCTATAAAATAAGAGTGGGTGGAGGTGAGGTGTGGTGGAAGATTTGGTGTCTGTAACAGAAGAACTGTATACAAATAAGGGTTGGATTTGATGATCTCAGAGGTCCTTTCCAGCCTGGCTGATTCTGTGATTCTGTGAAATGAACTATTACAGTTATGGGGTCCCTGAGTGATTGCTAGCAGTAGCAGCAGTTATATCAAGGTGACATTTGGGAGGATACAATGAATGTCTCTACTAATAGGAGTCATTTCATTTCATCAGGTGCTTTTAGTTACAAAGCACTTGAAAACTATGATCCAACTAGACAATCAAAATATAAATATTCATAATAGGATTACTTCGTATCTGGCTGCTCAGGCCATCCAACTTCACTGATGCCTTAAAAGACACAAAAATAAAGCAGAGGTTATTGCTTTTGGCCTGATACTGACTGTTTTTAGGGAACAGCAAACATTGTGGCAAGTGCAACTGCTCCTTTTAACTTCTGTTGTTTTGATTTACATGTGCAAAGCTTGCTGATTTAAATAATTTAAGACTAAAATCTATCAGTTGCTCAGGACTAGCTGTGCATGTGACAGGACCAATGGTAATTAAAACTAGACATTTCTCTAACTTCTTTTTTTCTTCAATACTTAATTTCTACTGCACAACTTTGTAATACTTGCTGTATTTAGATTTGTCTCCAAGAACTGAATTGTTAATAGCTGAATCTTGGTAGCTTTCTCAGGAAAAACTCCATTACATTTGACAACATTGTAAGAATCCTTGTATAAGTTTTACCCCACTTTTTAACATTTGCTTTCTTCTGCCTTGTACTTTAAATTCAGCAATTCTAAAACTAATGAGCTTTGCGATAGATGTGTGTTACTGAGAAGGTTTGTTTTTTTTTTTACTTTGCTTTTTGGTTATCAGCTGATACACTGTTCTCCGTAGATTTTTTTTCCACTGCTGTAAATGCTGTACTTGAGTGATGAATGGTAGATGTGCATTGTGTTAGTACATAATTCAGACACTATTCCATTTGCAGTCACACTGGAATGGAGGCATTGATAATCTCCAAGTAAATGAGAGGGTAGAAACAGGACAGCTTATTTATTTTTATGCATTTAGCTTGTCAGCTTTTGTGAACGTTTGTATTCTCTCACATTCTTGCTGTCTAACTTTGGATTTCCAGGGACCATCATGTGTCTAGAACCATTTAACTTTATGCATGCATATGAAATGTAACCTTGTGGTGGTTTTGGTTGAATTTCAGAATGTAAAATACAGCACAAGAACAGCCTTATGAGCAATCAGAGAGCAGTTCAGGTAGATGTAAGAAAGCTCAGTGGTTAATTTTTATCTGTTGTATTAACTATGCAAGAAAAGATGACAGTGTTTAGATCTATTGTTGTGTTTGATTTTCTTGATGTTGTAAAGTTAAAAAAATTATTGGCAACAGCTATTGTGGTACCTTTGTATTAGTAAAGCCCCTAACTATTAATGGAAACTGTTTTTCATAAGTTTCCTCAAAATTTGTTTTTGTATATGGAGCATGGATATGAATGTATATGTGTATATAAAATCACATTATTAGCAATTGCCTGATCCAGAGGATCAATAAACCTAGGCTAGGTGTTGCTGCCTAGCTGATTTCATGAGTATGCCTGATCTCTTGGGTATCTAATTCATAATAAGTGTATTCTTGAAATAAAAATGCTATTGCTAAAATAAACTCCCTTTTCTATCCTACCTATGTAAATGACAATTTTTATACCTTTGGCCACTTCCCTGGTATAGAAAGCCTTCACTTCCATGTTTGCCTTTCTTGAGTCTCTCTGTAGGAGTGTGTAAATACTTTTTAGTGTGGAATTTTAGAGTATTGTGCTTACAGTGGTAAACTTGAGTAATGGTTGAGTTGTTACATTTCTGATACTTCAAGTGGTGCAGAAATACAATTTTAGTGTTGCTTTTGAAAGGGTGTAACTACTTAGGCGAAATCTTTTTATACGTCCTAACCATGGATAATGTCTTACTTTTTCTTGGATAAGTAGATAATAAGGCATTTTTACTGTGTGTGTTACTAACCTGAGAAACTGCAAACATAGAAGTTTAACTGAATACATTGGAGCGTGAGCACAGTTTGTGTGACACTGTTCCAGAGGTCTGCTACACTAATCTCTTCTCTGGTAGTTTTCTAATATTAGTAGAAGTCACTTTTTTAGAATTCTTGCTCTCTAAACCCATTCTTCAGTGCATACTTTCCAGAAATAAAATTAAAACTCATTTACTGTCTGGAAATCTCAGTATTTTACTCCCTTTTTTTTCCTCCCTTTTCCCTTAGATATGCGTGATAAAATGAGGAAATGGAGAGAAGAAAACTACCGAAACAGTGAACAGATAGTGGATGTTGGAGAAGAGTTAATTAATGAGTATGCATCTAAACTTGGAGATGACAGTAAGGAAACAATCATTATTTTAAACACTTCCATTGCCTGATTTTGTTTCAGCTTCTCTTTTGTACTTCGGTGTTGCCTTTTGTATCTGCTGCTGTTGATGACGTATTTATCACTTTCTTAGCCTAATAGGCTGCCAGAATTCCTAGATGTTACTCCCAAATGTGGGCTGTGGTGAAAATAGATGGAAAGATTACCTACTAGAACTGTTCATTTACCATATTAGTTGTTAGACTGTTAAGTGAAAACTTGGCAAGATGCTGTTATCTAGCATTCATTTGACTGATTTTCTGTTCTTCAGCAGCATGGCAAAAATGGAAAAGTGTCTTTTTGTAGCATAGAATGCTGTTTCTTTATCAATTCATGTATACTGCAGGAATCAATATTAAGGCTGTTTTAATTTTAACGTTACATTTGTGGTATTATAGTTGAAGGTAAGCCTAAGTTTCCCAAAATTACTATTTTTGGGGAATTTTAACTACCTTGTGCTAATTGCAGTAGACAAAAGCTTGGCTGTCGCATTTCCTAGCAAAAGAGAATTGCTTAGAAACATGTCAGAATATAATAGCACTCTTGACTAGAAATATAAAATAAAACAAACTATAGCAAAGTCCTATAAAGATTGTGTAGGTTTGCATATTAATTTTACCGAGGTTTTAGTTTTAATGTTCATTCTTCTTTTTCCCATTTATGTAATTCTGGTAATTTAATATAGACATTATTTGACACATTTCAAATACATTTATCTTGCAGTTATTTCATTTTATTACCTGCTGTTATGTAGCCATGGTGGATTTCAACAGTTACAGTGGTGCATTGTATTTGCTAGTAAAAGTTGCAATATTCCATGTGATTAACTTTGTTCAGTTACTGAACTTTTTCAGTTAGTTTAGTAAGTTCACTGATTTCAAATACCTAACTTCATACAGTGTTTCAGGGATTAAAATTCACATAGTTGTTTCAGGAAGACACTTTGCCTCCCTTTCTTGTCAGTACTGGGTTTGGGGTTCTGCAGATAGGATTTGTTTCATATAGATGCTTTGCTCTGGTTCTTCCTTGGGCTCTCCAAGTTGTAATTCTGTCATGGACTCCCTGCCATTTTAAGGAGATTGGCCACTGCAAAGCTTGTAGTATTCAGGTTACATGTTTCCCTCTACCATAATCTCTCTTTCCTACAGCTTTTGTAGCTACACTGTTAAGTTCTTTACATTGAAGAACTAGGTGGGCCTTGAATAGAAGTGTAATCTGTTAATGTTTAGAGAAGTTGTTGGTCACCAGGAAGAAGAAAACATTTGGAGGACTTCCAGCAGTGAAACAGTTAAGGGAAGTTTGTTTTCCTTCTAGCCCAAATGGCTGTTCTTCAGGTCTGATCAGAGAGCAAGTCCTAATGGGGATCTGTTTAGAAGACTGCAGCTATAATGTTAGGAAAAGTAGAGAATTAGAGCTTTTTCGCCTTTCAAGATGTCAAAAGGTACTTTGTTTCTAAAAGCAATAAAATTGCTTAAATGTGTTTTTAATTAATTCCAGCAGTTTCTTAAACTGTTCCTGCTTCAGTAGTGATCCACAGGAGTAGAAGGGAAAAAATATACAGACAAAATTAATTAATCTTACTTACATTGTAGGTGTTTCCCATTACCTGAAAAAAATCAATTATTTGCATTTAATGTTTCTTTTGTCTCCAGTTTGGATAATATATGAACAGGTGATGATTGCTGCCCTGGACTGCAGTCGAGATGATTTGGCATTGGTAAGTATTCAAGCTGACTTTTTGCTCAAACCTTAAGTTTTATTCCTGGGTATCTCTTCCAGATATCTCTGGATATCTGGACAGTTGCAAGATATTCTGAATCCATATCTTGGATTTGTAGAATATCTATCAAGAAATACAGTGCTGGGAAGAAACCACCACCTTCTCTACTCTGTAACTTTTGTTTAGACAGATCGTGTCTCTTCCAATAGCCATGAAAATATTTACAGCTACTCTGGTATGGGCTAAATGTCAAAAATAATATTGAAGTTGCCATATTGTACAGACAGGGTTTGTTTATTGAAAACCTCTCAAATTATGTTGTTTTTTTGGATGTTTTGAGGTAAAATGTCCTCTCATGCATATCATATTATATGTCGTGTTGGCTATCATCAAAGTCATTGACATACTGGAGCAAGTCTTCCAGATGAAAAAGGAGCTGGGCTGCATGATGCATAAGGAAAGGCTGAGATCTGGGTTTGTTAATTCTTGAGAAAGTTAAGAATGGGTTTGGTTGCTACCTTTCAATACGTGCTGATGAGAAGGTATAAAGAAGGTAGAGACAGATTTTGTAGACATGCTGCAACAAGGGGAGCTCTAATTACATATTAGCAAAAGGTTTTTAACAATGGGGATAGTGAACACTTTGGGACAAATGGCACAGAGAAGCTGTGGAATCTTCTTTGGAAATGCTCAGAAATGTATTGGCATATGACCCTGCACTCACTTGGAAGCTGTCTGTGTTTTGAGTGGGGGTTTAGAGCAGGTTATCTCCAAAGATCCCTTGCAATTCAAGTTATTCCATGATTCTTGACAAAAATAGTGTTAATGGGTATTTGGGTTTAGCCAATTTTTATGCAAATGTATTTGAATTATAAAAATTCAGATAAAATGAGTTTATTTAGAACTTGTAGCACCTGTTTGCTAGATTAAAAATAAAAAAAGACAGAACAAACAAAAAACCCCCAATTAAGTTTAGCTAATCCTTTAAAAGCAGCAGTTGAAAAAAATAGCAAAATTGTATTTTGTAGATTAATAATTTTCTTTCTTTTATCATTCCTTCACAAAATGCTGGGGAAAATACCTTCAGTTGTCTTGTGCACTGAAAGGCAGCTATCTGGAGCTTATTCTAAATAAAAAGAAAGATATTTTCAGGAAACCAAGTATTTAAGGGGCATTACTCTTCCAGTGCCTTGTTCTCTGTCAAGTGGCAAAATGCCTCATAAAGTCTTTGAGCTTCATGTGATGTCATTTGGGTGAAACTTAATGGTCTGTTATATACAAGGGGTCAGACTAGAGGATGTAGGTGGGAGAAGAGCAATTTCAAAATAGGCAGATCTAGACAAGTTTATCTCACATCCCATATGTATATGGTAAAATAGATTATACTGGAAAAGCAGCACAGCACTCTGAACTTGTCATGAACCCACTGAACTTCCCTTTCTTTTATTTATTCCTCAGAAGAAAATACCATTGTAGTGTATCTGTTTTTTAAAAAAATCAACAAATAGATTTAATGTATACATAAATGTATTTCTGTCTTCTTATTTTTGTCTCAAGCAGTTTTGGCCTTTATTTTAAGGGTCTTTTTAGGAAGACTTTCACATACTTGCAGGGAGCCAGTGTTGAAAGATCAGTTGTGAAATTCTATTTATTTTTACTAAGCATGGCAGGGATTTAGAATTTCAGTTTTTGTGTCCTCTAGGGAATATTTCTTGAGGTGAGGGAGTGCAACATTTTATACACAGCTGAGCGCAAAAGCTTAGAGGGAAACTTTGTTTTTTTGATTTTTATTTTGAAGTTTGATTGATAATAAAGAATAATAATAATAAAGAAGTAGTTAATTTGAACAAATTGACATTATGTGGCTTTTTACTACAGCTGTAGCCCCAAACTAGGCAAACAGTTTTGGAATTTCTGTTTTTTACAGTAAGCTTTTGACAGCTGTGATGTGTTTTGCTTAGGGGAATAGGTCTCCTCTGCTCCAAATGAGGAGGATGAGATGGTTTTCAGAGTCATTTATCTGACTTTCATTTTAAGTTTTTCTTTCTTCTTTTTCACATTTGTCCTGTCTCTCCTGCATGAAATGGCTATGCATAATGTGTGCCCTTAGTGCAGTCAGCCAGCTCTTTCACACACACGTTCTAGTGCAGTCACCTACTGTTGGCACGTCGTTGCCTTTGTCAGACCTTTAAAATTAAAACCAAATGTGATTAAAAAAAAATCAGGAGAGCAAGTTCTCTGCAAATTCAAGTTTCACGTACAAATGGGATTTGCCATTGTAACTGCTGAGTTTCTGAGAGATCTTGGAAGGGGATTATTGACATAGTGCCCGACCAGCCCTCAATAACATAAATTATTATAAGTTAAATTTAAAAAGAGGACATTCAGTGCTGCTGGGTCCCAAACATTTTGAAGATACAGTTAATGTAGTTTACTCATGCCCTTCTGTTTTTGAAAGCATTACAGTGAAGTTGTTCATGACTGTCTCAACCTTTCATGTCATTGTGTCTGATGTCTTAATCTACAGGAGTTTATTTTGGCCTTGTGGCTGCTGTATTTGGTTAAAAAATTATTGTGGAGTCAGATCTAAAGTGAACAGTTCTGGTCTTGTACTACTCCTGCACTTGAGAGCTACTTTATCAGTTTTTTTATGCTAATGGGTTTTTCCTAGGTGTAAAGGTCCATCCAGAGATTGCAGAGCTTAGTATTCTTGCAAATATTATAATTTTTGACATTTCAGCATTTTATTGGAAAAAACTAGTGTATGCTTTTGTAGTGAAAATCACTGTCCTTCATGATTCCCAGATCACTGGGGCCACAGGGTCGATTTATTTGTCTGCAAAAGTTCCTTCTAAAATTTAGAAGGTTGTTTGAGATGTAAAGCCGGAGTCAAAACACTTTTTTGGTCTTTCATGTAAGTTTTCCAGTCTCTTGAAATTGTTTACAGATTGTTTTTGACATCATGTAATGTGTTGCTAAGCTTGTTGTCCAGAGCAGCAGCAATTTACTTAGGCATCACTCAAAGCAAACTGTTTCTGTACTTAAGCTGGACCTTGCTATGTGAAATGGACACTAAGTGTTCATTGGACACTAAGATAATAATGATGAAAATAGCCTGTGCTTACTTGAGACTAAGCATTACTTCTTTGATTACTGTTTCCTTTCTTCCTTCTCTGTTTTTTTGCATCTGGAAGAGATGTATTTCTCTTTGCTGTGCTTTAGCAACCCATTTACCTACAGAAACAGACAGAACCTACTCATTTTTACTGATTTGCTTCTGTGCTTTCCTTTGACCAGTGAATGTGATGAGATGGAGCAGACTATGCAGTTAGACCTCTGCTAGAACCTTAGGTCTGAAGAAAAAGTTTGTAAGCTGTGTTATATAAATAGGTGCCTGGAACAGGAGGGTTCTTTGTGAAGCATTTAATGTGATTCAGAACCTCTTCTTGAAGGTCTTCTTGAGAGCTTGGGGACTGTTCTGCCTCCCATTGTAATATCTGAGCTACAAACTTTGTGATGCTATTTAGCCATATCCATGAGATGGCTAGAATTATTTTGCCCCAGGGAAGTTGGGACTCAGTCCCTCTACCAAAGCTCCATTTTACTAATTCAGTGGAATCTGCCTGTGATGAGTTCCTCTCATCCAGCCCAGGTGTCTCATTGATTTCAGTAGTTAGGAGCTATTCCTGTTCTGCCAGGAGGCTCAGCCCAAGACAGTGACAAACATTTTCTTTGGATTTTAAACTTCTATTTTAAAAATAAACACAGAGCACAGGATTACCATAGTTTTTCCCATTGTGAGATATCCATTTATTAAAGAAGTATCACATAAGGTTTTACTGTCTTTATTTTGGGTTGTTTTTTTCTTTTTTACTGTCTTGTGTTACTATGCGGCAACCAAGTAGACTTCAGATTTTAATAGTATCAGAACTGTTTTTGCAGTTGAGTTTAATTTTCTAGATAAATAAATATTTCCAGGAAGGTCTGATGATCTAATGACCTGTATGGAAGATGTTTCTTAGATCTAGTCATCTAACTGGGAGTTTCAGTTTTTGAGCTTTTCTTTATCTATACATTTTATTGCTTATTTAAAAGAAAATGGTACTTGCTTTTACTCAGGATTGACATTTCAGGTTGTTGAATTAACAGCCAAGGACTTTTTTTTTTTTTTTTTTTTTTTTTCAACTTTTGTGTAGATAATTTTATTCACAATAGTATTTTTTATTTGTATAGTTTTGTCTTCAGGAACTAAGGCGTCAGTTTCCTGGGAGCCACAGAGTTAAACGTTTAACTGGAATGCGATTTGAAGCTATGGAAAGGTAAAACCTGAATTTAAAAAAAAATATACTTTCTATCTGGAAAGGTGTTTATTATTTCTTTTAAGGCATTCAGGTACTTTAAAAACATGGTGAAGCAATGCTGGGCTGTTTCTTTATAGAAAATACTGATGTGCATTATTACTTTAGAATGTTTAGGCATTTTATTGCATTTTTGCATAAGCTATGCAGTGGTACGTTTTTGCAGTTTTCCCATCAGACTTCTATATGACAAAGATCTCTTCCTCAACAGCATAAGATGTTACACAGTAAAACACTAAGCACTTTTTTGGTGAAGTTTGCAAGGTATACTTTACATCTCCCAGAGCTGGGGTGGCATATGGAAAAGAGTGCCAGGATTTTTTGCCTTAATTTCTCTTCTGTGCTCATAGTTACTGAGGGATGTAGCTCTTTCTCCATATTTTCCAAGTGTAGATAAATCCAGTGCAACTTTTAATAGAGTTTGTTACAGACACAACTCAAAAAAACATACGGAATTGAATGGCAGAACCTAAATCAGACTGACTTATCTGAATCTATCCTATAGAATGAATCTATCCTATATTCTACCCTACAGAAGGATTATAACATACTAAGCTTAACAGTAATTATTAAAATAATGAAGAGCTTAAAACTCGACAGCTTTCCAAGCTGGGTGACCTCAGGGCTTGAGGTTGACCTTTGTTGTCCACCTTTCTCCTTGGATATGTCTTCCATATCAACATTCTGTTCTAAAGCATTTGTCTTGGATGTTAGAAGGAATTCCAACTTCCTTTGAGTGCTAGCAAATTTGTTCCATGCTACATTTTGCATGCATGGTGTGTGATATTTGAATTTGAAGCCTTTGGGCCAACTTGATACAAAGGAATTACAACTTGGAAGAAAACCCTAAATGCTTTTTAAAATTATTTATGTAACAGATGTTCTTCTTCCATTACATTAATATTATTATTGCAAAATTAACTTTGATATGAATCACCAGTGACTGCTGTGTGGATGGAAGAGTGGTTAACTTGACTACACAACTGCAGGAGCACTGTCGAGGCAACTTGATGTTCCATGTTTCACATTCACTTTATATGAAATACACATTCATGAAGAATTAAATTTAGCTTTGATAGAGAGTAGAAAGATAGAGAATGGCAGCAGATTTTTCTTCTCCCCCTAACCTATTTGTAAGTGTAAAATATAATTCTGTTCAGGCTTATGTGACTACCTTGAAGATGTTACTTCGTAAGAACAGATCGTTGTGGGAGATGACTGTTGCACAAACACTGTCTGTTGTTTTAGCAATTGAGTGCTATTGAGCCACAGTTTTCTGAAAGTGCTTATAAAAATTCCTGACAAAATGCCTCCATCAGGTTAGATCCTTCAGATTGGAATATCAGGGTTGCAGAGGTATTAATGAAAGCAGAGGTTTCATCTTCATAGTTTTTCTCCAGAAGTCGCAGAAGAAAGAGGCTTTGTCTCTGAGTCGTCTTGAACCCATCTGCAGGGGTTCTAAGCCAGGCCCTGAAGAAGCCTCTCTCCAGTGACTATAAATGAAGCCTAGGGGGAATAAAGCTGGAGGCATCACATTTTCAAGTCCAAAAAGCGAGCCTCATGTTAAGTTCAAGGTGACTTACAGGATCTAAGAAGGATGCTGCCTTCACCAGCAAGAAGAGGAAACCATGAAGAGAACATTTCTGCAGGCTGGGATGTCCCTGCAGATTGAGGCATCCCTGTAGACCCCTGCTAATCAAAACAATACTGTTCTGGAACTAGACCTTGTAAAGCTGGGATTTTGGCCATCATGTTCACTCTTGTTAAATGCATTTGATAAAGTAGCAATTAACAGCGAACATAAGTACATCAGCATTTTACAGCACATGTTCTCAAGTTTGTAGCAGTCACCTTCTACTCATTTCTGCTTTTGTGATTCCTTTCACATGTGTTTTCCTGCCTTATGGTAACTGATCAGCTGGGCTATGCAATGGCTGCAGTGCTTAGGGAGCAGAGAGTATGTAAATGGATGTTGAAGGTGAGAAGGGGATGTGTAGCATCAAAATCAGTCAGTAGTACCTCTGAAAAACTACTTGTCAAACTATACATGAGGAAACAAAGTATGTGCCCTAGTTAGGTGGTGATAGCACAACAGCTGTGAAGCCAAATGTGTTTTGAATTGAATTATTTCATTTGTCCAATTCAGGTCAGGTACACAGCTGGCTGAACACGCAGATCTATTTCCCATGTTTTTCAAGATTTATGGTATAGTCTAGGAGTGGACTCTTGTGTGAATCCCCCCAATTTACTGTATGCTGCTGTTTGTATTTTTAAAAATCATAACAGAAGAATCTTACATGAAGTGAACAACAGTGAAGTGAAAAGTCATTCATTTTGATGACCTTTTGAATTTTGGGGTTTCTTTTTCTGGGGAGAGGTCAAAGGGGAAGCTAAGATGTGATGGTAGAGTCTACTGGGTACAGAAAAAGAGAGGACAGGAGGGTAGGAAAATGAGTGAGAAGTACAGAACTTGCTTCTGAAACAGTGTTCCATGAAGCAATTACTGTGTATTTCTTTTTTAACTTAGTGACATAAATTAATCCTGTTCCTATTTAATGTTCCAAAAAAAATTGTATTATTATAGTTTGCTTAAATATATTCAGTTTAAAGTGTGTGGGAAAGTTATTAGCTGTTGCAAGGACAATCAAAAAATAATTTCTGTCTTAATGGAAGGAAATGATAATTATTTCTTTGAACAGGTACGATGATGCTATCCAGTTATATGATAGAATTTTACAAGAAGATTCAACTAACACAGTAAGTTGAAAAGATTTTTGTGAACTGGAGTGGTTTCTTGTTTGAAATTATGATTGCATTTTGTGGATTTCACTGTGTAAAAATGAATGTCTTTATCACTGTATTTTTTTCCTTTAGTTTCCAAGAGATCTCAGGCTACTATGACTATAGGAAGTTTTTATCCTGCTTCTTTCAAACCAGGACTCCTAGTATAATAACATTTATCACCTTTAGTACAAGAAATGAAATTTGATTCCTGATGGGAAGGTTTGATGTAATCTCCACTTAAATGATGAATTTAGAAGACACGTTTATAACTAGAAACCCTTCCAGCAGCCTTAGTAGGGCTTAGAGTGGGCCTGTTAGCTTATCTTTTTTCCCTGAATATGCAATATTTAAAGGACCAGCTATAGTCTGCTATGTGTCTTTTGTCTTCCTAATGTTTCATCTTGCTTAAAGGTCAAGTATGAATTTCTTGACTCTTCTTTTTTGCTCTCCCTGGAGCAGTACTACTTGAACTGTGTTCTGGGAAACAAACATAGGTGATCTGCAGTTGTCCTTTGAAAGTCTATAGTGTTTCTCAGTTGAAGTTTGAGAATAAGGTGCATAACTGTCTGCAGTGAATGTTGGTAGACTTTATAAGGGTATGGCCCAAAGAGTTTTAGGGACACAAGGTCTTCATAGTCATGTGAACATGAGATGGAACCCATCTACAGTGAAGCCACAAGAAGAGGTCTCCTAGGTCCCCATTGTATGACCTTTTGCTGAAGCCAGTGGAAAATGGAACATGATATTACAATGACTTCCATGGCCTTTGAAGTGTGAGTTCTTGGCAGTTTTACTGTTCAGCTGTCACAACATGGCTAATGACATCTGAGGGGTGTGTTGAATGGTTTCATAAAAGAAAAGGATCTCTTTAAGTAGGTGATATGAAATACTATTACCTAGTTTGGATTTCCTCAGTAACAGAATCATACAGATCCATAAAAAGGATCTGGAATTAGAGGCATAAGATGTAAATATTAGAACAGCTACATGATATATTTGATTTCTTCAGATCTGAGAACAGAAGTGGAGAGTGTTAAATGCGAAGGTTCTCTGGTATGTAAGTGCAGAGGCTGGCTAAACCTTGTGTGGGAAGAGTGAAAGTTACAGAGAAAGTTTTGGTAATTGTAATGTGCAGATTTCTTTCTGTCTTACTTGTTAATTATTTCCATGCACATATGTGGCTGCTGTAGGAAAATAAATATTTCAAGTTTTTAAAAAAGAAACTGTTGCTGAGTTTGTCTTGGCACTCACCTTACCTTATAGCAATGTCTTCTGTTCTGCTGACACATGGAGTTGCTTATATACATTAAACATTTTGGCAAGTGCAGTAAGTGAAACATAGACATTTGTTCACATGAATCATGTGAAAAATCATACTTTGTGTCCACTGACAGTTTCAAATCGAAGCGTGGAAAAAGCTTTTTCAAAAATTCAAAAATTTATTTTACACACCTAACAGACTTTTCCATTATGGAAAGTGAACTTTGAACTCAAATTATGTAATGGACTTTTACACTTTTGGATTACATTTTCTTGCATGCAAACTGCTGAAATTAAGGTAATATTTTAAAAAAATTTAATTTATTAGGATAGAAATCAAAATAGTCTTTGTTTTGGAAAGATTACAGTCTCTCAATGTTTTGTCTCACTCTAAGTTTACTTGCTGAAAAAGATGACTCATTGACAATGGGGCAATGTTAATGTTGTCACCTCAGAGATCGTGTTTTGTTTTTAAAGGCAAATAGGTGTTGACTGAGGGTCTCTCCCCTCTCTGAAGAGTTTAACATTAATGAATGAAATGTGACTTCTGTGAAAAGCAGAACTTATGTGCATTTTAATAGGACAAGAATGGGAACCTTTTCCATTCTTTTCCATTTTGGTTGAAATGCAGGCTTTGTAGATGTATAACACATCTTACTTTTAACACATCTTAACAGATGACTCCATTAAGGTTGCATAAGGTTTTCTGTTGTAGGGTCTGGTTTTGATTATTAAATTTAATGTATCAAGTTGAAAATCTTTATACTGATGTGTAGCAGTGGCCAAGTTGTTTGTAGATCTTTTGATAAAATGCTTAGTCTGTTTCTCAGAACAAAGTAAGAAGGGCATTGTTTTTTTAGCAGGCTTGGTAGTAAGCACTTTTTGGTTTTGCTGTTACTGTGATTCAGTGAGAAATTCTTGTCTTGCTGTTTTGAAGGAAAGCCTTGGATACCAACAGGAAAAGGGTTCTTGATAGAGTACAGCTTTTATTTTACTATGAGAAAAACACCCAAACTGGCTAAGTAACAGGCATTTGAAAATCTCAGTGTTCTGACTGCTGGAATTTTTATTAAATATATCTTCTTAAAAACCCATTTCTATCAAGCATGATCTATCCCAGGCTACAGAGACAAAGCAAGTCTTCCTTTAAGTTGCTTCTCATAGTTGTAGGGCTACAGGAAAAATGCAGAAAGTAGGGAGGCTCCTTTTCTGAGTTGCACCCAAGCAATGAGCAGAAGGGAAAAAACATCCAGAAAGAGCTAAGTAAAAAAGAGAGGGAAGCAGAACTGTGAGGAGCAAAAGAAGGAGGGACATATAATGGAAGTTTAGGTGGTTAGTTAACAGGAGAGGTCAGGGAGGATGTAGGGAAACAGGTGGCTTAAAGGGTGGGTGGGCAATTGGAACAGAGGGATGTGTAGTAACATTTAAATATTTAACACCTTTTTGTGTGTCTGTGTGTGTATGTAAAAAAAATAATTTAAAAACCACTTTTTTTCCTGGAGGTTATTTTTGTCAATCATTATCTTCACTCTAATAGTGAATGCACGTACTGTTTGAATGCTACAAGTGACCAAATTTGTGGTTCTGCAAGTTGGAATTTCTGTTCTTTTGCTAAAGAAAATACAGATACAGGTCATATCTTCTAGACATAAAGCTGAATGCTCAAACATGCAGATAAAAAAATACCAGAATCTTCCTACTCTTGAAATTACCAGTAGTTTTTTGAAGTAAGGAGCTATTGTTCACTGGTATCCTTTGTGTTCAAAAACCTTTTGAAACCTTCAAACCTTTTGAATTCAAATAATCCAGTGATTATACTGCGATATAATTTTGTAATATGAAATATTGTGACACATTCGAGCTCTATGTATTTTTAAATAGCCTATTGGTCTTCACAGTGCCCTTGTATGTTTATTGATGGTCTTTATATTACATTAGGGTTTATTTTTTGGGTAGATTACTTGTGTAAAATTCAGTAGGAAATCTGCATGGAATTGATACATCTGTATTTTCTGGTTTATACACAAGTTCTCATTTCTGGGAATGGGGCTCTTACAAAAGGACCTTAAAAATGGAAGTAGTATCTTAAATGTCTTTTTTCTCTTGTTTGTCCCACAGCAGCCATGTGAGATGAAACAATACTGACATTTTACATATGTCAGTGAAAGCCCAGCTCTGCAGAATCATTTGGGACTCAGTTCCTATGCAGGCTGTTAGCTCTCTGACTTTGCTATTGATTTTAATTCTGTAAGGAGTATTAAATGAGGAATTTTGAAATTACATGTATGTGTGTGTGTCAGATTAAGTTGAATACCTTTTTGTATTATTTACCTTCCAAAGATTCTGCTTTCATGAGCAATTTGAATGTAGACCCATCCATTTTGATTAGATAGGTAAATATTTTGGGGAGTCAGGCCCTTCTCAAGGTGGCCTGTTCAGGGTTGCAAATAAGATTGATGGTAAGAAAGGAAATTGGGTTCCTGTGTTCAAACTTACATTGGTGTTTATTCTGTTCTGCTCCACTGTCATCGTAGCACATCTACAGTTTCTCCTGATTCTTCAGCTCACTCATCAAAGAGATTGCTGAGCAATTGGTCAGCACCAGGGGGAAGTGACATACAGCATAAGGCAAAGTTCTGCCTGAATTCTAATCCACAGAAAATCCGAGGATTTTATTGGGATAATTCTTCTGCTGGTTTTCTTGCTACTTTTTCAACTAAGCTTTTAATACTACACGATACTCTTATGTGCTTGCTTAGTTTAGGGCATGTGGATAATCTCATTAACTTAATGAGTCCAGTGAAGAATCAAAAATGGAATTTTCAGAACAAGATAGTGTTCTGGGTGAGGCTGTTGTCTTTCAGGGCTTGTAAAATATTTCACTAACGACTCTATTGTTTATGGCAATGGGTAGGATCAAGTATATGGTCATATGAAGTTACACTTTCCTGTACTATTTTGAGATTCATTTTCTAGCCAAGCTGAATGTTTTTCAGAAGAGGCTCAGGAGGTGGTTGAAGACACATAAGAATCCAGATACTAGAAAGATTCATAGCAAAGTCATAGTACTCAGTATCCTGTAAGTAGGAGCAGTTATATGGCATGGGATATCGAAGGTCATTCTCCCTAGCATCTGTCACTGTGCATTACTACCATCCTAACTGTCTAGGGAACTTTTTTTTTCCCCTCCCAGCTTCTTGTCTGTATCAAGTAAGGTGTGAATAATGAGCACTGGGTCTGAGTATTCGGTGTCTGTTTATCATTTGCAGTAATAATTCTTCAAAATTCTCACAGTAGCTGTGCATTCATTTTGAACATTCAAGAGAGCAATCCTTAACTTCTTGCAGAGTTGTAATTTATCTGCAGGACGCTTGTAAATTTCGAAAATCAAAATTGCTTGCCAAGTGAAGTATTTACTAACGGGGAATTTTCTGAGGTGATGTGTCTGTGTTTCATTAAACACATTGCTAGCACTGCCAGGAAAGACATGACTAATCCTAAACTTGAGTTTGTATGGTGGTAGTTTTAAAGGGAACTGAAAAAGATAGCTTGGCACTGTGTTGGATAAAGAGTGGAGTTGGTGAGAGGAGTGAAGAGCTGCAGCTGATGCTTCAGATAGCCCCCAAGGAGAATGGATGATTAAGCTGGGGAATACAGTACCTGCATCCTAAAAAAATATGTTTTCTTCTTTTTACAGAACATCATTTACCTCTGCTAGGTTCTTTATTGGTGAAGTGAGTGAGAGCAGAGTACATTCCAGCATTTTTCCAATGTCTTACTTCTGTGAGTTTAACAATCTTAAATGTAGGAGGTATTGTCTCTTGAAATTAAGTATTTGCATTTGTGTAAATTTGGTTTTGTGTCTACAGTGTCTTTTAGAAATGAGATTATCATTTATTCATGATTGAGCAAATCTCACTTTTTTTTTTTCAAACCTTCAATCTAACAATTTTATTTGATACCCCTAATTCCTCTGTTACAGTCAGCAGTTTCTTTCTGTTCACTTTGTGCATGATTTTAGGGATCTTTTGCATTTTTCTGTTGTTTAAACTGAGAACTCCTAACCTGTCTAGCAGTTTATTGTCATTCTGTGACCTGAAACCCTGCTGCTGTTCTGAGTGCCTGTTCTGTTTTTTTCTGTATTTGGATGAGGAAGAGGACAGGACTGCAGTCAGTAGTAAGAATGCAAAAGCAATATGGAATTATACAATGGCAAAATTATGCCCCTGATGTGTTCAGCTCTGTATTCTTTTCTTATAATTCCAGCATCACAGTGCTGTTGGTTTTGGATTGCTTTTTAAGACTTCCTCTGAATATCAAACAGACATTTTAGAACTATGTATTGAACTCCAGCCTCTCCTTCTGAACCAACTGGGCAAATTCGGAGAACCTTGCTGTGCACATTAGATTAGCATTGTTTTACCTTAGGTGAAACCCTTTATCTAGGGTAATGTGTTTCAGAGGCTGTTTTATCATACTGACATTCACTGTTGTGAACATATTGTTTGCAGTTGACTTTTGTCCTTAATAGTTAATGCATGATCATCAATTAACTTTTAACACATCACTATTAATTCCCTTGTTAGTCTGGTTATAAATACGCTGAGTGATAATTTTTAGCAGAGGTGACTCCAGTATTCTCAGGGAAGAGAACTCACTGGTAGAGTAGAACTCTTTTCCCCTCTATTTCATATCTTTTGGCTGATTTATTTATCTGTGTGAAGACCTTTCCCTCTTACCTTGTGGCAATGTAGTTTCCTGAGCTTTTGGCTTCAGAGTGAGAGATTGTGTTGAAATTATTTTTTAAGTTGAAGTTGACGTTTAAATGGATTTTTTATTTATCCACACTTAGTGACTCCTTCAAGGAACTCCAGGAGATTGGGGAAGCCTTACTTTCTTCTGTAAGCTGGTCACACATGTCTTTGATATACAGCATTTTTCATGTTTTCTGATGCCAGGCTTTAGCTTTTTAGCCTTTGTAACTTCTACCAGTTTTGCTGTGTGCTGGTGTTAGAATTTTTGGGCTGCTGTTTATTGGATTCCCTTGAAGGACCCTTTAGAAAGTTATGTTCATTATTGCTACTTATGCTTTGACATTATATATAGAGGAGCAGATTCAGCTCAGCAGCTCTGTGCCTGTATAAATTAATTTGCAAGACTTGGCCTGATTTAACTGTCTTCCATGGTTAACTCCTAAGTCTGGTAAGAGTACATAAATTATTGTGGTTGTATTCAGTTTATGATTCTTTCCCTTGTATCTTGGTTGCAGTTGTTTACACTTCTGTTGTGATTTGCCTGTTGCACTTTGAAGGAAGTTATTTTAATGTATTGAGCTCTTAGATCAAATCCACATTTTGTGAATGCTAAGTTCTAAAAAAAAAAGCGTTAAAAAAAAAAGAAGTTAATATTAGGATGCCAAATACAATTTGTTAAATGCTGCAATAATTACACAGATGCAAAATTGTTTTCTTTAGAGGTATCAGTCCCTGAAAATTCTTCTACTACTTTCTTTGCAATCATGAACAATTTTATAAATTTAATTGTGGTAAATAAAATTTAGACTAAACAATTTCAGACTCTTTTTTTGGTATATTTTACTAATCAAGTGCAGAAGTTGATAAATGTTCAGATCTTCACTTGGAGTCTACTTAATGCTAATTAAAAAGAATAATGACTAACAGAGGATTAGTTCTTGCTCCAGATCAGTGACTGCTTTTAAAAAGAAACACCCTTACATCCTCATTAAATTCTGCCAACAGTTTTAAACAGACATCGAAAAATACTATGCTACTGTACAATATTTTGTTCATCCCTTGAATGTCAGTGCTGTTTTGAGTGTCTGAGCCTTTTTTTAAAAAAAACAACCAACCAACCAAAAAAACCCAACAACCTGTAAGTTCTCTGTAAATAAACTGACTTGTCCTGGCATTTTTTAAGGATTATTTGAGACTGAAGAGAGTGCAGATTTCAAGCCCAGATGCTGCTTTATTTTTGGTGGTAGAGAAGGTGGATAAAAAAGGAAATTTAAAATTTTGGTTCTCTCAAATAAGAAATAAGTGTAATTCTGAAGAAAAATTGTGGAATTCAGTGCAGTTTAGACTGTTTGCAAATTGACTCTCATTGAATGTATATTCAATTAATTTTACTCCTAAGTGCTGCCATCAGAACATGTTATTTGTGCCTAATCTTTTTATCCTCGTTATTTGATTCCACTAGATGATGTGTTTGTTATAGGTAAATATCAGTTGTAAATATAGTTGTAGCTTTTCATAAATTTCTGCGTTGAGGTTATAGTGATTTGTGTTACTTGTGAGTGCTGTGGTTAAGAAATAAACCAGCCATGGAAAAAATATGTTTTGGAACTCTTTTGGAGGACTTCCTTGAATGGAAGTGACGGAGTTGCATTAGAAATTAAAAAGGAGGCTGACTTTTGTGTGCTGTTCCTGATTGCCATTGCAAATGAAGTTGTCACCTGCTTGCTGGGTTTTAAATTTTAAACAGATTGTTTCAGTTCTCAAGAAATTTAAATTGATCAGTCTCGATTCATTTTTCTCTACATTTTGAAAATAAGACCTGAATTTTAAATCCAAAATCTACATTGTCAAGTAGTCTATCACTTGCAAAAAAGCTGTAGTGGTGTGCTGTGCTCCTTTGGCTGTGCATGTTGCTGTCCTCACTTTCCATCCTTACGTGTTTGGGGCTCAGCAAGAAGGTCACTGGGCTGTGTATAGGATCAGTCTTGGGTAGTGAGTTTAACAGTGCCCTGGTGTTCCCACCATAGCACGGGAAATGCTTTGAGTCCTCTTCATAAAATGCGATAGAGAGCAATGTTTTGGGGTTTTAACATTTTGTTTTGTTTAGTCATAGTAGCAATATAATAAGCATGTAATATTAATGGTTTTATATTAAAAAAAAACTTCAATTACACTGCTATCTTTATTTTAAAACCTCAAAAATAACATAAAACAGTGTGTGTTATTGTTACAGTGATAAATGTATTCAGCATTTTAAATTTCCAGAGTCAGTTATGGCTTTTAGCCAAATGGCTCCCAGTAAAAGTGGAATGATGAATGTAACTTCACAGGTTGCAGTTTGACAAAGAAGCAGTGGGAAACAAAATGACTGTGGGTAAACCCACCACACTGCTTGTGTCCTATTTTTTCTCTTGATTGTTCTGATGAATTTTCTCTCTGCCTGTGCCTTGTGCTTAAGCAGAACAGTGAAATGTTTTTTCCTCATGAGTCATTTTCACTGAGTTTTCATAGATTATATGTTTGTGCAAGAGGTGAAGGGCATGAACTCGGGAAAGAATAAACCAGCAGTTAGTGTTAAAAAGTCTTTCAGATACACTGCTTTTGTAGCTTGAACAAGTTTACTGAAATGCTACACTCTGCTCTTCTTCCTAGCACAATAAATTGGTTCAAATGATGATAAAAGGATAACAAATTATTAAAGACAATTGTTACTTGGAAGTACTGTAAAAATACCAGAACTCTTTCAGTGTATATATGCCTGTGATCTTAGGGAATAACGAAGAAACTAAATTATTTAAATAGTTGTATTTAAGATAGTTCTGAAATTAAAGTTTTGTTGAATAATTTTCCGTTCCTTTGCTGTCAAGGTTTCTGTAAGGTGATGCCCAACTGTATAACCTCTTTGTAAGACATGAAATGCAATGAATGCTATGAGGGGAATCAGCAGTGGGACTTCATTACTGGAGAAGTGTGCTGCTTTATTTATTTTTTTTTTCATTAATTCTATCTCATGGGGAAATAACATGTAAATGTGTGCATACATGCAGACAGATCATATGCACCAGACTGTCTGTCTTCTCCTATCTGTCTTCAGTGGTTTTGTTCCCCCAAGAGGACAGGGGTTACAGGCAAGGCTGATGGTGTTTGTTCTTTGAGGCATGTTATGCTGAAATTTGGTTTTACTTTCATTCTGTCAGATTCCTGATCTGATGACTTTCAGACTGGCTGAGGTGTGGTGCTGTTTACTCCAAACTCTGTCAGACTGCTGGGAAAATGTCTCTTGTGTTAAATTACACTTCAAGTGTGTCTTGATTCGCAATTCCTAGAGGTCTGAGAACTGTTTTTAGAGACCTATAACCTGTTTTCTGAATACTTCAGCAACTCAGATATTGGATTGAAGTACACAATAATCAACTTTAAAAATTCTGTGTGTCTTTTCTCCTGGTGATCTGTGACAACTGCTACGGAATGCAAGATTTAAATACAATGATAATTATTATAACTCCTTTTTATATTGTTTACACTGAGATACTTTCCACCCACATATCGAAGTACTGCTCGGTTTTGCTATCAAAATGTATATTTTGTATTCCTTTTACACTGAAGAGCCCACTTTGTGTCCCAGGAATGATAAGAAATGGAATTTTTATGAAATTGGTGTGTATTCAGTGTTAATTAAAGATGTCATTCAGCACTCCTGCAAGTGTTTATAAGTGGGTGAAAACCGAATTCATACAGTGGCAACCAAATGTATCTGTGGGATTCTCTTAAGACTTAGTCACCATCTCTCCTCTATAGTCATGAATCTGGTGAATGACAAGGTGGGGGTCTTTGGAATGACTGAAGATTAGCATCCCCTGCTGGTTTGTAATTATCAGAATCTGGACAGTCATTTATTTGAATGAAGTAATGCATACAGTTTGTGCCTCCAAAGAAAAGCATACATAATGTGATTGCAAGAAGAGGTTTTCAGTCTCTCAGTGGGATGTCATAGGGTATGTTTATAAACTTCAACCTAGCAGTTGCTCTGCAGTGGAATTTCACTGGTATTGAGATAATAATTTGCACAGTCAAATTGCTTTCTTTACAAAAACCCAGGGAGTTATGAGACCCTAATCCTTTATTAATGTCAATCCATAGGCAGCAAGAAAGCGTAAGATTGCCATTCGAAAAGCTCAGGGGAAAAATCTTGAGGCCATCCGAGAGCTGAATGAGTATCTGGAACAGTGAGTGTCTTACAAGAATACAGATTGTGTTTTGCTATTCTGATAAATCTTTTTAATTAAAATGGAATTTGCATTTGATTTACGCTTTTGCTTCCATGCGGGTCATTTACAGACTCCCTTGCACATTCTTTCTTTTTTTCCCATTTTCCTCTTTTGTTTTCTCCATACAGATTTGTTGGAGACCAAGAAGCTTGGCATGAACTTGCAGAACTTTACATCAATGAACATGAGTAAGTTGTTTGCTAAGTTCACATAAAGCCTGTTACATTGAAACCCATTCTGTGTAAGTTAAAGACCTCAGTAATTTTTTTTTTATAATTTTTTGAATGACTAGTGTTAGAAAGTATGCTGTCTCATTTCCAATATAACAAGCACCAATAGGAAATAATTATCAGCCTTCTTGGACTATCAAATGCTTTAAGAAGGCATTTGATTTTAAAAGAGAAGCAGTTTACTTATTACGTCTATGTTTTAGTCATTTTTTAAAAATTCAGTATTTTAAAAGTGTTTTAAGTGTAGTGGGAAACAGTACTTATTTCCCATGAATTTCTTACTGGGTAGATTTTAAATTCTTTAATTCTAAAATCTGTTGATCATAGCAACTTACATATTTTAGCCTACGTCTGCAAGAACTTTTAGTAACCTTTAAAAAAAAGCAAAAAAACCAACCCCCATGGATCCAGAGTTAAAGGCATCTGGTCGCCTGGGTACAAAACCCGATGCAAACAAGAATGTCGAATGTTGTAGTAACTTGCTTATTGGATATTTAATGTTTTTGTTGGCTTTTTTTATTGCTGTAGTGACAGGAGGAAATCCCAGTGTGAGAGGATTAGCCAAAGACTTAATGCGAGTTTTCTAATATCACAGCATTAATTCTAACCCCCACCCAAAGGCGTATCTTCCCCCCCTTTTAGTTCTTTAGCCTGCCTGAATTATATCATATTGTTTCCTTCCTTTCTAGAGAGTAGTAAAAGAATGAAATTCTCAAGGGAGAAATAGCCATTCTCACCTCATTTTCAAAGAAAATAATTGTTGGACTCTTTCAAATGCTGAATTAAGGACTACTTAAGAATTTTGATATCCAGATATCCATTTGAAGGGCGGGGGGGGAAATTCACCATCCACTTTTCAAAGAAAACAGCTATTTTAAAAAAAAGGTTAGAAAGATATTTAAGCTTGTCAAATGTGTTGGTACAAAAGTGACTGGTGGTGTGGTGCAAACAAACATTATTCGGTTTGGTTTGGCTGGTTTGGTTTTTTTGTTACAGTCTTTACTACAAAATTGTGTAATAAAACCTGAGAAAGAAATTGTGTTTGCTTGTATTTGTTTTAGTCTGTAATTCCAATAAAAAATTATAAGTAGAACAGTCTCCAGTTCATTGAAAAAATTGACTATGCTCACTGTAATTTTGTTTTTGTTATTGTTGTTGTTATTATTATTACTATAAAACAGGGGAAAATTGGAACCTTGGCTAAAAGCACTTCAAAATTAATTTTTAAAGAAGGAAACAGTCAGCTTAATTACCATTTTTACAAATTCAGTCTCGCATCTGAAATCACCATGCTGCTTTAATTGTAAATTAACACACTTACAAGTTTTATATAGTCCTCAATTGTACCCTGTGTTATGAGTACTGTGGGTCCTGCTTTTGTAGAATGAGATGGCTATCCTTTGGTTTCAAATTAATATTTGAAACATATACCCAACACTCATATTGTGTATAGGAGAAAACCACAATACATCCATTTTAAGAAATAAGATTTTACAGATTATGTGGTTGAATGTTGTCTCATCACTGCTAAATTGCTTTTAGTCTGGTATTAACTCTCTGCCCACACTGTCATTGTAAACTTTGTATTTCTTAAGTTTTTGAAGCCTGTTATGTAAACTGAGCAATAGTGCTTTCACAAACCTGGAGAAGATACAAATTCTATGGGAAACTATTACTTGAAAGATTATAAAGCTAAGACTTTTGTAATTAAATAAACCTACATTTTGAGCTTGACTTCTTAAAAACCAAGTACTAACCTTTTCTCTTGCAATGATAAATTGTTGTCCTTTTGGACTGGTGTGATCCTGTTTTCATACATAAATTTGGACTGCTTGATTTTTAGAACTCTTCTTAGTATGGTTTTTAGATCTTCTATGTTTGACAGGTGAAGTTAACTGACAGTGTAAGTGCTCTGATCTGTAACTTTGTGAATCCTCAGGCAGCTGAGTTTTCTTGTAGAAAAAAAAAATACTTGTTTTGCAGTCAAGTTCAGTGTCTTACAGTGCCCAGTGCCTGGTTCTTATAATTGCTTTTGTTGATCAGAAATGGCACTTCTATTGATAAAAAATGAGTAGGTTAAGTTCTTTGCAAGATTTGTTCCATATATACCTAGACTATCAAATTTTGTATATTTTTCTGTATCTATGATGTAAAAATAGTAAGTTGAGGTTTCAAACATAATTTAAAACCAAAAAACTTTTTCTTAATGGTGTATCATATGAAGTTACTGGGGGAAAAGTAAGACCTTCTATTGTGCTGTAAAAAATCCAAAGCAAAGAAGTGTATACTCTTACTTAATTTTCTTCACTTTCTTTTTTTATAATCTTCAGATATGCAAAGGCAGCCTTCTGCTTAGAGGAGCTTATGATGACTAATCCACACAACCACTTATACTGCCAGCAATATGCTGAAGTAAGTATTTTCAGGGAAAACAATTATGTTTGAATACATACTCTGTTTTTATGTTACTTTAGTGGTGAAAATGGAATAAAAATTATTTCTTTCATTTTTCCCTAGGAGATTTAAGAGAATACACAGGGAATGTTAACCTCTTGTAGAACTTAACATGTTAAGAAAATTAGATTTTCACTCATTGTGACTAGCTAAATATAGAAAAGCAGGAATTACTGAAGATAAAAATTCAGTAAAAATGAGCTATTGTTGTTGAAGTGTTTATGCACTTTTGAATTAGGTGCATAAGAAGTTAAACTTCTCCACAGCAATGCTGCCTAGGAGGTTATGCTATAATTCCTGTTAGTGTGGAGCTTGATTTCAAAATCCATATAGGAGATTTTACCTAAGAGAGTACTGGGGGGAGAGAGGGCTCTTATAAATTTTAGCTCAATGTTTTTAGCCATTTGCATTCTCCTGTGTCAGATGCATATTATTTTTTCTTAAATTATACTAATAGCTACTTAGAATGGATTTAATTTGTTGTGCTAATATGGACATAACTGAATTAACATTGAAAGTTGTAAATAGCTTTAGATAAAAAGGCTATGAAGCATATCTTCTAGTATTTATCCCTTTTTTGTTGATCTAATAACAGTCAAAATGAGTAGAGAAACAATGGAGTCATCAAAACTTTGGTTTGCAGTTGAGTAGATAGTGAAAGGCAGTGTGGTGTTTTGTGTACTGGTATGCTGAAGGAATATAGGGGTAGTACAGTTTTATAGCAGTCAGAATTTAGCTTTAAAGTTTGTCTTACTTTTCATAAAACACCCTGCCAAGGTTTTAAGTATATATAGGTGAAAAAGAATCACTTTTTATTATTGTAGAAATAAATTAATTAAATTAATGTTGGCTTTTTTCTCCCTCAGTTAAAGATTTTAGATTTTGTATATTGGAAAGAGCTCAGATTTCTCCCAAGCCAGTATTTGGCCTTTAAGAGGACTCATCTGATTTGAAATACCATGTAAAACAAACCTGAAGTGAAGTTTCATAATATCTTTGCTTCAAGACTGAATTCCTGAGGTGTGGATGACATGTGCAAGTTTCAGGAGTTTATAATTTTTACAGGTTAAATACACTCAAGGGGGGCTTGAAAACCTTGAGCTCTCAAGAAAGTATTTTGCACAAGCACTGAAGCTTAACAACAGAAATATGAGAGCTTTGTTTGGACTTTACATGGTAAGAACAGTTCTATGTTTTCCATGTTATAATTTCGAATCTCTTTTTGTGCACTTACATTATCCTTTACCATTTTCTGTTGTGGTTTTTGTTTGTTGTGTTTTTTCCCTTTTAATTTAATTTAGTAGTTCAGATTGTTAAAACTGTTTTTAAATAGTATGTACAGTTTTATGCCAGCAAGTACTCCTTACATAAGGTACTCTTAACCTTTAAGTCTTGCCCATTTTTTCCAAAAATTATAATTATTGGCACGTAATTCCACTTCTCTTCCATTTCTGGAGGCAGTTTCAGGAAAATAGCTGTAAGGAAATGTTTTTTGAGTTTGAATTGTAGTATTTGTGTAGAAACTTGCTTCTGTACTTTTAAAATCTCTGGAGGTTCTTCCTTGGTGGGTGAGAGTAGTGTTCTGTGGGTCTTTGCATTCAGGCACTTTTGCACTTAGAAGGATGTTGTGGGAGGAGAGGGAGTGGGTTTATTTATGTCAGTGGAAGTGTCTCCAAAATTAGTTCAGTTCTTAAGTAATCTTTTTAAAATTTTCTTCATATGAAGATGGGCATAGTTTATGTATAAAGTTTTAGTTGCTTTTGAAATGTGCTTTCTGATGCCACAAGGAAAAATGTTATCTTATTAGCAGTTTGAACACACAAATGATGTGTTTTAGATATCTCTGGTAACAAATTGGATAGGGAAAACTAATTTTCTCACTTCAGGGGAAGTAAATTGAACTAAGTGCTCATCTCCAGGTTTGGTTCCTTATTTGGTACACAACTGAAGCCTAGTTTAGCTGTAATTAGAAAAAGCAATTGATTAAAAAGTTTAGCTTTAGTCAATTGGAGGCTGTTTACCAGTAACTTATTTTTCCTCTTTTTTTTGATATCACTGGGGTGGTCTGAACACTCTCCTTTTATTTCATGCACATATATTTTATAGTTACACTGCTGTTTGTTTGTGTTTCTTTCCTAGTCTTCCAGCCATATTGCTTCCAATCCAAAAGCAAGTGCAAAAATGAAAAAAGATAATATGAAATATGCCAGCTGGGCAGCTAATCAAATAAATAGAGCATACCAGGTTAGTGCATCATTGTTTTATCATACTCTTAATGTACTCTGTGGTTCTTTTCTGCACTCTCCAAGAGGTTAGATAAAACGTGTAAATCAGCATAATTTGCTTGGATTTTTTGCATTCTACTTCTCTTTGATTCCACTAATCAGTATAAGATTGGTGTTTTACAGTTACTAGTTACAATTGTTTAGTTACTAATTGTAAACACTTTTTCTACCAATATTAACTGAATGTTCATAAGTGTATTGTTCATCTCCAAGACTGAAATTCTACAGCTGAGTATTTTAATAAAGCTTAGTATGTCTTTAATTCTTAGAATCACATGGTCATCTACTTCTGTTGCACTAGAAAACAAATACAAAATTTAGAATTTTATTTTCTTTCAATTTATTCTGACCTTTCAAACTCATATTTAATGGTCTTCCTAAAAATTTCCTTAGTAATTGCGATTGATGCTGGTTTTGCATAGTTTTATAGAAAAATGCCTGTGGAATTGTGAAAATGTAGACTTCATAGGCCACAATGAAGTCTTAAGGATTCTTTTCAGATATTTGAAACGTTGTGCATAAACATTTATATTTGCTTTTGTATTTTAAACCTCTGTATTTGTTCTGTAACTATGAATGGAAACAAGCTTTAGCTTACAGGTTCTGCTGTCTGTGTATCTCAGACATAGTATGTATATTTGACTCACTTTACAGCTCTTCTTAATGATCTGCCAATCAGTTTATGTATAAGTAACCCAAACATCATGATCACACTGTCCAGATTCTCAGGACATCTGAGCAAAAATGTTTGTATTAAAACCAAAGGCCTTGTGTATGTGTAGCACCCCTTCCTCTCTGTAATGTTTTGGTATCAAACCCCAATATTTAATTATTTTCTTGCTGCTGTTGTTTCACAATTAATACTACCAAATAACCTTTTGACCAGGTCCATCTATTGTGGAATTAAATTCTTCTATGGCAAATGCAGTTTTCTTCATTCACTATATGTTAGTTTATTGCCAAGACTGCAGCTGCTTGTGGCTGACATGTATTACATGTGTTACAACTTTGAAGTATTTTCCATTTCCCCCGATTGGCTCTGTAGCTCCTGACTGTACTTTACAGTGAAAAATATTGTATCCCTGAGGACATCATTAAGCATTTCATACTTGTATGCTTAAAGTTTATTTCTTTGTTTTGCTGTTTAAATTACTCCCTGTTTTTGATTTATAAACCGTCTACCTGCTTATGACAGTAAGTTGTCTATGAACTACTAACTTTGCCCATAAATAAGCAGGATTTCTTTTGACTACAATATGTCTGACACTCCTGTTAGCACAGTGATGACAGAAAACCCAAGTATTTCAGGATTTAAAGCAAACAAACAAAAAAAACCCCTTGAAGAACAGAACACAGTGGATTCACTGTAGATAGGATAGAACAGGTTTTAAAATGTGAATTTTGAGAGAAAACCATTATACCATGTTTTACATCTCAATAATATGAAGTGCTTACTTTAGAGGGGTTTTGAAGACAAGTTTTATGCAAATATTACAACTGAAGTTTCCAGTTCAGAGCACCACTAGAGACAGTTAGTTCTGTGAAACAGACTCAGGGTGGAAATGTAAAACCAGAGTTTGCTGTGAAGTGGTGCAATACCAAGATTTTAGACCTAGAAATGGGCATCTCTTGGTTCTACATAGAACAAAAGTTTCATTATCACAGTTTGTATTTGCTTGACTCACAGCCAGAAAACCTTGCCTTGTTCCCTTTCCACATGGCTTTTTGTGAACATTGCAACATATCTAACAAATATGACTTGTATTGGGTGCAGTGGTAGTGCTGGGAAGGTTTCTGTGTATAGAGGGTGCTTTTGGATTTTCATCTGGCTTTGTCTTTTATTTTGTCAACTGGGAAGTGCAATTTCACTGTTTTTGTGAAGCTCTTTTGGATCCTACATGTTAAGTATTTTTAGTTGATATTTACCAGAACAGATCACGTTAACACAACTAACTTACATCAAAAACATGTTGTAACTACTTTGTGACTAACACTTCTGTGGTATGTTGCATACTTCAGCTGCTCTTTTAGTTGTTGGAGACATAAAGTGACAAATGCCATTTCTGACTGGAATCTTAAGATTTTCTGTATAGCTAAATTTGGCCTAAGTGCTCAGGAAGGGATTTGGCAAGCAAATGGTGTGAACTCCCCCTTCCTCTTCACAGAAGTACCACAAGAAGCTCTGATGATTACAGCTGGGCAGGACTGCCCCAGCCCAGCCTTGTTGAGCTCCTTACATGACTGCAGAAGGTTTTTGGCCCCTCCAGTGTGTATGTCAGAGACTTAAAACATCCAACAGCAAGTGGTGTTCAGGGATGGAGTAGGTGGCAGTTTTCCCTCTGAGTCACTCCCTTCCTGAGGAGTTGTTGCTCCTTTAGTGTGCTGAGTGGTTGGAAATTGTCATCTTTTGGGCCTAAGGATGAAAACTGGATTGCTTGTGCCAGTGGAAGCCCTTAGAGCATTTCTTCATTAGAGGAGGGTTGTCTGACCAGGTTTTAAGCTAGATACTTACAGTATCTCTATAAATCCTCCCCACTTTCCTTGCGTTATCCAAAGCACTTTGGAGCATGTAATAAGAGCCTAAAGAGCTTGTTGAGTTTGGAATTGTCTTATTATTTCAACCTTCTCATACTGTTAAATGCAACTTTTCCTGTAGTCAGGATCTAGAAAATAATATACATTTAGATCCCTGACTTGGGTGCCTAGAAAAATTATATGAATTTGTAGATGATATATGATATTATTAATTCAGAAAGTTACTTTCAAGCAATTGTCTTACAATGAGATCTTTCCTTATTTTTAGTCTGGATTTAAACTTGAATTACCAGCAGTTTGATCACTAATTTTGGAAAACCCTTTATTTTTCCAAATTCAGTATTGGCTGTAGTTGTGCTTTTTATTTTATATGCAGTTTACTTGAAATATTTTTACTGGTCCCCTTTTTTCAATTTGCTTTCACATTCAGGGAGTTTGCTTTGGCACTTGATTTTGCTTTTCTGTATGAAATCAGATGAGCTTTTTATTTTATTGTTTTTTTAAAGAAAACAAACTTTGGGTGTAAAAAGAAATCCTGACTTTCACCAGTGTTGGTTAGGCTGCACAGCAGTTACTTTACAAGAAAATGTAATGATAAAGGATAGTTGAATGAAACCATTTTCTGAGAAATACAGATATTTATGTTCCATCGAGTTAATATACTTTTTTTTTCATGCTAAATATTTAATGCTCTGTGTTGATTAGTGCTTCTCATCTGTGCCTAATCTAGGAAAAATATAAACTTTCAAAGGAAGACGGAAAGGTTTTGTAGCTAGGGCTGCTGCATGGAGCTGGAATTTCTGGCTGCTAACACATGCTCTGAAAAAAAAAAAAAAAAGGTCATTATTCTCCAGGCCACTTACCTTTAATTGGTTGGGCTAGAAGAAACAGCAAACAAACAAAATTTAATTTTAGTATTTTATTTCAGATGTTAGAGAAGTACTCATTATTCACAGAATTACTCTAAATTTATTATTGTTGTAAGCTTAGTTTTGTTTTATCAGTGGGAAACTGGATTATTCTCTTTGCTGGCCCTGTGAGGAACGTGCTGTCTGTTCTGACTGAGGATGTAAGTCTCAGTTACTTTAACATTGGAACAAAATGTGGCTACCTAATGCTCTTCAATTAGGTAATTGGTTTAGCATGTCCTCTGGTAGAAATGTTTCAGCAGAGGCAGGCAAGTTTGATTAATGCTCACAAAAATCTTTAATGTGATCCCACTCGTAGTAATTTTCCAGATCCATGCTTCTTGGGTACATTGCTAAATTCTTCTGTGTTAGCAATCCACATGTTGTTTATGGTTGGAGAGGTGATTTTGTTACAAACCATTTGGGAAACAGAAAATTAAATCATGATTTTAAGAAATGGATTCCGGCTCAATCAGTCAAATTGCTGTGTAATGGCAGAATAGACAAAATAATTGTTCGTCAGGGCAAATTTGAAGTGATTAAATTTCCAAGTATACTTCTGTTTGTTATGACGCAGAGTTTGGTTTTATTTGTTCAGCTTAAAGTACACGTCAGTGTCATGAAGGCAGGAACTCTTGAAATTAGCAAGTAACATTTTTTTAAAGTAATGTCTAATGTCAGCTTTGCTTTCTGTGCCCTTGAGGAGAGGTAAAATGACTAAAAAATATTCTTATTTTGAATCTTTGTGTGCTTTCTGTCGATCTTGCCAAACATTTTTTGACCACAATGTACTCAGGCTTCTGTGATTTTTATAGAAATCTCTGAATGATTTGAATCACAAACATTTTTCGGTCTAGGATTTTGATTTATGTTTTTTTCATTTGCTTGGTTTTATGAAAGGATTTTGACTCCCCAAGGTATCTGCTTGTGACTGTTGCTTAGTATGACCAAAAAGCGGGTATCATATTAAGTCAGATCCAATCAAAAGTTGCTTCTTTCAGCTGGGAGAGTGTTAAGAAATCTTTTGACTTTGCTCTATAGTTGACTATTGCAGTTCACTGTGGAAACTGCACAATCTGAAGAATGGGTCTATACATACTACTACAGTCAAAACATGGCTTCTGTTTGTCATCTGAAATACTAAATATGAAGATAGAGTGTTTTCAGTGTGTCTCTTAGCTCTGAAGTGTTGCCACAATAGCAACATTTAATTCTCCTAACAATTAAATTTGCAATAGCATTTCACTTACAGCTCAGTACTGATTGGGAATCCCAGTGTTAGATTGTAGCCTGGGGGTCAAAAGCAGGTTAACAAGTCCTGCAGCTTGTTGCTGGTGTGATATTACCTTGGTTTGATGACTTAATCTTTCTTAACAGGTCATGAAGAGTTTGCTAAATTAAGTTAATTACAAGAGAGAAGGGACACATTATAAATCAAGGACTAACTATGCAAGACACCAGTGGTATTTGAAATAAAAACCATCAAATTGAAAATTTATTGAGTGTTCAGATGTTAGGTAAAGAATAGCCTATTTTACTAGCAGCAAGTTATAGTTACTGCTTCCATAATTTACTTACCACCTATCCCAACCCCAAATGCAAAACTTTTTATTGCAGGTGTATTGAAAATGGTTGAGAGTTTAGTTTGATGGAAGACCAACCTAGTCAATAAATCCACTGGGTTAGACATGGCTGATGAGTGATGGGAATCATCAGTACAGTTAGAAAAACCTTGCTGAGGTCAGTGTGGGGTGGTGAACATGTCATACCCTCTACTCCTTCCTTTCCCAAACTTGGCTCCACGTGTCTTCGGGAATCTAAAGCCATAAGCAATACTTATTAAACTGTATCTTTCTTTGTTTATAACAACAGACATTATTTCAAAGGCTTTCTGTAATTCCTGTTATAATATTACAGGTCATTATTCACAGTTATTTCAAATGATAAAATATAATAATATGATGACTGGATCATCTTACTGGAGATGTTCTCTATCTTGCTGTAACAAAAATAGAAAACAGATTAGCTTAAATAACAGGTCCAAGTCTTGCTACTATTTAAATTATTAATATAATCTAATTTAATTTGCATTGCATAAAAAATCAAGCCAGAAACAAAATTATGTTAAACTTTATGGAGCAAACAAAACGACAGGAAGATCTTTATTCAGGTAAATTAAATTTCAAAGTAGAATACTTGTTAGTGCTGAATATTCAGATTCAGAGCAAATGAGTGAAAGTATGGAGTTCTGTTCTAATTTTCATTACTTACTAGAGGAAGGAAGGGTGGTGTAGTTTGTATTCTAGTAAAAATGCAAAATTTTAATGAAACAATGAAGAGGCCATGCTTTTGGTTTTGTAGTAATTAGAATAAATGTTGGTGTATCGTGTTTAGAACTGGTAAATGGAGAGGATCTGTGCACAGAATTTCTGATATGTGACAAATAATGATCCTTTTTTGTTGTTGTTTAGTTTGCAGGTCGCAGTAAGAAAGAAACTAAATACTCTCTGAAGGCAGTGGAAGACATGTTGGAGACCCTGCAAATAACTCAGTCTTAGGTTGGGGGAGAGATTCAATATAAAACTTTAAAAACCTGTAATTAATGGCCTATGGGTTATGTTAATCTAGTGTTGTTAAAAGTTAATTTTGTATTAATTATCACACTATCTAAAATAATGTTTTATGAAAAATAAAATTCCTATTTATTGCTTCAACAAGAAATGTGATAAATACCAACTGAAATAACGTATCCATGAAGACAACATAAAGAACTTACATGCTGCACACCAGACTCTTTAGATTTTTGTATCTACAGTAGCTGCTTTCAAGCCATAATTTGTAGAAATAAACTTGTTAAATTATTTTTTTAAAAGTCAGTGATTTATTTGACTTTCAAATGGAAGTAATGACTTTATATACATAAAGAATTAACGTACGTTAGAAACTTTTATCTTATTTGCATAATTAAGATTAAAAACATGCTACAGCTGTACATTTTCTGGTAAATATTTACCATAAGAGAAGTGATGATGAATGAACTTTATTGGAGAAAAATTTGATTGTCATAGTTTTTTTTAATGAATTGATATCCAATACTGTAGAAATGGAGAAAACTTACTTGTGCAGTTTGCTTCAGAGGAGCTCTTGTACTGGCTTAAGGCCAGAGGCATTCTTCTC
Source organism: Florisuga fusca (assembly GCA_038090715.1). Classification (NCBI taxonomy): domain Eukaryota; kingdom Metazoa; phylum Chordata; class Aves; order Apodiformes; family Trochilidae; genus Florisuga; species Florisuga fusca. The sequence continues at coordinate 16,253,411 of JAAWXA010000021.1, forward strand.
TGTGGCTTTGTGGGCAAAAGCTTCCATGTCCACATAGTTCTCCAATCAGTATATTTGTGTGCACCTTTTTATTCCTTCTGTGTGTCCTCTGTGGTACATATATTACAGTTCATGAATTAAAAAACCACCTGAATGCAGGGCTGCCTGCTGGTCTCTACTAACTTACTACCTACAGCATGCATACCCCTTCACTGTGGTGTAAGTTTTGGTGTATTGGCTTCTCTACAGTAACCAAGAGTGACAGTACTGTACAGATGAGAGAGCTTCTTCACCTGCCTTGTACTTACTGGAGGGTAGAAGTGTTTTTACATCATTAGCATGAAGCACCTAATACACTGTTAGTCTATATTGTCTTTAGGCACTTGTTTTATTCAGATAATTAGTCAAATACCTTATTTCATTCATTTTGCACTTCTGATCACTCTGGATGTTGTGCAGTTGAATCCTGTGGCAATTCAGTTGAACAGCTAACATTTCCTTTACAGCTTCAGTAAGACTGCATGGGAGCAGCAACATACCCATGACAAATTGTAATAAAAATATTGTGGTGTCATTTTCATGACTATTAACCACCATCCAAGCTGATATGAGTTTCTCATTTTATACTGCCTACTCTATCTAGATGGGGAGGTTAAAGACTGTGCATTAAAATGACCATTTTTATGACCCTGAACCTGATGTAATAAAACAGATCTGAGCTCTTGCTGGAAAACAAAGCAGCAACAAAAATGTTCGCTGTGAGTTCAAAGCTTGAAAACTTTATCACTGAATTGATTGTTGCATGAGATTCTGCCTTTAAGAAACATGTAAGGTGTCATTGCCATTATTCATGAAGTAGGTTGGAATATAATAGTGTGACAGGATGGGTACTATGCCAGGAGAATGTGGAGTCTTAAATTAACTTAATTCAGTCCTGTTGAAATAGAAAACTGTAAATAGTGACAGATCATCTAATGCTAACTGGGGAGAATAGGACAGATCCTTTTGTAATAGTAAGTGACAAACTGGTCTTGGAACAGTATTTGCAGATAGATATGTATCTTCAGGTGTAGAATCCCCCAAGAAAATCTTATAGGGGAACCTATATATTTTTGTTCAGATTTATAGTCTTTTACTGTATGAGTGTGCCATCTAGAGTTTTAAACCCTTATTAGTCTTTTTAATTTTATTTTACCTACATCTCAAATAACTTGGTTGCCTTCTTAAATTAAAAATAGTGGGAAGCTGGACTAGAGACTAAAATTACTTAGCAGTGCAAAACATTTTACCTCCAAGGTACTGGAAAACAATAGTGCAGTATTCTTGTGCAGCAGGCATCTATGCTGCTGGAAAGTGTCATATGTAATTCATTCAGAGGCAACTTTTAACATAACTATGGCAGACTTGGGCTTATAGTGTATCAGTTTCTCTGTAAGGAAGTTTGTTCTGTGTCTTGTTTAAGTGATTTGATGACAAATCTCATTTGGTTGCTTAGAACCTTCTTGTTTTCACTACTGTTTTGTATCTTTTTGAAATTTCTAGTTAAGCACTCTGACTAGTATTTTGGCCTGATACTAGAGCTTACAAACTGACCTAGCAAATATTTCCAACAAATCCGTATGTACTTGATAAAATAATTTACTGCTATGAAAATGCAAGGACAGTCCTTGGTAAACTATTTAATTGCAGGAATGGAAATTCAGGGGGTTTTCTGTATTAAAATAAAAAAAAAAAAAAATCCGATGTCTGCAGGGGAAGTAGCTGTGTGAAATGCCTTGCACGCTCAGCAAGCAAGGCTTACAGAGGAGAAGCTGTGATTTAATGTGATCTTTATCAAAGTAGTTTTCCAGTTCTAGTAAATGATTTTGTTACATTACTGATGCTGACAATGGTTTTCAAATAACGTGTTACTTAGTTCATGAATGAACTTGATTATGTTCTGTATTGTGCTCTGACAGTCACAAGTGCTACACAAAATTATTATAAAGCGTGCAGTCTCCTCTTTTCAAAATAAAAAGCTGTGTTTTCATATTGTTTCAGTTGACAGCAAGAACTTGAGACCTCTGCAGTGCCAGGCTGTGTAGGGATGAATTGTCTTTCCTTTGGTCAGCTGTGCTTTGATAACAGGTTTGATAAGGAGAGCTTTGTGTTACCTGATGAAGTAAAGGTCGTTGAAGAGCCAGGAAAACATCCGATTCTGCCTTTGTAATACAAGTCACTGGTGACTTTTGTCCAATTGTTATACAGTTCATGTTCTGTAGCTGCAAAAAGTACATCTTGTTTAGAATGTATCCCTGAATCTCTTCAGTTCAGTGCCCAGAATATCTTGCAGTTGCTATTGGAAACTCTGTTATTAGTCAACGGAGGACTTCCTCCTGGCAGCAGTGTATTTGTGATGGCATCCATGTTTGCTGGGCGCTGCATTTACAGTGGAACTTGTGTCTCAGCCAGCTTTAGAAGGGAGGGGAAAAGGAAAGCAAATTAAACTTGACTTACTGGCATGAATTTGTTAGCTTCTTGTTACTTGCACCCTCATCTTCCAGGAACACTAACTGTAGCTGTAGTCAGGTTTGCAATAATAATTCTTGTAACTCGAGAGCTTCCATATATTCAGCTGTAAAACCAACACCCCATTAAAGTCTGAACCATACATTCCAGTGAAACAGCACCATGCAATGTGCACGTACCCTGGTATGCAGGCAGAGAACAGTTCTCCCACCCTCGCTCAGGTTGGTACTGGAGTGGAGGAGCGTTAGAACAGTTCTTGAATGTGGTTGTGTCTAGAAAACTAATGCAGCTTAATATGTCTCAAAACACTTCTTTTTAACTCAATATTTGAATAGAATTTTAGAACAAACCGTTAAACAGCTACAGGTACTTAAGTCTACATGAAGGGTGAAGTACTTGAAATGAGTCCTTAGTCTTACCTGGGCTGACACTGCACCCTTACGGATCTGTGTCCCTTTGACAGTCACCAGCTCAAAGTTGGACTTGATCCAGAGACCAGTTTTCGGAAATAAATGCTCATTAATCTACTTGCCTTTTAAAAACTGAGCCAAAAAAAAGCCCAAAAAACCAAAACCAACCAAAAAAAATCAAACACCACCCCAAAAAACCTGTTAGAGAAAGTTGTTTTTCAGCAGCTGGATGTGAAATTGAAAACCTTTATCTGTGCACCTTTCTCCTACTTAAATGCATTTTATTCTGTGACCTGATACAAAGCAGCACAATCCTTTGCCTCTCCAGAAGGAAGAAAGGCTGGAGGGTAGTGCAAAGGCTTGTTCAGCCCTAATGCCATAACAAGATTCCCTGTGGCAACTTGCAGAGCAAACACCATTCATCTGCACGTGGGGTCCCGTCGCGGAGCGGCCCTGGTGTGCGGACACCATTGCAATGAAAACGGGACCAGCACAGCCCAGAGCCTGCCAAGCCAGTGCTCAGATACCTGTGCTGAGACACCCAGCAGAGGACAGGAGTATCCAAGAGCTGGCTTCCCATCAGCATGAATCTGCCTGAAGGTTTCTGTCCCCGCTACAAACTCTCTTCTCAGTGTTAATTTTCTCCCCTTGGCCTATGCACAGGAGGAATCTTGCAGAGGGCATGAGCCTTTGTGGTACCCCGCACTGGGACTAAGAGTGGAGGTGAGGATACAAGTGCATCCGTTGCTGGATTGTTCCTGGATCTGTGAAGGCTTTGTACATTCTTAATTGCCAGTGAACACCTCGAAGTACGAGCCTTTGATTTGGACTGAAAGGGCATCAGGCAACAGACCTGTCCTCTTGAACAGCTGCACTTAGCTTAGCTGGGTTGTGGGTGCTTGACAAAGAACGTAAGAGGTGGACTTTATCCAGGCTGAAAGATATGCAAACGTATAGAAAAACCTATTATTCGTGGTGTCCTGGTGACTGCTGTTTAATTCTCATAGTCACTGGGCGGTGGGGATTTTGTGTGTGTGGGGGAAAGAGCATGGAGTGAATAACTTAGGGAAAACACTTCCAGATGGGAGGCCCTTTATCCAAGGTCAAAGGGATGTCTGGAGGGAGGAAGAGCCACCTTTTCAGCTTGCCTGAATCAGTGTAGGTCTGGTAGTTCTCTTCCCTGTAGAGGATGACAAAATATGCTGCATTTTGCACTGTGTAAAAATGAGATGTGTAAGACTGTTTAAAAAAGCCCCTGAAATGGTAGTGTAAACATTATTGTCTTCTCATCCCTGTATATTTTAACTGCTTTCAATATGACCTTGTTGATGGGAGTGTTCCTTATGTTGTTTATCTAGCACACGGGCATCTGCCTCAGGGCTAGCAGTGGAGAAAGGCACATTTAGAGTGACCACTGGCTTGGGAAACGTTCCTGATGGGCTTCCATCTTGGCAGGTCATGACCTATTTACATCAGCAATAGAAGCACTACTTGTCTCATAGATGGGCCTTGCTCAAATAAGATTCCTTTTAGAATCAAGACTAATTTTCCAGAAAAAAAATGAAGGTTCTTCTCCCAAATGTATACAGTTTTTCTGTAACAAGGTTTTAGGTTTTGGAAGTGGTGTTTGGAGGTGAAACTTTAAACCAGGCAGATGTAATCCTCTAGGGAAGAGACTGCAGAAATCAACACTGAAACAGTTTCAAAAAAGTAAGCAGCAAGTAAAATTAACCATTACTTCTGTTTATTTAGGTAATTGAGCTTGACACAGTGGTGTGTCTGACAAGTTGGTTTGTGTTTTTTATTCCATTAAACACAGATAAGACACTCAAAGCTGTGATTGGCCATCTGAGAGTATTTGTTTCAGTTTAGACTTTGGAAATCTTGTAAATGTGGATAGATCAGGATAGGGCCAGCAGCATAAGAAAATTACCCAGTAAGCCAGTATCTCCCTGGACAGCTGCTGTAGCTTGTTCTGCTTAATGTGGAATCAGGAGTGAAAACCATGCGAAATTATTACTACATCTACTAAAAATCAATAGCTGCTGCATCCTTTTAATTCTATAATCAACATTATTCCTTTGCTTTTTTTCATTATTTTTTTGAATGGTTATTATATGGGATGCTTGGGCATCATTAGCAGACTTTATTGTAAATTAGAAATGCATTCGAAAAGTTCAGAGGAGAAAAAAATTCACAAAAAAAATATAAGCACCTCATTCTTGCGAACTGCAGTTGAGATAAATTGCATATAAAATGAGAACAGCATTTTTGTTTTAAATGTATCAATACCATTTAATGACTTGTAACAATATTGTAATTGTAGTAATGCCAAGCTTTTTGATCAAAACTTCCCAGAAATGTGATGTCTGTATGGAGCCAAAAGCTCTAACAAGCTTTTAAGTAAACTTTGATTTAGTTATGTGTAGGCACTCCCCAGACCAAGAAAGAAGCCTTTGCTAATACAGATCATTTACTCCTCCTGGGAAACTGCAGTATTCAGGTAACTTTGAGCCTGATTAGCCATATGAAAGAAACAGCTACACCTATTATCCAAGTAGTTTCAAGGAACATAAAGGCTTTTCCACATTGAAATCATCTTCTCAGTAAAGCAGAGATTAGATGCAGCCATTTGGGAGCAAATTTTTGAGAACAAATCGATAGTGATACCATCACTTTGGGAGGGAATTGGATGAAGAAGCAAGAGATTGCCAGCTTGCTGAAGAAAAAAAAACCCCTCTGCCAAAGAAAGTTCATTTAGGTTGGCTGGTGTCCGTGGTGTCTAGGGGTAGGAGTCTGACAGCCCAGTGGGTGTCTGAGGTCAGATCAAGAGTTAGTATAGCACCTAGGCCTTCTCTGCCAAGGTGGTAGGGCATGTAACCATGCTCTAACACCTCTCTTCAGGGTGACAACAACCTTTCTTATGTCCTTTCAATGCCCAAATGTCATATTCAATCTTCTGAATGCTTTTATAATAGGAGTAGTGCTTTTTTAAAAATTCCAGTGATTTTCCAGTTTAGAGGGGATCAATGATCTGATTTATTCCCTCCAGCCCTAGCCAGTGTACATACAAATATTTTTCTTAAAATAAGCTCCTGGGCCCTATTCCTGGATTTCTCTTCAGGCAACAAAATAAGGGATGGAATTCTCCAAGTCATTGGTTCCCATTTGGCCTTGCTGGCACTTTTTTTGATTCCAATTTTTTTTTTTTCCTTAAATCAGAGCACATATATAAGTGCTTAAGTGCTTAGATGTGGATTTGATTCTTAAATTTAGGCATCAACTTTTTTCTTTTATTTTATGTTTTCCATTTGCCGGACTCCTAAGTGGAAGCAGAATAGATGGTTGTCAAAATCACCCTGGCTGTGTATTTGTAAGCAATTGAAAGGTGCCTTTTCATAGGTGGTCTGTGTATAAAACCACAGGAAGAAAGCAACAAAAGTGTCTGCTGACTCATACAGTAAGAACATTTTAAATCAAATCAGTGCAAGAAAGGCTGCAGAGACCAAAAATTGTAGAAGTTATTGAAGTAAAATATCTTCTTCAAATAGAGATTTATGAAAGCCTGTGTTTTGCTGGGCTCTGGAGCCACGTGGTCTTTTTTCTTCATATCTTCATGTCCATTCCTGCAGCCTCTTGCCTGTGACCTCCCACCAGCTGCATCTTTTGCAGTGTTTCTTTAGGGCAGGGTTTCTGTCCGTGTGCTGTGGCCAACCATGACACCCGTGAGAACTGAGGGATGACGTTTGTCACACCAGGGTGGTGGCTTTTCTGTTGTTCTGTCCTCTTTCCTTTTCAGTTGTGGGTGAGAACTGCAGGCATGTTCTTTGGCAGTGAACAACAAACACCAGAAGGCTGCCAGCTATTGAGTATGTTAGCTTATTTCTGATCTTCAGCTAATGGGACAGAGGAACTGAAGGAGCAGTCAGGAGGATGCCTGACAGCTCTCAGTGATTTGAAAAAAGTTGTGGAACCAACAATTCAGTGCCACCCTGGTGGCAGGGGTGGAGGGAGAGGAGCAGATACTCTTCTTTCAGATGCCCTGAATGAAGAAGACTATTTCAATGGGAAGTGATATGAATGAGCACTGGCCAGAATGCATGGGTATGTTTTACAATAAAATTGAGGTTTGACTTTGATTTTGTACCATATTAGAAAAAAACAGAAACCTTTTCACTGCTTAAAGAGCCATACCCACAAGGCTGAATACACATTGGATTATCAGTAACCTAATGACTGAGTCGTTTCCCTGGCTTGTAGGAGATGGAGGTTTATGTTGTCTACCTGATTGAGAGAGAGACTTTGAACTTGAGGTTCTTGTGTTCTCAGCAAGTGACCAAGTCATCATGTGGCTGTGTCAGCCTCTGGCCCATGAACAGAAAAATGGAAGAACTCAATAGGAGAGATTAGCCACTGAGCTTTGATAGGTTGGGTTTCTCATTCACTAAAATTCTCTGAAATATATCCAACCCTCAGAAAGCTCCACTGAAACACATGCTTTTCTGTGGATAGCACCTGGTTTTTATGGGTCCTAATGACTACACTATTAATTGTGATCTGTCACATCCAGGACATGGGCTTTACCATTTATTTAATATGCAGTGTCTCAGAGGCAGTTAAAATAATCTTGCAGTTTTTCAGAGAACAAATCTGAAACATTACAGGAAAAGGATAACACAAATCTCAGTGCTTGCTTGCTTTCTCTGTTTGGTAATGCACTTTGTGTGTTATGGGTTGAAATAGTTTCTTTGAGCTTCAAGGCAGCTCAGGAGTGCAGGCAGCACAGTCAGCTGCACAGAATAGGCAATTTTGGGGAGTTTTCCCTGTGTCTGAAAAGGTGAAGGGGGGTTGTTTTTACTCTGAGCAGCTTTTCTGCCTTCTCTATGCACATCTTTCTGTTCCAAAAGGATCTAGAAAGGGAAGGGTCAGGATTTGTGTGTGGATTTGGCCAGCTGGGTTCCCTACAGCCTCCTCCCTTCTCCTTTCAAACTCACTGGAAGAGCAGCACCCAGCTGCTTGTCCTGGCTGTCTTTTCCTCCCTGGAGAAAGAAATACTGCCTGAGCTGTGGCTAGGATGAGGCATGAGGGAAAGCATCCCTTCTTTTTTTCAGAGTGTAGCCAAAGTGGAGGCAGGAGGGAGTGGTGGCTGATCAGAAGAAGCTGGTGTAAAACTGGGGCTGTCCTTAAGAGCAAGGGAAGGAGGGAGCCCTAGGTGAAAATCTGAGAGAAGGCAGTACAGCCTGAGCTATCTACAGGGATCAAATACAGCCCAGGCTCCTCAAGTGCAGATAAGCCAGGTCAAGAGCCTTGTGAAATCCCTGCTGTCTCTACAGAGCCTGGTTCCCAGCTTTATCCACTAATGGTCACCCAAAAAAGTTGCTGCATGTGTGGCTATTTGCAGGGGCAGGCTGCATCTCAGGCAATGACCATGAAGAAAGAGAGAAGCCAGGAAATACTTTGGCTTGGCAAAGGCTTATTTTTAAGTAGGAATATAGATAAAATATCTTACATTATTTTGGTGTTTCTGGTGATTTAAGTTCTGGGTTGTATAAACAATATATGAAAAATTACTTCTCAGGACTGTAAAGGAAGAGAAAGGGGAGAAGAGAGGTCTCCTTGCTTCTGTGAGAGTCAGTGGGAGCTGGAGGCATGGGACAGCCAAGTTGGCCTTCCTTCTCTTGGCAGTTTGAAAGGAGAAGAAACATTGCTTAGGCACTTTGCCTTTCATTCATGGAGAACTTCATATGTCAGCAAAATACTGAAGTGAGAACTGAGCTTGAATAAACTGAATTGTCTTCCAGGCATGTGGAGCATCTCCACTTCTTTCCCCTGGGTTAACTTAGCACTTTGCTTCTAGCAATGGTGTTTGGCTCAGAAGGCAAATGCATGGAGCTTGTGCTGGTAAGAAAGATGCACACTATTTCAGGAATGACAGATCATAAAACATTTGCTTATTTTTTCTTGCCTGCTTAAGGCTGGTGGATCTTGGGTTTTGTGTGTCATTCTAGCTGGGTTGAGTTTTCCTTTTTATGCTGATCTTTGTTATTAGTAATGTGTCTTAACTCCCACATCAGGTTACTTTTTTTCCCCCTTAAGTAGGTTAAGACCTCTCTGATGAAATATGTACACATAAAATAGGTAAGTTTGCTGGAAGCTATCTTTGATTGGTCAATTTTCCCCTTGAGGAGTGGAAGGGAAGTTAGTCACTCTGCTACAATGAGAGAAATCTTACTGAAATGTGGACAATGGAATAATTTTGTGACTAGCATGAAGCAGCTTCCCACATTGTCAGTGTTATTATTAATTTGGCTCTGCAACATGATACAATTAAGTTATTTAGGCTTTTTCTGCTTCAGATTTCTGAAATGTAAAATAGGATCAATGGAATCTGCAATGCCCCCAAAATAACTGCTCATAGGTGTCAACCATAAAATTAGTATGGCACTTATCAGTTTTATCCTGATCCTGATTAACTTCATAAATATTATATTACTGTTTGGCTGATCAACCATCTACATCTGTCTCAGGAAATAAGTAATTTCTGTGTCCAGACATTTCTCATAGGTGATAAGAAAGTAATGTCATGTGGGTCACACCATTCAGTGCCAAAGGTGACAGGAAACTGTAGGGTAAATGTGGCAGAATCCATGTACATTTTGTACAGGCTCTAGATGTTTTAAGCATTCTCTGTGTTCAGTTTTAAAAATGGTCTTTTAATATGTAAGGTCATTGTTATTGGTTTTGCTCAAACTAAACTTTAATACAAAGTTGATGGATATGTTAGCTTTAATTATTCATCATTTATTTTCTGTAGGTGTCAAGAGATTTTCATCCTGTAGTCTTCATTGCACTTGTAAAGGATAATCTACCATATCTAGATTAAGAAATGTAATTCAGTTATATTGCATGCAGAATTCTTATATCAACAACTGCAAAATGATAAGACAACATGGTAAGGAAATTCAGAACGAAGTATAAAAAATGCTTGACAGAAAAATTGAGAAGTGTTTCTGAATGTTAGAACCATCACAGCTAATCCTGAGATAGATTATTATGTATACTGAGAGTTAGTTTGAGCTCTGATTTAAGTCAGCACTAGGTTTTGTTTTGATCTAAATGTGAATCAATTATTAAATGTTGAGGTCAATTATTACATTCCTTTAAAATGTTATTTTGAATTTTATAAATCTATTTTAGACCATTTTCATTCATAACCATAGTTTTCTATATCTTTAAAGTGCTGTATTGCAAAGTACTTTGCAATGAATCAGACAAAACAATTCACGTGTTTAAAGTGCAAGACAAAATAAGAAACTGATTTTAAGTTTTCTCTTATTTTTAAACTATTTTTCCATCGCAAGTCTGTAAAGTAAGTGACTGAATTTTTTTAATTATCATTAGGCAGCTCTAGTATAATTTATGTTAAGAGGTTTTGGCCTGTTTATGTGTGCTGGAATTTGCCAAAATTAGTAATGCGATATTCTATCTTTAGCCAGCCTATAGAGCAATAAATAATGACACATGACTGTATGGGAGTGTTGTTAGTTTAATTTTTTCTGTGGTGTTCATGAAATGCAACCAACTTCCAGCCCAAATTCTGCAGTATTAGGCAGCAAGTTGTGCTCTGAACTAAACCAGATGCTGATCAGCTCCGTTCCTATTATCGACTTGGGGCAGAGATGGTAACCAGACCTTATTTGCAATGTTAACATTTGGAACAGATTAACAGCAGTTAGGCTGAAATGAGAAACCTCCACTTCACTGAAAAGGTTCAAAACATGTAATGCTGTAAAAATCAGGACGTCTGTAACATGTTAGATAGGAATAAATAAGTTAACTGTAGGCCACACTTTCCCCTTTGCAGGATGTGTTGTTTCCAGTTTATGAGTGGCCCTTTGAAAGGACATGTTTATGAGGTATAGTGAGCTTTAAGTCCTGATAAACCATCTACTGGATGACGTGTAGTGTATCCAAACTGGCTGTGCTTGTTCACTTGGAGAGAGCCCTCCCCAGAGCCACACTGTACAGAACTTTTTTGTCTGGGACAGAAACTCCACGTGCACTCCTGAAGCTCAGGGACCCGGGATGCACCTGGATACCAGCCTTCAGCAAACCCAAAGAGGAATGGGCCCCAGAGGAGTATGTGGAATGTGGGGTGGCCCTTACACTGCATACTGGGCTGGAGAGGTTTCTCTGTGTCTGCTTGTGCTATCTCAGAGGATTCAGTGGGGGTGGAAGGGTTCATTGGGAGTGTAGTGAAAGGCCTAACAGGTCTTAGGCTAAGAGTGGGCTAAGACTCCTCACCTGTTTGTCAGGGTTGCACAGTTAGGGCTGCAGTCATAAACTTGTACAATGCTTTATTTCTGGTGCTATAATACCTTCCTCCTTGTATTCTATGCTTTTTTTATTAGGAATATTGCTTTAGCAGGAACAAAATAGGGCTTCAGGTCTAAGGAGAGAGTGTTTCTGCAAAAGTCATTCAGAGATGTTGCTGGTTCTCATTGCTTCTATGTACATGTAGTTATTAACCACTATATGTGTAGATGTTGAGAGAGATGAAGCTAGGACACTAATTACCCTGTTAATCTGAATGTGTCCAGATCTGAACAATCTGAAAGTGTTCATGTAGCAGCCAGGTTAGCCAAAGAAATCACCAAGCACAGCTGTGCACATGGAGAACTAAGCTGGGAAAGAAAGTAACAGCAAAGTGCTTTGTTCATGGATGGAGGCTGTTGTGGTGGTGCTGAGTGCTTACCATAGTAAGCTATATGGGAAATTAAACCTAATCTTCTGTAATTACTTTGGGTAAGCTACTGCATGGATCTCAGTTTAGTTTATGCTGACCTGAAACAGGTTTTGGTTCATTGTATAGTGTGGCTGGAGGCATGTACTGGAGCACTAGCTGTGGTTCAGCTATGATGTGTTGTTACATGTGAGTGTAAATTTTTCCAGGTGAAAGTTATAATCCTTTTTTTGGGAATGGTAAAATTTGTAATGATGTACTGCTCTGGCCAGGTGAGCAGCCAGGAGAGATGGGTTTGGCTTTCTCTGTTTGATGGTGAGAGGAGCCAAGGTGTGGCCAGGCAGAGCAAGGACACACCTGGATCGTGAAGCACTGTCAGGAAGGTAGCTTGGAAAGACACCAAGATATGGAAACCTTTTATGCAGGCAAGCTAGTTAGAGACATGATCTTAAAAAATACCTAACTGTGGGCTTAAGGGATCCTGGAAGCATACAGTGACTCAGTCTGTAGTGCTGTGTCCATGAGTGGTGGGTACACACAGGTCTGTGTACTGACCCACGCCACAGAGAGCCCAGGTGTGTGCTCCTGACATCCAGTCACAAAAAAGAGAAGCTGTCTCTGAGGGAGAGCTTGCTTGTGTCCACCCAGCATGGCTGTGAGGCAAGTTCTGGTTTTGAGTGGGTTTGGAACATGGATGTAGTTCTGTAGAAACAGACTTTGCATTTTTCTCTGTAGTAGCCCATAGCTGCAGCTTACAGCCCCTGAATGAATCTCATTACAGGTTGCTCTGGGATGTGGTTTTATGTCATTATTTTTACTCCTTCCATGATTTGTTATAGAAACTTTGTTTGCCTTTTTCTTAACCTTCATATGTGAGCCTTATGAAAACGGATCAACCTTTTATTGAACTAAAGATCAGTGAGAAGCCACCGTTGGCTGTGGTGTTACTTAGAAGCTGATCTAAATTTCAGGTTGCAGCTGGACCTCCTCCATGCTCCCTGTATTTCAAATCAGGAAGAATATTGTCAGATTGAGAAGAAAAGATGAAAGACTTTGCAAGTAATAGGATTTTCCAAGTAAAAGTGAAAAAGTATTTAAATAGCTGTTATTGTTTGAAAACATGGCGTTCTTTTGAGCTCCCCCCATACACCATGTAAATGAGGGATGGATTTCCCCACAGGTAAGATTCCACTGCAGAGGAGGCTTGGAGGAAAGCACCTTACAGCACTGGCACCACAGAAAGAGGCAAAAAAGCATGTGGATGGAGATCCATCAGTGGATGGAGATGTCTCTGTTTAGGGAAGATTTTGTTCTGAGTCTGAACTTAAAGTATCCAGCATAAGTGCAAGATGTTTAATCAAGAGCATAATAGCAAAAACTCCGTGTCTCAGCATGTTGCTGCAGAGTGCTGCGTGGCTACGGCCTTAATATCTGCTACACCAAAATGTCTGTGACCATTTCATGAAGCCAGGCCATTGATTCAAGGCACTGGATCAGGCTTTTGAAGAGACAGCCTGCAGTGACACTACTGCACAGAAGGTTTTGTGTGCCCAGACTTTCACCTTTTCAGTCCTTCAGCTCTGCATTTTTTCATCTCTGAGAGAGATGGCAGGTGTAAGGTAGTGCTGCTTGGCTGTCATTTCAGCATCCGATGGAACTATACAAGTCTCGTTTCTTGACAGTGACATTTTAGTGACATTTTTGCTTATCTTTGACCCTGGCCACTTGAAAGTTTTTGCCGGGCAGGGCTCATTTCCATAGGCAATCTTTTTCTCTGAAGAGAAAATCATACTATTTCTAGTTCCTGCATTGCAAGTTCCTCTTGCTTTACCTTTGCAATGAGCGAGTTCCTTAAACCTCTTTAAGCCATTTTAAATATACGGCATTGCTGTTAAAAGACCATTTGGTAAGAAATCTGCTGCACTGGAATTTGTGACTGAGGTTTAAACATGGAGTTGATATGCTGTAAAATCTCAGTCGCAGTTTGCACTAGATTTAGATTTAAAACCAACAAAAATGTAATTGCGGGCTAAAAACTGGCGATTGTTCACAGCCTAGGAATTATGTTTCAGACTTTGGAAGGAAAATGGTTTGGCTTATTTTTTTCCACATTCAGGAACACTATTATTTGCTGACTTAATGGTTTCAGATGCTGTTAAATGAAAAAAAAGTAATTGTGTAGTAAGTGTGTTTTGCAGGTGCTTTGTCCTGGGGTGTCTCTGGGAGTTTTACAGCATGACTCTTTGTGGGAGCAACAGGTCACAAACCTTCATAAAGTGGCTTCCAGCCAGCCAGGAGCAGCCGTGGTGTGCACATGGGCTACTGCCCTGCAGGTGCCACTGGCCCAGCCCAGTGTTTGCCTTCCTGGGAGAGCAGCTGCAGCAGGAGACAGTGTACAGTCATTCCTTTGGAAAAAAAATGTAGTGTATTCCATGCAAAGTGGAAGAATAAAGATTCAGCTCTTGGTAGTCTCAAGGATGAACGACTTGGCACATTGCACATGTGTGTCCCAGTCTTAACTGAGGTATTGACTGAGTGTAATTACCACAGCTGGAACTTGGCTGGGCACCCAAACCAGTGGGTAACTGGGAGAGGTTTGCTTTGGGGAGGAGCCTGTGGGCCTCTCAGGTGATGAGCAAGAGATAATGTTTTACATTTCATAGGATTAAAAAAAACATGCACCAAAAAACCCCCCCCAAAATTGTTATTACCTCAGACATTTTTTATTTTTAATATATATAACAAAAAAGATTATTGTTACTGTCTCAGACATGCATTTAGATCAGCTATGACCCTCATTAAAATGAAAATTCATCCTTCTCATGGTGTTTCTAGTTAAGCAGAAACTCTCCTACTTTCTTTTCCCTCTCTCTCCAAATGAAGAGGCAGAGTCCTCAGTGTGAGCTGTGCTGGAAATCACTGGAACACAAAAATTCTGTGGAAGGAGAGGTCCTCTGTCAGAGACTGACGATGGTTTTCTGGCACTGATGGTTTTCCTGGTGCTCCATTCTGCCTTGGTACAGACAAGACATTATAATTTGAATAATAAACATTTTAATTAAGAAAACTGAGAACATACTGCTCAGTTATATGCTCTGAAGTTTCAGTACATGTAGCTGCAAGGTGGAAGCTCCCTTGGAAAGCTGAAGTCCAGGCTGTCCCTTACCACTGCCTACTGCTTGTAGTCACTCCTAGGAACAACCGGATCTCCTTGAGGAATAGCATAACCATAACCACATCTGAAGTGACCCAAGTAAATAACTTTCTTTTTTTTAAGAGAAGTTCAGGGGTTTGAGGTGTGAGGGTTTTTTGTTGTTTTTTATTTGTATTTTTTGTTTGTTTGTTTTGTTGTTTGGGTTTTTTTTTTTTTTTTTTTTTTTTTTTTTTTTTTTTTTTTTGTTTGTTTTTTTTTTTTTGTGGAAAAGATAAGGTTAAGGGTTTTTCAAGACTTTTTTTTTCTGCCCAAATATTTCTCTCACCAGAAACACTATTTCAAACA
Source organism: Florisuga fusca (assembly GCA_038090715.1). Classification (NCBI taxonomy): domain Eukaryota; kingdom Metazoa; phylum Chordata; class Aves; order Apodiformes; family Trochilidae; genus Florisuga; species Florisuga fusca. The sequence goes on from JAAWXA010000021.1 coordinate 16,268,550, forward strand.
ATGGAAAATTACTGTAGATTTTTTTTTGTTGAAATTATAAAAAAGTAACTTTGATTCTTTTTTTCCAAAAAAAGTTCTGATTTATGGTCAAATACATTAGTTTAATTTTTTAGATGCATCTATTTTCTTCCCTTCGCCTCTTTCCAAATGGAGAAATATTTTTAGGGAATTTTCCTTATGCCAGGTCAGATGCTCTTTCCTGTCAACACAGTCTCGTTGCAATAAAGACCAGAGGCACTGGGTTGCAAAGGTGCTCTGTGGATTTATGTTGTGATATCTGACCTGCCCCAGGGGCATTTCTACTTAAGCCAGTATGCAACAGAGAAATGCCACAAAAATTTGGAGACAGGAAAGGAGAGCAGGTGGACCATGATAAACATACAAGAGGGCATTGGCCATGGTTTCCAAGAGTGATTATAATCACTTATGAGCTCTTCTACTTTTACAAAATACTACAATATGCATTTTTGCACTGAAACTGGCCAGAAACAGATGGTGATAAACTTTAACCTCCACTGCCTTCTTTTCTTGTACAGTACAGGCCCAGAGCAGAGCTTGGGAGACCATCTCTTTTTCTCTGGCTTTTGTTCTAATCCACAGGAAAGCAATTTTATTGATTCATAGGAGAAAGCCCTGGCATGGAGAAAAGCATGGAGCCAACTTATGGGAAATGTTGCTTGTACCCTTGTAATTTACAGAGAAGTCTTTCTTATCTGAAAACTTAGTGTAAAAATATAACTCTTTAAATTCAGCAATGACTACATTGATCTGTATCAGCACTTTGTACCCTGGTACCAGTTTCTGAAGTCATCTGTGTAGCACCTGTGTCAGTAACATCATGGGGTCAGACTGTGGTCTAAGAAATGTTTTGAGGTCGTTATTTGTTTTTTTTTTTCCTTAAGCTTTTTAAATATGAAAGAGAGGAGGGGAAAATGCCAGTCAGAGATGCAGGTTTTAGAAGTATTTCTCATTCACTTGATGTAGCATAAATGCTTTAGAGTGTAACTGGAATGTCTTTGCACAAGTTCCAGGATGGTGGTAGGCAGCTTTGAGACCAGAACAATGCCTTTCCACATAATATACAATTAGCTTGCTGCCAACATTATGTACAGCCTTTAGTCAGAGATGTATGTAATTTCTGTTTTACAGTTGTCCAGACACACTTTAAAAAAACCCTAAGCCCTATGCACCAGATGTTACTTAGCCCGGTGTGGTCTACTTGGACCCATTCCAAACCTGCCTGCACATAATTTTCAAGTCCCAACAGCTCTGCAGTGCTAGAAGATAAAAACTGACCATAACCTTTCCTATCACTCAGAGCTCAGTTTAATTATCTGAAACACTACCAGATAAATTGTTCAATCAGAAGAATTCCACCTTAACGTTAACTACTACCACGTCTATTTTTTCTAATTTGAGGCAGTTTTGGGTTACTAGCTCTGAAGTCTGCAAAGTTCCAATCAATTATTAATATAACAATCTAGAGCGTGCTTTTTTCTTAAATCATGAATAATGGACTATGTTCATATGGTGTTGTTGGGCAAGGCACTCCATGAATTTACATGATGTAGTTTTATGTACAGATGGGTGGGGTACATGTGTGTGACTTGGACTCGATGTTTTAAAATCTCATGGCTTTAATTTTAAATAGGGTCACCTCCAGAAAAATGATTAACAGAGCTGCTAAGCAACCAGTAGTGCTGATAGTACCCTCTTATAAAACCATGGTTTTTCAGCCAGCAGAATTCAAGCATTAGCTTGCAGTCAAGTGAATGCTTAGGTTCTTCCTTGCAGAAGATGTCAGTAACCCAAAGATGTTTTTTAAACAGTACACTGGGTGCCTTTAAAGTCTCTTTCAGAGACCCAGCTCTGACTGTAGTCTGGCTCTGAAGAGATATTTAGGTTTCTAGCCCCCCTTGAATAGCTTTGTGGACCTGAACTCTTGCCCTGAAAGCATAAGGATTAGGAATGCTCTGAAGTCATGTGGAGTGCCCTATTTTATTTAGACAGCCTTTTCAATGTGTCCATGTTTATATTGTATCACATCTGTATTTTAATGTTAAAATATTAGAAAAGCAGTTCAATTGGTTATTTTGTAGTCATTACTGCTTTTCTATTTACCTTTATTGGTATATGTGTTTCTGCATGTATTGGCTGTGGTAAATTTTTCTGACTTGTCTTTGATGAAAATTTTTATTTGCATTATAAAAGTGTGCCTTTAGGTTTGGAGCATAAAAATGTCAGAGAAACAGCAAACTGAGGAAAAGATTAGTAAGGTTTTGTAAGAAGTGATGACTGATGCTCAATACATGTAATTGATGGAAGCAGAAGCCAACCGCTTGGTTTTGTATTAATTTTGTCAGCACACAGAAGCTAGTTCATGATCCATGTGACAAATTAAAATGAAGAAACAAGTTTGATTTTGGATATTAAGTATTAACTACATTCCCTTTATGAGCAATCTACGAGTTGGCTGTTATTTCCCTGAATGACTCATTACATTTCAAATAGTGGTACTGCAGGGTAAACCCAAATCAGATAAAACTGTTTGATGGAGGATATAGATATTTCTAGCTCTGTGAATCTCTGTTCTTCTTTAAGATTTTTAAAACAGAAATAGCAGCAGTGATAGGAAATATTTCCATCTGATGTATTCCAGCTAATGGATTTCTTTTAACTTAGGTTAATTAAACCTTTGGTTTCACACATTTCAAATTTTTATTTAGATTTTTCTTCTCTTTCAGCTTTCTTTTCAAGTTCCAATTTTGTGGTCTCCTTTATGACTCAAAACTACAGAGTATTGCAGATTTTTGCTCCTTTACCTTATATTTCAAGAATACTTTCATTTGCCAAACTTCCTCCACATTTGTGGCTACAGCTCCCTGCTCCACTTTCTTAGTGCTCCATTTGAGCTCCTGCTAAAACTGAAAGCTTTGAGGAAAATAAATCTAAGATGTCAGTGACTTAAAGCCCAGTGCTGTAAGTTTAAGATGTTTGCCTAATATCACATCACCGAAATGGAACAGATAAAGATGAAGTGTAAAGTATATGTAACGTGGCTTGCAGTTAAGTGCAGTAATTGGAGAATGCAAGCAGCAGATCTGGGAAGGTGATAAGGTAAGCAAAAGCTTCTTGGGAAAGGTAAACTATCTGAAGAGCTGACAGTGATATGCACTGACTGGAAGGAACCCAAAATTGTTTTAGCCTTTAAGCATCCAACAGACATTGGAGTAATTGAGTAATCATACACTCTGGGTCCAGTATTCCTGTCACTGATACCCCATGCATCTCAGTTATTGGTGTAATTTAAATCTGATAACCACATAATGGACCAAATTCTCTTCTCTACTTTTCATAAGTTGCCCTATTGGATTCACTATGAAGAATGTTTACTTAAGTGCAGTGAGCAGGATTTGTGTCATGAGGCTTATTTTCTTTCTCAAAATCGGTATTCTCTGCTGTATGTACTGTTCAGCACCATGTAAGGCAGGATATTAATTCTAAAAGAAAATATCCTAAAGCACCATAGGTTAGGTTAAAACACTAAAAAGTGTAAACTTCTTTGTTTCTTCCAGTGTTTAGGCAGTTTTCCTTAAGGTCTAAGACAAAAAATTGTCCCCAAGTCTCTCTTACTTTTGGTGCCAGTGCATTGAAACTGTGTCAGATTCTGCATTGTAAATGTGATGCCTGCCCCTACACATTTTTCAGAATGACAGCTTCTACCTTTCAAGGGTCATTTGGGTCAGAAAGTTTCATTAAAAAATATTTGAGTACACGCCACATACCTTGTCTGCTTATTCAGTCTTAATATTCAACAAAACATTTTGATATTGCCAGGCAGCCAGATCAGAATAAACTCACTGGAGCACAGGAACGTCTTTTTGTTCTTGTTTTATAAGTAGCACCTCATACACTGAAGCTTGGGGTGCATAGGCTGTGCTGTAATGCACATAATAAATACTTACAATCAAGAGAGTTTTAAGGTGTGACTTTTTTTGTACAGCATCATGAAAAAATCTGGCCCTAATTTTCCTGGTAAAACGGGGCAGTGGGATTGCTCATGTCTCCCTTGTGCTGGGGTGATTGATGACTGTGTATGAAGTGCTATGTAACAGGTAAAATGTTACAGTCCCACAGCCTGCAGTGGACAGAAAGGCAAGCCTGTAGCTTAGCGAAGAAAATTGCCCCTTGCAGAATTTTTCCAATGAGTAGTAAAAATGAAGTAAAAAAGGCTTTCAATAATGTTGTTTCTTGAGATTGTGTCAGTTAGATAAGCTTGGGATTCGTTCAGGTTGCAAATTGTGCTCACACACACATTTTCTTCTGCCTCCTCCTCTCCACACACCCAAGAACAGGGATGCTTTCAGGTTGGCTTTAGTAAAGCAAGACTAGTCTGGTAAACTAAATTAGTCTTTACAACTTCTAGTCATATGGCATAACTAGTAATACACTTTCTAGCATGGTTTCAGCAGTGACAACCAGCATTTCTCCGTGGAAGGATGCCCATGGAAAAAGCATCCCCAATACTCTGGGGAAGCAGATGGCCAAGAGATTATTCCCAGAGCCAGCACGGTCAAGAACAACCTCTTGGAGAAGAGATAAGGAGGGTACAGCTGCATGGACATGAGCTGTGCTGTGCAAAGCCCTAAACCAGTCTGGCACTTCTAATGCAATGAAAGAGCAATGAGTAAGTGTGCATCTTGTGAAGGGAGGTAAAAAATCGTTCTCTGATTCTAACACAGTTCTGTTCAGTGAGGGTCCCTATGTAGCTGAGCTACCTTGTTTCCTCATACTAGCAAGTGGCCTACTAGTCTCCTAGTCTCTGTCCTTCCCTTCCATTCCATCATTATTCCTGCAGTTATCATTCTGTGTCTGTCACACCACCCAACCAACAAATCACCTTCCCGCGTCTTTCAAAGTTTTCACAGCTGGAAACAGGAGAAAAAAAAGGGTTGAAGTCCACCTAACATTGCTAAGGTAGAGATTTCCTATCTAACTGCACACCTAAAGCTTTCCTTGCAGCTTTCATTGGGTCATATCTTGATTTCTCCACACTTTCTAGTTCTGATAAATGAAGTCTTGAATCGAGCATATTGCTTCATGGGTCATCTTTCTGCCTTGTTGCTTTGCTGTAATTTTTCCCTGGTTCCTTCTTCAGCATTTCAAAAATAAGCTCCATTATCTCAGTTCTTAAAAATTTTTCAAACTTTATCTTCACCCTGCCCATTTGTCAGTATAAAGGATTGCCTCCAGCCTCTCTGACCCACTTAGTAGATTTTCAGACAGAGGCTGCCAAGCTCCCTCCCTTGCCATCCTGCAGCATGGGCAGGACTTCCACCCACATCCCCACTTCTTAAAGCTGTACATAGAGTCATTTTACCCTGCCTATGGGAAACTAGAAAAATACAAAGCTCTTCTGTCTTGCCGATCTCTATCTATCCATTGTGTTTTGTTTTAAATTTATTGACAACCTGAGGTTTGCAAGTAAATTTCAGCTTGTCACACCTCTGAATTTTAACAGGACACGCTTGAAAAAATGCCTGAACCACTCCTTTCTGCAGGAAGTATACCCTGGGTTTTGCTGCCTCACAGTGTCTGTTTCCATATGACTGTTACACTCGTGTTTGTCTGGAATAGTAGCTGGCTACTATTTGTGATTTCAAAGTAGGTGTTGATTCCAGCAATTTCCTGAGATGGCTTTTTAAAAGTTAAGTCAAAACAGAATCTGGTTCAAGGATATGGCTGGGAGGAAATGGTACATATTTGCCCCTGCAAAAATTCTGAGGACTACTAGAAAAAAAAAAATAAATCATTTAGAAAAAGTTACCTAAAAAGAAATTTTTAAAAAATTAAGGTGATTTTTTTGCAGTTTTCTTGCTGCTTGCTTCCTTCCTTTAAAAACACACAATTAATTTCTTCAATGCAAATAATGGACCTTAAATCATACAATATGTATGATTTTATTCTAAAAATGGATCCAGCTGCCTTAGAGATTTTTAAATGTTAGAATAATATATGAGATTGTCTTTCCCACTGCCCCATAAATATTAGGCTTTTCCATTGAGAGATGTCAGCTAAGGTGATTATACTGTAAGCAGACTAAGCCTTGGGATTTCACTACAGATCTCAAACGTATTTAGTAAGACTAATTAGCTCATTTTACACAGGAATTTGCTATTTTGTTAAAAGAAGAGCACATTTATATTCTTTATGGTATTTCTATAGGACCAGTTCAAGGTAATTAAATAGAAAAAACAATGTAATAAATTCTTGGAAACAATCCCCTATAAATATTGGTTTATCATTTGGCATTCTCCTCTCATTTCCACCGGATACCAGTGGGATTTGTGTATCCGCTTCCTTTATGTTTCTAATTAAGAAGCCACGTCAGATTTGTGGAAAACCTACACAATCTGTCACTTTGACTGCTGAGGAACGAGCACGCGTCCCTGACCCCTATCCCCATCAATCTGAATAGATCCAATTTCATTGATTTATATCGAATAGAATTTCATTGGTGGCTACTGCATAAATTTGCAGTGACTTTCACATTTTTTTTCACCCAAATGATGTTCAGGTGGAATATGTCTGTTATAAGCCAAAGTTCAAAAATTAGAGCAAGGTCATTTTTAAACAGAGGAAAAAAGGGTTTAGTTTTAGTATTTTCATTCCCAAAGAGTAATAAAAGCCATCACTAAGTTCTGCTGGGTATTTGCTTCATTTAAACAGGTTTTTTTTCCCTGAAGTCTGACATTCTATCATGCTTAAAGTGCAATTTATTCAGAAAGTGACTTTAATAAAAGTAAGATGACTAATTAGGATAGGGTTATTTCTATTTTTAAAAAGAATGTTTCTTTATAAAAGCATATACGTCATGCCAGCACTGCACAGCAAAAAACCCAAGTTGAAGACATTTTTTTTGCATCCATATAAATGCTGAGGTAAGCTTTTTCTCTTCTTTAGGACAGACTTGCAAGAGGCTAGTGGGCTGGAAGTAGCAGGGCTACAACCCTCCCTCTCTTACTAACAGTGCTCTGCACATTGCACTCCCATTCCCACAACACATTCTCATCCTTGGCTGGTGCCCATGAACCAAAGAGCAGGCGCCATGGCCTGGGTTCTGCCCATGGAGCTCAACACCTTTCATTCCCCAGACTGGTCCCTACTGGGAAGAGTCCTTGGTGAGTGCTGCCCCTCCAGGGTGCCTGAGCATTGTCTGGGGTGGATGCAGCCTCTTAAATTTGGTTATGAGACGAATGGGTGCTGGTGCTTGAGCCTGGTCCCTGACTTGGTTTGATTCCCCCGTATAGCTGTAATCAGTGTTGCTGAATCATGTCCCAGAGGAGACAGAACACAGAACTGAGGAGAAAACAGTGGGGCTGATGCACCTCCCTTCTGCTGCTCCTTGGCCAGTCCTGTGTTTTCTGATGTGTTTTGAAATGATACCTTACATCCCTCACTCACATTCCACTCATTGGCTTAGGCAAAGCATGAAGGCACCCAGGCTGTGGTGTGATGCTGAGTCCTGATGTGATGCTGGCTTAAATCCTGTACCCTGGGTACATCTGCAAGGGGGCTGACAGGTAAGCAAGGATGGTTGGGCTGCCCAGCACAGAGTGCCTGTGGACATGGCCCCATTGCCTGCAAAGATGAAGCATGCTACATTTTCAGAGCAGGGTACTGTATGTATAATTCACCTCTACGCAAGTAAACCAGGCAGTAGCCAAGGGCCTCTCTGTATTAGGAAATTTCTGAGGGGTCCCTTCAACGGTTGCAGTTTAGGGGTTGTCACAGGCCAGGTACCACACCCAGTGCCCAGCACAGATGAAGCCCACGGTGCTTGGGGTGAGGGTGTGGGGGTCTCTGATTATGGAAGGAGGACTGTCCAGGGCCACAGCGCCAGAGAGCACACCCAGGCACATCTGCATCCTTAGCTGTCACATTGCATACAGTGTTCACAGACTGTACAACAACAAAGCTGGTGTATATATATACCTTTATCCTCTGCCTGCCTCCACCCAGGGAGCACATTTATCATCTACAGAGGGAAGTAGGGCTCCTCTTCCAGTTTCAGAACCAAAATCTATGCTGATTTATTCCAGCTCAACCTCACATTGCAGAAGTATGGCTGCTGGGTAATAAGTCACTGCACAGGCAATCTGCTGAACACCAAGACCAGGCAAATCAAGCTACAGATAGGTTTATGAGAATTGAATCTAATCTGCATGAATTTGAATAGCACATTAAAATCCAGCTTGCCATGAAGCATGCTTGGTGAAGTCTTACAAAGCACTTCTTTTTGCTTCTATAAGAGAATATTTAGGTCAGTATTTGATATGTCTGAAGATGATTTTTTCCTTGGTGGTTGATTAAAATAATTTTTTTTTGTATATTCACATATTTTCCTCCCAGTGAGTGTCGTGCTAATTCCTGTTCCAAAGCACTGACAAATGTGATCTTTGTTAGCGCAGGGTGTGCTGCAGAAAACATTTTTGTAGTGCAAGATTTCATTACAAGAATCTGCAAAACTTAAAGCCTTTCTTTTATTGTTTTAAAAATGTGTAGGAGATGGATCTCCACTGGGTTCCTCAGGTTCCAGGGCCAGACTTCCCTGCCAGAGGTATTTAGCATGCTGTCACTCTCCTTAATTATGGGTAATTCAAAATTCCTCATCTAGATTAGCATATTACATGCAATTGCTTTCTGTTCTGGAGTTCTGCATCATGAACTCCTCACTTTAGGATGCCTGAAATGACAAATAAAAATTTTTACTCCAAAGTTGTAAATAGCATTTCCATCCACTAAACTATCATGTAATTTTAACCCTTATCTTTCTTTAACCCTAATCATTTTTTTTGGTGTCCATCTACATTGGTCTAATGTCTTATTTAAATACAGTGTTTCTTTGCAAGCATACACATTATTGAATTTTGACCAGCAGCAGATCCCAGGCTTTACCTAACGGTTGCATAAATATGCCTTGATGTTATAAACTTAATTCCTGTATTTTAATCTTTGCATTCAGAAGAGAAGCAGTAATAATGAGATGTAGATATTTTTTTCAATATGCTTGGTCTGCAAACATATGAAGAAAGATCCTAGCAGCCCACCTAGGGCAACACAGCAACAGTTGGAATATGGTGTAGAAACTCTTGCATGTGCTTGGAAATGGTGTTTGAATTTTCTCAGGAATGCACTATAACCGTGATCTGCATGACAGATGCATCACCTCTGCCTGTGCCTGGTGCTACCCAGAACAAGGATAAGGGAGAGGAACAATTGTACAAGACAGAAATAACATGATGGAAATAGAGTCTGAAGCAGGCACAGCTGTGTGGTGATGCAAAATTTTAAGCCCAAAATATACCGCTGGATTTGTTGTTGCCTACCACTGCTTACGTATCCTTGCCCCTAGCAAGACCTGTGATGGTTTAGTCACACCTGGAAGCCACAGATGAGCCAGAGGTGCAACTTCCCACAGTTTTGGAGCTAAGGTTTCCCTGCCCAGCCCTCCTGTGTCAGTGCTGTATCAAAGTCCTGAGGCAGACATGGTGAGAAAATGTGTTCTTCTAGGGACCGAGAGGTGCAGGTGTCCCCTGAGCTGTTTCATGTTCCTTAGGCCCAGCCACAGGGACAACCTTTCAGGTGGAAATTTGCAGACACCTAGAGGGAGATCCAGGGAAAGCCCCATGAATATGATCCTAAAGCTCTGCCACTGCAGGTTAGCTTTGGTTAATACCTTGGGGCTAGATGCTGGGGGCTGTGAAGATTTACTCTTTCTTTGCTTACAGAGCTCTGAAATATCTGGATAAGAATGGAGATTATTTTTATCAAGCTGAAAAGTCCAGGTCTGTGCAATATGTTCATGCTCTTGAGACTGAGGAATTATCTCTGATGGAAAGATATCTCACACGCAAGACAGTGCAAATGTTATGCTGGAGACTTACATTTAAATATGTGCAGAAGTGATAAAATAGGGAAGTCTGTATAAGGAATACAAAACATATATTTGTAGTCTCTATTTAAGAGAGGGGAAAGGTGTCCAGCTTACCCCAGCTCTGTTCAGCCTTGGCCAGAGGGAGCTATGCCAAGGGGCAGAGAACACCATGAGGTTTCACATGAAAAACATGGAAACATGGCACTTCTGCTTTGCTCACTATAGAGATAACAGTTAACCTCCAAACTGAAATGTTTCCAACTTTTAAGTTTATTAAAAATAAGCCAGCAGGAAATTAAGAGAAAATGTTAATTCTGATCATAAAATCTTTGCCACAAAACCAGCCAGATGTAAACTGACTTCTGTAATTTCTCTGGTTGCTCATGGTAATTCAAAACACCACACAAATTTATACCCTCACCAGGTGTGTGCCCCCTGGAGCAGCCTTGGGCTACCAGTGCTGGGCAGGTGGCACTTTCTGCTCCTGCTTGAGTTGGGGTTTGGGACAGGTGACATCCAGAGGTCCCCTCCTACCTCAGATACTCTGAGGGGGCAAGGCTCACTGGGCGGAGAGGGTACAGGGTGTGTGGGGCACAGGGTGTGTGGGGTACAGAATGTGTGGGGAGGGGAAGGGATGGGAAGGAGAGGGAAGGAGAGGGAAGGGAAGGGAAGGGAAGGAGAGGGAAGGGAAGGGAAGGGAAGGGAAGGAGGAGGAGGAGGAGGAGGAGGAGGAGGAGGAGGAGGAGGAGGAGGAGGAGGAGGAGGAGA